>JBAJFG010000190.1:0-600000 GCA_037903475.1 Ancylostoma caninum
GAAGGGGGGAGGGTTGGGCGTTGCTGGAGCGCTGTAAGGATCGAGGAGCAGTCAGATAGCAACTGAATAGCAACCAGCAACACTCGAACACTGCTCAACACCCCAACATCAGTGGGAACTGAAATGAAATTCGGCTCCAATTGCAGGGCGGGCCGCTTCAGATGGCTGCGCGGTCATCTTCACATATTTCTGCAGTAAAAATCATAATACGACTTACTGTGGAGACAGCAACCAGAATTCCCAACATACAACTGTGAAAATAAATCGGAGAACTTCTGTACAAAACAGTGGAGTGGCGTGAAAGAAGGCTAGCATAGTCGCAAACAATAATGAATTCATTAATGTCTAAATTTTCCGATGATAAATTCTCTCTCAAGAGCAAAGTGGGAGTCATGAATGAATTATACTAACTTGAACAAACCATGGCTTTTCCTTTTGCAATCGACGTGTATATACAACTCTTTTCTGAAAAAAAGTCTTATAGTAGTACTCGGGAAACTGTAATATCTGGATTATGGCTACTGCACAATTTTCATTTACTATTTAAGTAGTGAAACTTGTGATCGGCGAGATACGTATCTAATCATCGTACGTCATCATAATTTCATGAGTGCAATCACAAGCACCTATTATATTTCTATTACTAGTAATTAATTAATTTTTACTTTCGCTCAGTCGTTTCTATTATGGATAATGAAGGAACCATTGGCTATCGTTTCAGAGTGAGAAATGTTCATAGAATGGGAAAAGCATTGAGATTCATGCTAGTTCACCTACTAGGATCATCTGCTCCCATGAATATAAAGATGTTTATCTGAGAAAGTAACCACTTTACCCATTTTCACACTAAATTTGTATTTGGTTCTAAGAATGAATAATGGTTACTTCCCCGAGTATGAAATGCATTTAGTTTTCACCTTACCTTGGAAATCCTATTTAGAATGAGCAGTGAGAATATATCGAGTGGCACTATGATTAGCACTAAGCAAATGTTGAATAGCACATCAAAGTAGCCCGAGAAAACGCGACCACATTCACTATCTCGAAATACAAATCCACCGCTTGTCCTATCGAACGATAAGCTACACTCATCTGCAACTTCTTTGTTTCTTTCTTTTTTATTTCTCTAGGAGTGAACTGTCATTTCTGTGAAAAATGAACCCTGCAAAGCACAGACACAGACATTTTAAATTGTACTTTCAAATCACTCGTCGCCTTCTTACTAAACCACCTTATGAAATTCTCATTTCAATTTTGACTTAAATAAGAAAATGGCTGAGGAAGTCTTTGGATTGATTGACATAAATTTGCAAGAAAATGTGATTATGGGCCGCCTTAAGCCCAAGTTTTCGAAACTGTGCAAGATTACTTTGCGGTTTGTGGCACTTTCGACATTACCACAACCACCCGTTTTTGGCTAGTGCATGGCAAGATTCTATAGAGCTTTTTTTATCATTCTCACTAATCAGTACTCCTAAGCATTCGCGTTTTCCGAACGAAATCTTCGAGCACATCATCACTGATCAAATTACAAAGTGCGAATGGAATAGCTGAATTTGTAAACTTTGTGTAAACTCACCAATAAGTAGCACGGAACCAGATGAAAATGCCAGCAACCAGGGCAGAGCAGCAATGATTTTCGTACTTCTCGGTGTGAAAATTTTCGAATATGTTGTTGGGAAGCTGACCGATATCAGACGATTTATGCTCATCGCTATTGATGTGTACAGGCTGGCGAACTGCAGCGCAAGAGCAACATATCCAACCAGTGGTGGATGTACCCATGTCGAGCTGTTAAGAAAAACCTCGATGTAATTGTCATTTTCTTTTCGGTAAGTGTTATACATTGGTAAAATGTTTTTCTTTTCTCTACTGCTGACATACTTGCATATAATCTTTTACTACACACCCCAAAGTTAAGGGACCTCAGGTAAGAACCTCAAGCAGACTTGTAGTGTGATTCTGGAGAAACCTCGTGCTTACGGCACTCTGACCGACGATTTCCTGAATCCACTCATGAATGCTGCTCCTTCTTCCTACCAAGACTGTTAGGTTTAGATGCTGAAGTGTTAAATTGGTCAGAACTGGCCCGAACCCTCGCCGAGGGAGAGAGATGATTCATCGCACCGCTTCCCATAGAGAACTTCACATTAAGCATCATTTATTTTATTCATACACATCCAAAAATGCAACCTTTCGGAGTTCCCGCCTTCATTGCAATTCTGCGGAATCCTCATTATGCGTATATTGTCTCAGCTCCTTGTCCTAGGCAGAAGGATACGACTCCCTTCTGAGTCATCATGGTAGAGGATCATGATGCCGAAGTTGTAGATGCCCCATAGGACAATCACCGTTTTTTTTGCGCATGAAAAGCTGTTTACATAAGTTCAAAACAGTTTGCCGTTGTTTTACCGCATGGTGATGTCTTTGAGGTCTCGAATTCTATTCCAAGAACAATATCGTTGCTCCAAATTTCTCATCCTAGGGTGACCAAATTCAGCGCAAGCATGTTCATCGGTGGTAGTACAATGTAGTAAAAGGAATCTAACAAATGGGCTTGTAGAGACAGTTTTGAGGAAACTTACAATATCATTTGCGAAGAGATAAACAGTATAACGACGACGAATTGCGCCGTAGCATGGATTGCTGCCTGTGAAAGTCCAAAGATCTTGAATAGCAACATGTTTTTCACTTTCAGTACTTCGTAGATTTCAACTATACACATAACAGTTCCGATCGTGGCCAGCTGAACAATAACTGTTGGAAAGATTAATAGTCATTGCACTACGTTTTAGAAGGAGTATGACGAGTTGGCAAAAAAGTGAAATGACTTGGCCATTCAAAAGTGTTGAAACTATATGTTTAAACAGAGTTTTTATCAGCTCACCACCATTAGCAGCAATCCGAGAAGAACACGATCCTCCTCGGTTAGTCCATACATATCTGAAAAGCAAAACATTACTCGACAACAGTTAAGCCTTGCCTGCTAACTTGTGGATGTCAGATTGGTACAAAGCAAAAAAAGGTGAAGTTATAAGGGCTGACATATAAGATAGGGTCTTCTATTTGCTCTAAAAAATACACGAACAATGTTAGCGAACAAGATTTTAAAAGATGAAAATTATAATTGCTTATAAGACTGAAGTGAGGTTTATATCTGTACGTTAACATGTCCTTATATGTAACTGTGCAAGTTCCGTGGGAAAGAACAATGCGGTTCACCAACCATTCTACTAGATTCTAATGGATAAATAAGGCGCTGAGAACTGCTTAACCACGATAATACAATACTTTCGATTAATTGTCACATTATAAATCGCCACAGTTCTCAACTGACACAAAAAGCTGACAAAGGAAGTGCACGGATTTAAGCTTTTAATCTGAGGCGAGACCTATATGGTTAGAGTGTCCATCATGATGTTGCAGGCTATACCTAAAATCTGCTGAGTGGCTTATAGAACCTCACAATTCCACCATTAAATATTTTAACACGGTAACGATACTTCAGAAGTGTGGCCTACCTTCCGCACCTTTCGCTTCGAATTTAGAACTGCCTTCTGCAGCTCGCGACGCTGATTTCAAATCTGTTTTTGCCTTCCCCAACTCTTATCTCTATCAGGAGTTACGCCTGTTTTTTGCAAGGGCACATGACCGTGCAGTGCATGTTTAAGGTGCGCAGTTACAACAGAACAGTGGACATAGGATAGTTGAGATACGTCGCAGGGTCTTCCCAATCTTTGCGAAGAGAAGTAATTTCAGACCCTGATCACGAATCGCGATTTTCAACATGATTTTGCATGAAGCTGCCACTTTTCTGCCACAATTCTGAAGCATCCTTCCCTTATTGCCGTGGTTGGAAATCACATAGGAATTCCGAGCTTCTGCAAAGCATTTGGCAGATTTCAGATAACGCATCTAACATCATGATGGAGAAGCATTCTAACCATGTAGGTCTCGTCTTGGATTGACAGCTTAATTTCGTGCACTCCCTTGTGAGTACTGCGGCAAAATCCTGAAGCTACCTTTACGCAATCGCTTGCATCATAAATTGATTTTTTATGGTGAAGAATTTATTTCTTCATGATCAGTATCAGAGAGAATTTTGATGGTGTAGGTGTAACCGCCTCTGCTTTTACGAAAGTGAAAGAATTCTACTACCTGTAAAGCCTTCCGAGCTCAGATGGGGCTATGGATGCGTCAGTTTGAGAAAGATTTGTCTGTGCTTGGTTGAAATGGAGAGAATACGAATGCTGTGTGACAAAATATGCTCGAGACAGCTGAAAGGGAGATAAATCACAATGTTGAAGAACCAGCTCCCTGTTGGTCTGTGCTGGATGCACATGGATGAATGCTGAACAATATACAAAGAGATACGTATGCTCAGATGGGTTTGTGGTTTACATGCAGTGACGAAGTACGAAATGAACAATATGAACGATGATGCAGGCGACACCCATTCAGGTAAAATTGCGTGCTCAAATATTACGACGGTAAGGACATGTAGTGAGAAGACCAACGCTCAACCTACCCGACAGGACTTTGAGATGAATATTAGCGGAAAGCGTCCCAGAGTTGCATCGAAAAAACGATGGAAAGATGACGAGGGCAAGAGCGTGGACAGACAGATGCCAACTTGAAGATGAAGAAGAAAAAGGAGGTATCTCAAATCGCATCCAGATTCACCACCCTATGCTCTACCACATCGAGGAATGTTGTGAGCTTCCCCGCAAAGACACAATTGGCAAGGCCAAAAAGAAAAATCTTAAATCAAATCGGGTGTTGGCAAACCTCACAGATGAAGAAAATCAAATTCCGACGAGCAGGCACTTTTGATAGCCGTGTACGAAAGGAAAATTCGATCAATTTCGTCTCTGCCCTGCTCAGTCACATTTTCCAACTCTGAGAAACTGTCATTGCATCTGTGCTCATTGTGATGACCATGGGATCTCGAGCAGTGCGGGGATGATTAATGAATGGTGTATGCTCATCCTCTAATTTCCATAAAATATTTTATTATTCGACAAAAAGAGAACAGAAGCGTTGTGAGATATTTGAAGACATATAATAGATGTTCAGGAGTAGGGAATAAGCACAAGTTTAACTGGGAAACATCCAAAGTTTCAAATTATCAGTTTGTTTGCCAAATCCTGCTCTGAAAATGAGAGGGTGATGAGAATCCATTATGCTCCCACCTCTTTTCAAACTGGTAACAAAGTTCTGTGGTCAGAAAAACATTCAGATTTTAGTTAATCAGAAACCTAGAAAAACACGAGAGAAGATGAAGAACTCATTGTCAGCAAATCAATTATGAGTATTGTGCTACGGTTAGAGGACAATGGAAAACAACAAAAGATATGATCGCTCAGAATAAGTGATTAAATTATACATTTGTCTCTTTATTAAGATGATGAGATGTTGAACTCATGACAGAGCAATTTATTGTCTCATTCGAGACAATATGAGTGCTGCTGAGACAATAATCTCATTAAGATATAGGAACTACACAACTGTTACAGTAATCAGAATTTGTGCGATGATTGAGCGTGAGCTTTGTTCACGAAAGAAAAATTTGAGAAAAGATATTCCTAGAAGAAAATCTTCATTACGTTCGTGTGAGAATTTCGTTCCGATTTCTTCTGGAAATTTCCATCCAATCAATATACCGAATGGAAGAGGGAAGTACCGGAGCCAGTGCCGATCAATCGTTCTTGCATCACAAAATAGAGGGTGACAACAAAGTCTTTGGCCAAAGATATTGCAACAGTCATTTCTTGTGCTTCGCCAGGAAACCCATGACTTTTTATTCATGTTGACTATTCACATATCTCCGACACTCCGACAAATTTCATAACCCATAGCTCTATCCGAACCTAGTATGATCTGCAAACATGAAACGAGGTAGGGATGGAAATGGCAGCACGTACAGCCTCGGGCTCTCCAATTCACGAATTTTCTGCTATTCAAGACGGTAGTAGCTTCCCATCCTAAGGAGATCTGTGTGTGAAGTAGTTTTGTTGACCGGAAAAGGTCAATAGATCGCCACCTCCAATTCTTCTCATTAAAACTCACAAAACAAAGGACAAGAATGGGCAGAGCGAAATCCTGAGCGGTATGTTATTTCGTAGGCTTAAGCACATCTGATAAAAATAAGGTGGGCATCTGGCAAACGTTTTCCATCAAATTTCAGGAGAAAGAGCAGCAGAAAGTTTGTTCAGACCCCCCCCCAATTCCTGATTTTACCAAACCCATCATATTTGCTTAGTAGTTAGCGTGCTTCCGGAAACACTGACCTCCGGATCTATGAACTACAGCTCCTTGAACACAGAAGTTGAGCTAACTTTTGCTAAGATACCAGGTTCCTTGGCATAGACTGAACAAGAAAACGAGGTCATAAAGCTCGATCAACTTGCGGCCCTCGTGCGTTGCAGTCGCGTTTTGTGGCTCCACAGAAAAGCCAAGTAAGATAACCAGAACCCAAGAGTGGATTATGAAAGCACATAAATTCCACATAGCCCAGATAAATTTCCATATTGCTAGCCTTTCTAATTTCAGTTTTACAATTTGTTATATCTGGCCAAAGAATTTGTTGTCACTCTGCCGTCTAATCTGCCACGCAGCACCACTTATGCAGCGGGACAAATCAGTTAGGCACTTGTTTGTCGGATGTCGCCAGCATTGATATTAATTTTGGCTCGACGCCATACCCGGCTTCCTGTTTTACTACCCCAGCTATCTCACACGTCTGAGAGCAATTGCTATTGCCGAGAAATTTGTTGAACATGGTCACAATTCCGGTGATCAGCGCAGCGTACTTGCCATCGCCGAGCAAAAGAGGAGAAAATCTATAAAATCAAAAAATCGACAGTGCTTTTCGAAATGGTAGCCATACTCTTGTTTAGCATATTGGAGAACCCCAATCGGCATGTTCCCGCGACCCTCTGAACAAAAATAGCTAAAAATCAATGAAACTGATATAATCGATAAGTCAATCAATACTGAAGAATGGAAAGAAGCCTACGACCTCCGTCTGCTCCAGGAAATTCCACTTGCAAAATTTGGTCAGGATCGGTTAATGGTCCGCGATTTCTATCATATTTGGACGTACGAGCGTGGGTTGAAAAGTATCCGGAATGATCGCCAAAGAGTCTATGTTTTTCACTTATATCTGCGCCGTTGTAATGAGAAATCCCCCTCATGAATTTACTACAAAGAATCAACTTGATCTAATAGAGAGCCTGGTTTTGACAAGTCTTTCAAGCCAATCAGCGTTGATTACATCATGTTAAAGATGAATGCGAGATCCAAGAGGTCATAAAATTTTTCCAAATAGAGAGAAGGATCCCAAGTAATATCGCGACTTCGTGCAACTCTTTCTTCAATCCATCGCAAAACGCCAGGTCGCCTAGCGTGAGGGTCCTACTCCTCATGTGCAAGTTAGCCTCCACCCTCTCCGCCGCAAATCATAAATAGCCGGCGCGCCTTCAGTTATGTTTCCATTCGGTGTCGGTCACTCGCGAGGAGCGGTTGCGTTCAAGTCAATAGATGTTGGAAGGATGATGGAACACAAGGGCCGATCCCACCAAGCATATTTCACGATTCGAGGAGGAACAACGCCAAGATGAGGTAACTCGATGTCAGCAAGCACCTGCTCACCTGGTAGGATTTATGTTGCATAGTAGTATTCATATTTATGGGTTAATGAATTTGGGTAGTTTTATGTGTTCGTGTGGTGTAGCAAAAGTACAGACGAGTACCGCGAAGACAGTGTCCACTGCATTAGCACAGTCAATATCTTACATATGTCGTTAACATCTAGGGCAATGGTGGCAGCATGTAAGTCCGTCACATAGTCGTGTGCTATAGTTGTGCAGTCAGATGTCTGTGTTACGTCTGTGTTACGTCTGCGGACGTACCGGGACCAAGTGGTGTAACTGGTTGTAGTGGTATGGTTGGTGGTCCAGGGGCATCCAATGCAGTTGTGCCGTGTATGTGTGGCAGGTCGACAATTACATTCAAAGGCAAGCCGGACAAAGGCTACCAGCCTGGTTGAGGACAGACTCAGACATCTAGCCGCCGTTTCCCTGTCTACCGTGAACACCCATGCCTGGTTCTGTGGTCTGCTAGAAAGCGGTCACTAACGGAGCGGGGAAACCACGACAAGTAATCCGAAAATCTCCGATGGAATGACTTGGAAGACCCATCGCCCTCCTTTTCACTTTGAGGTTCCTAGCTTGAATGATGATGATTGTAGCACACAGGCAAAACCTTAAACATGTGCAGGGCGTCGAAAAAAGGCTACCACACAGAGACCGTGGATAAATTTCTCAGTATGGATTCAGCAAGCAGGTGAATGATTATGCACAAAATTGACGAGTGTTTCAGCATTGTTCAAGGCAAACACTTCATATTCCATGGAAAACTTCTTCAGTGCGTGCCGTAGATTTTAGAGCTTAGCTTGTCTATGACTATGTCATCAATTACTGCTGCAGCACGATGTTGGCCGCTGATCAGCTGGTCCGTCTATGGAATGACGCAACGGGATACGTCTTTTAGGCGATTGTACATGTGCATTGACGGCAGCAAAACATGAAAATGGAAGGGATCACATCATGCTTGCACTATAGAAGATTTTACAGAAGAAAGTATAAGATTCAGATCGAAACCGCTGATCAGCCAGTCGACACCATGCCGCAGCCGTAATTGCGAACAAAGTCACAGTGCCTACACAAGGTACCAGTGGCGGACGCAGAAAGTGGGCGGGAGAGGGGGGGGATGGGAAAAAAGTGGGGTCTCCGCCGTTTTGGGGATCCAGACGGGAAATAAAATTAATAAAAATATTAATCACAATAATAAATAATTAATAAAAATTATATTTAAAATAATATCAAAGATTTTTACATGTATTGTAAAGCAATTTCAAAAATTTGCCGTCCCATTCTCGGGGCGGGGGCGCGCCTCCCCCCTGCGTCTGCCACTGCAAGGTACCTGTCTGTAAGCAATCTCCCAAAAAAAGCTTCGCTTAGACAAAGTAAGTTCAGAAAAGTTTGTACGAGCGCCGAACATGTGATGTACTAAGCCAGAATGAAAAAGAGGTGGGTCCGTCAGTTAATGAATGATTTTGATGATTCTTCTAACTGATAATAGAGTGTGAACAAGTTCATCAGCGCGGATTTGGTCCGAAAACGTTTTGCAGGAATTTTGCTTTTGTTGCTTGTGCAACTTGTTATGTTTTATCACAGTGTCGCGAAATGAATGCTCACTTCTTCTCGTTCACAAATGTGTGTTTTTGTGCTTCAATTTAATTGCTAATTGATCGCTTCCCACGTCAAATTGCTTGCTCCCAAAGTGCATCACGTGTTACGTGTGTTACTGTAGCCGCAAATAGTCTATCTGTGCAATAGTCAAATTTGCTAATTAAGGTCGCTAATTGGCATAAAAATCACACATTTTCTTATGTTTATTGTCTACATTTATATATAAGACATACTACCCTTACGACAATTTATTCGAAAATCTGGTCTAAATTAGGTTGCTCCGAAGGTTTTGCACCAAGATATTTTTTAAGATCTAGAGTTCCATAGATTTTGAATCAAAATGTCACTACATGTGAACTGTAGGATAAACCTGGCTGCGGTCGTACAATAATCGCCAGACATCTCAAAGCTCTGGGTTACAGAAAATTGATGACGAGTTGGGACCCCCACAAACTGAAAGCGTTGCAAGACTGAGTGTGTGCTAATCTTTGCTGCTGCGTCCTTACAGGAGGAACTTTCTCCGCCAGCTCATTATTGGGGATGAGAGTTGGGCGCTTCGCGTTAACCAGACACGACAGAAAAGTTGACTCGCGTGTTCCGAACCATCCCCAAAGCACCCGAAAGGAGAAGTGCACGAAAGAAGGTTTTTCTATATTGTTGCTGGAATTCCAAGGGAATGCTGCGTCGAGAACTTCTGAGACCTAGGCCACCGCAACTGCCTAAGTCTACCCTTTTTACCAACAGAAACTGGCAGACGCAACTGGAGCTGAGGAAAATTGACCATGTTGCTCCACTTCATGACAACGCCCGACCCCACGTGGCAAAGCTTACCCGCCAAAAAATTGTCGAATTAGATTGGGCCGATCTACCATGCTGTGCTTATTCTCCTGACTTATCCCCATCTGAATACCACTTCCTCGGAGCCTTGAAGCTGAATCTACGCGAAAAGAAATTCGATGATTGGACCAGACCGAAAAGTGAGATTTCAAGCTTCTTGGACTCGCAGCTGCCAGAGTTCTTGACTTCTGGAGCTGATGCTCTTAAGAAGTTTTGGCCTTACCTCGCGGATCATGATAGGGATTATTTTATTGATTGATGTAAGTGAGATTTCAAGCTTCTTGGACTCGCAGCTGCCAGAGTTCTTGACTTCTGGAGCTGATGCTCTAAAGAAGTTTTGGCCATACCTCGCCGATCATGATAGGGATTATTTTGTTGATTGATGTCTATTCACAATGGACTTAACATTCTTTGGAAAAAGTAGGAAATTAGGTGTAAGACTTTCGGACCAACCTAATATATAACACATAGCCACCCTCAGGACACTTTTTTTCTTCAAAAATCTGGTCAACGCGCGTCGGCGCCGAATTCAAACATTGTAAAGACACCAAAATGTCATTTGTTAACGTGTGGCACCATCCGAATACGGCGAAGATCCCGAGATACTTCTTGCAAGAACTTATCGGATTTCGATTTAGTTAGTTTTACTTCGGGCGTGGTGGAAGCATGTTCGCAAAGGTAGTATAGTGCATTCTACAAAAATTTCATGAGAATTTGGCAAAAGACTATCGAATTATTGGCTTTATCGATTTGTCCCACTTTGACCCAAAGGTTAGTGAACACATGTCTAGAAAAAAACGTTAATGGATAGCTGGATGCAAACCTAACGGGCAAGTGATTACTCTTCTCCAAAAATTAGAAAAAAACTCAGTCTTGGTTCTTACTTTACACTATACTCCGTCAGTTATAAGCTGGAACTAACACTAATAGAAAGGGAGTGAAAATGATTGAAGCAATGGACTTTGCGCATTACAGCTAGACTCCTACTTTTCACAGCCCACGTCTCGCGATAAATAACTGACGACAGCAATTACAATTGCTTTGGCAATAATGCCATCTTGATTCTCGGTAATTTGTCGAAAAATAGTCCATTGTATCCTCAAAGTCATATGTCACATCTACGTCATACAAGTAGCCTACGTTCTTTCAAAGGTTTTTGGTTTTTGTGACTCTTCGTGACTTTTCGACAGTTTTCCTCGCCACGTAAAAATCTCAGATATCTAGTTGAATATAGTAACTGAATGCTAGTACGCCTTCGCCATTCATGCTACACGAACCCAACCTCATGCTCCTTCATTTTCCAGCAGGCCTGTTAAGAGAAAAATGCGACGAAAATACAAATATGAAAAGAACCAAAGCACCCGAAAAAAGCATAACAAAATAGAGACTAGCGTGAGAATTAGTGCAACAATCAAAACCTACTACTGATACCTTCAGCACCTCCAAGCCTCAAAAAATAAGACTAATCGAATATTCGAATAACCGAGAAATCAAAAAAATTTCAGCTGCGAAGTGTTAGCTGTATGTGAACGTGCTGGTCTGATTTCTGCAGACTATAATTTCTTTCAGATATAAATTCGTTCCTGCGATAAGAAATCAATAACGGAAAGCAGACATTTCTGGAGCCGTATCCAATAAATTTGACCGTGGAATAAAAACACAGCGGGTATATACCCGTTTACTGGTTTGTATCCACTCTGCTATCCAATATAACTCATCCATCTACGAGTTCATTTGCTGGTGCAAGTTCGGTGAAAGACATCACGAAATAAAGATGGAGTAGATCATGGAACGTTATCAAGTGGGAATCAACCGGAAAAAGATATCCTCTAATGAAACGGGTGGATTCGCATATCCGCGGATATGTTTTTATTGAATAGTAGATTCACTAAACACACCAATACAGGGTGGCCGAAAAGTATGGGGGCCTTATTTCGCGCTTCTGTTTCTTCATTTACAAGTTTCATCGTGTCTTAATTCTACACATGTTTGACACCTTATCAAAGCCTCTTTCTTTTGACCTACGATTCATTTGTTTTTCTGAAGTCATGCTGGTGTGTCCACATCGCGAATCCACCTCGCGCAGTTTGGAGAGTCAACTGCAGCAATTTCAAGAAAATTAAATACTCTTTTGCGAACAGTGCAGAAGATAATTAAACAATGGAAGGACGTGGATGTCAAAGTAAAAAGAAAACCGAGGCGTCCTCGAACGGTGAACACAAAGAGGGTCCGAGGGATCGTTAAAAAGAGGGTCTGCCGAAATGATGGAGTCAGCTTGAACAAGATGGCAAAAAGTCTGGGTTTTGCAAGTTCGTCAGTTCAACTTATTGTCAAGAAGGAGCTGGGACTTCGAAGCTATCGCCTGTTCAAGGGACAGAAGCTAACCGACTTCGCCAAAGCAAATAGGCTTGAGAAATGTAAAGAGTTGTTGAAAATCTTCGAGGTGCGCCGCATCGAAGATGTGCTATGGAGCGATGAGAAAAATTTCCCCATTGAAGTTGCGCACAACTCTCAAAACGATCGCCAACTCATCAGTCCAAGTCAGCGGCACTCTTCGAAAAGGAGGATTGTAACGAAGTCGTTGTTTCCCCGTGGCGTGATGGTTTGTGGAGGAATAACCTCAAAATCGAAAACGTCTCTCATTTTCATCGAGTTAGAATCGACGCCACGTTCTACCAGAATGAGATTCTTAGGAAAGTGTCGCTTGGAAACAGAAGAATTCCAACATGATTCTTCAGCAAGACTGGGCACCGGTTCATGGCGCCGAAACCACTATTGCATACCTAGAGGAGAATTTCCCCGGATTTCTCAACAACAATCAGTGGCCATTCTGCGGCACAGATTTAAATCCCATGGATTTCATCGTGTGGGGCTCTTAGAAGAAAAACTGAAGAACAAGAATATCACGAAAATTGCGCAATTACGGCGGGAAGTGGAACAAGCCTGGTCAGAAATTGATGATGACTACCTCCGGCGCACGGTGGGTTCCGTGAAGACAAGATTGAAAGCCTGTATCAAAGCCAAGGGGGCCACTTTGAAAATTTTCTGTGATACTAATTTTTCATCTTGTTGTGTATCATTTATGATAATAAAGAAAAAAGTAATTGTAGCTAATAAAAGACAAATATCGTTTTTCGTGACGCCCATACTTTTCGACCACCCTGTATATCTGCTAAAGAGCGTTTATCCGACCGGATAAATCATATTGGATATGGGCCCTACTTTGCGAATGGATGAGTGCTCGCAGCTGTTAGGACTAATCAAAATCGAATGATACAGAGACAGTGCGATACAATTTTTCTCTATTCAAGGGATTTTCCTATTGCGTCGTGGTCAAGCCGTTCCGAAGTACCCACGGTCCACTTATCCCACTGTTTGGCTCTGAAACAACCCAAGATTCGCTGCTGGACAAGCATAGATAGACATTTTTCCGAATATTTTTCTTGTTGTTTCTAGGACTTTTCCTGTATCATCTACTGCGAGCTGCTTCTTCTTAGCAATACACCTAGAAGTTCCGAATGTTGTGGATTGTCCCAAAAATTCAAAAATGGCGATTTCTCTATTTTCCACTGCCTCAGTGCTGAGCATAGAGCATGAGTGAACTTCTCATTTGTGGAACAGTAGTCTTAACCAACTATGTATATCAGTAATGTGGTGCAAGAAAGGTTTAATTTGGCGAAGCTGCGAGAAAATACAAAAGGAACGAACATTATTGAAAAAGCTTTCGAACCCCTATATATTCATCAAGGGCTGTATTCCGGCGTGGCCGCGGCTAGCCACCTTTAGCCGTCCAGATTTGGCTACCGTCATGTATAGTCCTTCTCAAAAAGATGGAAGGCCGCGACCGCAGAAACGCGGCGGGACCTGAGCGATGGATGAGGAGAAAGCATGCCTCAATTGAAAGGGTCAAGTGGGTCCAGCAGCGATTCTGCGGCCACGACGATATGAAACCGCACGCGCAATCCGCCTAACTTTTTGATAAGGACTGGAAACGGTATCTCACAGAATTCCCTCAAATTCCGTAGATGGGTGTCAATCGATGTTTTGAACACGAATACAGTATTCATATTGTATCGTACTCTTGTTTTGTGGAGAATAAATGGGTGGTGGAAAACGTGCATCATTCCGGGGCCAAGTAGCCAGCCTTTAATGACCACGGAATTTGGCCAAAATCAATAAATCAGTGTGGGAAAAATGTGACTAAAACTTTGCATGGAAGGGGCACTCTACGTGCTGCACATGAAAATCGCATCCATTTCGTATAATAACACCATTTTGGTAGGATTACGGTAGGGGCGCGGTAGGTGCGGTATCTCACAGAACTTTCTGGAACTGTGCATAGGCGGTTATTTGAGGTGCTGAACACGACTATCAGGGTCCGTGTGGCCGTTTCCCGCTGAAGTCAGCATTTTCTTCCAACTTCTGGCCGTGCAAAGGTGGCTGGCCGCGGCCACGCCGGAATACGGCCTTGGAAATGAGAGCGAAGAGAGCGAATCACATCCGAAATGGAGCAATTGTTTGCTCCTCCATTATTTTTTTCTCAGGATTTCAAGTGAATCGAGCTATCACAATGAACAACGCAAAGAAAAAGAAGAGTCGAGAGCTACAGGAAGCCACAGAACATGTTTGAAGTGAAGCTAACAAGGGAGCGATAATAGGATGCCGTAACGATAGTAGGACAAAACACCTGGGCTAATCAGAAGATTCCTTCTGAAAGTTAAAGGGTTTACGGTATTAAAGGGTGTCGAGTGATTAAAGGGTGAGTAAAAAAGGCTAATAAAGCCTCTTTTCAAGAGGGTGCATCCCATGTTAGCAAAGGTGCGTGAAGCATAGCTCTTTTCATACCAGGAAATTCCCGCTTTCCACGCATCCATCAAGGAGATTCTTCCCATTTCATTTTTGCCGTTATACAGTACATAGCAGGGTCAATAGAGTGCTAATGAGAGCCTAGACCTTCTAAGCATGTGCTAGTACAAACTATTGTCTCAAAGATGTGTTTGGATCCCCAATGCGACCAACAACAGGTAAGTTTCTAGCTGGTTAGAGGATAGGTGGAAGAATAGCTATAGGTAGAAGCACTCGCAACGCATTCAAGACGCAGATGTAATGGAGCACTCGCGACAATAGCACACTATGCTCATTCTTATTATATTAGGCTAGTGGGGAAGTTTTGTTGATATATGTTCGACGATATTTCGGTGCTGCTAATTCGGAGCTATACACTAAGCAAAATCTATGGCTCTTAGAAAAAAAATCGAAGAACATTTATTAGAATTGCGCTTGAGATGCGTAAAGGCTCATTTCCTGCGCTGCCGAAAATCGGCCATAATCCGCTACTTGGATTTTCCTTGAATCTGTATAGTTTACTTAGCTGGCAAACAATTCTTATCTCTCACATTCTTAGGAAACTTCGAGCAGCAGGTGCCACTTTCCCCGGCTTAGGAAGCTCTAACTACGCAAGAAAAAAAGTCGGCAAAAATGACGACCCAAAGATGGCCGTCTCCGAATACTTCGCTTCACAGCTTTGCAGGTTTTGAGCATAGAGCCCCATGAACATATGTTAAAAAAAGCAGTGGTCTGCACTATGCATTGTTATTATACCGCTTGTCAAGGTCGTGGTTCGGTGAAGCTGTGGAACAAGTGAAGTCGACGATTCAAAAAAAAAACATAAAAGTTTTGCACCAGCCTAATTCAAGTCGCTAAATGGTCTTCATAAGAAATTTATTATAAGCAGCTGTACCTGGAGCAAGTTCAACTTATGTACATGGTAAAGGTGGTGTCTGTGAGTTAGGACACCGATAGATTCATATAACTCTGCAGAGTAATAATAATAAGAAAACGGAAGCAAGCTTTTGCAGGAATGAAAGATAATTCACAAATAGCGGAATAGCGGATTTCCGCTAACATCGTTCTTTTATTCGCTTTCATCAGCCTGACTTCAAAGAATTCTAATATCAGCTGTTGCACAGCGTGACAAAAATTTAGGATGAAAACGACTTTAATGAAGTGTCCGATATACTGGTTTACGAACGTTTCGTACTGAAAGCGCATAACTCAGACACTCGTGTGGGGGTCCCGCTTGACAAAACGCCCTCTTATTATTTCCGCAACAAATCCATTGCACCAAAGGGAGACATCATTTCGGTTTTGTTGCCGGATTAACCGGAGAGTGGTGCGAGATTGTGATTGCCACATGGCAACCTTGGAAACCCTCACCAGGAAAGGGGTATCCAAGTGCCCCAGTTTGCAGATAAACCTCAGTCTACTCTCCGCTTCGACTGAGAGTGAAGTCCTGCAAGAGTCGACGTGTCTAGTGGGCTCGGTTGAAAGATCAGGGGTGGTAGTAAACCTACTGAAACTGTCAGTAAAGGATGAACGTTAGCTGGCGGCTAACTCTCAGCTTACGGGGAACTACGGGAGCGCAATGTAAGCTTCATTGGAACGAACATGGTTCTGCAAATATGAAGCTCAAATACTATGAGGAAACGGGGACAACACTTGCAGGTAAACTTACAGTTCGAAATAGAACTATGAGCTCACCGTCACGCTGAACTTGCTGCCAGCACGAGGACACGGGAAGCGAAAGAGTGTGCGGCGCGCGAGACGTAGACGGCCATCTCGTCGTTTCGCAAAGAAGTACTCCAGAGGACTTTTTGCTCACGGTTAAAGTTCACCGTTAAAGCCAAACGAGCGTGCACTGACTCCTTTTCGGTGAAGACGCATTTCCGGGTACACACAGCTGATCGATGTTCCCGCTGTCTCGATCACCATGACCTTCCGCAGAAGATCATCGATGACTCCGATTTCCTCGCGGCTGATTTTGACAGCTGAGCCCTACACCTTCCCAAATTAAATACCACATATTTTATGGGCTCGCAATTACATTTGTGAGCTTAACACATCAAAGTTAAGTTACGCGGAAGAGCTTCACTGGCCGCTTGGGGTATAATGGTCCCGTTAGCACTCAAATCTATGGTTCAGAGGAGGTATGTAAGCATACTCCGAGGACAACGAGTATCCCATATGCTGCACGGATGCCGAGACGTGTCCGGGTGCTCTAGTAGCAAGGCGTATATCCGGTGTTCCGCCGGAGTTTGCGGGAGGAAATCAGGACCTTGCGGGACAAAAACTCACGATTTTTATTGATCCCCCCCCCCCCGAGCAGGAGTCACCATTTTGTAGTACGGGACTCCCGCCCTAGGATCTGAGCAAGCAGTGGATTGCAACCAGATATCCAGGAATTAACAGAAGTGCTCCTCTATCACCAGCGGCTAACCCCTTTTCTGTCCTATCGTTCTGCTTCGATAACTGTGCAGCACGAACGCAGCCCGAAAGGCGTAATGGTTTGAGTAGAAACCAGCAGCAACGGCTCTCATTTGCTGCCATACCTCAGCAATTGCTGCTAGAGGAACGAAAGCTTGAGCAGCAATCGATGGCAGCAACTGGGAACTGTTGCTGCTACGGTTCTGCTTGAACCATAACGGCGTTTGGGCCGCGTTCGTGCTGCACAGTTATCAGAGTGTTAGCTATCAACTATAGATTAACTGAAATTCGGATGAGATGCAGCATCCACTCTCAACGACATCGAGCTGTGCGGATTCTTGGTCAGACCTGAATTTTCACAAATACTACTATGCCATCTATTGCTCTATAACAAACAAATATTAAATGGTGAGCTCACTGGCTTTGTCATTCTCTTTCATTCACAGTTATTCATCTCTCTTTTAGTTATGTATTTGGTCATAGATATCAGTCTGAAATTTATTTCAGGTGTTCAGTTTTAAAATTATAAAACTTTTAGTCAGTATCTTTTTTTTGTCAGTTAGACCATGTCATATCATTGTCATCGTTATCATGTTAGCACAGCACACCAGCGGCGGACGCAGAAAGTGGGCGTGAGGGGGGAGGGGGACGTGAGAAAAAAGTGGGGTCTTCGCCGCCTTGGGGACCCAGATGGGAAATAAAATTGATAAAAATATTAATTATAATAATAAATACCCAATAAAAAATATATTAAAAAATAATATAATAAAATAATATAATGAAAATAAACAATTGAAAATAATTTGGTACAACATTTTTACTTGTATTGTAAAGAAGTTTCGAAGCAAATTATGACATTGTAGTACTTGTGATCATTAAGGTCCGATGCCGATAATAATTTCCGAAAGCTTGGCGGAAATAAAAGTATCCGATAAGGATCCGAACAAACCCAAAAAGAACTACAGGCTGGAGAGTATTGGCGCGCAAAAACCTTGTTTTTTTTTTGAAAGTGTGCGCTCTTGGACTAAGCGCGAACACATCCAAGGCAGTTGCTTCACTGGTGATGAACAATTATGATACAGTGACAGTGCTTATCGCCACCAGTTCCTTCAACTTAGAGTCAAGAATTTCAACAGGTGCCATTAAGCTGCTGTCAGCTCTTACTTATTTACCTACATTTTTTCGGCCAACCCTCACAAAAACGGGTGTGACATTGCTTGCACTCGCAACAGTCTTATCCAAAAACGGTTTCTCCTAATAAACTGTGGGGATAAACCTACATATGTTATATGTTCTTCTACAGTCATCCTAAAGCATTTTTTCCTCATGAGTACAAATGCAGAAAAATGAGCAATTCCACGCTTTTCACAGCGATATTTTAGTTTTTTCTATATAATATTAATGTTTAGCATCTGCAACGAGGAAATGAACACAACAAGGAAGTGATGCGCATAACAGTGGTATGCATTCACCTAAATTCACTACTATCAGTGCACTAAGAAAAAAAAACGTAGTGTAATTACACCCGACGCACACTTCGGCCAGCGATAAGTGGTGTTTTTTTATGATGAGTACGGCTACGCCTGTGTATTTATACCTGTGAGCTATGTTTTCAACACTTCGTAGCAAATTCCAGGAGCTTTGCTATGTACGCAGAGCTGCTATCTTGAGTGTGGTTACTCGAGCAAACAATCAAACACAATTTGTGCCGTTTCCGGAAGTTTGTCGGTGCAATAACGGGGGAGAGGGAATAGGTTGAAGTACAAACCGTACAACATTTGATAGCTTATCCCTCTGCAGCATGCGCATGATTTCAGCTGAGCCACAATTTGTGCAATTTCCGGAACTTTGTCAGTGCAGTAACGGAGGAGAGGGAATAGGTTGAAGTACAAACCACAGCCACATTTCTATCTATGCTACTTTTATTATAGTATAAAAGTGCGAATGCGCGTTGTTTTCCATTGCCGTTAAAGACTCATTACTGAACAACTATTATAGAATATTTGACACCACCTATAAGAGGAATTCATGGCGCATCCGAACATATATGAATTGCTGGGCAAATTCCATTTTCCGAATCTCAGTGAAATTCAGAAAGTGATCAACCAAAATGCTGGATTAGAAATTTTATGTGGGGGACAAGACATCTTCCATTCTTGAACTGAAAGACTGTGCAAAGTACACAAGATCTGTGATCATAAGATCAGAGAACGAAGTTACTCCAAAAATTGCTTGGATGAGAAAACCAAGCCCTACATTTCAAGAGTTACATTGTGGGCACAACCAGATAGGCCTATTTCTGGACTTGCGCGGCGATTTTGTGAAATTTTAACTAGTTTGCTGATCTCATCCATTCACGTGGGTGCTGCCCTGTCTTCAAGTGTAAAAATTTCTCGGAACGAACTACGGTGACAAGTGGCCATCACTGGGAGCATAGAGTGGGCCGTAGTTTTCTCTTTCGTCTTTCTGAAAATCCGTATTCATGGTAAACTGCGGGTACCGTTGGAATTTATACTCCTTGCGCTTCAAGAGCCATCTAAAAAGTAGGGCTTTCTCTACAGATTTATTTATTAGGTTGTTGCGAAATTACGTAATTGCCGAAGTGGACACTCCAGTTCAAAGTGTTTTAACTTGGCTCAGACACAATTTTTTTCATCGCTTCAGCAAGCGTTCAAGTCAGCAGACCCTCCATGACAATTCTACGAGGGCTGCATGCCTTCACAGCTAAAACCGAGATCACAAGGATCCGCAAACTTTTGGAAGGGGATTTCAGCATGCTCCAGATCAGCAATCTGTTGCTGTCGCAAGATTGCATCTGGAGCTCGGAAAAAAGACGTACAGTGGGGTAATGGTCTGAGGAATGAGGTCAATGAGTGAGAGCCTTGATGTCTTACTACATCAGTTTTGTCGTGTGAATTTTGGAGAGTGAGGCTTAACGTTACTTTGGAAAAGGGGGGAAAACAGTTTGTTAGCTAGCTAGAATATTCAAGCAGCATTCGAAAGAGTAGGAAAAGCCCTATCAGGAGGTCGCATAATTTGGGCTGAAGTTGCTCAAATTGGGCATAAGAGAAAGGTTCAGGTGAGCATACCCCAAAACGGCAATTAATTTCGCAACAACCTGATAGCATCGGTTCGCTCTGGCTCACTAACGTGGAGGACGCCAGGATATGGGTTCACTGACGGAGTAAGGGCCGGGTGTGGCCCAGCAGTGAGGAAACACCAAGGGAGGAAGGACCCGTCGTGGCCCAATGGTGTGGAGAACGCCAGAATATGGGCTCGCTTTGGTCCAATAGTTGGAGAATGACGGGGTGCTAGCTCGCCCATGTAGAAGGGGTCGGCTTAGCTCAACTGTGAAGAAGACGACGGAATGCGGGCCCTCAGATGGAATGAGGGCCCACGTGGCCCAATAGTGTGGGAACGCCAGGATAGTGTCCGCCAATATAAGATGGGTCCGCTGTGACTCAGTAAAGTGGAGAATAGCAGAATACGGTTCAGCTGAGAGAGAACGTGTGCGACGTGGCCCAGTGGAATGGGGAACGCCAGAAAGCCGGTTCACCGATGCAGGAAGATTCCGCTTAGGCCCGCAAGTGAGGAAGACGCCAGAATGCGGGTCCACCGATGAAAGAGAGGCCCGCCGTGGCCTAGTGGTGTAGAGAACGCCAGGATACGGGCCTTCCAATATAGGATGGGTGCGCTGTGGCTCAATAACATGGAGAGCGCCAAGATAGGGATCCACTAAAGGAGAAAGGGTCCGCCACGGCCCAATGGTGTGGAAAACGCCAGAATATGGGCTCGCTTTGGTCCAATAGTGAGAATACTGGGATACGGTTCAGCCGGGTTCGCTGTGGCGTAACAGAGAAGATGACTCCAGAATACGGGTCCACCGATGGAGGAAAGGTCCGCTTTGGCCCAATATTGTGGAGAGGGAGAAAGGGTCCGCTTTGGCTCAATATTGTGGAAAGCACCAGGATACGAGTTCGCTTTGGCCCAATAGTGTGGAGAACGGCAGGGTACAGGTCCGCCGATGGAAAGCATGTCTGCGTTGGTAAGTGTGGAAAACATACGATTGCGCCCTACGAACGAGAAAGAACTTCTCATACTCATACTCAACTCATAACAAGAATTTCATATTTGAGCCCATGTAATAATTAGTTTTGGTTTTTTGTTAACTTTCTATGAATTTGGCAAGTGGGAAGCTTTTGCACCTGCCCACAAGTGGCTGCCCCACCCCACTTTCCAGCGTCCCGAAGGGGAGCTAGTAAATACAAGAAACGAGTCTGGTCATAGCGTTTTTGCTTGGGGATAAATGTGCATAATTTCTCTGTGTTTGCATTTTGCAGCAAAGCTAAGAGTGGAATGCTTTTTTTTGCTTGTAGTTTCTATTATTCGAAGAAGGCGGCATATAGCAATTCCATTATCGCATCCGTAGAGAAGATCTGTTGGAACACTTCAAAGGTCTGAATGAAGTGGTCAAGAACACCGTATTTTCAGCTGTTTTCCTGTTTCCGCAGGTGGAACAAGCTGTCCGTCTAGCCTGTTTCCTTCGGCAAAACGTTTTGCCTTGTTTTTCTGACTTCAACTGCGGTGTGATGTCGTATGCGAAACGTTTCCTTCCTGGTCGAACTCTCATGAACCAATTAGTAGTGTCCATAAACAGTTTGATAAAGTGCAAGAAATAGTTCTTTTCAGAGATGCAGCACGCATCCTACCTTATTGATAATCACAAAGGTACTGAATGTACATGCGCACTAAGCAGTGACTTGGTGGGACCAATGGATACGAGTCAGCGCTTTAACCTTTCAAACTCCTTCGGTACCAATTCACCTACCCCACGGTGTGAATGGCTTGGTTCGCACGGAAACACATAGAACCATCGAACCACGTTTACGTTTGCTTCAGAAACACCTACCAGAATGGAGAGAATTTTCTCCAATGCAGCGATAAATAATTCTTTAGAACTGGACAGCTCGCTTAAAATATCGAGAAAAAAGTTGTTCATTCATCACAATGTTATCACTCTAATGATAAGATGATTCAGTGATCAATTCAGCGGTAGATACATATCTCAGATCATTTTGAGGATGACTTTGTTGTGAAACGAGTTGAAATCAACTGAATCTTGTAATGGTACTCGGACCCTCAGTTAGGATTTACGATTTACGGCGGTTTTGGAGGATTTACGATTTAAGATTTACGAAAATTAAAATTTTTGTTACGCACATCCCTGGTCCACACCCTTTATGCGTCTGTGCAGCTATGACCTTGACGACACTATAGTGCGTTTCATCATGAACGATAGTTGCGAAGACAGCAGAGAAAGGAAGAACGTGGGGAATTGTGCAGCGATTGAAGAGGATTGAAGGAAAGACAGGTTATCCGCACGGATACTCAATTATTGTTGCGTCTGGAACAGAACATGTGTACCAGGTGTTACGTCCATCTCATGGAAATTCAAATAACGAAACCTGGGAAGGTAAGGAAATTGAGAAAAGCAGGTGTGACGGAAAATACTATGAAGTAGGCACACCACCATAATGGCGATCCTTTCACAACCGCGTCATCGGAGCTCTTTAATTAGTCTCATTTTCCAATTGGCATTTAGTAATATGACACTTAATGTATCCTTTTGTTTTGCGAGCGAAAGTTCACCATCCTCCATTATTCGTTACACTCAAATGTCTGAACAATTGTACTTTTAGCAATCTGTGCATATTAAAGGCCGCTTCAATGTCCAATCGACGCGTCTAAAAATGTACCCACCTCTGCTCTTGAGAAATGTGAATGCCGTCATTAGCAGCGGGGCACACGAATACTCCAGGAAGTGTTCCAAGCTTCTCGCCCACTTAACGTGGACGAGTTTTTGTCTCTACAATCACCTGTTGTTAATGCTGATTGAGTTGAGCACCTCGGACAAGGAATGCCTATTCTCACTAGGACGGCTGGTCCACTTCCGGAACGCAAAAGTTGAAGCACTCCCTTTTGAGGGACGGTATCACCGCAGGAAAAAACAAAAATCTGGCAAATTTATTACTCAGCGAGGCGAAGAAAGGGAAACACACATCACAAATAAGCATTGTAGTCTGTAGTCATTTAGATTAAAAAAAGAAAAGTTTGGAATGCACATCAAAGCAAACGTGCATGAATGAGACTACCCAGGGTAAAAGTGCTAACACCCCAAATCACAGGGACAAAATTGAGGGTATCATTACAATAACCATGGGTAATCTCAATTATGCAAGCCGACCCCAGAAACAACAGTCTTCTTTTCGCCTTACCAGCATCTAGACAAATGCGAGAAAATAACGATTTATGAGCTCTCGTTTCATTTCACACCTACACTCATTAGATAAATATAAGTAGGTCTCATTTCAGCCGTCTATTTTTATTTTATCACCTGCTATAGTGTCCTTTGGATCGCAGCCACAATGCTGTCGCAATGACTAAACAACTTCCTTGGCGCGAACGCTTCATATGGAGTGAGTAATGAAGAAAAGGATGAAAATAACTTTGTGAAACCCTGTAATTTTACCCTGGCTCGGTCCACGAACTCCTTAACAATTGGGGTTTGAAATCGG
Source organism: Ancylostoma caninum (assembly GCA_037903475.1). Taxonomy (NCBI): domain Eukaryota; kingdom Metazoa; phylum Nematoda; class Chromadorea; order Rhabditida; family Ancylostomatidae; genus Ancylostoma; species Ancylostoma caninum. The sequence continues at coordinate 23,930 of JBAJFG010000190.1, forward strand.
AGTTTTCAGCAGTTTCTCACGAAATCACATACACCATTGTGATCAGCAGCTAATGGAGATTCTTTTTATGGGAAAAATGTCAAAAACGATTCTCAGGTAAGACGGTGCTTATAAGGACATTTTTCGAGCATTTCAGGCTTTTAGCTGGAATTACTTCCTTTTTTAGCTTTAAAGTCCAAGCACCTGTATTATCTCAACGATAGAGCTGAGCTAGGTGTTTTCACATGTTTCACTTTTTTCTCATACCAATTATTACCTGAATGTGAAATTTGGAATAAAACGCTCTTTTGGTATTAGGGTGGTAAATTTGAAATGCGCGCTGAAGTTTCGACCACCGCGACTCAAATAAGGATTTAGGAGAATTTCTGCTGTGTTATCCAACTAAAATCATACGACAATCAACTACTCGGAAATGATCCCAAACTCGGTTAAATGAACCGAAATTGTGACAGTTAACTGATTCTTGGACGGCCCCGCCCCCCATATCTGGAATCAGAAGTCGTGCTTGCGCCGCCAGGTAGACCAGAACTTGCGCTATCAGGTGAGCATTTGCTTCCTCTGGTAAAGCTTTCATGGGAGACAAACAGTCCAAAACCGCGACGAAACCAAAATATAAGTGATCCGCTATTTCAGGCCACGGCGTTGCGAAAACCCGAAGGATTGCGGTCACTCTTTTTGTGGAAGATGCTAAAGGTTCAACAATATTCATCCTAGATGAAGTTTTAACTGAGATGTTGTATCTTTGCTTTAGGAAAATATTTTATTCAATGCAGAAACGCGCATTTCAATTTACCACTCTATTATAACAGTTATAGCTGGCATGGAAACGGCACCAAGCAATTTTTGGTCTCAAATGTTTTGTCGGTTTCATGACTTAAGGATGCAGAGAGAGCTTCGCTACACATGTCGGAGTGCAAGGTTCACTACTCCCATTTTCGCCTGCGATCAGTTCGATTACTGACTGACATGATCGTGAGAGTTCATGCATCGGAGCTGAAGCTCGATTACCTTCTTGGAGCGCCGAGATTGACTGCCATCACTTGTTCACATTTCACTCCACTTTCTTGGGAATTTTGCCGCTTTGCTCATGAGTGAAGTTTTTTCTGGAGAAATTTGGATATTACTTAAAATCCTTTTTTTTGTACACATATTTTTGAGAGTTTGTGTTCTTTTCTGAGAGTGATGCAGTTGTTGCTACGTTTTCTCCGATTACTATATCTTTCCATTCGCTTCACAAAGGGTACAAAACAAGTAAATAAGGGACTACGCAAGAAAGTTGGTGACTAAAGAGGTGACATTATAGGTTTTCCCCATCGGCTCATACTCCGGAACTGGCGCATCTTAGTTTTTCGTACTTCAAAGCAATAAGCTTAGGGCGGCATAGAGTGGAGATTCCATAGTTTTGAAAAATTTCAGACTCACAACAGTCCTCAGCGCACTCGAACTTCTCAAAATACGTGAGATTCTTGAGATAGATCTTTTCAAAAAAAAACAAGAGGAAGGAAAGCAGCGAAAAAAAAAAGAAAAAGTGCATGCGTGACTTCATAGCATAATAGTCCTTTCAGACAGTTAGCTGACAGACAAAAACCATAAGGCATTAATTGCATAACGTCTGGTACTATAAACCAGTATATGTACGCAGTTAATGGATATAGGAACGAGATCATAACCTCACATTATCCGCTACCATTTCGAAAAATAATGTAGGAATGCAGAGCAATATGTAGTCCCTGTCCTCCCCCCAGTATAAGTGCAAGAAGTATTCGATGCCAGATCCCATAGGAGCTGCAGTCGTGTAGACACAGAGGACCAGAACACAGAAGTTGCAGAAATCACTAAGAGAAAGATGTTTTCTACAACAATTATCCTTTAGAAGGAATCTTCTCTCACAATAATTATACGTATGCCATAGATAACGAATATATTAGGTTGATTCATAAGTTCTGTCCTCTTTTGCAAATCATGTTGTAACGTGTAGTTACATGATCTGCCACTGATCTACCTTTGGCTGTGAGGAAGCACTATGTAAGCGCTACCAGATGACTGACCATCCGTCTTCAATCTCGCGACGTTGGCTAAGAAACCTCAGGCAACGAAAATCCATCTGCGCCACTGTACGCTTTTCTGGTATGATGCTGGCGTTGGAGCAACAGAAGCACGCCAACGTATATGCTCCGTATATGGTGAAGATGTGCTCAGTCTCAAAACAGTGAAGCTCTGGTTCAGCAAGTTCTCCTCGGGAAATCGTGAGGTCGAAGATAAAACCCGTGCGGGACGCCCACTTGGCGTGGACGTGGAGGCTCCTGCTGCGGAAGTGGAAGAGAACAACCAGAGAACAACACGGCAGCTGAAGGAGGCCCTCCCATGCTCTCAGGCAACCATCGTACGTGGGCTCCACAGAATGGGATATGCCAGTTTAGTGGGACGATTTGTTCCACATGATTTGACCCAGGCGGGCAAGGGTAGGAGGGTCGAGTGCTCGACAGAACTTCTCGGCAAACGGCGGACGCTCGCCTGGCTCAAACATCTCATTACCGTGCATGAGTCGTGGGTGTTGTACGCTACTCCTAAACGCAGTCGGTACTGGGTGCAAGCAGGAGCAGCAGCGCCAGCAATGGCGAAGCCGGACCGACACCAGAAGAAACTTCTGCTATGTGTATGGTGGAGCGTACGAGGAATTGAGCACTGGGAACTGCTGGAAGAGGAAGATACAGTCACGGCCAAAATTAATGTTCGACAACTAGCAACTCTCAAGGAGAAACTTGATCAGGACAGTTATTGGAAATCTAAAATCTTCTTCCAACATGATAATGCACGACCACATGTTGCGAATGCTACGCAGAGTTTTTTGAAGACGTCAGGATGGGAAGTCATATGTCATCCACCATACTCCACAGAACTTGCTCCATCAGATTATCACCTGTTCAGGTCCCTGAAAAATCATCTGTCTGGAAAGAACTTCACTAATCGTGAGCAAGTGGTTGCCGCACTGTCCGACTTCTTCCAATCCAAGCCAGCCTCATTCTACAGCGATGGAATCATGGACCTACCCAGAAGATGGCGCAAGGTGCTCCTCAGTAATGGCGAATATATCAATGATTGAGGTTGCGTAATTGTGAAGTTATTTAATTTTGGAATAAAGTGGCTAAAAGGGACAGAACTTATGAATCAACCTAATAAAACGTCACAGACCACAGCTAAAAATTATGAGTACGTTGAAGGTGTTGTAAAGCACTACTTTTACAAAATGAAACGAAGTGCGCTACTGCGGAAAGAAAAGCGCATCTGAGGACAGTCTATAACGTTAGTTCATGGTGTCTCCTACTCGTCATTCTTCTAGTTAATCTAACCTTACTGTCTGTCGCTGGGAATGCCATACGTTCCCAGCTCACCGTGCATAATGCACAGAACAGTTATTAGGGCTTAACGGGCTTTACAGGCAACTACCCAACCACTCTCTTAATGTAAGCAAGTAAGACCCGGTATACAGTAGCAGTCAAAAAGATGTGATCATTGGCTTGTGTTGATGTGATCAATTCTTTCTGCTATAACCGAACTACGGATTGAGCTATTCAGGCGGAATTTGAGGACGTAATGAGGATCAAAGTATTTCCTCGTTCCGCTGCATAACAATGATGATAGCTGCTTGAAGCCGATAAAATTGAGGCTCAGGCTCAATTATGCAATTAGAACTTTTCCTTTGCCCACGCCAACCATGAAGGGATGTCATGGGGCCCGGCAAATCCTAATAAAATATATTCTATTAGATAAAGTTTTCGATGCTGATTTCGAGTCCGTTTTCCTTTTTTTGCTATTGAGCCCTCCAGGAACAGTTACGTGGCATGATTCCAGCTTAGCCGGGCATGCCAAAATTTGGCTTCCTGGATGTATTTTGCTAAAGATTTCGCTGCTTCCCAATAATTTGTTCTGCAAGTGAACGAATAATCTTTGCATTTTTCCTGCGAAAATGTCGTCCAATGTCAAAGGATGGTCGCAGAAATTAACTGAATTGCTTTCGTTGTGTGTTTTTGTTGTTTCTACCGTAGAGCCCCCAGAATTCAATCGAAATTGTCACGCGAGACAGATCTCTTGATGTGAATTCAGATATAAGTGCGCGCATACGGGGGGGGGGTGGGCGTACCCGCAGGCGCAGCAGTTTCGGGCGGTATCCTGGTTGTGAGAAATCACGACAGTGGGCATCCTGCACGATAAAGCAGTCCTTGTGTGCTCGTCGTGACCAGTGGTCTTCCCCGTTCTATCCTACTCTGTATTCTGTTATTGTATATATTGTTATTAGCAAAGCAAAATAATACACATCAGGTCTAGTGGGATAAGTCGAAAGGATCTGGTCCTTGTTTAACATGAGTCTCCAAAATAAACCCAAGCCGGCAAACAAAATGGTGAGGTTGTGGGCCCCAATCGCGACTTCACTCCAGAATGCCACTTCTATCTAAACTCAACTTATAGGAAGCTCCAGACGTACGTAGACAAGAGTAGAGATCGCGGCGCGGCTCTCATGGACAGAGACGCAGGCGCACACTATGCTGAGCTCCAGTGACTCTGCCCAAGAGAGCCGCGCCGTGGTCCTGACTCTTGACTACGTCCGTTTGGAGTTCTCTGTAGGTACTTTGCTTTTTAAGTGATCATCTAGCGTGAAATCAGCTCTGCACTCTTTCGAAAGAACAAATTGCAGCAGCATGATCATTAGAATTTTATTCATTTGCTATGACGCCTCATTAATGACTCGCTTAGGCAAATGCAAGCAGGTTTCTCTCTCAAATGTCATTCAGAGAAACAGCTTCTATTTGAATGTGCAAACGATTAACCTTCACTTCAGTACAAACTACGTATTGAGAGAAAATTAATTGTACCTTGTTTTTGCCTGATTCGGTGGCTGCAAATTTAATTTCCGTATTATAGAATTACTGAAAGTCTCTTCACAACTCATCAGCAGCTTGCAGTGGAAAGGCTCACCAATGGAAAGTACAACGCGGCTATGAAGAACACTTTCGGAGGAGTGTATATGGGAGGGAAAAGGGTACTGGTAAAATGAGTTGCCATACTGAACTACAAACAAGCAAAGGGGTTGCAACTTTTGATTCTTCGTCCACCATTTCTCTTGAAGAAGATTCTAGGAAATCAAGGGACTTGTTATTCACTCGACTTGGTAACACGTTAAAACGTTTGAGCTCCAGTGCTGGGATTCATGAAACGCTGACCACGCTGACTATGGCTAGCTAGCGTGGCGAGTGCATGTTTTTGATTTATGTTCCGGCTAGCCGAAGCTTTGTTTTGGCTAGTGAAACCAAACCAACGTAGCCAGCGCAGCTAGGCTAGCCTGACCTGTGGCCAACACCACAGATGCCTCGTAATTATGGTCAGTAGGAGCAGGAATCTTCTGCAACAGTATTCAAAAAAAAACACGGAAACAATCGCTTAGGTTGCAATTTCGCCTGATTTTAGTCATTTTTCCATTACATTTCGACCTCACACGCATACATTAGCCTTTCCGGCCGAATGATAAGCAGTAGTTGTTAAACTTTATTGAGTGCGATCGATGCCGCCGTCCGCGGATTAAAACAGGAGAGTTTTCGAGGTGTTTTCTGTGGTTTTTCCCTACTTCCTTACAAGGAATTGGTTGTGGATGCTTGTGCTGCCTTTTCTTTATACACGCTTGATGTTTTTTTCTGAAGCATTTCATCGTGATTTTATTTTCTTTGAATGCATGTTTTTTTTTTTGAAAATATTGCTTCCTCTCTCAGAATTGGTTTCAGCGTTCATTCCTCGGTTCATGACATTGAGCACAAAAGCAGTCAGGCGGTCTTTTCGTTTTTGTCATGTTCTGAAGGGTACACGTTTCACCTGTCAACGACGGTGAGTTCCCAATTGAATGACTCGTTGAAAATTTATTCTTCAATGTTACGGTTTTCTCCACTTATTCGTTCCTGATCGACTGCTCAAACGTTCTATTTTCGAGTTTGTTCGAAGTTATAAAATTCTCACAATTTTCCGACCTATGGTGACATCTCTGAGTAGGGTTTTCGCGTCTTCTCTCTTTCCAAGCCTGAGCGAATTGCGAGTTCAGTGGAGTTGCTTAGTTTTTCGTTCACAGCTCAGTGAAAAAGGGTGTGTAGATTTTCACCAAAATAATTTGCATGTCGGCAATTGCTTCATCGGCCTATAATAGCCGAGGTTAGTATAACACCCAATCGGAGCCGGGTATGCCGTGCGGACGCAGGGGGGGGGGCGGGGGGGGGCGCGCCCCCCCCGAGAATGGGTCGCCAAATTTTCGAAATTACTTTACAATACAAATAAAAATCTTGTGTTAGTTTATTTTTAATTGTTTATTTTTATTATTATTTTTAATATATTTTTTATTTATTGTTTATTATTATAATTAATATTATTATTAATTTTATTTTCCGTCTGGGTCCCCAAAACGGCGGAGACCCCACTTTTCTTCCCACGCCCCCCCTCCCGCCCACTTTCTGCGTCCGCCACTGCCGGGTATGCCGTCTAGTTAGGTACAAACATTACCAGCTTTTTCTCAAGTTCTATGCTTGACCGTCATCAGAGCACTCTTCCATTCTTGAAGGCAGTTTCCCACCCGATTATCAAAATTGAGATATTTGCAGATTGTGAATCTCCTCGGCTGGTAGTAAACCCACCGATGTCGTGAACTTTCGGCTGCCAACATGTCGTGACATTCTCGTTCACATTTGTCGTGAGGTGTTCGTGAACTTCCTATAATAAAGCGTGTGTTCTTGCTGATGTCGCGACATAGTTGGCAGCTCAGTTCAATGAGATTCTCACGAATGTGGTCGCGATCCACGTTCATGATCTCGTGGTCATGAGGTGCAGACAGCCAAAGGCAGGGGAAATAGTGTGCGATTCAACGAGGTCAAGAATGAATGTGACGTCGCGAACCCGAACGGAGTTCGTGGCCGTCCAGTTCGTTGACAACGGTCAGAACGAACAGACCCCTGGTCAAGATCAAAACGAAGTTTCTTTGAAACAGAGCAGATTTACAAAGCTCTCAGACCTTCGTCCACATCGCTCGTTTTGTCCACTTGCAAGCTGGACATACAGTCAGGGTCCGCAACAGTGACGTGTGAAGCCGTCGATGTTATCGATCGAACATACCAAGACTTGCTAGTCAACGCCGCAGAAGTCAGAGACAGGACAGTCACTAGAAACAAAGAGGAGAAGGTGGCATGATGCTTGTTGGCTGGAAAAGGAAGCTGGCCTACGGAATCTTATTACTAATACTTATTCCAGGACAAGAACTGAGCGCAGCGTGAACTAACAATTTCTGCTTCTCAGGGTCAGGATTTCTGATTCCTTAACGCTCACACCTAGCTAAGCTGTGACTGGCATTAAGGGAGTTCTCACCGAAATCGAACTTTTCTCAGCAACTGGAAAATTACTGAACAGAATATTAGTACAAAGGGACGATATCAGTAGTTCTTCGGAGCTAACCACTGGAATTGAGATCATTCACCAGTTTCAGCCGCTCTACATCACTGCTACTGCCCTATTTCGAGGTCATTTTTGATCTACGTGATGCTCCAGCTCAAGCAAAACGTGCTACTCAAATAAGAACTAGAAGGCTAGTCCAGAAATGCTGAAACTGTCGAGGATTCTTACTCTTGATATATCCTCAATTAAGCTCCAAATGCATCAGAATATCCTCCACAGCGCACCATACTGTGAGAGGTAAATACAGCTGCTGGCTTGATGTATTATCTTTCCAGGGATGACTCAAGTGAATTCCTGAATAACTATTATGATAACCTTGACCGAGTGACGGGATTCTTTTTAAGTTTTTGTGAATTTTTCAATATGACTAGTTTAACTATTACATTTCAACAGCAACTTGCACATGAGGTCAAGTCCACGCCTCCGCTATAAAATCTATCAGCTAACTTGATAGTGTAAATATGAAACTTGAGTGAGCATCCCTTTGCGGGCATCTGCATGCAAGTTACAATGCTGTTTAATAAATGTGTCTTCCTCTACTGTCACTTCTCATAGAATATCAGATATGAACATCATAGCATGCCAATGATTTCTTCAGCGTGTTGCTGTTTTTCTTTTTGGGGGTTCATTGCAGAAGACAATTGCAATGATTTTGCCCCCACTATACATAGCGTTCCATTCCATTGCTGCACGACAGGTGGGCAGTTACGAAGAGGTGTCCTGCTTGCCTCTTCAGCTTCGACATGAACTCCGGTGCCTAATCAGTTGTATTGTTGGGTAGCAGGCGGTGATGAAAAAGTTATTGCAAAGACAAACCCTTTTGCAATCTACTGAATACGCTTGCACAGTGACCACCAGCTTTCCATTCACACCTCGCGTGCTTATTCTAACATACTTAGGGTCGTAGTTGACACCGTAAGCTTTGAACAGTCTCCTCATCTGCGAATAAAAAACAAAAATTCTCAGCAGAGAAAGAATGTCCTAAGAGTTCAGCAAATCACCTCTCGCTCCACTCGACTAATGTAGTAGTGAGGATTCGAGTGCGGATAGTGACTACTTGTGTGCAACGTCATTGTAGCGATGTCATTTCCCGTCCCAGGTGCACATGCCTTAAAGAAGATCTTTGCAAATTATTTTGATTAGAAAAGTTTTCCGCATGCACTGCGGTGTTTGCATATCACCGAAGCTCCCCTTTGGATTACCACTTTTACCACAGAACAAGAATGCTAAATAGCTGAATAGAATCCTATGAATGGTTTGTCATCTTACCAGGGCAGTATGAGCAACGCAAAGTAGCAAGAGGAAGCGGAACATTGGTGAATTGCGATAGGAACGTCTGCGCCACACAATCTTTTATAGGAAAAATAACCATCCAATGTTACTGAATGTGATGATTCCTTCACATCGTAGATGATATGTCAATAACACCCTTGATATTTGTGAAACATAGAAGATTTTTGCATTCTGTCCATTGAAGAAAGGGTACTCTAGATGTTCTTCTGGAAGTACAATACTTTCCTCCCAAGATTTTCTGATTGGTGTTGGGGAGACCCATTTCGAAATATCCAGTTAGAATATCGCTGAATATGAACAAATAATTGAATTATGCCATCTTCTTCAGCACCATTCGAGCAATAAAAATCGAAGGAAAACAAACAAATTTTACCTTGCCGTTTCTCGATCGAATGCTTCGTCGTTGCCTTGGGCAACAGAAAAATTTCGAAGCGCCACAGATCTGCAGTTTAACAGTAATAATTGTCTACCTCGCAATAGAACGCACGAGTACTTAAGAGAGAGATAGTCAGTAATGTAGCGTTCTTAATAAAGTGCTGGGCTGGAATCCGTGAAACGTCAACCACCCAAACCAACAGTGCTTAGCATTATCACTCACCTCATAAACTATATGAAGTTAGGAGACGCAGGACGCAAAAGTTGATTTGCCAACCTGGTTCCGCTTGATTACGCTTTCATGGATCTTAGTTGTGGATAAGCAAAGGTAAGCAACTTCTAAGTAAGCTCTAACTTTGCTTCAGCGTTTATAGAGACCATCGGTGTGCTATTTCAAAAAATTTTTGAAGTTCCATTGAAAGTGCTGATGAATGGTTTCCAAAACCCGGGGTGCCCTAAGAGTTCCTCATTTCTTGCATCTGATGCTTGGTGTTATGCCTTTCATCTATCAAGTTCTGCTTTCACATAATAAGTTCTGCTTCCGTCAAATATTTCTTGCCACCTTCGCCTCAAATTCAGAGTATTATAATCATTTGAAATGCTTGGTTATGAGAACGAAACTCAAGCTAACCTCATTAGCCTGAAGGTGTTGCAATACAGAAAATCTTCCCATTTTCTGTTTTTCTGGATTCTGAGCTGTTCCTGGTAAGTTATGTACCATGTATTCGCTACGTTATAGCGCACGCAACGCGTTATAGCGTATAATATCATTTGAAAGCGCCACAGAGCCGGAAACGCTGTACTGAAATAGGTGGATGAAAAGCGTTCGTTGGGACATCATCGGGAAGATTTCTAGAGTTTTCGTCCAAGGCTTCGTCGTGGGCTACGAATCCAATAGAAATTCGAGAGATTTAATTTTGCCATGATCTTGCCTTTAAATAAAGATGTATTAGCTCCGGATCTGCAACGGTCTGCGTGTAGCGCGATCTCTCGCGATTACCCTATCTCGCCTCACGAAGGTGCAAGAGAAGTGCAGGCAGTCCAACTTTTTGTGCTTATGTAGAAGATCCATATAGGATTCAATATATGGGGAATCGTACATGCACCATTTTGGACGGCTTCAATACGCTTCAATACCAGTCAATAATCCAAAGATTCCAATTATGTCCATTTTGTGAAGGAGCTTATCGTGAGGCACCTCATCGAAGCCCTCGCAATAATGTAGAAACACGACGACGGTAGCATATCCGTGATCACTATTAGCTGTCCAATCATTAAGCGATTGCAGTATGGCTGTGATTGCGGACTTATTCTTTTGAAAACCATGCTGATGAGGAGATACAATGGAATTCCCTTGAAAGTGACTTTAAATTCCCTTTTTAAGGATTTCTTCAAAGGTTCTAGCAAAAATCGAGGTTATCACATCTTCTTCTTGAGGTTGGATTATTGTCAGATATTGTGCACGTCTCATTTCACTACCACCTGGTCAGTGCGCAGAAAGCTTGAAGGGAATAATGCTTCCACTCGGCACATCGGATGAGAGGGGTTAACCAGTATACCTGTTTCTCGGACTTCCGGTGCTGCTCCTATGACCCTTCTATGGATGAGGACATCTTGCTGGTTGATATGAGATCATAAAGGAATCTTCAGCTACTCTCAGCACTACCCTTGGAATTTTTTTCTCATCTGCGAGTGTCCAACATTAAGATAGGAGCAAAACGATAACCATGTGATTCGGTCATTCTACCGTCAAACCCGAAATCGTCAACAGCTAACCAGAAAGAGCCATGGAAGTTCTCTCGTTTTGAAAATCGAATCTTAGGAATACGTCTCCTTCTCTGTGAACCTATTCAGTCTTACGCCCTTATATGTCCATACGTGCATCCACCATGGCTAGACGAACGTTAAAAAAATGAAAATAACCAGAAATAGTATGCTAAGTTCATCAAGTGCGAAACATTTAACGACAGAATGGATGAAAAGAGTTAGCATTGATGCATACAACATATAAAGCTTCACGATATCAAGGAATAAATATGGAGAACAAAGCACTTTCCTCACACTGCGCATTAATAAATGCATTGTTGGGGTCTAAAAGACTGCGCGCTGGGCATTCCCACGCGTCCCGCCGCGAAAAGGTACGGATTTTTGAATGAGCGCGTTTCGATTTGTTACATTATGATATCAAAAACTGAGGAGTCGGTACCTTCCTTGAGGACACCAACAAACTTCTTCCTCAGCCCATTAACAGCTGCTGGGCTCTTATTGCTGTTCAAGTCATTCTTGAGCATCACCGTTCTCACTGATTTTGACAGATTTCAAACAAATTGCACATGGAACATGATCAGTAGTATAATTATCTAACTATTTTTTGGTTCTTCGATCAGTAAATTTTTGGCAATTAGCACCTTATATTCATCTTTATTACAATGTTTCTCATTGTTTGTCAGCTATCTTCACTTTGTAGTTGAGCTTATGACTGCCGCATTTGTTGGTTTCTTCTTGAAACAGCACATGTATTTCAAATATGTCCGCCTTGTCTCCTTCAGAAGGATAAGTGCAATGATCCTGAAACAATCGTACATTCGTTCTTATAAGGTTTCCAAAGGCTGAAGACAAAAACATACTGAGGTGACATCAGCCAGATTTCCCAAGCAGCCGTCGTCAGCATAAATCGCGTTATAACATTGTGACATAACCCTGCGAGATGAAAACAAATCAACATACATGCGAAGAACACCGCATTTAGAAGAGTCTGAAAAAGTGAGAGCGTTAGCAATTTTCCGAAGTATCTGTCGTGACAGTCACGTCTTTCAATTAACTCCGATCAATCTTCGCACCGCCCGCCTGACTATTGTATCGTTGCCTGAGTATTTTATAGGCCGTTTCGTGTGGGTCGGAAGAGGAATGGAGCATTCTCACTGTCGCTATCTCTGCCTTTCCTCACATAACCATTCAACCAACCACCAACTAATTCGGCTCATAGCGCTTTACACTATTTTGTTCATAATTCTTTTCCTGTGCATGAATTTCACCTCGGAGATTCAGTTAGAAGAATCATCGTGCAACAGTACCTTTACAGGGATTAGTATGGTTACGCATTATAAAATGTATGGAAGTAGAGTAGTTCCAAAAATTATGTTATAGTAGCTACTTCAAATGTATCAGAAAAATTTGCTTGGAATTGATTGGAACCCGTTAGATGACCTTCGGAACTCTTCAGATGATCGCTAGATTTCTTCACATAATTCCGGACCCATATGCTTACTCGAATGTACAACTCAGGAAAAGTTTTCGTAACGAGGCTCCAATTCTCGGATGCGTTAATGAAAACAACCATACATTTATTAGTGAAAGAATAACGTGTGTTACCAAATTTCAACTTCAAGAAGCAGAACCTTGTCTCAAAATCAACTTTTTCGTCCGACACGCGATGTGGAAAGTCAAGACCTTTCAAAAGCGAATTCCTAATAGTGCAGTAAATGTTGAGGTGATCCATTAGTGAATTCTAGGCTAGGATTCATGAAACTTTGAGCCAGTGAGAGGTAGCGTGGTTGGTTATCTCATGTACTACTCATTGTTGGTAGACAAATGACTTGAATGTTGATTAGCTAACCTGGTTTCGCTTGGTTATACGTCGATAATTCTTAGTCTTGGGGTCGATGAACTCCCACGAAACATTTTTTAGGCTTCTCGGCGGTCAAAGAAATTTTCCGAGATGCTCAAGGAATTGTTAGTGGGTGAAAGATGGAGGAGAGATCTGTTGATTACTGTTTACAAAACAGACTTTTACCCAGAATGCTACATTTTGTGAAGGGTGAATCGTGAGATGTGCGCTCATCCCTGCCTGAGAGGATTGATTTCGTTCTGAACGCATCCTTTTCTGTATAATTTCTTGCTTATTTCATCACGTTCGCAGCAGCACTTCCCTGATCGATGATTGTTCATCTACTGCAGCCTCGATTTCGACAGGTGCTCTAGCAACTCTTTCGCATTGGGCACAATGTTGTCTTAAAAATTCAGAAGCGTGAAACAAAAAAAAACAAACAACGCTCGCTCAGGTTGTGTAGGGCGCGTCCAAATAATTTTCCCCCATTTCGAAAAAATCGTATGATAATTACTGTCGAGTTTCTGTGAAACCCTCTATTGTTTTGATCTTGTGCCTACTGATAGCAACCATAAGCTTAGCTAGAGTTAACGAAGTGTCATGATATGCAGACAAAGTAAACGTAACGGAAATTGTCACCGCTCTTTCTGAAGAACCATACATCTCGTTTGAAATTGGTAATGCAGATGTAAACATTATCAAATGCGGTACAAGAACGCTCACATACACTATTTGACCGTACATCTTGTACATGAATAAGTTTGTATGTCGCTGGAAAGTTTCTACCTAAGATGTAGGCAACAAAGAATATGCGAGATTTTTTTGAAAACCTAATAATGTGCCATAACATTTCTGCAGCCAATGGAATAGTTCCTAGCGACGCTGCTGTCATCAACTTTCGGTCTCAGCTATTTTCGTATAAGTACCAGTATTGCGTGAACTTTGGGTGGCACGATGTGGTTTAATACGTAATATGAGAACTTGCAATATTTTGTTTCACCGCCGATGATGCAGCTGTGAAGTATCCCATGAATAGGAGAAAAAGCAATATCACTAGGACCCTTCAAGGGATTTCAAAAAAAAATCTCCTAAATAATTGTGACTGTGAAAACCAGCCTGTCGAGAAGGTGTTGATCTTAAGCGCAGTGTCGTTGCAGTCGTAAAGTGGCTCACATGCAGGTGGGAAGCATGCGTCAGCCTCACGGCATCCGTGCGATGTTATCATTCGGAGTGCACATGCCTCGTTGACCGGCCTTATGGAAAATACTTCGCTAATGGATGCGAAGATAAGTCTTGCCGTTGTCACTTCTCCTTCGATCACCCTAGCAAATTAGGAGAAAAAGCAATGTCATCTATAGCTCATCTATAGCTTGCTCTTTGTTTTGCTCAAGTGTATTTATAGTGCGCTAGGGTCCAATCCAGTGACAGAGAAAAGGTTCGTATCGATCCTGTTCGGGTTCCAATGTGTGATTCCGACGATGACGCCTGGTTTTATTTGGTCGGAACTATTTGCTTGCAAATCGGCGTCGAATTCCAGCAAGTTCAGTGATCCGTAGGATGATACCACGTAGTGTTTTGAGTTGTTTCTTCTCTCTAACTTAATCTTTTCTCTCTTCCTCGATCTCTTCTTCATTAGAACTGCTCGAATGAAGATGAGTGGGATAAGTCTCTCAGAAAGCGCCACTGTGAACTTAGCAGGGGCTGACTAGTACGTTAAGTGCATTGTGCGGATAAACGGACTACTGTTCTATACCTGAATAAAGAATGGTTTCTCTTTTTGAAGGCGTCTTGTGTTCTCTGCTCGTTTCTGCAATATATTTTTGTCGCAACTATATATGGAAGTACATGATTACCAACCATAACTCTTACCTTGGCAATCTTATTCAATAAATAAAGGGATACAATATCGATGGGGATAACAACAACGACCAAAAAGACATTATAGACAATGTCGACAAATACAGCGATAACCCGACCACACGTAGAGTCCGAGAATACAAATTCAGCTCTGCTTTTATCGAAATTAAAGTTGCATTCTTCTAAATGATGCAAAAGACATGTGAATTGAACGACTGAAGTGTACACACACATAGAACAACACGTCCCTTTACAGGTTTTGGAATTTTTTGCTTTTGGAATTTAAATTTGACACAGTGGCTTCTGTTCTTAGGAAGCCCGACGTGAGAGTGTTTTTTGTAGAAATTTGCATGGAGGAGAATTAATGCAAACCTCGACGCATAATTTTTTTAATGGAGACACGTGGTTCTAATGGGAGAGGCAAAGGGGTCGTGACCTCTACCCTATTCATATCTCAGATATTTTTGAATTTCTTCTCTATGCCTGAAGAACGTGGCTACCAGTAAACATAAAAGCCTGTTTCTTGAATGATACGATCCTGAATACGAAATCCAGACATGAAAAAAAAACTCATGAAATGCTTATCTGTTTTACTTCATGGATGTTTGATTAGAATGCAAGATAGAATTTAGTAGTTAAGTTATAGTTGAAATTTTGATACATGATGACCCGCCAGATGATCGGTGCCCCCCCTCTCATGACAACCGGCGAATCTTTTGTTGCAGCAATCGCGATTTACTATGATACATCAAAAAATAGATTTTTGGCGGATTGATTTGCTCAAGTGCACGCGCCGTTACCCAATTAATGGTGTTTTTTGAGGTTTTGGCTCCTCGTTTCGATATATCAGCTCTTCCTGAAATGGAACTGCTCATTTTTTACCTCTTAGTAACACGGAGCTAGTTGAAAAGGAGAAAATCCATGTGACGAAAATGATAACCGCTGTGTTTCTCTGCGTAAATATCTGCGAATAGGTGGTGGGAATAATTACGCATATTGCCCTATTCAGGCTCATTATGATCGATGTGTAGAGACTAGTGAATTGAAATGATAAGGCTAAATAGCCAACCAAAGATGCGTTTACCCACTGTTTGCTAAATAAGGTGCGATTACGTTTCCTTTGGAATAAAAAATGATGACGCAGTCAAGTGCACTTACCTCATCAGTTGTGACGAAATGAATACCACAACGACGATCAGCTGGGCAGCTCCGTGTATGACAGCATGCGAAATATTAAAATACTTAAAAGGATGTAGATTTCGTTTCCGTGCGATCTCATAGAACTCCACTAGGCACATAATGAATCCAAGGAGACCCAACTAAAAACATTAAGCTTGGCATACACATTTATGAACGCATTTCGTATAATACAATCTCGGGAGCATTCGGCTAGCTTTGTCTCAGAAACCTCAGAGTCACAGTTTCCTTCAAAATTTTACGCATGAAGGCACTTTGTTGCACAGATCACGAAAATCATACTTGTTCCACAAAGTAACTTTGTTCATGTACTAGATTTATACTAGGTCGCACTGTTTTATATCCAGGACCCCAAAAATCTCAAGATATTCTTCTAGCTGAAAATTGGCTCAGTGGGGGTTATTCGAGCGCCGGACACGAATATCATATCCATTTTGCAGCACAATCACAATTTTTACAGGGGTACGGTAGATGTCTGTAGATACTGTATGTTGTATCTTGCAGGATCCCGTAAAATTATGCACAGAGGAGTCCTTTGAAATGCACAATGCGAATATTGTGTCCATATTGTAATGCAATCATTTTTTATGAGGAGATACGGTAGCAACTGGGGAAATATTGGCGAAATTGACGATTTTGGCAGGAAAATGGCAGGTTCATGCAAGGTGATGTTGACAATCGTGATTATTTTACAGAACAACCTCTCTGCGCCAAATTTGAGAGGATTGTGAAAGGTAACGCACTTACCGCAAACATACCGCAATCCTACAAAAGTAGAGCTACGTCGTGAATACGATGTTGGTGTGCAGCACATCAAATAGTGCAGTAGGAGAAATTCTAATGAAAAAAGTCCACGAACTTTTTGGAGCGCTGTGTGTGGAATGATGCCCAGTATGATGAATACAGTACCTCACATAATTTTTCAAAGATTTTCAATTTTACTGTCATACTCCCGACAAAATTGGCATACCCTTCCCTTCTTCTAACGTACCGTCACCATACAAATACTGCAGTACAGTACGACTATGGTTTTCGTGGTAACCGTTCAGAGACAAAGTCTAAAAGAAATCTTTGATCTTGAAATTTTCGGAGGCAAAACTGGCCGAGTAGTACAGAGAAACAAGTTCGAGTAGCTCGTGTGTTTCTCGCTATAAAAAGGAGAAAATATCTGTTAGGATATCTCTCGTAGGACCATCATAGCTAAAGCTCAACTCTTGTCGTAGGAGTTTGCTGTGGGTTAGATAGACATATCTACTGGCAAGAGTACTTTCCTGAAGAGAGAAAGAGAGGATAAGAATACCTGCACGTTTCTAAGTGCACTGAGAATGGTTTTTGCATAACACTTCTAAATAATGAAGAAGTATGTATAACTCCCAGACTCACCACAAGAAGCACGATTCCCAAGATGGTCTGGGTTCCTTCTGTCACATAAACCATACTACAAATCTGTTAAAAGTCGTTATACCCTTTCCGGAAACTAGGATATTTGAATCTGGCTAATCCAAGTAAGAGAGAATTCAGTATTCATTAACAGTGAAGGCGTGAGACAGCGCCACCGCAAAACTGGAACAACACAGCGTTAAATCACATGAACATATAGCACAACGCAACTGATCATTGAAATGAACAAGACTGAAATCAACGGCTTGAGGTAAGACAAATGGTGTAGTTTAAAAAAGAGCGTAAGTGCCGTAATAAATATGAGAAATGCAATCGATTACCCCGAGACGTCATGTCCTTCAGATCCTTTAAAAAACAAGTTTAGCACGAAATATTGATGTGTTGGTAAGTAACTTGAAGTCGGGCCTGCTCTGCTAGCATGAGTGACGAGAATGAAAGAGATGTTCAAGAAGTAGGATGTACTCAGACAAAGTATCGCACACATGCGTAGGACTACTGCAGGGCACCCGGAGGGCTTGGTCAGGAGACCCGGTCTGTTACAGACCGCAAGTTCCGATTTAGTCCTCCGCAAGTCCCGGTACCCTCCTCCGCATGTCCCGAATGGAGGTTTTTGAACAAAACTTATCACCCCGCTACCGCTCGAGGATTTCGAACTGACCTACCGATCATTCACCATTGCTCTTCAATTGCTTCACAGTCCGCTGCTTTACCTTTGCTCCATCCGTGCCCACAGCCTAAGGACTACTCGAGGCATCCACTAATATTTTTATCACAGCGCATTCCCATGAGAAGGAAATATTGCAAGCTCTATCTATACCAATCACTACCAAACGTTGAAAGCATAACTCCTAAGGGCCTGTGGAGATTTTGGCACCCTTTCTGCCAAGAACTATGTGCTGCTTTACCCTTCACACCGAGTTCATTGATTTTTGCTCAATTTTGTTCTGAAATCGCTGATGACATGCCTATTGTTGTTCGATACGACATGTTTATTTCGGTTGATACACTGAACACAAATATACCTGCAGTTTCGTATAAAATTATACGTCAAACCATTCATTTTACGTTCTTTGTTTTACATTTTTTTTACGTCTTTGATCGGAGGATAGTGAGTACATGCGCACTGAGGTTTTCTAATGCACCTGATCACAAATATGACGAAAATTTTGCGGCAGAATATCCGCTCATAGATTCATAGACTTTGTTGATTTTTTTTTATTCAAATTAATTTTCAGCTCTCGTCCAGGGGTGGGTCAGTGAGGAAATATGCATTATGTGCATGAGACGTCCACCCACTTTCAAATAATATGATCCCATACGATGTAATTTCTCATGAAACCCATGGAAATCTACGTTGAAAAATCGCAGAGACTAGCAACTCCACGCTATATTCGTGGGCTTAGCCACCTTTTGCCATAGGTCTGGTCTTGAAGACTAAACAACAGTATCACTACGGGTATTCCCTCTGTGGTGCGTACTTGCGGCAGATTTCGATTTGTACGTTAGTATAGCAATTTTCGACATTATAGAAAAGTATTAGAAAGCTTCAGCTCTCGATTTCCTCGAGCAACACTCTTCCCTGGTCAGGCTTCAGTTCACCTCCGTAATCTGATCAGGCATAACCCGTGGCCTGGTCTAAAAACAGCGAAGCCGGGAGCCCGTATAAGCGACATCTGAGGTTTGAGTCAGTTCTGGTGCTGACGCGTAATTTCTCCAAGCAACATAAGGAAGTGCTGATTCAGCCGTAGCCTCTTAAAAAAGAGGGTCACCCTTTTTGCGGTCTGTCATGTATACCATCGTTCACGCCAGCTCACACTGATTTTCTCACCATAAAAATCTCAAAAAGGATCACCATAAAAATCTCAAAAAGGATTTCTGAAGTAAGACTCAGTTGCTGTTAGGGCACATACAGTGTTAAAAGCGCTATATTCGCAGGAACTAAAATAGATGCTTTTATGAGTAGGCAGTCCGCTCAAAATGTAAAAGAGACATTTTATAGAATTAAACAGTGAATGCCGTTTTTGCAGTGAATATGGCAATACGAAACTCAATAAACATTATTATACGAGAGATTTCCAGAGTGATTATGATTATAAAAAGCGTATTATACGTTATTAAAGGAGAAAGATGGAGTGCAGGGCAACAAGTAGTGGGAAAATACGCAGAACTCACTGCTCTGTGATGTCTGACCTCGGGGGGTTCTCGGATTACCTGCCATGTTCCTCCGCACCCATCCGAGTCTTTTATCAAAGTTCGGGGGTATGTCGCACCCCCCGACTATATCCTCCGCAAGTCCTGATGGTTTTTCGGGCTTAGATCGCACCCTTCGACTACCTCCTCCGCATATCCCGAAGCAGGCGGTTACCGCATGAGCAAAGAACTTCCTTAAGAAATGAGGGCTATCGTCCTCCGCATGTCCTGACATTTTTGTCTGAGTATATCTGCTGCTATACAGCACATAGACCAGTTCAACTTGCTTCCACCACCATCAATTTGGTATGCATTGGTCATCGCTAACTCTAATAGCAGCGAATCCAGGATGCAAGGCCTAAAATGGATCGGCGTCGGTGGGGACGATGACGCCAGTTGCTATACTTCACGTGAAGTATAGTAGCAGTCTGGATGTGAAACATTCGTGTTGACACCTTCGCTTCTTCCTGCATTGGAGCGGTGTGTCACATCTACTTTACCCCTGATAGTAATTGTCTGGATTTGGCTATGACACTAGCGGAAATGTGGAATATGGAGTGAGAAAGAAGACAACAAGAGAGGTAAATTACTCTTCAAAAAGGATATTTACTTCCCTGGGAATAATTAACATTTTATTCAGAACGTGCAAATTTCGGATTGAATGTAAGCTAAAGAGAAGGAAGTGGATAGAATGGGCTAGGTGCCTACCAGGTATGCCCTCTACGGTCAGTACCATATGCTTCAAAGAAGCCTTTTCCAAAAAATATGACTTACTGTACCTTTTTAAAATGTATTCTTTCAAACTGGTAGTTCTAAGAGAATACTGTAAATAGAGCGTAAATAGCGAAATGTGGAAGCTACGAATATTTACACTGCACTTCATGAATCATCCCACAAGCAGCGCATGCTCAAAGGAAGCAAGTCCTCGTGTTTTAGATTTCGCAAATTTTTTTTTTGATTTTGATGGAAATTTTGCTGGAAATGTTTCATGGCCCAATTGCGCTTTTGCGCCGAATTGCGCTCTCATACCATTTGTGGGTACTCTCATGCCGAAATCGCGCACAGTCGTGAAAGTGACCGATCCTGGGTTTCATGTGCAAGGCAGCTGTGTTCGCAATTGCGATTTGAAACTCACTACTTTTGTGTGCCTTTAACATCTGTGATTGGTTAACAGTATTTGTCGGCACTACTACTTCGAGTGATCGTCGAAGATTTCGACAGCAGCCGCTTTTAACTTGCTCTCTTACCAGTCCCTGCCATCCCTGAGCCAACTATCAGGTTGGTGCGAAATTAACTGTCGTTTTGGGGGTATACACAAATATACTTTTCTCTTTCGTGGTATTGGAAAAATTTCGAGGGACTTGTGTGACTTCCCGAAAGGGTTTTTCCTCCTCTTTCGAATGCTTTTTGAATATTCTGGCCAGCTCTTTCCTGCGGTTCTTTATAGAGTCACTAACAAATGATGAGTCGAGGTGACTTTCGGGCGATCATGGTTGATAACCTCAAACTCGATCAATCCGAATAGGAGACGTCCGCTTATCTTGCATTTGTTTTATCTTAGAATCATCTTTAGACAGTGAGATAGGGGTTCGCGATGTTTTCTTTCTACGATTTCAAACTCAAATACAACCATGGTCGTGGTCACAGGATGTCGCTGAACGATCGGGCGTTGAGGGCAGCCGTGGAACCTTAACCGGATCTTATCATCAGGACGATGAGAGCAGAGATGATCATTCACTATACTACAGCTTCAAGACATCTGACTCAAATCAACAAAGTAAGCAAGGTGCGGATGTGAACACCACACGATCTGACAGGTGACCAGTGTCTCACAAGCTGTGACACATTCTCTAACTTAATTTTTCTTCCCATAACTACTCACTTCTAAACCATGTAGTTGCTGTGAACAAAGCTCAATTTCTGTACAATAACAAGAAATACAAATGGATATGGGCAGAGACGATCTTCCACTTCTAAGTTTTCCTGAACCAGATCTTCTCTCTAGGGAGTTGTGTTAGGAGTTTGGTGGTGCTGCAAGGGTGTGATCCGCTGCAGCCTTTTCTATCCTAGTCAGTCGTTGACAGCAGAGTCCTACTATCGTAATTTCGAGCTGATGTCGTTA
The DNA here is from genome assembly GCA_037903475.1 of Ancylostoma caninum. Classification (NCBI taxonomy): domain Eukaryota; kingdom Metazoa; phylum Nematoda; class Chromadorea; order Rhabditida; family Ancylostomatidae; genus Ancylostoma; species Ancylostoma caninum. The sequence continues at coordinate 45,451 of JBAJFG010000190.1, forward strand.
GATGTGGTTGGCAGTGGTGAGAAGAACCACGCTTTCTCCTGCACTAGGGTGGCGCTATGCCTCTCACTTGGAAAACCACCCGGCAAAAACTGGTACAGTAAGGCATCGAGGTGCTCACTCATCCCCCTTTTCCCTCAGACCTTTCCTTTAAAGAATCTCACTTTTGCCGAGTCATAGATGCAAATCTGCGACAGCAAGCGACTGCTGACTGCTGCCAAAATCGCCTTTCTATAGTTTTTAGATTTCTGCGATCTCAGTTTTCATTGTAGAGGCATAGCGTTTTCACTTTATTGTTAAGGAAACTCAACGAATTATATGGGCATTGAACTGATGAAGAATGTTGTGTTTTAGCCAAATTATAACAATTTGAACTAAAGTGTTCGTTTCGGCAATTAATTTCGCACCAACCTGATATTTTTCACTTCCAGAAACCATTGAAAAAAGCAGAACTCTAACAAAATGGCTTGCACAAGATGGGAGTACCTTCTTGTCTTAGGTTGCCGATGGACATCAACACGGTTACATCTACCTTTAAAAACATTTTGGAATATTTCTTATTTACTTCGCAGCATTTATCGCAAAACTTCGAACAGAACATGCTTTCACAATTTTTCAGATTTTTCTGCTACCAACGTCAGGAACGTAATTGATAATTCTAGTTAGGCTCCCTCGTGGCCAAATAAGTAAGTTCTACAATTTTCACTTCCGCCGCCCGTGGCCAAACATGGGCAGTTGGCAGTTGCCCAAAATTGATCTTCCATCCTCAAAAACGGCAACTTCAATACCAGTGCGATGGTCGACTTCCGGTTTTGGAATGGGAGGCTCTGCTGCATTAACAACTAAACGATCAAGACGGTACAAAAGCATTTCTGAATAGCACACCTGTTCCGTATAGAAAAGGTTTGCTGATAGAAAACGATCAACAAGGCAAAGCCATTTTACTGCATGACAGGACAGCCCCTACACTTCAAAAATTGTTAAAACTGTCTAGGAGTGCGGATGGGATGTTCTTCAGCATCTTCAGTGCTCCTAAGACTTGCTTCAGAAGAATGTCAGCTTCTTCCGTCATCTGTATCATTCTTTCTCCTTCCTGTGCTCTGCTCTCATTCTCTCTCACTAACACCTGTTTCAAAATCGAGTCTTGCTCTAGCCTGGAACTGCCACTTCTAATTCCTAGAATTTATCTGGAAAAGAATAGCAACGATTTTGAAGAGAAAGAAACATACTTCGGAATGGGTATGCGCAGGTGCCCTACAAGTTCTAAACGAAGGAAAATCAGTCGAATTTAAACAAAAACCAGGGTAGCTTATCACAAGCAAATACCTCCCGCACTGAGAAGCAAATTCTTCATTGGGCACTAAGAGCAGTATTTATGACTGAGCCATTATTTCTTTGGTTCTCCACTCTATCCGTCTGTTGGAACTACATAGAGCTAATGGCAGCAGTATAGAGAAACTTGAATGTTAGGAGACTTATAAAGGCTTGAACAAAACTGATATTTCCAACTCAGAGTATCATTAATATCGCAACAATATGTAATACATTGTTGCGTGCGTGATATCGTTCTTATTATTCTTTTTTCTTGTATCTCTAAAGAATTTGATGTTGCATTGTTTTACGTGAGATATAGAAGAAAAAACCTAGCCTGGGAAAATAATTCTCATCTACTACAAAACGAATTAAGCAGAAGCAGTCCTGAAACTTGTGAGAGCGCTACTACTCGTGAGGCATTACGAGGAAAACTGCGAAACTTTGTGTTGCACGGCAGGCGAGTATCAGAATTGGAGCTTCTCGGAAGCGAAACGGGGCGTGAAAATTCATGGTAAAAGATTGCTGTTAAATTACCAGAAAAACTAGTAGGAATTCCTACTGCTCTGTACCAGCATAAAGTATGGCGGAAGTTTCCCTTTTGTAGCAGACAAAGAAAAGATCATGCGGGCAAAATCTCACATTTACGTGATTTTATAGGCTCACAAGGGGTACTGTGATATAATGCTAGGTGAAGTAGACTTCTCTTTGAGAGAAGTTTACGGAAGTAGATCGATGAATTCAATTTGATAACATAATAACAGACGCTATCGTACAAACACAATGTATACGCTAGTCAGGCTCGTTTCCTGCTGTGAGCAATTACTGATGGTCTCTGATTATCTTGTATCTGCAGATTGTCAACACCTTAACTAAGCCCTAAAATTCAATACCGAATATAGAGTTATACATAATATAATGTAGAATGGATTATGAAGGATAATAGAATAATAAATAATTTAGTACATCGCGTGTTTGACTGCCGTTGAATCTTGGCATTACAACTTCCAACTAGTATCGTTCTTATCAGAATTGTTTTTGGTCTATGAGGACGTCTATTATAGAGAGCATGTATTGCTTAGTTACATAGGTAACATCGGAAACAAATGAGCGGAAATGGTCCGTAGACTTGGCTCACCAAATTGCTATATCGATTGCTTCTCCTATGAAGCAAACCTTTTCAAACTTGGCACCGTACCACCTAGCCGAAGGAGCTCTGATAAGATCCCGTTCCGTCTTCCCTCCATCACAGATGAAATGAGTAGTCCGGCACGAAGAAGCATACGCTAGGGAGGTCTGCAAGATGTGATAAGGGTTGCGGACATATGTACAACCCAAAAATCGAGAAAGGCAGCTAGTTGACAATCCCGCTATGACAGCCTGTGCACAACAACTGGATGTGTTGTTTGCTCATATTGTAAAAATGGTGATTGTGTGATGTCGAGACTAGTTTATCTCATCAATTGCCACTCATGCTGGGATGAATGCATGGAAGAAAAAGACGACCGCTTTGTACACAGGTAAAAGAACATTTAGATTGGCTTAGGAGGTCAAGACCTTCTACCCCACTGGGAGCACATCACAGATTACCCCACGAAAACTTATTCAAATTGGAGTCACGAGCTTGTCATCACAGCCCGAGATCATAGCGCGTAAGACATTGTGGACGAGTTGGATTGCAGCCATGTGCCCATAATTAACAGGAAAGATGAAAGATATATCTTCTTCTCAAAAGAGGTGCCCTTATGTCGAAATCTTAGCAGATTTCGATCTATAGGCTGAGTTACCTAGGATACTTCACATATAAAAATCACTAGGAGTACAGTATCTCGCAATTAGCGATCTGTGTCGCGACAACATTGCCGACGACTGTAGTGAGCACTTGCCAGCCTTATTTCGTAGCTGCTCACTGTTCCACTGATTTCTGTGTAAGGAAGAGGTGTTTGAAAGGATAGGCCTTATGTACCATGGAGTATTTCAAGTTCTGACGAAAACGAAGTAGTCAAAACGTAGGCCTATCGGATCATTGATGCATTGGTTAACAAGCGTTGCCAAAACAGCTCCAATAAGAACAACGCAAGCCGGAGGATGTAGACAATCTAGAATGACTAGAATAGGTCGTGTGACATGGCGATAATGACTGCTTTCCCGAGGAAAGAACTTATCTTGTTCTCACGACTTTTAATAGGAAACTAAAGATTAAATTTCAGATTTTTGCATTCAAGCTATGTACTTTGGTCACTAGAGCAAAAAGACTTAGGAACGCAAAAAACCCATTGATTTAGGCAATTTTTCTGGAAGTCGAGAACGATTTCGTTAATCGTGGTACTACTAGAAGTGAAATTAATTCTGTACTGAACGAAATAAGTGTTGATCTGATGAATGTTGTGCTGTCGTGACTTCTATGCCATAGCTTTTCGGGAGAGTAGATTAGTTTGTAATACTTACTCTACTCATCTGGTCCCACTCCTTCCAACCTCTTTGCTGACAAGTTAGTGGACTTTTTTTAATCTTTTTCTTGAATGTGTTCCGTCTAAGGATATAAAAAGCAGTGATATTGTTTGTCTGTTTCCTTCTTTTTCTTCTGTGTTCGTCCTCCGTTTAAAATGGTAAACCTGTCATTACGGCAAAATCATGGATTGCGAAATTAATGTATTATAGGTATGTGGCCTTCGAGTTGGTTTTCAATCACTTACTCATTTTTCTACGCTGGTACACTTCATTCATTGCATTATATCGTATACCGTCGCCTCCCGTTCGCTCAAATAAAGCACTCAAAGACATCTTTCATGGAAATTTTCTTTCTCGTGCGCTACAATACTTCCAGTGATTCATTGCTCACAATCTAAGCTCAAATCGCCCGATACACGCGGGAGTTCGTGGAACTGAGTTGTTTGCCACACGCCTCGAAGCGTTGTCAATTGTCTTCTTTTGAATACCCATTGCAAATTGAAGGAGAACCAATGGCCGTGCATCTTATATTGTTCTCCCCGCTAAAAGTGGAGGAAAGCTGCAAACCTCGCATCATTTTTGCAAATCCCCCATCGTTTTACCTCTTTTACCGGTAGGCACTAGCTAGTCCCTGGAGCATATTGGCGTGTGTTGTAGCAGTGACCGTCCTGCCTTATGGGAGCAGCTCATAGTGCAGCACTCCTTTGGAATCCCAGAAGCAACAAAGGAGGATCTTTTTGGGGTGGAGGTCGGGTTTGGGCTGTATTGGCGACTCTGTTCCTCGCGGGAGCCAGACAGCACGAAGGCCATTGAAGTCGTAGAGGATCCAACTCTCATCTCCTATAATCAGATCTTCCAGGAACTACTGCGGCGTGGGCGGAGGATAAGAGGCTGACAGATGGTCAGGCGGCTCATCCTCGCACGGTTGATCAGTTGGGGAAGGAGCCATCTTGCTAAAACTTTCCGGTAGCCGAGCTCATGGAGGCGGTTATCTACAGTACGATAGCTATATCCAAGCTTGAATCGCGCGCACTCTCTTCCGGATCCTCCTTGCGAGCAGAGCTGAGTTATCGAGTGACCGTGGTCGGCCAGGACGAGGTCCATCCTCGAAGTCCGTTTATCTCTCCGTGAAGCGAATGAACCAACGATGTACCAAGCGTTCGTTGATAAGAATCGCCTTGAACGTAGCGTCGACTTTAGCAGCGATAGCTGCAGCAAGTGCTGCAGCAATCGCTGCTAACGTCGACGAAGCCAGTCATAGATGCAGATCGAGCGAAGGCAGTCCTTTCCAATTTGAGGCATAACTGAATCTCTGGTCTTGCTACTTATTTTACGAACCTTTGATGTTATTGGTTTCAGAATGTTCTCTAATGGGCCACACCCTCATATCGATTGATTTTTCAAACAAAACAGTTGTTTAAAATTTTTCGGACATTACTTGCTTACCAACCTAATATTTGTCTTTGCATAAGAAGAATTATATAGGAGATATGTTCGTTCTTAGTAATTTTAGTTATGGCTTTCGATATTACTACTACGCTGAGCTTTCCGTTGATCTCATTCAACCGCGGTTGGTCTTTTGGTTGAATCGCTACAACCTTTTTCTTGATGTCTTGCATTCGTTGGCCCAAGATCTCTGAAAAATTTGCCTTGGGTGAAGCTGGCCTGTAGATCCCTGATAACCTTAGCGATAATGTTTCCACATGGGAATTAGGACTTCGTCAAAAGACCTCCTCACTCTCGTTTAGGGAGCAGCCATCTGAATGTCTATCATGGTGAAGACACCTTGTGCAGCCGACGGCTCTTGCTATTTTGGAAACTTTAGTAGAAGTGCCGTCTGTCCGTATTGAGCTATAAACAAAAAACAAAACAAAACTCAAGTTGTAGTTCACTACAGTTTTGAAGTCCTTTGTATGTGCCAGTTCTCGGAAATTCGGTCATATTCGTGCAATTTACTTTCGAGTTATATTCTGGGCGAACCCGGGCAATTTGCGGGACCACCACCTTGGTCATTCCGACTCCCGTTGATCTTCGGGATAGCGTGCAGCAATCCTTTCATCTCTCCCTCTCACGTGGATAAGTTGCCCAATGGGTTCTATTTGCTGGAGAGATACGAAGAGCATCATATCGTTCTTTGAAGTACTTCGTGAAAAAAGTCTGACTTAAGGGTAGGCGATCCTCCTGCTGTGCATTTGACTTTCCGCGGAAACTAGTCGGTGACGACTTTTTTCAACGGTTGTCGTCAAGACGCATCACTTGTCCGGAACACCTGACATACTTGGCATTAGCGACAGCGTTCCTGATGTTTGAATGTTGACGTAGGGTGGAGGTGGGGGGGGGGGGATGCGGAAAGATGCACATTATGCATTAGAAAATTACAGATCCTTTCTCCTATCAAAAACAGAGAACAAGATGTGAATGAAAAGGTACACTTGCAACCAGTAGTAAACATCGTGCTTTTGCGTGCGGATGCAGTAGGATAAAAAGTAGGAGTCGTCACCTACACAGCTCTATTTACTCATGGAAAGTGAGGTATAAAGGCTGCAAAACTACAATGATAAGCCATAAGATAGCCAAAATATACGAATTTATCCATTTTCCACTAAAAAAAGAGTGATTATGTTTTTTCGTGATGTACAGACTCATTAATAGGAATTGAGGATAAAGATGCATTAACAAGTTTGAGCTTCCGAAAATATTCATTAACAATATCTGTTGTGTTGATACAAAATCAACACCACGGGCAGTTGCGCAACTCTATGGATAACAGCATGTGAAACGCTTAAGTACCGAAAAAAATCATTTCTCCTCTCCTAGTTTCTTGAAGGATCATTTGGCTAGTAAGCTGTGTTAATCATGCTTGTCACGTAATCCGCTGCGTCGAATGCTTGATTCATGCCTACTGCAGGGAGGTGGAACGGCTCACTCATGTAACGAGTCAGATGAAACAAGCGACATTACCCGTCCGGCAGACAAATATGCTGCACAAGTTTATTTGCAATCAAGCCCTGAAATAAGGAACATAACTTCTTTTCCTCTCAGCATCTATTCAAGAGCAAGCCAAACTCTACTGGACAGTAATGAAATATTTGAACAATATTTGAAGTTTTACACAAAAAAACTCTCAATAATTACAGTGGAATAGACTCGAGGAAGAATGGCCATGTCCGCCAGGAACAGAAAACATTGGAAACCACCTCATCAGGATGGCATTGAGACGTTCGTCTTTCAAAGGAAATGCTTTACTATCATCAACACATATGTGCCCTAGACCCATCCTGGTATTTTATCGGAGAAGTCTATATTAGGAGCTTATCAGTATAAATAAAGTTCGTCTAGAAGAATTAGGAACAAGAAAACAGTAAGTGCATAGAAAACGTGGATGAGTACACAGCGCAGAAGAAGACTGCTGATGAGCAGCAGATCTCTTTTCTTAATATGAAAGGCATCTTTGAATGTAATCACCTCTGCATTTTGCTTGCATTTTCAACGACGACGTCTGGGCTGAGAAATGAATCAACTAATGGAATAAAAATTGGTTCCCAACAGCGATGAAAGAATCACTAATCAAAGCATTTTATGATTTCAATTGTCTTAGCGCTTTTTCAATCCCTAGAAATATGACAACAGTAGGATACCACTGCATCGCCTGAAATGCCCTTCTTGAAAGTGGTACTGTCACTCTTCCATGAATATAAGTAAAAAATTATCCTATTTCTTATTAAAGGCAGCATCCACAGAAATTAGAATCATCCACAGAAATAGAAATACCCTGATCAGCAAGAAGATGACGATGTGGGAGCTGCAAATATGACTTCAAACATTCCACGTAGAAATCGCTTGTTCATTTTCGTAGCTGTAAGGAAAACACATGGAATTATGAATTACTCGCCGTTTCAGAGTTGACTTCTTCACCTCTAGACATATCCTCAGGCTAAAGCAAACTTGCGCAACAATGAGATGATTGAGGTGGTTCACTGTGGGTGTATTTCACTAGATTCGCGACCACGCTGATATTGCACTATCTGGAATGAGGTTTCACAACTAAGGCTAATCATCCTTACTACCAAGACATCTACTTTGTTCTATAGCACTAATCAGAGGGTGGCTAGGCTTGGGAGAAGCGCGAATGAGTCATAGTCACCCTTCAGCGCATGCTTCTCTGGGAGGGGTTTCGACAAACTTCTGTATAGAACGTTTCCCTAATGAAAAATTCGGATTACCACCTTTGAACACCTTTGGGAACATAGTTGACACAGATCGAAGTCAGCATAGTTTCACTTACATGCCCGTTATTAAGGTCCAGAGGCATGAAAGAAATGAGGTGACACCAAATGGAAGGATATATCATTGTATGACCTCGTAAACTAGCCGCTTTAATGTCTGATGCCAAATAAGCGAGCGGAGCGAACACCAACGGAAGTCTGGAAGTCAGATGTGAGCCCGACATCTAGAGTGGAAAAATAACTGAACAACTCCTGAAATAGGTTGATTCCAATCTGTACACAGTTATTAGTTTTGCTTCTTTGCTATGCTTTCGATGATTTCGCAAGTGTGAACTGCGCATACCTCAAGTGGCTGCCAGACACCACTTTCTAGGGGCGCTAGTCCTAGATCACAATTGTGAGGCAATCACAGATAATGACGACTTATTTACGAAGATGCCCTGTTCACTGTCGTGCATCACATGAAGCGGCCGACGACGCCGACGACTAGACAGGCCAGACTCGGCATCTTCTAGCGAAGCACAGGCGGAAGCCGCAAATTCCAAGAGTTCATGCACTGAGACCGCCAAAACAGCACTCCGATTTCGTTGGTGCTTCTCATGTTTTGCAGTAATTCACAGTTCGATATGTGGCTCACGTTCGCTTTGACCTCGCAGCAAGGCAAAACCTCACATATTTGGAGGGTACATTCGAAGGCAATGGACAGTTCAGCACGTTAAAAAGGGAATTATGAGATAAGAGGAACTTGGAAAGATTCGCAAAACTGAGTACTCTGGTGGAATTTCCACCTGATTTCCTGAGAAACTCCGTGCTAATCGTGTGTTCCGCGAAATTCCGCCTTTTTCCGGTTAAATCCTTTCGAAATCTTGTGCGCACTCTCAAAACTACCTGCGGACTGAATGCCGGGTAAATTCCGGTTAAGCCTGGTCGACCAACAAATTTCTCCTAAATTCCGCCTAAATTTCGGGTATATTGGTACCGTGGTGAATAACGCCAGAATTTTCCCAATCCTTCGGGGAATGACAGGCGACACCAAATTTCTTCATGAGCTTCATGTTTTAGTGTCGAATATGCTACTTGAAATGCTTGTGTTATATTACATGACAATGTTGTTCAATGTCCTCGTTTTCGTGAAAATCATCCTTAGATACTTCCTGTTCACTTAAATGACTCCATATCGGCGATTTTCTAGAACTTCAGAGAGAAAATGTGAGGTGTGAAAGACCGCCTAGTAAAATGACTTCAGAGTTTGGATTTCCTCAATATTAGTAAAAGATTAGATGAGACTGATTATTCAGCAAAATATTAGGTGAGACTCCGTGGCGAACAAACCTTACACCCTACAACAACACAAACGTTTAATTGTGTTCACCAAGGAGCATTTCTTTAGATGATGGGTTCTTGTCTCGCTTAATCTAGGTGGCATTCACTGTTACATGCCTACGTCATAACTGTGAAAATAAGTTTTTGGCTGCCTAGCATTGAATAGGAATAGAAAACGTAATTTTTCCTGTGAGGAAATGACGACATCACTGAGATCAAAACCATCATAAATGTCGACACTTGAACTGGATAGAAAAGCGGACTTCGAAAGAACACATGCTTTCAAGAAGAAAGGATAGATTCATATCCAGTGGTTTACAGAATTCGAGAGAGCTAACCCAGAAAGTCGGTCACGAATTTACTTGTTCTTTTCCCGCCGAACTCTCTAGCACAGATTTTATAACGGAATTTCGCGAGCAACACATTTTGCTTCGGCTCGCACGAATACTCTTAGTAATGGTGACCCTGGATGAAGAAAACTGGTGACTTCTTGGCTCAGACTAACCGCGGATCTAGTCGGGTCAAGAATTTCGGAGCACATAGAGAATAAAAAGTGGAATCTCTACATGGAAGGAAACATAACGTGTTTGCGTCTCCAAGCGAGGAGGTTCCCACCCTTCAAAGTGGGAACGATTCGAGAAAGCTACTCGCATCATTAGCATTTCCAACACGCACAAGACAAAGGTGACATGAGAAAACAAAGACTGTTATGCATATGGTCCCTAACTAAATCCTTTTTTCCTTTTCTACAGAAATCTACAGTTGTGATGACATCTCTAATAGTGCATGCAGCTTATAACCAGTGGAAAGAGAAAAGGCATTTTAAGCAGAGTAAAACCAGCATATTTCATGGTTATCGATGATTTCAAAAGATGTATAGAAGAGAGTGACGGTTCTATGCAGGATACGTAGAGCTGCATTTTGTAGTCCTATAGTCTTATATGGCTGCGAAACTTGGGTAACGAAGAAAAGAGAAATGGAAATGTTAAAGACAGCTCAACGGAAAATGATGAGAAAGATGCTGGGCGTAACACTTTTGCATCACCGAACCAATGTGTGGCTTCAGAATACGGCTAAACTCCCGGATGTTGCCTGCAGAGCAATCAAACGAAAATGGATGTGGGCGATAAGAATAGCTTGCACAGAAGACGAAAGATATGCAGGAAGAATTACAGAATGGCGACCAAGGACCTGGGAACGATCATCTGGGAGTCCAAAAATGAGATGGAGAGATGCGTTTGTATCGTACCTTGGCGAAACATGGATGCGAGCGGCAGTTAACGACCGAATGAAATGGAAGAGAAGCATGCAACGACATATTGAAACAATATGATATCGTTGAATAAATAAATAAATAAATAAATAAATATAGAAGAGAATTCTAGCTAAACATAAAACGCGAAATTTCGTCTGTAATATCCTAAATTTACCACGGATAAACTACTAGTTTTTCGCGGATTTACCGATTACGGATAAACCACGAAAATTATTTATCTATTTATTCATTTGTTTGAATACACCCAAAGGTGTACCGTCAAATCAGGCCAAGGTAGCATGAATCATGAATTCCAATTCTACACTAAAAACATTCTTGTGATCACAATACTGGATGAAATAACATCGTTCTCCTACTACGGTGGATGAAGGATTTGAACGTCTGAGATCCTGACCCCAGCGACCGACCGTGCCTCGTTAGGTCTAAAGCAACCAGAGCTAGGTTGACCCACTTAACCCAAGACGAGCGAATTCAACAGTGACCCTGGGCGAACGGGTTGGGAGTCTCCGTGAAGGGATTCGCCTACTTCTATACTCTTCTATACTCGAACGATTAGCGGCCACCTTTTGAGACCGTTTTCAGTGATATCTGCACATAATTTTGGAAGTGATTTTTAATGTGGTGGTCGATATCGGCGCATATTTGTCAGAGATATTTTAGCAGGAGTTATGTATAACAATCTTATAGCCGAGTGGTCTGGGAGCGTTTCCGCGCGCTGCATTGCATATTCGATCGATAATGAGAGCAATGCATACGGATCAGTGAAATGCACGGACGCCAATGCATACGGATCAGTAAAATGCACGCAGTCAACTGGAGTGTCAATGCGCAAATAGTGCAAGGCGTGGAAGAGAGTTTGATCACTGGATCCTTCTACCATGTATGCTAGCTAGAACTACAAGTGCAGTTTTAACTGGAATTTCTTGAACAATACAACCACTGTATAGGGAACAGCCAATAAAGTACGAAATGAGCCAAATTTTACTCTTCATTCCAATCTTCACATAAAACCACATGACAGCAGCTTCAAACTGAAAAAGAGCATGAAGACTATTACAGTCTTAGCATCAGAAATCAACAACTGTCGTCTTCCAAGAAAATTCAAAAAGACCAGGCCACTCAGTATGAGATCCTATAAGACTCGACTAGAACTCGTGACAAATATCGAACGTTAGAATTTCACCTGCAAACAAACCAATCAATATCGACCTTCCCACCGCTACTTGTTTAAAGGCAGCAGGAGCCGAAATCCTCGACTCCGAGCTGAGCTGTGGGTGATGAAGTACAGACTCAGCACATCACAAATGTGAAACGAACACAGACAATCATGGCTTACCTGCAGAGAAAATAGAACATTCGTCGCGAATACGCCTGGCCGTGTTCGCGCGCGGACGAGTTTTCCACGGCGCAAAAGCCATTGCGGTGCGTGGTTTGGCGCAAAGGGAAAACGGAATGCATTCAATTCACAGGGTTTCATGGCGGGACTCGGCCAAAACCACGCGCCGCAATGGCTTTCGCGCCGGGGAAAACTCGTCCGCGCACGAACACGACCAGGCGTGTTCGCGACGAATGTTTTATTTTCTCTGCAGGTAAGCCATCATTGTCTGTGTTCGTTTCACATTTATGATGTACTGAGTCTGTACTTCACCATCCGCAGCTCAGCTCAGAGTCGAGAATTTCAGCTTCTGCTGCCTTTAAAAACCAACCTCTATCGATTGCTCTTCACGAAAATATTGCGCACATCGTACAACTATGATCATAAACCAGCTATGTATAACCACAGTGACACCATAAACCATGGCGCCAATCAACGCCACCAACGTTATCACTGCAATATTTTTAAGCAATATAATCAATAAATTCAATCAATAAGAGAGTAGTACCTGTCCGTGTCGTTGTGTGGAAGTATTCAGATATCGATTTCACTTTGCCAGCAAGTAAAATCTCAATTTGTTCGCCAGCATACGAGGTTGGGTCATAGACCGCCGACGCGTAGAAAGCCGTCAGTAGGACGCAAAAGCTGACGGTCACAATCTGCAGAAAACCAAAGTTTTACTGTGTGGTTCATTATAAGATAAAGAAGTAATTTCCGGAGCGTTCGTGGTCCAAATAGCCTTGAGAAGCCATGCTGATGAACGGAACTACTAGTTTTGAAGGTAACACTCTCTACTCCATTGGGGTCATCTCTTCATTCTTCATTCTTCACTTTTCAAACACAAATTTGTCACATCAACACGACATATGTAAGTCATGATTCTGCATGGAGAGTTCAGCAGAGTTTTGATATAGTCGAAGATTTTCTTCGGCTATCGACGTCTTGCTCGATGGACGGGGTTGTGTGGCACGAAAGCGAGTTCAGAACAATCGAACACAAACTCAACTTTCGCTTTATTGACTTCGAGATTCTTTTGCAGTTCCATGGCAGCTCTTAAGAGGACGTTGACATACTGGTGTTACACTAATCCGCCGATAATATTGGCTCACGGTCCTGCGCTCGCGAACTGTGTGTTAAGCCGGGTCCTCCCGCGAATGTGTTGATAGGGTGGGTGTACTGAATAGAGCGTTGCGGTGGAGCACCAACCGCTCAATATGACATCCGGGGGGAGACTGGGTCATCTCTCGCTTAATAATTGAACTTTGAACCGTTCAGCTCTAAACTAGGTAATTGGACAATTTGCACGAACAGAGGCTGAAGAGCTCTCTGAATTTGTGCAAGAACAAAGAAGGCCTTCACGATGCTAAAAAGGGTCTTTCTTCGAGAAGCTTTCCCAACAAGTCCTTTTGCTGAGTTCATAATCACCTTTCCCGCTACTCAATACCCGCTCATAAAGTCAATTTTCGGAACGCTTCATGTGTAAATCATGTGTTCGCCAGTATTAAATCGTGGGAAATTCCAGCATAAAACAGTCGCGTTTATTAATTGCTATAGCATAAAAGCATGTGAAAAGTGATTATTCTCTTGCTCATGTTCGCAACAGCACTGTTGATGCGCATTCGAGGGATGCAGGAAAGTAAGGAGAGAGAGAGCGCTGGAGGGGGGGGGGGGGGAGTGCTTACAGCGTATATGGTACCTGGCCAAAATACTGTCCTATATGGAAAGAAGTTACAAGGTATCAATCAGAATGGATCATTCTTTTTTATAATTCTCTAGGAATGACGTTGACTTCTTAACCATATATCTTTTTTTGACTGGGTTCACCTTTTGTTTACCTTTTTTATGCTGTTACTATTACATGACTTTGTAGTTTCATCACAACTTTTTTAGGCACAACAACTTGGTATACTTGGCAGATAAATAAATAAATGAGTAAATAAACTCAACTGAACTAATGCACTCTCTTTACCTTTACGTTTTACCACTGTGTTGGCCGATCATTAATGATCAGCTTATTTTCTTCTCTGTTCCTTTTCTTCCCTTAGTTGTCTTTAGTTGTCAATATTCTAACACATAGTACCTTAATATTCTGTCTGTTGTGATGACACACCTTCTGTGTGCACGAAGTAAATAAACAAATAAATAACACATACAAGCGCGGCCGTTTCTCGTCCGCTGTTATTGTCATAACTTTCCGATCAGGATGACTAATACAAAAGGCTTGTTCCTTCCACCGGCGGGGTATAAAAAAGGTGCGCTAGTCGGCCACGAGAATCATCCTTACCACCCGTGGCTTCTCTGGGAGATGAAGTGCAAGGTCGATTCACCGACCTTGGGTGTGGGTCATTATGAGGCAAAAGTGGGTGGGCAATATGTCTGCGATTGGTTCATTCGAACCCTCTCCCCGCCCTTCAGGACCTACTCGCACTAATTCGCGCGCGATTTCACCATAGTTGCCCATGCAAATTTGAATGTGAGTGGGGACGAGTCGACGTCTAAGGGCGGGAAGAGGCCACCCCATTTTGCCTCATCATGACCAACACCCACCGACCTTCGGTAATATAATTAAAGTGCGGAAAAAGAAGGTAAATTAGAAGCCAAATGAAAGGTGTTACAAGGAGAAATATCCTTCTCTTATGGTGATATATGATGCACATTGTACAATAAATATTACAAAGCAACGTATTAGAACTACCATAAAACGTTGGGAGTGATGCATCCAAACAATCATCAAAGTCACAATACATTGGCTAGGTCTAAGGAATATATAGGGTGCTGAAAAAGTATTGACAATTTTTTTTCTCAGTGTTTTTGTGCGCCTTTTAAATGGTGTAGAATCATTTTTTGTGTCCTCCCATGATTAAATACTTATTCTGACGACAATCCATAAGTGTTCCAACAAGATTCAGCACCAACCCGTAAGGCTCTTTAAACGCAACAGCGGTGCTAAGCAACTCATCGCGATTTCATCACTTCTCAAGACTGGCCAGCGAACAGTCCCGAACAACTTGATCACTCTGCTTCGGGAGTGTTGCAAGCAAGAGCCTTAATCTCACAAGAATATCTCTTCTTTAAAAGCTGCTCTTATCCGGAAAATGGACAAGTTTCCATGCGGACTACGTGAGGCCGACGCACAGTGGAACCCTTCCAGTACCGTTCCGCGAGTGTGTCAAGACAAGAAGAGACCTAATTGGAAATGAACTATAGAATGTCATTTGTTATTTAGTTCTTAATCTTACTCAATAAAAATTGTTGTAGTAGTTGTGTCCATGGCGTTGCAGTAGAGATTGGTTTTACTATCAATACTTTTCCCACACCCTGTAGATATACCCTAGAGGAAACGACAGAATCCTTGTTCCACAGTAAATATTCTAACCTGGACCAGCAACCAAATAGGTTGGATTTATGGGATGAATCGGATAAACATGCAAAACCGATGCGGGCATTTCATAGCCATCCAAAACATTTAACCTTCGAAATTTCTATCCCTAAGAAAAACTATTAATCCACGCGAAAGGTATCATGCCGGCTAAATTTTTGTGAGATTTACATTTCCAGAGGATATATTCTTGGGGATGAGCACCGGCCAATGATGTTATGATACTGGTGACAAGGGGAACCATATTGACAGTTTCCATTTTGTTCTAGACCGGTTTGTTCTGAGCTTTTACTTTACTATTGCGTGCATAGCTTTCCCTCTTTTTTTTTGCCGCTCAGGCCTTCTCGTATGCAGGTTGCTCGGAACCGGTTTTCTTCATGTTGTTCTTTTCTTCCTGCATGTCTATTGCAGATTTCAAGAAGGTGTCTTTCAAGTGAACATAAGTTTGAATTCACAGAAAATTCCTCGTGCTCTCCAGTTCCCTGCTACAATCTGGTACAAATAAATAAATAAATAAATCTAGAGTAGAATTCTGGGCAACTGCTTCTACCCGGTGACCTTTCGATAATCTGTTATTCTTCCGGCGAGAACAGCAACTATAATATAAATAGCTAAGGCACGATGCATCAAGCACGTGGCGCTGTGATAAACATTTGTAAGTGCAGCCATGTGAGTTGCACGTCAGGCTGGGTGACCAGTACATCAGAACTGTCTGGAAATCCAGAAATACTCACACTTATTATTGTGAACGGTTGCAGGAACGCGGCCTGCTCTCTTGCCAACCCATAAACCAGACATAGAACGGCGACGGTATCAGAGACGAGAAACAGTAGTTGCCAGTTCCATTGAACCTGCAAAACTTTCAGGTTATTGTGAAGTTAACCAGCACACCTTAGCGCTTACCTCATTCGATTTGTAGAGACGTATACCCAAATTAGATAGGATAATCATCGCATAGAATATCGCAACACCATAGGCGCCGTTCTGTGAACGGATATTTGCAGAAAATCAATAAATCGATAATCCTATGTGGATGTATATGTAGCTCACCTTGATGCGTATTGCACCACAACAACATGCATATGTCTTTTCATTTAGATCAGAATCAACAGCAATATTCATAGCTAGACCATTTCTGCAATGACGTCATAAGAGTAAAGAACTGTGTTTATGTAGCTACGGTAATTTTTACTGTAGGAGAAGGTTACTGTAGGGAGTACCGTAACACATGATAGATAAAGAAAATGCGAAATATACATATATGGTGTGAGTCATGCACTGTGAATGAGCCTAGATGGTTGGCTGCAATGGGTCAGCAGCAGCAGCCGTGAGGTGGACAATCGCGGACCAACAGCCACCGGCGCTCGCCTCAGCGCAACCGTAATCCGCGGACCAAACACGAAAGAAACGGGGGGAAAATCAGACGAAAGCGAGTGATCAGCGCAACAATGGAGACGCAGACATATCTCGAGGGGCGTGGCCAGAAAAAATCATCAAGCGTCGTTGACCAATTCGCAATTTCTTTCTATGGGATCGGTCTGCAAAATACACAAACCTGCACTGCGCTCGCTTCTAGTCGATAGAAATTTCAAATCCTCGACGCTGCACGGTGTCTGGACGAGTTCTCCCTATGTGATGACAGCATGGAAGTTAGCGTTACAAGTACTGTCATAAAGGAGTATACATATTAGTTCTCAAAGGGCTACTCTCACTCTGACATAATCTCTCCAAGATTTGTGGAAAAATGACGTTGACATCGTTTAGAAGGTGCATGACTCATGCAATTGTGTTTAACAGCCAGATTAACTCGTCCAGTTTCAAAACTAGACGAGCGACTTCTCGTCCACTAACTAATCTACCTGGACTTTCCCAAGAAGAACAAGGATTCACCATGTATTTAGCAGTGCTCAATTTCTCTTCCTAACGAAATCTGTGGGTTAAGAACTCAAGTTTAAGCTCCGCCCACTAACACACCATCGGAAGGAAGGAAGGAAAGTCCAACGGTGTATTAGTGGTGGAACTTAAATCCCGGATTGTGTGAATTCCCATCTGGAGAGAAAGCCCCTGTATGGTGATCAATGCAGGTGTGGTGTGTTATACCTGGGAAGTGGGGTGGGGCACTCCTCTGCGATTGGCTATTTGAAGAGATTGGCCAATCGCAGAGCTCGACCACACCGCCTCTTCTCGATATAATGCTTCACTTCCGTTTAATACAATTCGATTCATCTCTTTCTCAGTTTGGTATGTTCGACGAAAACAATCCCCTGTCTACTGCTTTGTTTACTTGTTTACTCACTCACTTGTTTGTTTCACTCAATTTCCGACGAGGAACAAGGAACGGCAGGGCTATAGCACAGCCTTTACCCATGTGGATCCGTCTTAAAGGTAATTTCAGACCAGTAACTCTCTTCTCCTGTAGTTCACCTTGCGGAAAAATGTAGTTGAATTTCTCAAACACACCAACATGATAAAGACAGTAAGACCATTGTTACAGGATAGAAAAGCATTGATTTTGCGGAAGTGGGTCATATGAGGTAAAAGGGGGCGGGACATTCTCCTGTGATTGGAACATTCAAGGAAGGGGCCAATCACAGAGTCAAGCCTCGCCCCGTTTTGCGTCATCGTGACCCACACCCTGATTTTTCCTGGAAAATTAGCAGGGAAATTTTTTGGAATTTTCGATAAGGTGAGGCTTCGAGTTGCACACGAGCTCAATAATAAGGAGAGTTTAGATTCCGTTAGTACCAATTTCATTTCGTTTCCTCTAGTAATTAGCTATAACTCACTTTATTTATCTCAGCTCGTGCAATTATTGAGAACTACAAGAAAAACTTTATGATTAAGTGATTACTATGGCTGCTTTTAATACTGACAGCATGATTAAAGCCGCTAAATAGGTCTGAACGAGCTTCCAAATTAGGCTGGAGTGAAATAAGGAACAGGGAATTTAGCATTAATTAATAAGCATGTTCAGAGTTAAAAGGGTCTGCTTAATCTTATCATTACCGGAGGAAAATTGAATGGAAATGATAATAATAAGAAATAATAATGAAATAACAAAATAATAAAATAATAGAGGAATGAAATTATAAATAATAGTCGATTTGGTTGGCAATAGGTAGGAAAAGGATGAAACACTCGAATGTTCAGAAAGAAGAAAGCCTGCTCCCCTCATTATCTCGCCTCTATGACTGCATTGGTACTTCTTGTTCAAGCAGTTGAATCCTATGCTCATTCGAAACCGAATATTTGGATTCCAATTATTCATAACTATGCCTCCGCTAATGCTCTAACGGAACATAACATTAGATGTCATTTATTTATCTATTCGAATAAGAGTATAAGACAATTACCAATATGACATATGACAAGTAGAACAGACATTACCCTGAGCATAAAACTAAGGAAACCTATGTGACCTGAGTAAAATTTTTGGCTGTAACGGCAGAAAAATCAGCTCTGAGTATGCATTCGATATTCGAATATCCAACATCGAATACGAGAATTGAAATCACAATAAAGTGGAGAGCGCTGTAGCTTCAGTAGAAGAAAAGCAGGACAGTGAAGTATACTGCTTTGGAGTATTTGATCTTCCGGCTAAGCTTCTTGGATTTAAAAAATTGATTCGATTTTTATCCAGTCAATGTCCTACCACGCGCATAGTTTTCCCGCCAAATTCTCATTACAAATGACCTTCCACAGTAACTAATGAGTTTTATTTTATTTTATTAGGTGCGTGCAAAAGTTCCGGGGCAGTTCCACCTTATTTTTCAAAGCACCATAACTTGACTCAAAGTCAGCAATTTGGTTCAAAACAAAAAGCATTGGCATCTGCATAATGTTGCCAATGTGGCACAGAGAAGATTTTTCCGGGAGCTAAAAATTTGATAGGTTTGCACCTGTGATAATGGCGCACGTCGTTTTCCAGTAGGGTCTGTTCATTAAAAGTTTTACAGCGGAGGTAAAGCCATGGAAGGTTGAAATAGGGGTACACTGTCAGAGGCAGGTCCAGGGAGTAATATAGGTTAGGCTAGAATTCCGGAGCACGAATGGCCAATTCTTTATACGGTTGACACTGCAAGTGTGCGCTATCCCACAGCCGAACAGACCACATATTTCCGCCTGTGTCGACCCTATGCTTAAAAGTTTTCCCGTGAATATTTTAGGGAAAAGAAATTACTATAGAGCGATTATTGTGCATTCATTAGAAAATAAATTCATTGCAGATAAGTCACTTTGCTGACAATGAAAGGTCAAAATTTTTTTAAAGAAGGTAGTGATGGTTCGGCCATTCTTTAGGTGGGTGGCAGGAGCCCGGACTTTGGGATGACCTCCTCCTGTTGTCGTACATGATCCATTCTCTATCAGCAATAGCTATTCTCCCATGAAACTAATTGTTAGGAAATCTGCAGGTCGAATATCTGCAGACTTGCCAACGTGGACGTTGGTGCTCTTCGCTCAACTCACACAAAATCCATCTACTCACCTTCTCCTTCTTACCGATTTTCTTCAGGTGACGAGGCATTGTTGACTAAATACCCCGTAATGTCTTGCGCACTTTGCACAATGTCTGGTTCAACCTGCTCTTTCTTGACGCCTTTGCGATGACCAAATCTCTGACCAACTTGTGAAGCATTTTCCAGGCTCTCATCTCCGCTCAGAATTCCTAGGAACCCTCAAGCACCTGGCGTTTTAGAGAACATACTCTCCACAAACGCATTATTGATGCTATGGGTCGCTTCTCTTGTTAGTCTTCTAGATTTGATTTTATAAAGCGAAATTCTCGAAATTATTGCACAGCTCATAGCATTGGTTTTACACCCATAACAGAGCAACGCTGTAACCTAAACCCGAGCCAAAAGTAGCATAGGTAGCAGATTTTTCAGGCTACCAGCATACATGAAAAAGGCTAGAAGATATCGTAAACGAAGGGAGCAAAACGATGTTGAACGGTAAAATACCACCAACTGCCCCGGAACTTTTGCACGCACCTAATATCTATTTATCGACTGCACTAAATGTGCTTCACCAAGACATGGCGATACATTACTAGATAAACTAATTAGATTAGATAAAAAGTATGTCATCAGACAACATAATCATTACACTATAAGCGAATATAAATATCATCTCAACCAAAAAACCGCCTAATGTGTCTAACTATATTTTAGGTGTTGCATCTTTGAAAGGTATTTATAACGTTTTATGATGAAGTCCACAGAATTTTCATACCAGTAAGGGGTGGAAGTAGATCCGCTTCGAAAAAGATCAGTTGAAATTTGATTTCTCCCAAACAATTCGAAAATGGCATTGGAGTCACGTCAATGAAGCTAACAATTGAATAGCATCCCATGTGGAATCCACTCTATTCCTCTCAAGCTTCTTATTCTGAGGTTTCAGCTATGGCCACCCGTGGCATTGAAACCCCCTCCCCCCTTGACACTTACTGGACCTTGTTCTCGGTGATAGCTGGGGTGTGCCCCACCCCAAATATGCTGCAGTCGTCTGTCTGGCCGTTCATCGCTAAGAACGTGTCAGCGCCGATCGCCGATAACTACTGGGGTTTTCGTTGAAAAAATCGTTGATACGATAAAAACCGAGGCAGTGATTAGAAAATGCTGGCGTAGGCGAAATTCCTATTGTTCGCTGCTCATTAGAAATAAGCCAAAGCGACCAATAAAATGATTCTGTCTGGAAAAATAAAGGTGAATCAGCAGGTGAAGGCCTATTTCCCGTGGACAAAGTAAAAAGTAAAACAGAGAAAAGTAAGGTGTAACTTCTGTGGGCTTCATTCCTAGAAAAATTTACTGGATAATCGAATGCAAATGTCTTTGCTCATATAGAGGTGAATCAAAGTACTCAAACAGGGGGAATCATTTGGATCTAAGAGTAGTTAAAACAAATCAGCATTTTTAGGTCATAACTTGTCAATCCAAAAAAAGCTTAATTTTGTTATAAAGTGCTTGATTGTAAATAACTTTGTTTTGCTAATGTAGTCTAGTAAGGTTATGTACTTCATACAGTGCGATCTATCATCCTTGCATCACAGAGCAGCTGTCTGCTCTGCCGCGACGCGCCACCGTTGCGATGCGGTTAACCAATCGGGTTCTGCGGGTGTCAAGCATTTCCCGTACTGTTGTTCTGATTATGTTTCTACGTAGTGTTTTGAAATGAAGACACGGACACGAAGAAAACTATGGGAACACCGTCCAAGAAAAAACGAGTCCAGCTGGTCAGCCGCGCCGCGTATGTGGTGCGGTGCGACAAACCAAGCGAGCGGTGTTCTGTGAAGCAAGAGTGACTAACCGACACTGTAGTGTAATCCAGTTGATCCGTTGGCAACTTGCTTTGGATAATTGCCTGCCTTTGAAGAGCGTCACCGTGGTTCAGCTGCATGGATTCAATAAATAAATAAATAAGAAAGCAAATGAACAAATAAATCTTGCCTCTATTGGTAATCTTTCGAAGTCTCCCGAAAGACCTAATCACTGTGAAAACGACGTTTCTAAGCCCACTAAATAGATAAAACAGTACAGTTGCAGGATTATCTGATTCCCAGGGGTTTAGTAGGATTTCTGATTAAAAAAATTAACAATTTTGACAAAGAAGGCATGGCCCTTTAACCTCTAGCTTTGAATTATAGTTATTTTCTACTATAGGATCGAATGAGCACGGCCAGCAACGGAAAACAGAGCAACAAACGCCGCAGTTCACTAGTTCGCTTGCAAAATTTCTGGCTGATTTTTCTGGAATCCGAGAGCGGCCGGGTTGTCGAGCGAGTTGCATTAAAATCATACATGGGTGAAAAACAGATGAGCACACATTTCCGAGGAGAATTTCACCTACCCCCCCCCCCCCCACTGACACACAAACCTGTCCAGCAAATGCACAAACGACGTTTGTTTGTGTTTGCGTTATTTACAGCCGGTTCGTTCGGTTGGTAATTGATGGGCTAGTCGTTTCGGTTTCGGAGACATCGCCGCCGCTTGCTGACGAGCAGCGATTGCAGAGGAACATACTGGATGAACAAAACTATTCGACTTTTTCCTGGATTTCAATGCCTATTCACTCGAAAATTGTTTGAATCCAACAAAGTAAACACATCGCAGAAACCCTGAAAGTCGCAAAACAGCTTCTGGGTAAGCAATTACCCAACTTACAATTACATAATTACAACCCAACCCGTTGCCAGCCTCTTACCTAACTGGTACAGCACACCTGTAGCTAGTTGCTGCTGCTACTCTACAAAGGTCATAGACTCGTTCTGACCTTTTCCTCCATCCCTTTTCTCCTTCGGAAAACGCTGCGATCGCCCTGCTCACTTTGCAGGCGCCGATTGACCTTCGACCGACCAACGCCCGCAAAAACAAATCGTCCACTGATAACCGCGTCCAGCCGATAAGACATAAATCGCATTTCAGCGGTTTCAGTCCCTGATCTAATTGTAAGAAACAACAAAGTAAGCTGTGTGTAACACTTTAATCTTACCTGGTACGTAATATCCTAGATTCTCCCAACAGAGAGGAATTTTAAAAGGAGATGCGAGTAAATTGCTCGAGATCTATAATGTCTGAAAATGGGTGACTGAACCGCGAAAAATACGCTTAGAAAATACCAAAATCACCACGAATTAGGACTCATAGTGATGTTTTTCACTATTCGGCAATTGTTTCGGCTATGAAAAAATAGTCATTCCATGGGTCAAAGAGGCATTTTTGCCAGTAAGGGTAAGGAAAAGCCGCGGGGTGTTATGAGACAATAAAATATCACGTTATTAACGAAAATCCACAATAATACGTCTCCTTAAAAATTTAGAAATCGAATGAAAACTCGATTTTTCACTATCTTGGCTGTAGCACGTCCTCTACCTACGTGTTTACAGCGGTTATGCATATCTTGCTTTCATATATAATGTTCAGTTTATACAGTTCACCACCTTCTCTCTGGTTTTTTCCTTTTTTTTCTTTGATGGGGTTAGTCACATCCAATACACCCTGCTCCTTCAACGAATTAACGGATTAACGCGCTAACGCGACGCATTAACGGGTTACGGTCATTTTCCTAGTGGCAGACTAACGATATTTGAAATTTTAATAGGAGATTGTGGAGCAGCGGTTGTAATGCTCCATTTTCCTCCAAGCCGTACCTCTCATAACACAGCACTCCTCGTTGCCTGAACCTTGCCAGCAATTGAATCATTATCATCACCAAGCCGTTGAGGTAGCACTAAACCCATTGATTCAAATTTAGGTACGCTTGACAGGCCTTAATTGGGCTACAGAAACCCTTTTTGGCAGAAAACCCAGGGTCCTGGGCGACAGAAGCCCCTTTTTTAGCAGAAAACTCAGGGCCCGGTGCATTATTGAGATTACCTACAGCAAAAGTGGCACCTTACCTTCTACCTGGTACCCATCAACATTTTTACCTATGTGCACGTGGAATTGTCTTCTCCTATTTGCTACTTATGGGTATCCATGTCCTAGGGAATAATATGACCTATCTAGTGGTTAATCCGAGCCCAGAAAAAAAAATAAGGGTTATACTTCAATAAACCTAGTGGAGATATCACTGCTCTTGATAGTTCTGGGCCGGCTTACGTCGTTGAGATTACCTAGGGTAAACGTGTGAACGCCCGTGTTAACAATGGATAAACTTAGAGGTCTTAGTACGTTTACCCTTGGTAGTCTCACTGACTATCGATTTATTGATTTTATTGATTTTTCACTATTCTTGCCCACTGAGCGGTAAAGACATGTCTACCGGGGTATCGCAGTGCGTGAATACAGATATGATAACCGTTTTGATCGAAATATCGATTTATCTGCTATATTGACTTTTCGACATTCTTGCGTACGGGTCGGTGACAATGTGACCCTGAAAAAGACTCGCACTAATTAGCTCTCATAAAATTACTGTTCCACTCATAACTGAACCTTTTTCCCAACGTCGGTGAATGTCTTTGAGAAGAACAGCGATTGTACGATGTTTCTCCTAACAAAATTTGTTCTTGATAAACTTTTCTGCTCTGTACCGATGCAATAAATATCAGCGTTGGTTATGAAAGCTCGAAGGTGTTTAAGATCATTCCGACTACAGCACAAAGTACGTTCTTGGAAGAGGCTCATCATTCAAATATGTACACAGCTTTTTTTTATTTTTTCGCATTTCACTTTTTTCATCCCAGTTAAAATTGTTGGAGGAGCCGTGTCCACCACAGAGCTGACATCAATCAAAATGCTCTAATTCTAGCAAATTTACACTCTTCTTCGCTTTGCACTTTGTACTTTTTTAGACCTTTGCTAAACATTGCTCCAAAGAACAAAAAGAACCAGGGGCAGCATGCATCAATGAGATTACCTAGGGTAAGCTTGTTGATGCTTCTGTCAACGATGTGGTAGATATATGTGGTCTCAACGCGTCTACCCTGGATAATCTCAATGATGCATGCGGCCCCAGAAGCTTTTCTTACAAGAAACTCTGAGGACCTTGATTTTGCTGCAGGAATCCACGCTTGCACTTCTGTGGCAGTTTTCGTGAGATCACCCGGTAAGGTTCACCCTTCCCTGAGAGGTGGTGGGTAACATTTGTGACCTACTGTGCTCGGATGCATCATCGAAATTACCCATGGTAAACCTGCAAATGTATCTAGAATTATCCTCTACCTGGCACCTATCAACATTATTTATTTATTTATTTATTTATTTATTTATTTATTTATTAAATTGACCACTAACACAACATCAGCCAAAAGTGACATTATCTTAGTCTACACACGGGTAATAATACCCAGACGCATCGCGGGAAGGATGGGTAACCTCACATGCATGGTTATGGTAACCCCTGAGTAGCAACTGGGTAAGGACAAGGTCACGTCACGAACAGGCAAACATTTTTATGGGTAAGAGATAGAAGGTAAGTTTAGGTGGTGCTTATCAACTTACCATGGGTTACTTTGTCTTACCATGCGTCGTCTACTTTGGCGCCCATCGAAATGTTTACCCATTCGTGACGTGACATTGCCTCAACCCAATTTTGTGGGCTAACTAACTTACCATGGGTTATGCATTCAGACCAAAAATCATAGGACTAGTTTTTTTCCTCATTAACTATGTACTTTTTTTTTAATTTCAAGGCAATAATCTGGAATATTTTGATCCAAATGTTGTTCGCTTAAAATTCGGGTGGCTCGGCCTTGTCTAAGCATTTATTTGTTGTACATTTTTGATGGCAAGTAACAAATAAATAAATAAATAAATAAATACGTAAATTAATTAATGGCCCCGGAACAGCTACAACTAGTCCCTCGTCTCGTACCGCAGCCTGACATGAGTTTGTTTACTGTAAACGTGTCAGTTGTTTCGGCCATCCCATAAACAACGCAAGTCAGCTAATGGAGCTGTTGCAATGAGCTCGCATCAGCTGCAGCACAGATGTTTATTTGAAGCATTTCCTATGGAATTTCTCGCAAACGTCGACGATTTTCTTCGAACAAGCAAGTAAACAAGAAGTAAACAGCTACAGTTTTCGTCTCTGGCTCGTAAAAGAACTATCTGATAGAGGTCAATTCTTATCGTCTGCCGTCAACCGTGAGGATCAGTTGTGAAGAACCAGTTTCATTGTTTAACAAATCCCCCATTATCAGTTTTACTTCGCAGTAATGACGGAGCAGTTTTACGGTCACGTGGCCATGAACGGCCTTGCTTTAAGAAGTTGATTTTCTTTTTTTCCAAAAGAATCACAGTGGCGTAATTGATAAGCAACCACCTGTCAAGTCAAATATGCCGTTAGAAGAACGTTGAGAATTCGCGGATGTTTCCTCGGCTCCGAACGCTTCAGTGTCATTGATGTCGCTCATTGTCGCTTGATGTCGCTCACTGACGCGTGCTTGGATTCAGCTGGTTCTTCTGGGCTTGAAGGAAGGCGTAGGCAGGTAGCCGGGAACACGTATCTAATATTCTTTCCGGTAAGGGAAATTTTGATAACTCCATGAGCAAAGATGGATAACTTTATTAATTGAGAAATATGATTTATTCACTCAGGTGTCCGTCCTTTAGGGAGAGTGCGATAAAGTATGAAAAAAAACTTGATTAGATCGAAGGGTGTCTCGAGAGAGGTTAGCGAACCCTTGCCAGTCGAGAAAAAAATAATCTGGCAGTGAAACACCTGTGTGCGTTTATCCTCGAGAATTTTTAATTAATTAGCTGTATTTTTGTATTCACCCAGGGTAGTTCAACGAATCCTCTCTAGCCTATTTGTCCGGTTAGATAAAAAGAAGCAGAACATCCATTATTAGGGTTTGTCTGAAATATTATCATGCCTATATCAATATTATACGGTTTCGTGACGGATTTTACATGTATTGCCCTGATTTCATAGTCCGCTTCAGAACAGAAAAACTCTTCCATTGCTGTGTGAGCTCGTCCGCGAGCGGCCGCCCGGCGGTGGCACCTAGCCAGATTGAAGAATGTATGGAAAATGTAAAGAGGAAAAATGAGAGAATGCCCATGACAGTTTTTTCTTAAACATTTTGAGATCATGAGACCACATACCATGGGAAAGCGCGCTCTTTTTTATTTTCACACACTACCTATACATATTTATTTATTTTTATATAAGGAATGATGTACTTGGTCCAGTTAGTGATTCACAAGGCAAGGAAAGAATATGAACGAGGAAAGTGTTCAATATGTGCGAAAAAATATAATAAATATGAAGTAATATAGTATATATAAGATGATATTATACAATATAAAATCAAAAATATAAGAATCCTCTGCTAAGACCGCCCAACATGTTTTCATTTTTTTCAGCACGCTTCATTTGCTTGAGATGACAAAAATTTCATAAAGTCCCGCTTGACGTCAATTTTCAGAAAAAAAAATAAAAACAGTGTTTCGAATGAGATTGAAAGATGCAAATCCCATGATTGAGACAGACGTTCTCATGCATAATAGCGTTTTTTTAATCAATAGTTCCATACACGCGGTGGTCAAATCCGTGCAAAACTCATGCATACCCATCCAGAACCCATGCGGTATTCCAATCCGATGCAAATTCGATGCAGAACTCACGAAAAAAACCCACGAATTTCTCATTCCACGGGCACGAATACGCACTAGGGATGAGCGGAAGCACTGCATGAGACCAGATCGGAAGTCGGAAGTTGATGGAAGTTCGAAATCTGGCGAAATTTGGAGCGACGAATACAGCACGTCTGAGTTGGCGTGACCTAACGACTGCCAATCGTCCAGAAATCTAGAAGTCAGAGGCTGGCATGAGGAACGAATTCAAGAACTTCTGACTTCCGGAAACCGGAATTCCGCTCATCCCTGGTATGCATGGATTTTCCATGAATTTGAATGGAACTATTGATTTCAAAGAACCGTGTTTTGCACGAGCACGAATGTGTTAATCGTGACATCTGCGTCTTTCAACCTCATGCAAAACACGGTTTTTAAGTTTCCCGAGTACTCTATTCGCTTCGATTTGGTTTCATTTTTTGAATTTGATAAGCACATGATTGATGAATGTGAACGTGCCTCAACCATGTCCAAAAATCACTCAAAACTTACGAAGAAAATCGTCTTGTGATTATATGTATATCACACAACACAGTTTGGGAATCAACAACGTCTTTCCTCATTCCACATGACTAAGAGTTTTGGAATGTGCCATGACATTTGTTGCTTGGCAACGTGTCTGCAGAAAAAAAGGATGATTGTGTTTGTGACGTTCATCCACGTGGGGGTGAATCTGTAAACACAAAAAAAACCTATGGTATGAGAAACTAGTTATATGAAGTTTTACAAGGATCCAAAGTACAGAGTTCCACGTGGGTTGATTTCAACATTGGGAATGAAACTAGTTCGATTAGGAACGACTCATAACCGAGATTTTAATTAAAGTAACTGAGATTCCACTGAAAATCATTATTTTGCCCCTTCACTGTAATTTGCTGCCAAAGTATGGCTCCTTAGACTATTGGCGATCTTGTCCCTACGTGGTTTTTTTTTCTCGAAGGCGTCTTTGCACATAGCCGCTTGGTAATCTCCAGACCTTTTTCTTTGAGTAAAATGCGCGCTTACACGGGGCGTCAATCGCTGTTGCACACCCGGAAGCGAGGCTGTGCCGCACCGCGTAGTTGGCGCAGCGCGGCAGACCGGCTGGGCGCTGTGGTTGTAAGGCACTGCCGTAATTGCTACTTTTATATCCAGCAATGTAGGTTATTGTAAGAATGATCACAAATGAAGCCACCCAAAGCCACCCACCCATACGCGACAATTCCAACAACGTTCGAGATCCATAGCGCAACTGGCCTGCCGCGCCACGTAGCTGGTGCGGTGCGGTCTCGTTTTCAGGTGTACAATAACTATTGAAGCAAAAAGTATGCAACATTTGCGTACGTCAGACTCCGTGGAATTTATAAAAACGACATCCTCTGAAATCATGTGGATGTGATCTACACAAGGAAGTCACGTAATAGCCATTTCTACGCTTTTGGTGGAGTAGGAGTTAAATAGACTACAGAAATTGCGATGCAAGCGTGTGTGGTTCCTCGCTGGGACCCACAAAGCGTCCAATCACAGCAGTGAAGGCGACACGGGCGGCCCGCGCTGCGGTTTCCATAATTACTTCGGACTTTGTTTTTCCATTTCAACTAGTTGTCCACTTCCTTTCTATATTCCTACATTGCGCCTTCAAACAAACTAGATATCTTGTACCAATTTACATTTAGAGAGGGGGTTGACAATAATTCGATGCCCCATCAGGCATACAAACCACTTCATCCCCCACAATTCAGAGCGGTTCAGCAAAATGTTTCGAATTAATGGGCCAGCAAACTCAATGGTTGGTAAGGCCAACAACTCTTGAGTTAATTTCACCAGGATCGGTAGAAAACACTAAAGTAAAATTAGATTTCGACTGATAATACTAAGGAACACGGGCACTCGATGAGAAGAAAAATAAATGTCGTTTATTGTACAAGTAGTACTGAAAACATGATCCTACTACCCATACTGTGCATCACAGAACGTTAATATTTACTCTCAAAGCGTTAACGAGTTATCGCTATCGATTGGTTAAAAATTACAGTTGTGAGTTTTTCTTTGTCGATAAAAGTATACCCCTGTCACGTCAAACAGCTTCTGCACCCCAACGCAACCGCAACGCACTATCGCTGCGAGGCGGTTTTGTTACGGTGGCACACAAGTTCGGACACGTTTTGACATGCAACACGTGGAATCTAACAGCTTTATTCTGTTGGACTCGCGTACTACATGTCAGGACGTGCCAGAACTAGATTAAACGGTACTATTCCACATTAGGGGCCTCAAAATTTTCAAAAAAAAATTTCTCTCCGAAACTTTGTTTAGGGGGGTTATTTGAGGTGCTGAACATGAATATCGTATTCATTTTGTATCGTAATCCCATTTTTGTAGGGTAACGGTAGGATTACTGAAGAAATTTGACAAAAAAATGACGATTTCGACAGGAAAATGATAGTTTCATGCAAATTGAAGTTCATTATCGTGATCAACGCCTGAAATTACTCTTCTCTGCAAAATTTGGGAGGATTTCGTGAGATTCAGTATGTACCGTACGCCTACCATAACCCTACAAAAAGGGAGTTACGGTACAAAATGAATACGATATTCGTGTCAAAGCACCGCAAATAACCCCCTAAACAAAGTTTCGGCTAGAAATTTTTTTTTGAAAATTTTGTGGAATAAGGCCGATCGTAACTATACATTATGGTGGGTTTCACCGAGGACGATAGTTGGTGAGACGTCAGAGAGAAAAATAACGCCGAAAAGTGTACAGCACTTGGAGAGAAACTAGAGAGATGCAGGCCATCCGCACAGATTCTCGACTCAGACTACAACTGATACTATAATCGAGACTGCAGCGAGTCCACAAGCAATCGATGCAATTCATCCTTTAGGTATTGATTTATTTCATCCGGGGGTGACAAGTCCTTCCTAATCTGACCTGCCGGTCTTACAGGAAGCTGAACGTGCGACTCGAACAAAAATTGCTGCGTGATCTGGGGCGAAATCAAACTAATCGATTATCCGTGATCTTAAATACTTCTGTGAAAACATCAACCAAATACTGATAGAAGTTTATTCACACTAAACCTGATCGATCGATGTGAATGGCAGGCTGTGATTCTGATGACTATTCACAGAATAGACCAGAATATAGCAATTCTCACAAAATAAAAATCACAAACAAACAAAAATAAATAGTACAAGAAACTCGATATTAACATCGACACAGGCTCACAATGAGACCAGCATCGTACACGTATTATTTCGGGCGGAGAGCATGTTCGCCCTCAAAAATGGCACCTAATGAATCGAACGGTAAGAGAGATACCGTCCGTGTGAAGGTCGCGAAATCCTAGAGGATCCGTTTAGTCTTCGGACTCCTCGAGAATGTCGAATAGTTGTGGTGAAGGTGGTCTGGAAGCGGGTCGCTTCTTTGACGATCTCGTCACCGGTCGCAAATTCGAAAGCAACGGGGAGGTGATGTGGCGGAGAAGCTGAAAATCAATAAATCAATATTTTGACACGAAGCTCCCACGATTAAATTGAAGAAATGACAAGGATTTTTGAAGAAATTAAGGTCTAAGCGCAACTTTTAGTGACACCGGTTAGAAATACGCAAAAAGCAGCCGATTTCCTAGCGCGACCAACTAGCAGCGCGTTCCCTACGGGACCAACAAGCAACAGAACAAGAAAGAAAATGATGGAGTGTTGTTGCTTTGATAAATGAACACCTAAGCCGCTGTCTCTACAGTTATTCATCAAACGTAAAGTCATGAAGCAACTCGTCCACATACCGCACTGCTAAATCCTTAAAAATCAGCGCATCCCATCAAGAAAAGGATTACTGTAGCTATGAGATGAACATTTGTACATTTAGCGAAATCTAACACATACCACGAATCATTGCCATAAAAACCAACTCAAAATAAGTTCTGTTGCTCATGCTTCCACTAGGAATAGTGGTCAAATCCTGCCCAATTCGGACAAAATTTGGAGGTCCCAAAGCGAAACAGGGTCGTGGAAACAAAAATGGACGAGTTTCCACTGACCAATTTGCGACTCTGCGCAATAATAATAAAACTGCAGCAAATTGATCTCCGCAATGGATAACAATGATGTGCAACGCTAGCTGGCAACAACACTAACTAGTAACCAGTTTTCGCCGCCATCTCATGCAAAACAAACAATCATATAAGACGAAAGAAGAAAAATCAATAACGGATCAATAACCCGGCGTAACACCAACCTTCATTTCAATCTCCGCAATACTCGTACGTTTTCGCGACAATTGTTCCTGTTGTTGTTGTTGGTTGTGCAACTGTCGGATGGATGTCCGTGATTTCTCGTCACCGCAACATCCCATCACACAGAATACCGTAATCCAAAACAGTTGAATGCACCAATCGTGAAGTCGACTGATCACCGCCAACGCTACCACTTGCGTCATGTCAGCTTTCGCAATCTGGAAGGAGACAGGTATGAGTAAGTATGAAGTTACTTGCACGTGGAAGTGATTATGTAGCTGAGCGGTGGCTATGGAAGCGTGAGAAAATGAATATGTGGTGAGGGCGGGGCCGGACTGAATTTATAACGTTGCTGTTATTCTCGCTTCTTGCAGAGAAATATGCAAAAAACCAGGTCCAACCCCCCGAGGTGACGCCCGCGGCGGGGTCATGGAACACCGGAACGACGCTGCGAGCAGATAAACAAACAGAATGTTATCGAGGAAGCTCGTAAACGAGGAACACTTCGCCGGAAAACCAGGATGAAAACAGCTGCAACTGCTGGAAACCATGGAAATCCCCCCCCCCGCCCGTCACATCTCTATCGATCGCGCCCAGCTGCCGGATATGGCGCTGGTCACAGCGTGGACACAGCGCAAATCGGGGGCGAATCCCTGGGAAAATTGATCTACCGCACAGTAATTGGTGAATTCGCGCTAATTACTGTGAAATTCACTAATTATACGAATAAATACCTCAATTTTCGTTCGGCTCGTCGACGGCTCCACTTCCAAACAAGCGGATGATGCAGAAACGGCCAGCATTTTCGTTCACGTGCTGTTCCCGTGTTTTCCAGCAAAATCGAATGCAGTTAGCAGTAAGTAGATCAAGCGCACGTGCACTGCACGACGGATGCACGTGCAACGGCGTCGAACCGAGCTTTGCTGACGCCTCGGCCCGCTTTTATACGCCGGTCCAGCCCCCGGAGAGCGAAGGGGCGTGGTCCACGGGGAGTGAGATAGTACGACGCGAGAGCTGCGAACGTGTTACGAGCGCTGGTGCCAAAGAACATGGCGGCGGGGCAGAGACGCAGGGTGCAGGCGATCTCTGCTACTTTGTGAACTGTAACGTTTTGTACGCAGTTGCACTTAGTGGAAAGTAGGGTTTATAGATCTAGTGATTGTTGGGGTGAACATTTAAGGTAGAAAAGCCTCAAGCATCTATTAATAATCGGGGCCAACATGCATCACTAAGATTACCCAGGGTAAGCATGTTGACCTCTATGTTAGCTATGAATAAACCTGGGGGTTTTGCCACATTTGCCTTGGGTAGTCTCAGCGATGAATACCAGTGCGGGTAAAGTCTTGCTAGGTGCCCTTTGGACAGGATTAGGGTTAGAGCAAACCTGAAGCCGTTACCGTTATGGGTTAGGTCTAATCTATTCCATGTTCGGGTAGAAAACTTCAATTAAGTAATAAATATCACCTAGGTTGACTTATGGGTGTGGTGCCTTATCTTCGATCTCGTCTCTGGGAAATTTATGGGTATATGAGAGTGAACGTCTTCTCCTCTCACTCTATTCCTCTCTATCTTTCTCCTGCTCTTCCTGTTTTGCCCTTGAAAAGCTAATTTATGTAAACATGGAACTCCTAGATCTTCGATACAATGTTTGAGCTTATTCATTCAGTTCAATCAAAGTAGACCTGGTTTATTGTCTTGAAAAAATGAATAAACAAACAAGATATAAACAAACAAGATATGTTTGGTTAGATAAATAAAATAAGAGGGATCCAGCGTTGAAGTAGTTTTTCATTCTTTTCTTAATTTACCTTCTTTATAAAGTGTTGTATTGTGATCTGTACCTTGTGCAAAATAAATAAGCAAGTATCCTTGTCCATTACCTAACTATTCGACCCAATCAAATCAAATCAAATGGCTTTGCGAATCATTTGAATGACTACTCATTCAAGACGAAGTGTTCAGAAAATCTGGGAAAAATCCAGGTGATTACTCGATATACTGAGCAACTACGAAAGACACACGTTTTTGGATTTAATATCATAAGTAGCCCAGAAATCGAACCATTCGAATATTCGAACAAATTCGAGTCGAAGAAGCATTGAATAGCCATATTCCCAGGGTTTACAAGATAACAACCAGTTCACCTATGATTTGAGAAGAAACGCCAATTTCTCCTGTGCTTTGTTTTTTATTTATCATTTTTCCAGACTTTTTTTTT
Source organism: Ancylostoma caninum (assembly GCA_037903475.1). Classification (NCBI taxonomy): domain Eukaryota; kingdom Metazoa; phylum Nematoda; class Chromadorea; order Rhabditida; family Ancylostomatidae; genus Ancylostoma; species Ancylostoma caninum. Next base: position 79,304 of record JBAJFG010000190.1, read on the forward strand.
TCATTTTTCTATTTCGCACGCGTTTTCTTTGAAATTATCTCTCCCAAACCAGTGCCGACACCATAAATAAGACCGACTTTGACTCCATTTGACACCCTAACACCACTGGTAGGCTACATAATTATAATTATAGGTATTATTATGCCGCTGACCGATCGCTCAAACTAATCGCCCAGCATGTGCCCGGCACGTGAATATTCTAATAAGGTCCAGAGTACATCCGTTCACGTGAATCAGGCTATTGTTGTACCGTACACTTGGGTCTTGGGTCGTATAATTGAACCCCGGCACAGGTCGTCGGCATCGCCTCTGTACCGATCTCTGGTCCATGCGGATCTCTAATCCTTTAAGGGTTCATTGACGAGGATTATGGTGATGATGACAGGTTTATAACCGTACCGCACTTGCAATTTTACCAGGGTGGTTACGAGGGTTTTCCTAGAGATTTTCAGAGTAGCAAGGCATTTCCCACAACTTTCGTTCAATATTTATATGTTTGCACAATGCTTAATGTGGTAATATCTCCTTTTCATATTATTTATAACTCAATAACAATGAAGGAAAAATAATTACATTCAAATTAAAAAATGATTGCATTTATAAACTGTAAACTTATAACCCGAACCTACAATCTATCAACTAATCATTTGGATTTTTCTCTAGATTTTTCGAACACTTCATCTCGAATGACCACTCATTCAAAAAGGACAAATTATGGGATGATTTCATTACTTATATATGGTTATTATATGTATATGGTAATATTTCATTTAATTCAATATTACCCAGGGTAAACTCGTTGACTCCCGTGCTAACGATGGGTGAGTTTATGTCGTGTTTCCACGCTTACCCTGAGTAATCTCAATGATGTGTGCGGCCACAAACCTAGCTTCTACCCCTGGGTAATCATACCCACAGCAATGTCCTCCTTTCATTAATCATAACCACAGCAATGTTCTCCTTTCATAACTTTGGTAGATTATTATGCTTTACATTGCCCCCATCAACATGTTTACCTATCTGTGACGTTGTCCATGGCCTGGATGCATCATAGATATTACCCAGGCTAAACTTGTTGATGTCCGCGCTAAGGATAGGTAAATTTATGCCATATTGACACACTGACCACTTGTTCTGCAGTTTCACCCATTGCACAGGGTTTCTAAGATGCACAGTAACTTTTGCTTCTCTTGTGATCCTTGCGATTTTTATCCTATCTTAGAAAAGTTAGTGACCAGAGTCGTCCTGCACCATTAAAATTACCCAGGGTAAATGTGTCAACACATCTATGTTTGAATATAGTTAACGAAAGCGTTAGTACGTTTACCCTGAGTAATCCTAGTGATAGATGCCGATCCAGTAGGTATGAGGGTATGAAAACTACCAGGCTAAAATTTGCGTTTGAGCGCTCCAAGCACCACAGTATATTCTCTGCGGCCACCATGGAGCGCTCCGAGGACAAAGTCCTGAAATCATCCAGACGCAGAACAATGAGGAAGCTGTTAGAGTGTCGGGTGGTGCTGTTTGGATTGTTGTGATCATTTAGGTCCCTCATGACCAGAGAACACTAGTTGTTATGGATCATCTCTTTGATGAGCAGACCACAGAACTAGAAATTCTCAGATCGACATATGTTACTCGGATCTATAATCCCAGAGACCCTGAGCTCTCATAAATCCTGAAATTTTGTGGAATATCAGAAGAAAAACTATTTTTATCCACATCTGGCTGCACGACACCCAGCAAAACAAAGTCCAATGTGCATTGCCGAGTGTTGGTCTTTGACACTGAAGCCATGGCGTACCACCACCACTGCAAACTCGACTGTCTTTATCACATTACTAATGTGGAGTGTTTGTTGTTTGTGGACTCAGCGATGTGAATTGGCTGCTTCAATGCACCCATTGCTGCCAGTACGGTCGTCAGAACAAAGCACTCGGCGAGTGGAACGATCTGCAGTGAAGATAGCGTGTGAATAGCAAAAGCTGAACAGTTGCAACTGAAAAGCTACGAATAGTGAGTAACTGAACCGGAGAGGAGGTAGGGGGGGAAATTGGCCATTTGAATTTGCTACAAGGTATCCCGACCTGGTGTCATTCTCCAGCCCACATATTCTTGGTCCAAGGTGGTTCAGACGATCGTCTCGTTGGAACCGCGTTAGAAATGCAGTAAAAGAGTTACCAGATAAACAAGGTGGAGGCTACATGTGGCAGCTTACCCTGAGCATGAGTATTTTAAACAAATCACCTGTACCTGGTAACCTGCTGCGCTGTCTAGAGTCGTGAAAATCTACAGATACAATTTTGGCCGAAATTGGTAGGCCTCGCTAACTGTCCTCAATGATTTCAGCTAGGAAAGTGTTTGAATTTTTTTCAACTTCTCACAAACAGGAGGATGTTGTTACTTAGGACCAGTCCTCATGATTTCAGCTAGGAATCGGAGGATACTTAGGACCAGATAAAAATCGAATAACTCAATTTATTCAATAATTCGTTCGCGACTGGATCCGAAGAATTCAAATATTCAAAAAAAAAACACAGATCTAAATGCCTTCCTCTTATTCCTGAAGGACTGTATTGCTCATTCCCTCTCAAACATCCATGCTGTAGGCTCATTCGAAGTTGAATTTTCGAATTTCGAATAAATTGATAGGTATCTAATGCACTATTCGGTCCTGATTAATATGGCTTGGATGACAAATATCAACTAGTTTACCTATATTTGTCATCGCAGTAGTCCTGTCTCAGCTACTGCTACTGCTACTATTTCACAGTTTCTGGCTTTACTACGGTTACGGCATTTAACCCTGAATAGTGGCGTGGTAAGGCAACCCAGATCAAACCAATCACGTACAGGCGACGAAGCCCTCGACGAGTCATCATCCTGAGTTTAAATTTCCTGACAATAACCACTACTAATCAGAAGCAATTTAGAGGCTAATTCACCACTCCTACCTGTTTTGCCACTTGCTAAACATGGCTAATACCCTACCAATGAGTAAACACCGGGGTAAGACCGCTAAACTGAAGCCAATTGCAAACAAACCACGAACGCTTCCCAGTTTTTGTCGTTGAGTATGTTGTCACCGGCGCAAGGGCCCCTTTACACTGCTAGGCGGGGGACGAGTGAATGAGGCGCTTGATCCTGTAACCTGATCCTAGCATTCCTGGACGGCAGCGACTAAGGGGATCAAATACAGAAGAGTCAAGCGAAAAAGAGGGCGGTTAAGCAGTGTTGTATTGATTTTTCCTCCATTTATCATAATTTTTAATTCGAAAATTTGTTTTACTCTAGTTCAGAATTGATTTCGAAGAGTTTTAATTAAGTTATAGTTAAAGTATTTCGAAGAGTTTTATCATCGCAACTATTTCACTACCACTTTTTTGAGTCCACATAACCTTGCAGCGGATCGGTCCATTCAATCTCGACTATTCATTTGATTTTGCGTTGAATAGACCGTATTGTACGCAACTGCACAACTCTGCAAGATCCTTGCCAACAGTGCACAGCTCCATGCCAATTAGGATTTCTCCAGGAACACCTGTATATGGCCCAGATGAATCATCAGGAAAATGGGTAATCTCTTACCAATGGATATAAGTGCTCATAGACATGGATTACCTATTTTGGCTATAGCAGCTGGGTATAGACAACGTCACGTATGGGTAAATGTGGCCAGGTAGAGGGTAAATTTGGGTTGTTAATGCAGTTACCATGGGTAATCTAAACGATGCATCATGGGTAAGATCCTGTCTTGGCATGCTAATTTCTAGTTTACTAAGGCCGCATGCATCACTAAAATCAAACCCTGGGTAAATGTAGTAACACCACGCAAATTTACCCGTCGTTAGCACGGGCATTAGCAGGTTCACCCTGGGTTTACCCAATCTCAACGATGCATCCGGGTATTGGTTGCGTTAACCCTTACCATCCAGTAATTTTTCTTGCTCACTCATTTTTCTGTCCACAATTCTTTCAAAATCACTGGCAGTAGCGGTCTCTGGATTTTTCGGTCCTGTGACGTTTTTCATGTGAAATATTGTTTATTCCCCCCCCCCCACCCCAGCAAAGTGCTGACTCACGTTTAAAATAATTGCCTATTCTCCTTGACTCACTCCTGATCAAAGTACTTTGGGCTAGGCTCTAGTACGATTCCATAGCTTCCACAGCTGTAAAGAACGAAGTCCACCAATTCCCTAGTCGCGTGTGTGTGGAATGAAGAAAACGTGCTCCAATTGTCATCGTTCTTTTGCAGGTCGTGACGACAACAGAGTATGCGTGTTAGCGTGTGTGTACGTTTGTTCTCCCGTTCATAACAAGGAAATTCTCGGCTGGTTTTCAACGTGCTGGGGCCAGCACACAATGAAAGATCGCACCACCGATGTGGGTGCAAGTGTTGGACGCGAGTACTCCCCAGCCCTCGTGCAAAGACTCGGCCTGGATCCCACGGATCAGGAAGACAGCTGCCTCGTTGATGGATAGCTGTTTCTGACTGCTCGGGATCCGTTACGAGTAAGTTGTGGGTGGCAGCAGATGCTCTGAGGAGAGTAGGGGCTCCTCTGTGAATTTCGCTGGTAGCCGAACAGTAGATCCATACAATTCACGTTTCCACCCCATACAAAAAAAATTCAGGGAATTTTTTACTACCAATAAAAATGCATGGAAAAATCTTAGAAAAGGATTTTCCCAAAGAATGAATGATCGAATGAATGAATGAATGAATGAATGAATGAATGAATGAATGAATGAATAAATAAATACTATGAACGAATGAATGAATGAATGGACGGAATGAATGAATGAATGAATGAATGAATGAATGAATGAATGAATGAATGAATGATGAATGAATGAATGAATGAATGAATGAGGTGAATGAATGAATGGTTGAATGAATGCCATGAATGAATGAACGAATGAATGAATGCCATGAATGAATGAATGAATGAATGAATGAGTGAATGAATGAATGCCATGAATGAATGAATGAATGAATGAATGAATGAATGAATGCCATGAATGAATGAATGAATGAATGCCATGAATGAATGAATGAATGAATGAATGCCATGAATGAATGAATGAATGAATGAATGAATGAATGCTATGAATGAATGAATGAATGAATGGATGAATGAATGAATGAATGAATGAATGAATGAATGCTATGAATGAATGAATGAATGAATGAATGAATGAATGAATGAATAAATGAATGAATGAATGTATGTATGAATGAATGAATGAATGAATGAATGAATAAATAAATGAATGAATGAATGAATGTATGAATGAATGAATGAATGAATGAATGAATGAATGAATGAATGAATGAATGAATGAATGAATGTCTCAGTGATTATTAATACATATGTAATGCATGAGAAACTCTTTTATACATACACCATTCTTTACATTTTCATTTTTGTGTTTGTTTACTTTTTTATTCTTCCAATTTAACATTTTCTTCTTTCCCTTTTCTCTCCAAAGGTCTAATCCTACTTGATCTGAAACCAGGAGAAGTTGCACAAAAATATTTATTCGCAGTACAAGGTTAACTCATTGGTGTAAGGGGAAAGGGGCGTTACATATCTGTTTCTAGTGACTTTGTCGTTGTCGTTTCTACTCCAAAAATGCAAAAAAGAGGTCAAGAAGTTGTATCAGAAGGTAATTTTCTGCCCTAAATTGTTCACAATATATTGGAAACAGACCTTCTTACCCTTGTGGTCACGATTTCGTTAAAAATTTCCGCAGCGTGACCAATAGAAATTAAAGGTGATATCCTCGTTTGCTTTTTCCTGCCGCCAGACTTTCCGCTGTCAATGACACATTCCTTGTCATCGTGTCTGATTAACATGAACTTTGTCCCCAAATTGTTCTTATCTTCCTTGTGATTACAGTGACAAAAACCCTACAGAGGTTTCAGTGATATCGGTAGCTGGCTGTTCTTTGCGCCCGTTACACTTTAGATAGTCGTTTTGTACGTAAATGCACATCACGCAATCGAGTATGTACATCCGCACTTCTTTGCAGCGCACGCGCAAAAACGACTAGGGAAACCCGCTGCCGACGAAGTTCTGTAAAATTACGTCGCTTTACACTGCAGGCGCTGTGGCAATGTGGACTTTGTCCTTGGGACTTACGCTATAACACAGTTGTGATGTCGTCAAACAGAGTGTGTATTCTGCTGTGGCACTTTTTTATGTTTACAAAAATTGAAAATGACAGCCTACACTACAGCTAAGCGCTAATGATCAGTGATGCGATGAACTTTGTGGCCCTAAAAACACCGTTCGTTCTTTGGAGCATCGTACAGAGCGACGCTGATACACGAAGGGCAGCTTTTTGCTGGTTGGTCATTACGCCGCACCACGTGCCAGTCTATCATGATGCATTTCTCACTGCTATGAGAGGTAAGAAAGGGCTAGGGGATCTTTAATCACTAGATGGGGAATGAATCCTCGGATATGGGACCTATACCCCGTCTTTTTTGTGACAGGATCCATGTTCCTGCCAAGGTTGTCAAATTCGTTCAGTTTTTCATGCAGAAATCAGTTTCTTTTTTTTTCTGGGAAACTCCAGATGAGTGGTAAGGAAAAATGGTTATGAAGTGGGGTGGGTAACTAAACCTCGCCGACCTTATAGACCGGGAAACTCAGTCCGCATTGTTCCACGACGCTACAGATCAGTCAGGAATAATTAGTAGTTTCTCAGCTGAGGCTGTGAACAAGATGCTATAACACCTTACCTTAATGGGAAGTCATTTCTTGAAGGTGGAGCACTGCGTCTAGGATAGGCGATATAGGCCAGCTCTGTCATTGGCCAGTTCGTCCAACTGGCCAATGAGCGAGCTCGACTGCACCGCCCTTCCCGAAAACAGCGCTAGTTATCTTTTTCGAATGAAAAAGGGGTTTTGCTAATCTTCAATCTCAAAACTAACTTCATATGTGTAATTTTAACTGGTTACGCGCAATTGTAGGCTAGCCACGTCCATTCCCTCATCTCGAGAAAGACTGTCCCCCACAATCGCTCTTTTCTAAAAGCCTGTCAGATTGAAACATGAACTCCAATCCAGGTTTGCATGTCGTGCAATCACGGACAATGTACACAAAAGGCGCAATGGAGAAATTGCGCGTCGAGAGGTGCTAAAGTGGATTGTCGCGCGTAGAATATGGAATAGTGTGGAGAATTCAAAGGGCATCATAGAAATTGTTGAATTCAGATTCATTGGCCTGTGTTTGCATTGTCTGCAAGCATTGTCTGCAATTGCGGACGTTGCGCGCAATTGACGAAAGCCACCAAAAGCAGCAGAATGTAAAAAGTGGTTGTACAGAAAAAAAACTGATCAGCTTCCCTTACACTACCATATGAGACGCTCCACGGCAGCGGGTAATTTTGCCACTAGTGCAATCTCGTCCAAAACTCCTACAGAACACCATAGCCTGGATGCATCGCTGGGATTACCCAGGGTAAACATGTTGGTACGCGTGTTAATACTGGGTAAATTGGTGCTATGCTAACATGTTTGCCCCGGGTAATCTCAGTGATGCATGTAGACCCGGATCTCAGGATGACAGTGCCGGACGCGGAAAATGGGGAGTGAGCGTGGGAAAAAAGTGGCGTCTCCGACGCTTTGGGGTTCCAGATGGAGGCTAAAATTAATAGAAATATTTTTTATAATAGCAAATGATGAATAAAAATTATTGTAAAAACACCAGTAAAAATAAACATTTAAAAATAAGCTCATACAAGATTTTTTGCATTGTAAAATAATTTCAAAAGTTGAGCGACCCATTCTCGGGGGGGGGGCTTACCCTGCGTCCGCCACTGCAGGATGGTTTTAACTTTAGGGTAAGCAACTTTGCCTTCGAACAAAAAAGAAAAGAGAAAAGAAAAATGCTTTCTACACCCCCAATTTTACTCTTCCTTAGGACAAGTTCCTCCAGGAAGTTGTGGCGTTGGCGCAGGTTTTTGACGATAGAGCTATTTATCCGCAGCTACTTTCACGAAATTTGTTGCTCACTAAACGTTCATTGAATAGCAGAGTCAGCCAATGTCAATTCAGCGATCATATTCAAGGATCACTTGTACGTGCTGTCTGAATAAGCGGTGGGAACAGATGACAAGCAAGCAGTTGTCAAAATATGTGGGAGTGGTTGGTAACGTGTGGTTCCGAATGGATCTGAATAAAGAAATATTATATATGATTTTTAATTGAGCTCAAAAAAAAAAAAGAAAATGCATGTGTTTCACATCTCTCTATGTAGAAAGTTCGCAAGTTTTCCAGATCCTTTCCAGAACCTCCTCCCGGTCCATGCAGATGGCTTCCAATTCCAGGGTTCAGGGTGTCCTTACAAGTTCGTCACGCACCCCCAGAGACCATCCGGTGACGAGCGACGATCAACTGGGACGAACGAACGGCGTTCGATCATCGATCATCCCGACCATCAACAGCAGCAGCAGTAGCAGTAGTAGCAGCGTTCGAGGAGCGGTATGGTCTTTATTGTTCGGGGTATCCATCATTGTTGGCCCGGATACGGCGTTTTCCAGGGATTAGTGGGTGGCTGGGATTAGTTGGACCTATAGCGTGCTCCGCGCAGGATTGCAAAGTTTTTTAGGGCTTAGGGTGTCTCAGCAGGGCACAGAATGGTTTTTCCCTGGATTCTGATGATAAGGTGCCTCTGGGTCCATGCTCCATAGCGCAGAAGGAGGATTTGAGAGATAAGCCCCGATTCCTCCTGGTGTGCAGCTTCAACTATAGCGACTACGTTGAAAATTAGCTTCTATAAGGGTCAAGTGAGAGTTTTGGCCCATGGGCCACAAAGCCTCACAAAGCCTCGCAATTATCCTGGAATCTCAACTTCCTAAGCCCATCTAACCCAGTATTTTCTGGATTTTACGAACATCTACCAGCTTTACCCAAAATTTTTAGTCACCTAAGGATCTCAGCATCTTTCACCCACCCACAGAACGACCAAAGTCCTAGTGAAACAAGATGTTTGCCTTCGAAATCTCACTGTTACAAAACATATGTACAACCTCAGCACGACTCGCCGTCTCGCCGCCCGCGAGCAGCTGCTGGTGGTGCTGCTGCTGCTGTGCACGTGCACAGTATTTCCGTATTGCATTGTTGACAGTGACACAAGCACACTCAGTGGTAATATCATGTGCATTCCATGTATGTTTATGGTAGAGACTTTCGAAGATTGACAGTGTTGTTGTTGCGGTGAAGGTATCAATGGGAAGATGAGAGGATTCTCACGGCTACTAGAAGAGTTTCTCTGCATTTATTTATTTAATTATTTATTACACACAGTGCCAAGGCACAATGCTTCCCTTCAACACGAAGGTAATAAACGAGAGAGGGTTTTAAAAGTTTCACAGAAAAAATTCAGACAGATATTTCTAAAGCAGACTGAGCGAGGCCTTCATTCATTTCGCACAGCAGTTGCTCCCACGAACAGAGCGGTTCAAAGTTACCCGTACACTCCTTAAACCTTAGCACTTGATCTTTAAATAGTGCATTAGGTGAGGCAAGATCGTGGGTAAGTACCGCATCTGTTGGATCCTTGCAACACCAGCAGTTTTCTAGGCCAGAGCTGAGTTGCTGCAAAGGTGAAGACATTATTCGTATTCCAACTTTCGAAGACTCCTCTCTCAAAATAGACACAAAAAATCAGTGCAAATATACATGAATGTAAAATAGTTGATCTTCTCGCTGCCATGCAAAATATCGTTCTTCATTTTGGGCAGATTAAGTCGTAATCCTTGATATTCTTCCGCAACAAATGTTTTAGTTTATTGTCGGTCATAATTTTCTTTGCAGAACATCTGATACGGAAAAAATTGGGTGGAAATGATCTTGCGATCCTGCTGATTCTGATTATATAAGAATATTATAATAATAATTTATAAGATTATATAAGAATACTGATTTCTCTTTTGAAAAAATGGCATAAGATGTGCTATTAAATTTTGGACAACAGCTTATGATCATTCTTTTTTTTTTCAAGATGACATTTCATTTTGGACTTAACTTTCTATAACAATCACAATAGTCGAAGTTTCTGTTGTGATAATAACATCATAATTATTTCACACCTTGAGTGTAAACAACAAATAAATGAATACTTAGCATCTCTGCTCCTCACAGAGATCGATAAAGGAGGTAGCTAATTAGGAGAATGAGAGAGAAGAGGATGAATGGTACGAGAAGCGTTTTGTACGAAAAAGTGAAAAATAGACAGAAGTGAGACCAAAAGAAAATTAGAAGAGTTGAAGTAAAAGGAGATAATTTGAAGTAATCAAATTTCTATTACAGAAAAAAAAACGTTACGCCCTCAATATTCGAGTCAAACCACGCATTCTTCACGAAGTTGAAATGAGGAAATCGACAGATTTCATATAGTGCTGCATGATTTAGTTACTCAAAACATGAATACCGTGAAAACCAGTTGATAAATAAAAAATTCTACCAAAAATGCCATCTGAGATAGAAAAACTAGCCTTACTATATTCTATTAACTGAATACCTAGGCTCAAGAATAATATCCCTTTTTAACTCCTTGTTTTATCATTGCATCACAGACGGGGTGATCTGCTGGATCATCAACATGAGTTCCTCTCATTTTCTGTTCCTCTACAAGGCGTCGTGCTTCTTTTTCCCTACCATAAGGGAAATCTCTTAGCCTCTAGGTGAGCTTAGGAGCATGACCCTGCGCGGCACGGAGAAGTTACAGGAGGAGAGAGGTTAGGAAAGAGGGAGGGAGAGAGAGTTAGGAAGGCGTATAAGATGCAACAATCGGCGCTGATTTTATTCATCTGCGTTTCATCGTGATTTAAATTCAATTCGTATTAGTTTTTAATCTGTGAGTAGTACGTTTGAGGAATTACAGAATGATAACGAGTTCCAAGTGAGAAATTACATTTATTTACTTATTTACATATTTATTACACCCATAAACACTTTATTTATAAAATATCGTGTAAGTATGCAGACAAGAAAAACTAACAAAAGACCGTAATTTCAAGTCAGAACTTCAAAACTCAAACTATTTAACTAGCATCCTGTTACTTGGCCCTAGTGGACTGTACCCTTAGTTATACACCTAAACCCCCATACATAAACCCTTTAAAGCTAGGGTTCGAAGTGTATGTAATTTCGAACGTTGACTAATTCTCATTCAGAAGAATGGCGAAGACTCACACTAGAACGCCAAGATAGGATCAGTATTTTCAAAAACAAAGCTTGAAATGTTAGTGTTACCTCAACATTTAAAAAAAATGGCTTGGAAAGTTTGCTTTATGTCAAAAATCGCTTTATTTGTACGACAAGTTCTCATACACCTTCCATCCTTCAAGTCACACCTATTAACCCACATTCATTCGTTGTTTACTCTAAATTACCACACCCAAGTTTTTCGCGGCGAGAAATGATACGGTAGTCGTGGAACGGGTGGGTGTCCCCTGAAAAGTCAAAAGTCAAGGTTATTACAATAAAAGTGCGTTTTATTGGCGTCACCAGAAGTTTTACTTCAATCGGGAACCACTGCCACTGAGTTGCCCCAGTAGTACAGTGAGTACTAAATGAATAGCCTGAAAATTTTGGAATTTTGTGACGGTTCGCCGGATCAGGTGCCCTGGCACTGCTGCAACATTGCTGCAAGCCTCTTGCTCAGTTACTTTACAATATCTCATGGGCCACTCACTTCCACAGCGCAATATGACAAAGATCAGTTGGTGGTGCACGTGCGCGGCACATGCCACCACCACGGGGCCGGGGCCAACAGCAAGCCCAACGGCGGCCCCTCATATATTATCGCATGTCGTGCCGTTTGCGATATTATCCTGCTCGGGACCTCGGGAAAGTGTTCCATTGGTCGCTTAGGGATAAAATGGAGGGATCTTTGGTCAACTGTGGAAAATTCCCTGTGAAAAAGGGGGTTTTCGCTTGGAGGAGCCATAAGAAGTCTGCTGTTGGCTGATGGCAACATTGCAGTAAACAAAAAGAAAAAAAAATAACTGAAATTTCCTCTAAGACAAGTATGAGTCTTTGTTTTGGGGTTTCCTTCCTATTACTAAGAGAAAAACCTGCGAAAGGTATGGAAATTTCTCTACAACTCATCATTAATTGGGGAAATTTTACGAATAGTGCATGCTATTTAGTCGAAATTATAGAAAATTTCCGTCCAAGCTGCCCCAGGAAATGATATTTCTCTCATAATTTTTCTTGAAGCACCAAATATGGCTAGATAAACATGAAAAGAGCTTGGGATCTCACGCAATCCTGCACAACTTAGCAGGATGCGAGCAGCAAAACAAATATGCACTTTCCTGGACAAGTATTTCCAAAACAAAGAAATGAACTATTTATTGACATAAGTGGTCCACTGATATGAAATGTAGTATGAAAGCTTTCTTTTTGATAAAGATAGAAAGGAAAGGTGCAAAAAGAAGAAAAGAACAAATAAAAATTCGTAAGTAAGGGTAAGGCAATTAAGGTTCTCTCACATGGAAATAAATAGTACTGAACTCGGTATTATGGCGACTTCACACCAGTGGTTTCCTGCTAAATTCCAGAAAATATACATGCAAGTCGTGCACATAGCAAAATTCAACTGATTTCCTTAAAAAATCCGGTTGAACATAGCATAAGCCATGCATACTGGAAAACGTTGGCGGACTTCCCTCTGATTTCAGACAGGTGCTGTGATTTTTCCCTGAACCCCGCATAAATTCCACGTATTTTAATCTATACTCCCTACGATTTCTGTTGAAATTCACAAGAATTCGTTGATGTGGAAGGGCCAGAGCATGGCGAGGACGAAGAGTGTAACGGAAATAATATCCTATCGTTGAACCGGGAATGATAGGTTCTGCAAATATCGAGGCAGAGGATTATGTAGGGAAAACAATAACTATTCCGTGGGCTAACATTGATATTAAACTTCCAATTTTTCTTCTTCTTATAATATAAATCGTTGACAATGATAAAAAACTTATATGAATATTGGATTGAATGCTAGGATTGTGAGTTATTCTCATCTTGGCAAGGGATCCTACCGTTAGGTCACTGTGAAACGCAAATGCCCCTACTATGCATATTGGTGAAGAAGGCAGTGAATAACTATGTGTTTGAACTCTCTCGTAAGGACATTTGAGACCCCAGAAAATTGTTGACGCATTGGAAGTCATATCTCTCGTCAAAGGTGGAGGAGTGCTCCTAGAATTCCTTACAAAGGTCTCACCAATTGGCTGCTTTCTGGAAAAAGTCTAACATCAAAAACTTGCAAGTATCCCATCGAAAAATCATCTTGGATATCCAGCAAGCTTACAGGTACATTCAAGGTTCGACGTAACCCCTCAGGGATTCTCGACCACTACCATTGAACTTCTCCGGGCCTAGATCAAGATGCACCATTTAGATTAGTTTAGATTACCCAGGGTAAACATAATGACGCCCGTGTTAACTATGGTTAAATTCTAACAAGTTTACCAGTTCTGATCTCAATTATTAATGCGACCTCTGCTTCTTAATCCACTCGTTGAAATTGCTACGGTAGCTGAATTGGCCTGCTACGTGTTATAGAGACCTATAAGACCTATACATTCGCTCCCATTCACCCCCACACTATAAACGACCGTGAAACGGGGCTTTACGGCCATCGTAGTGATCAGAGAACACTCATCGGGCAAAGTACACACCTCTGTGAATGGGATCTTTGTTCGGACAACTGACACAGATTCGTCATGTACAATAAGTGCTGCTGCGACAAATGATATAGTAGTAAAAAGGTTTTTGGAACGCGCACTTCCCCAAACTAGCCAATATTTAGGGAAACTAACCACTTCTTCAGGCATTTCCTGCCTCCTGGCCACTTCCTAGCAATTTCCTGGATTTTCCCGTACTTTTCCGATGCCCCAACATTTCTGGAATCATTTCTCTGCCTCTCTGCTGTCTAACTCGCCCGAATAAGCCTCAACAGCTCAAACAGCTTGCCGGAGGTCGAGGCTGCACGATCACAACGGACACATTTTGCACGTAGTGATCGCACGTACTCTGGCGCGGAACCGATTCTGCGTCTCCTCACTACCGACACTATTTCTCGGGGAGCATGCGATTCACATGTGCTAAAAAGCAATTTGGGTACGGTAGCACCCACGGTGTGACGGACGGACGGGCAGGCAGCGGCGCTCTGAGACAAAGAACGAGATTCGTGGGGTGGCGGTGTGAGAAGCAAATTCACGGGGGTTACTGTAGGGATGTGAGATCTTTTCAAATCGTTAGTTGAGGGGATGAAGGGCTTAAGTGTCAAAGAGCTAAAAAAAGGTGTGAAAAGGGCATGCAAAGGGTTGTCGGAAGGGGGGGGGGAGGGGTAGGGGGAATATGCTGCAAAATCTTTCTCGTTTTAGGAGTAGGTTTTGCTAGTGTTAGGTACTATTTTAGAGAAAATTGTCATGTTCCAATTCTCTTGTACCACCAATTCTCTTGTACCAAATTACCCTTCCATCCAGAACGTGTCCTCATCCCAGGACCTGTCCAAGGCCCACATGTTCATGTAAAAACACTAATGGTGAAAAAATAATAATATTGCAATTGCTTTTTTATGACCGTAGAAACGAATCGAGAGTCAGGTAATGACTTTTTTCTTTCTCTCTTTTCAAAATATGTGTTCTTGTTTATTTTCATCCCATTTTGTTTAATGTGCATCTCTTCTCCTTACTTTATTTCAGGAACTATTTGAGAGTTGTCATTTACTGTTTATGGCTAGCTAGTTTTTGTTTTTTTTCTATTTCCTTTTGCTTATTATTATTTTCCTAATCAACCAACAACATTCGTTAGCACTGCAGAGTACCAGACGAAATCCTATAAGGGGTTTGTTAGCAATCGTACGATTATGGCCAAATCCTTGAAATAAATTTCAAACTACATATATCACTAAATCGGCCCCTGTGCACGGTAAATAATAATAGTAGTAAGTTTCGATGTACTATGAAGTTTCACCTTGTATCCACGCTTCTTCAAATGAATGGAAAGCCCTAAACATTTCCCAGAAAAAAAATCGTGCTTGCTTCTATTACTCACGTTGCTAAGCATTATTATTCTTCCTTGAGGAGTACATAATTGTTAGAAGTCAGCTAAAATTAGTAGATTATATCTCTGACAACGAAGCAGAATCTTCCACATTCTCTTCCAACCAAGGATATGCAGAATTGTTCCGTGTAAGCCGAAAATCTGGAGTCCATATCAAGATGGGCAACGAAACATGGTAAGCTTGAAGCTGTGTCACTTGGAAATAGCAGCTATGACTCGAATCCTGTTATTTTCTGGAAAAATAGCAAGTTACACATTTGCTTGGATCGGGCTGTTTATGTTATTTGTTGAAGCAACGCACCAGAATCGTTGGAGTTCCGAAATTCGATGTGCTATGTACATCTTTATCTCTTCTCTGTGACTTCAAATCCCTTGGTTTGCATGCACATGTTTTTACCATGAGATTTGAAAGAAAAATTGAAGCATTGCCCCAATTCTGAGGTATTCCCTAGCTTCAACCATTACAAACCTCCAGAATTATGACATTTAGGAGTTATTTCGGCAAAGTATAAATTTATCCAGACTGCCCTTGTGAATGTGATTGAAGGACGTCATTTTAAATTTTCCCAACAACGTGTTCTGCCCTTCACTTTCCTGCACTTTTTGAAGACAAGGTACGGTGGTCTCCGCAGCCAGTAGCAGATGGGTCGCCCGGAGCGACCCGGGGTCACCCCTCTGCGTCCCTCTACTAAACACTGAATTAAAGAGGTTAATACTGAGAAAACAAATTGGAGTGGTGCAGCATATTTACAAGCTACTGATAAGAAAAGCCTCTGCATTAAAAGCAGCGGGGTACAACGGTTTTGAAAAATTGACGATGAAACGATTTTTCATATATTCACATTTTCACGGAGTCATTTCGACCGAACAAGACCAGTTGTCCAGAAATGCGCATGAACGTTGATCAGAGCAAAACGTGTCCTATCGAAATCCTCAATATGGAGAGATTCAACTAAATAGAAATGTACGTTTTTAGAAAATGAACTGAGCATCAAGCGCCTGAGGGCTAGACAAATTTTTTGTGATCAGTTTTATTCTGGACGTTGAACGAAAATAGCGATGAAATTGCTTATTATAGCATCGGTGCCAAGTGATGCGTCAAAATACAGTCTTCTCATGAAAGTTCATTAATTTAGAAAGCTTTCCAAAATGGGAAGGAAGGGGGGGTGCAGTCCAAGAATGCACAAGTTCGTGACAGTCGTGTGGCAGCTGAAGTGAGATGTCAGCTCAAAATCAGGCCTCGAAAATTTGTCCAAATTGCAACAATTTTGCGCAATGCTAACACGTAGCCACTGGTGAGTCCCAAAAGCTATGTGGGAAGAAAATATGAAATCCAAAGAAAGCAGCTGAGTGAAGAGATTACAAAAACAATAAAGGAGGCATAACTCTTAAATTGATTCGGTGATCTTAACCCGATCACTACCTCTTATTGATCGTCATCTTACTCTACAGTCAAAGAACAATTACTCTGAGTTAACACTTTGCGGCCTCTCCAATCCCGTATGTAAAAAGGAGATACCTGAAGGGTTGCCATGACCTTCACGGATGCTGATTAGTAGCCCTCGACATTACACTACTAGCCTCACAGGCCCTGCGGCAATATGCTTCTGGGAATGATACTTCAGTAGTTGGTATAAGGACTACTACGGTTAATCTACTACCACACTTCAATTTTATGACTTCACCAATTTTCTTCGAAGTCAATTCACCCTTCCGATTCTAGCCCGGAGCTTCTCGAATACAAATTAAAACGCTAGTACTCATTTCACATCATTCGTCTCTACATGCGCTATCATTTCCAATGACTTTTATGTAAAAACCATTCTCGTTTGGTTAAATTTTCGATGTCTGATTTCGAGCTGACATCTTGCTTCAGCTGCCACACGACTGTCACGAACTTGTGCATTCTTGGACTGCACCCCCCCTTCCTTCCCATTTTGGAAAGCTTTCTAAATTAATGAACTTTCATGAGAAGACTGTATTTTGACGCATCACTTGGCACCGATGCTATAATAAGCAATTTCATCGCTATTTTCGTTCAACATCCGCAATAAAACTGATCACAAAAAATTTGTCCAGCCCTCAAAGAGCTTGATGCTCAGTTCATTCTCTTAAAACGTATATTTCTATTTAGTTGAATCTCTCCATATTGAGGATTTCGATAGGACACGTTTTGCTCTGATCAACGTTCATGCGCATTTCTGGACAACTGATCTTGTTCGGTCGAAATAACTCCGCGAAAATGTGAATCTATGAAAAATCGTTTCATCGTCAGTTTTTCAAAACCATTGTACCCCGCTGCTTTTAATGCAGAGGCTTTTCTTATCAGTAGCTTGTAAATATGCTGCACCACTCCAATTCGTTTTCTCAGTATTAACCTCTTTAATTCAGTGTTTAGTAGAGGGACGCAGAGGGGTGACCCCGGGTCGCCCCGGGCGACCCATCTGCTACTGGCTGCGGAGACCACCGTACTTTTCAATGCACTTGTCGTCCAGGAAAATTAGACAATCTCGGGAACGAATGGTAGCCGTTTCAGATTCCATCTCGGCTGTCTTTTGGTACAATTACAGGGTAACAACAAAGTCCTTGGCCAAAAGTTCCACAGAAGTTTTCCCAAGAAGGTGTTAGTTTTGTTAGTGTTCATGGCACCTTTTGCCATTTCTGATAAAATGTTGCAGAAAATTTAATTTTTTCTACCCTATTTTCAATTTTTTGGCAGAGGCTTTGTTGTCATTCTGTAGAGGTAAGGCATTTTCCTGTTTTCCATAGAGGCATCTGCACAAGTGTGGGCTCTGCATTTTCTATAATGAGCTGTTCGAGCTCTCTGTAGGAAATTTCGGAAATTTCATGGAATAACATCCTGGAATTCGGCTACTTTTGGACGGACACCTTCGACATTCGATATTTGATGTTTTGAATATCGGACAAGAATCTCCATAGGGACTGTCCGACCTTCCATCAGAGGACAGCAAACTGATCTGGTATAACCCGGGAACAGTGCGCTATTTTTGTCTTTCAGAGTGAATTTAGTCGTTTTATAGCAATGAACCCAACTAGTCATGATTCTTCTGTGTTTTCTACAGCTTTCAACGCACGCTTCTAGATAAAAAAGTAACCGAATAAATTAACAATTAAAAAAACGAAAACAAAAATAAATAAAAACATAAAAATAAACACAAACAAAACCACTTCCGTCCGTGCATTTCGATGCTTCCACTGCCACAACTTGGCTTTTGAACCGCTATTCGGGCACTTCACGCCTTTGTGTGGCATCTGAACACTGCCTTTTCTTGTTTCATTATCTATGCGTCGTTAAATGGACCGTAATAATGCGTTACGAGGCCGGCTTAGCGAACTGTACACTTGGAAAAGGTTAAGGTCGTTCAGTAGGCAGTCCTAAGAAAGGCTCCTCATGCATTTCTCACTCTGGGTGGACAAAAACTCGGGCAAAAAATCCTTTGTCGGCGGCTATTTTTTCCAGGTTGGTGATGACGTCATACTAGTTTGCAAGCTGTTTTCAGCAAAAGCTTGTAAACTAATTTATTCGACCTTGTTTACAAGTGTTCCTGAGAAATCCTTGTTTTCAACTTGTTGAGGGGGTTCTGAGAAGAACATGAAGAACTGGTAAATTTTACGCATTTTCCAGGAAGAGGATCCAGATGCATGAGAGTCTAGGAAGGTGAACAATTTTAATCCATGTACGGTGAGCGCGAAGACTCTAGCAGAGGCTGGGTAGGGTCGTTAAACATGGCCAAATTTGGCCTCTGAGATTTGTTATGCTAGAAAAATGTCAACAAAAAATAATCTGAACCAATCACCTGGTCAAGTTAAGCTTCAGTTAAGTTAGTTAGGTTAAGTTTAACGAAGTTACCCAAGGCTACTGTAGAATCTGCATATATCTACATTGGTACCGATAGGTCTGGACAAATTTTGTCCGGTACTTTTTGACCGTAAGAATCTCAAAGGCAAAATTTGACCATAATGGACTAATCGGGATTCATTATTAGCTCCTTTGGTGTGAAATTTTGTGGGAGTAACGAAATAGTAATACGAAATAGTACATAGTAAGTACTCGATTTACGAAATGTTTTGTTAAGTCGTTACAACTGGAATCTTAGCATAGTTCTATGGCAAAGTTGCTGTTGCTTGTTCTTTTCATTCTTTTTCCCTTTCTGTATTACTTTTTCTCTCTCATCCCGGAAGTACAACCTCAGGACGCCTTCATTGGTCAACTCGAGCATAGATCTCCATGAAATCCTGGAAAATCTCAGAAACAATCAATGCGTTTACCACGGAAACCTGCAAAATATTTCCTGCAGAAGATGTTTATCCAGACAGAACTGACAGTTGTCCAAGTAGTTCTCCTCTCGCCCACGTCGTCTGGCATTCTGCACTAACAGCGGCATCCTGTTGCGTAACACACAGCGATTGTTTACCCCGAATGTTGCACTTCGCGACTCGAATCGCTCACCCTCGCGATAATATATTTGATACACACTGGTCCTGGGTCAGTCGGCACACGTGAATCGCACAGGCAATCGCAAGCACAGGCTCTGTACACACTGCCAAGTTTTACGACAGATAGGGAGATTAGCACGGGTACTGTGGTGCTAACAGATCTTGGGGCGTGTTTCTGGAAGGGAGCGGGTTTACTTTTGGGGAAAATGTGGTTCATCTAGGTGGACAACGAGAATTCAGTGGATAACGTTTCGTAGAATGGATTTTTTAAATGGTAATTTCACTTGTTACCCCTAGTCTTTTCATTTGTCTTGTGACACTGGGGAATATTTTGGGCCAGAAGGGGAACAAAGGAACAATAGCAAGGAAAACAGGATTAAGAAGGGGGGGGGGGGAGAGTGGAGGGTGAAAATCTGTTTCCACAAAGAGGAAGGGGGGGGGGCTATAAGGATATTGCCTTACTTCCATTTTTCACTGAACAGTCTTTCTATTAGGTTGTAAAAATAAGTCGGTCCGTTTTTCGAAGCATTGAAGTTCCATAGAGGTAAGGACTCGGAGATGGCTGCTGACAGTGGATAACGAATAGTCGGGACAACTCGTCCACCTGGGATAATTTCCGCCCCCTACAGTTAAGCTCCACCCAGTTTATCATTCGCGCGGCAATTTTTTGATGCCCCAACATTCTGCCCTTCTTTATTTTTTTTATTTTGACTTGTTATACTATTCATTTATTTCTCTAGCCTGAGAGGTGCGGGGAGGTGAGGGCTGAAGGGGTGCGAGGGGGGTGGCATTGAGTTCGAATCATCAGTAGGCTAGATCCAGAGGGAAAGATGGAATAGGCGGAAAGGAGAAGAAAAAAGGGGAAGAAGACGGAATCAGATGAGCCCAATATGCAGAAAAGTCGCTGGAAATACCGCGCCCCAATGTCATCCTCGTGCTCCAATTGGGCGCATGTTAAGATTATCGAACACCTACTAAGCGCGCGCGTCAGGCCGCGGTAAGGCAATGCGTAGTAGACCGCTGTTCCAGGTTCTTTCCCAGAAATAACAGGCTATATTTGACCTAAGCTGATTAATAAGGTGCTAGGATGAGTTAAAGCACATCTATAAACCATTTTTGGTTGTCTCTTCCAAAGTTCAGCAAGGCAAAATGGCCTGACGCTACGCTTGTGGCGTAAGTTAGATGTACCGGTCTCGGGTGCATGACTGAAATTACCCGTGGTAAACGTGTTAACCTGCCCAAATTTACCCTCTGCCCGTCTACCATCAACATGTTCACCCGTGAAGTTGTCTATACCCAGCTGTTACATATAGATAGTCACACCCACAGGTATAAGATTACCCATTTTTCCAGTGGTGAATCCGGGCCCTGAGAATAACGTTAGCCACTAGCTTAGCACGTGAAATCACACCGTTCAGCGATTGCCCTTTCTAGGCTACCGTAATTCGCACAGATGTCCATAAAGCGCAACGCACCAGAGATCGTGACGTTGTCGTTGGCTGTTCAGGAAACAGTCGCGACCTTCTGGGGGAAACCTCCGCGATTGCAACGATCAACAGGTTCAGCTGATTCATCACAGGGCAAAGTCCAATTTCGACGACGACTAGGAAGTCGTCGTCAAAAATTTGGACAGCAACGTTTGCAGGATTCACGTGACCACAGTATGTGGCAGCAAAACTCGTCCAAAGGGTAAAGTATACGATGAGAATGGAAGAACGGCTGCAGAAACAGCACCGTTGTTTTTGTTGTGTTGCTCAATGCTGCATGAAGAACTAGCTTTGGTAGATAAGTTTAGTTCTTTTGTTTATCTGATAAAAATACCAGTGTTTTTGAAAATTTCTGAGGTGAGATAAGATTTCTGGGTACGAACATCACTGATCACTCTGCCTATGGATCCAGTTATTATTAAGGCAACGTCTTGCAGTGGCGAAATATTGCTAGGGTATGGTGTGGAACACAGAAATGAAGGAGAAAGTAGTATTACAGGAGCAGTGCTGCAAGAACTTAGCTGATATTCTCCTTCTGTGTAATTCTAAATTAAAAAAGTAATTCGTGAACGCCTCCGGGAAGAGAAGACGACCAATCCATCCGCCTATTCAGAATTTCTCGAGCGGAAATGCATTTTATGTGAGAACTTCGTCTCAACAACGGCGTTAATAGTGAAAAGTGCAACAGTTTTCGTACAAGAGTCCTGTAAATTTCTGTGGCGGGATTTGTGAAGGTATCCAGCAAGATCCTCATCTATTCACTCTTCCGGATTGGACGAATTTTCGGATAAAATGCGATAAAATTTGCTGTCTTTACCATAACTCATCATGGTTAATCAAGACGAAACTTTCGGGTGGGGTATGTCCATTTCATCCCAGACAACTCGCATATTTAAGTAAAGCGGGTAGATTCACAGCGTTCACACGTTCCGGACGTTCAAGGCCCCTGCTACTGTAGCAACTGTAATCCCACTAATGGTATTCTTAGCAAGTTTTTCAAGAACCTATTCATGCTCTCCTGCCTATCTCAGGTTATTAAATTCGGTTATGAACCGCTCCCTGCAAGTTTTCTTTGTTGCTTCTGAATTTCACTTTACCTTGCGGTGCATAAACATGCATAAATATATAAACAAATAAATAAATAAATGAAACCTTATGTGTTGTTGCTGAACGTGTTGTTGTTCACTGAAATGTCTAACCTTCACAGTGATTACTTCACGGTTTTTACATGTTTTCTAGGTCCCAAGATTCATTTACATCATAGTTTCGCGCCATTCATTGAAAGAGACACAAGTTATCAATGGATGTAGAACAAAACGATGTTACTTAAAGATGAAATGAAAGAAATGAGAGCTTTGAGAAGAAAATAGGAGAGCTAGAATAATGTTCAGTTTTTCACACACCGGTTTCGGGGCTTGAACTAGACCGGAAGCATGTCATACTAGGTGCAGAAGTATGTATAGTGCCGTTTTATAAGGCCGTGTAGCCACAAAGCCACAAAGACCCTACATTTCAAAATCGTAGCTTGAAAAACAAAACCGTCTCACGATATAGCCACCATTGCTCCCAGATAACGAACGAACTCTTGAGCTTTTCCAAAAAAAATCTATCTTTGAAATTTCTCTCATTCTCATTCCCAACATGAGCCATGAATCTCGAAAACCATTGAAATTTTCCAAAAAAAATTAACATAGAGGTGTTCGTCCTTTCCTAATCAATCTCTTCTGCTCCAATTCACCTCTCTTCATCACTGACCAATCAAGCTGATGCAATAGCTGACATTCAATACGTCAGGAGTCGCAACGGGTGTACGGTGTTATCCGGAGGTGGACGTGAACAGCATGTGAACAGCATATGCCGTGTGTAAGAATGACGCAATCAGCTGATTTAGTGCAGTACGGATGCGCTTTCGGGGCATAGCTAGAAGTAAATTATATGAACTCCAAAAGGGATCGTGATATTCATGTGAATAACCTCAGACTCCAATATTTATCCGGTATTTCAGTAGCTCGAATTCAGAGCCTCCATTTCCTTTCTCGACTTCTTCCTTTTCATGTCATCATTCCGTGAATAGGCAACGATATTATCTCTGTCAGCTTTTGGTTTACCACATCATGATGATGAACGAAACGGGAAAATAGGCAACATTCCTTTTTAAATTTTACAACCTTTTTATCGTTCAAAATCATTTTCTATTCTTCTTTGGTAGGTAAGCTGATGAAGACTCGATTTCACGTTTCGAGCTTAAGCTCGTCTTCAGACCAACTAAAACCATGTTAAATATACACACAAGTACATCACAAGCGAATTCAGTATCTACTGACAGTAAACAGCAGAGGCCTGGGTTACCTTTTTATCGTAAAACCTTCCATAGCAGTAATAGTTTAACTGATCCACGACCACCTCGTATTCTATGAAAGAACAAATCCACAAAAATAGTCGTTGGAAGTATACATATGCTCTCTTCTAGCTAGCATCACAACATACAAACTAGAAAAGGCTCGGCAGTTCCTCTATTTAGGCCTGACATTGGCAAATCCCCTGGTTTCTGTACCGGTATCTTGTATCTTCATCTACATCTTCCCAATTAAAACGAACTATGTAACTGAGGAAAAAGGAAACCGTAAAGTAAACGAGGCATTGTGTTGGGGAAGTAGACCTACGACAAAGGAATCTTACTTAATCCTAATGACCTAGGGTTTCTCTGAGCTCCATTACTTGATTCTTTTTTTAAATTGCTTCAAGGTAACCGTCCTCCACCGACGCATGACCCGAACTATAGAGGCAAAATTATTGGAGGCTGTGGAAATACAGAGACACAAGACAGAAATTAATAAAAGAGGGGAGCTGCGAGAAGTGTTACGGCTGATCTCATGATTAGAAGTACCATAAATGGTCCTCCTCTCTTGCAATCTCGTGATTGTCTCATTGCATACTTGTCATCGTAGTGGTGAGGTTGTCAACTGTTTCATTACTGGCTATGTTGCATGTGAGCTCAGTTGTGTCGAAATGTATTCTCGAATTTTCAAATTTTAAGCATACCACTCGACAGACTAGACCATCCTGATTGCGAATATCTGCTCCATTTTGAAAATGGTCAATATTGAAGAGAGTTGTGGAGATGCGACGAAAAAAAAAACCGCGAAATCGCAGACATCGAGCAGTTTCATCAACGACACCGTTGGTATTGTAGGTAACAATCACTACCGTGCCTCGAAGTTGAGAAACTTGCTGACTATCTGGCAATTTGTATTGTTATTGTTTTACATGTCTGTAAGCTTGAATAAGGATGCAATTTATTGTATACGGTAAGATTTGACAAAGGCGTTATCACCGAAAGCTCGCCAGTAAAGATATACAACAGAGGAGTCTTCTGAGAGCCACATAAAGCAATTAGAAGGAGAATTAATAATAAGTTTCAATATTTGCAGTGGATATGCAAACTATGAATTTTCTACTTCTACCCCTCAGAATTACCAAGCTATACTTGTAGGTCCTCGTATGTGAACACAGACTAGTTACACCGTGCCCGCTGACACACAAAAACGTTGGCGAAGTGCTCTTCCACGTGTTATTGGTTACGAAGGTAGTCTCCTTCATAAGATCGCGATGTACTTTCTGGTCATCGATTAGATGTCCTTCTAGTACGCTTGACTGTTGACCAGCAAGGACATCGCGATAACAGTGAGCAACTTCTGTTGTGACGCTACATATTGAAGCTGAGTTCACACCATCTGCTAGCAGATCATGAAGGCCAAGGATTAATTGTGTGTCTTTAGGAAGAACATATTTCAAGTGAGGGATGCACTGACTGCATAAATCATTGAGTAAGCGCAATTACTTAGTAGCAAATGCTGCCCTGAGGATACCAGAATCTTAGCTGCTTATCATGCCTATGTCCTTGCAAAATACAGGAGCTGAAGAAGAATTTGGGGAATGTGAGGAAGTTTCCGAGATCCATAACGTTGAAACATTGGTGAATTGAATTGAATTTACTATAAATAAGCCTGGGTGGGCTCTCACGCCTTCACTCATTCAACTTCGCCTATTTGTAGATGAAATTTCTTGTTGATGTGTACTTATGAAAGGGCCGGCTCTTTTTGTATGTCCGTCATTCCATCTGCAATAAAAAAAAATCTGTATATATAAAAGTGAAAGTTTGTATGTGTGTATATTCCGAATAGAAATCGCGGAGAATTAACCAATCCAAACCAAATTTCGCGTACAGATCCAGAAGGGGCCGATGGAGGTTATAGGCTACCTTGCGCCTGGAATTATCGATTAGTTTATCGATTATATCGATTTTATTGATTTTTCGCTCTTCTTGACCAAAGACTAGCGAGAACATGCCTACTGGGGTACCTCAGTGTGCTGGACACGAATATGACAACCATTTTGCGCCAGATTATCGATTTATCGATTTTATTGATTTTTCTCTATTCTTGTTCATGGGGTGATAAGGATATGTCTGCTGGGGTATCCCAATACGCTGAACACGAATATGACAACCATTTCGCGCCAAATTATCAATTTATTGATTTCATTGATTTCTCGGCATTCTTGCACACGGGTTGGTGGAAACGTGCCTTCTGGGATTCTCTGAAACGCTGAACGTGGGTAAGGCAAGCAATTTCGAAGCAATTCACCAAGTTCACCCAATTTTTCGAGAGAAGGGGGAGGGGTGAAGAAGGGTCACTTAAGCCAATCACCAAATGATGAACAAACGATTTTTTAGTTCAACAAGGATTTTTTGGTTCAACAAGTGTTGGCATCAGCTTTAAATGGCCAGGAGAGGTTGAACACCCGAGCGAAGCCGGGTACACCGTCTGGTGAAATAATAAAATATAAATATTCCTCATTCTTGTCCTTCAGCCACTACGCCATGAACCTGCACTTTGAAACCCCTCAAAAACAAGGTTTTTGTCACTTTTGCAACCGTTGACTTGCAACACTGGGATCAGTATGCTGAGAAAGCCCAGGATCCGCTGATGTTTCCGACATGCACAACGAGGTGGGGCATATAGGAGCGCTTTAGAGGGTTGCTTCACCCTCCTCCCTGCCCGGTCCGGATTGTTCGACCTTCTAAAATCACTCTTGATCATCACTTTTTCACGACTCCTCGAGGAAGTAGAGAAGGGTGCTGAATAAAAAGTCAAGGTTTCTTTTGAAATAGAGAAAAAAGTCCCGAAGCTGTAGGTGTAAGACGGGTTAAAATAATATGAAATGATCAAAGAATTAAAGTTTATATGTGCAACGCAGTATCTTCATTTTTATTTCATTTTTATTAATTAACATTCTCAGATCTATCAGAGTCTACAAACTATTCACACCATAAACTCGATCGAGACGTCTCTTTACATTTCGATAGAGTGGATCAACCAAGTGGTTCGGGTAACCTTCTATTTTGAAGGGCCCGTATCGACTTACAAGTGCTATTCTTCTCTTGTACCATCCGTCGCCATAAGGTTCGCGATAGTGCCTATAATAAAGCGTTAGCGAAAAATCTTGAAAGAGCTATTATATAAACACTACTCCACAAGCACAACCGCAAAGGGTCTGGGGCCAAATGGCTTAAAATTTGCTGATTTCTCACGTGTTTAGCGCTATCTTACCACAGAATAGGAGTTTTCAGTCTTTCAGACCCTCAGAATCCGGGAAATCTCCAACATTAACAATGTCGTAGATGCTGTCGATAACAGAGGCTGGCACAAAAGGAAGAAATAGATCGCAAATACCCCTCCTGCTTTGAATTTGGAGTTTGTAAGGCATTACTGCTCACATTCGGTAAGAATTTCGTCACTGTAGTCGATTTCACGATTTTGATGTGAGAAGAATCTGCAAGTGACGCCGAACGCAATGGTATACGCGTTACGCTACAAATTGCCAAAAAAGGCATCTTTGAAGCAGTCATTTTTGGAGAGTTCGAGGTGCCCGCACCATGACAACTAGCACGAGTTGCGCGGGCTGCACATGCTCTCTAAAAATTATTGTTTCGAAAAGGAGTTTTTTGGCTCTTCAGCAAGTTAATCTGTATATATAAAAGTAAAAGTTTGTTTGTGTGTGTGTTTGTGTGTGTGTTTGTTTGTGTGTGTTTGTGTGTTCCGAATAGAAATTGCGGAGGATGAACCGATCGGGACCAAATTTTGCAGATAGACTCTCCACTGGCCGGCGGAGGTTATAGGCTACTTTGCACCTGGGATTATCGATTGGTTTATCGATTATATCGATTTTATTGATTTTTCGCTCTTCTTGACCAGGGACTAGCGAGAACATGCCTACTGGGGTACCTCAATGCGCTGAACACAAACATGACAGCCATTTTGCGCCAACTTATCGATTTATTGATTTTATTGATTTCTCGCTACTCTTGATCATGGGGTGGTAAAAACATGTCTACTGGGGTTCCTCGATATGCTGAGTATGAATATGACACCCACTTTGTACGAATACGTCGATTCAATGTCACCGAAATAGCTTTGCTAATTTTTCGCCCACAAGTCGATGGGAAACGTCACCTGAGCCTCGCTAACATGCTAATCACCAAAATTATGAAGATTTTAATGAATTTGTCGATGATAGTAATTTGCCTCAGCAGTATGATGTAGCCAAGGTAATAAAACACCCGAGCGAAGCCGGGTACGGCAGCTAGTACGCATATATTTGTGACCAGTGTTTCCTGCAGATTCTTGTGATGTCAAAATCTCAGAACCGATATCGAGGTGAGCCTTTAGATTTTTGGGTTGTGACTGTGGAATAATGTGAAACAAAGGGTTACCTGTTTTGTCTCAGTGGAAAAATGAGAAAATAGCGGAAGAAAAAGACAATGCTCACATGTTTATTGCTTTATGCGGGGGCACAAAGAATGTTTTGTATCCAGGCATGGAAATATAGGAGTTATGAATTCCCATTGCCATCACCTAAAAACCCATCATCATTGTCTGCATTTCCCAGAACTATTTGTTTTTATTTATTCATTGCCATACAATACGCTGAGACACTAGAAAAATGTTAGTGTAAGTGACTCTGAACAGACCGCTAAAACAAGTACACAATGCACAAGTACACCCAAGCAGTTACTTTTAACAAGGTTGAATAATCCATAGGTAAATTGTGGTCAATTAGAAAGTTAGAAGTTTCATTGCAGCGCTACTTTTAAATGAAACAATCGCGCAGTTGGTTTTCACCGCTTTACACAGACAGAAATTTATGGATCCTGCACATGATGTGAAACTCGCGAATCTACATCTTATTTAAGGTTTATGATATGAAGTCTTATACGAACTTCCCCTCGGACTATTGTGTGGAAATCCCGAATGTGTGTTCCATTGACGCCCTTTATGATTTTGTGAACTATACAAACATCAAACAATTTTCGCCTTTATTCAAGCGTCGGTAAAATAATCGTTTAATAATTGTTTCTACCCTTAGAGGACAGAATCTTGGAGCAATCGTAGCGCACCTTAACTATAACTATAATAGATTACTCCTTGAGCTCACCCTTCGTGGATCTGCAACACATTTGGCAGCGGCACCAGTGGGTGACGGCGACGTAGTGTTCCGGAAAACAAGCGTTGGCAGATAATCCAATAAGGTTTGTGCGCCCTGAACACTGTTCTCATATTCTTGCTAGACTTTCATATCCGAACTAGAGCGTACTTCGTATATCTCTGGAGATTTCTTCATTCGCAGGATATATCGAACGGCAAAGCAGAGTAGGGCGAAGTTTGTCCGCTCAGTCAATGTTTGGCTGAACAATGAGATAAAGGTAGAGTTCAGCTAATTTGCCCCAGAAAGTAGTAGAATACAGGTCTACTTGATGCAGTTACTAGAAACACTGGAGATTTCAAAAATTACTATGAATACTTATCGGCAACATCAAAATAAATAGTTGAAACACAACAAGGAACTAAGAGGTGATTGGTGATTCTTCTGTGCCACACAGGCTATTATAAGGGCCCTTTTCACTTCGGCCAGCGTTTCCACTGAACATCGTCTTCAGAGCCTTCACCTCTGTTCATTTGTACAATAAAATCCATCCCTCGCTGTGTAAGA
The DNA here is from genome assembly GCA_037903475.1 of Ancylostoma caninum. Taxonomy (NCBI): domain Eukaryota; kingdom Metazoa; phylum Nematoda; class Chromadorea; order Rhabditida; family Ancylostomatidae; genus Ancylostoma; species Ancylostoma caninum. The sequence continues at coordinate 108,395 of JBAJFG010000190.1, forward strand.
CGAGCTGTTTGATCCCAAATGCTGATTCTTTAAAACTCACGAGATGTACTCAACAAGTGTGGAACTCTCCAACGCCGTAATTCTATCATCTAAGTCGGCAAATATCGAGTAGCGAGAGTGATGCAAACTGCGTAATGCGCAATCCTAAAACCTCTACAATTAGGAAGTTGTCGTCTACAGTTTTCCCACCCACCTCTATTTCAACATGCTGCCACTCGTTGCTTGTTCTGTCTTGCTCCTCGCGGAAGAAAACAACTTCTGCTTCTCCCGTTTTCACGTAGTCATCAACAAGCTATAACAAATGTTAGAAACTCAGAATCATTTTTGAGATTTTCGCGAGAAAAGATTCTCCAGTACTTGCTGATCACAATGGTATATATGATTCCGTGGAAAATCACCAAAAAACCCGTTTTAGTCCCCAATTATTAAGGAGCATGTGGGCGGAGCCAAAGCGAAACTACACGTTTATTGGCTCGTCAAGCATGGAGAGAATTTCCTATTCTGATTGGGAGTGGATGAGGAACTCAAACGAGAATTACGAATTTCTCCAGAAGTTGAGTCCCAGAGAATAAATTATTCGGACAGTATCCTGACCCCCCCCCCCCCGGCCCCGTCCACAGGCTGTTCAAGAATTGGGACTCGAAAACGGGTTTTTTCGGCAGCTTTGCACGGAATCACGTATACCATTGTGATTAGCAGCTCTTGGAAATCCTTGTCATGTGAAAACCTCCAGGAAACGGTTCTGAGGCGGGTCGGTCTTTTTGAATGAATTTGTGCCCCAATAACAGAAATGTACCATTATTCCAACTAATTTTGGAACCTTTCACCCTTGTAATGAAGCGCAAATATGTACACAACAGAATTGTGAAAGATACGTCATTTTTTAGAGAAACCTTGAAAGAATATGAGTCGATATCCTTTATATAGATATAAAAATGTTCCACTCCTTGCAGTTTATAATGCTCCACAACCTCGGCCAGCAGTAACCATTTCCTCTCAAAGTCACCGTATAATGGTGCAAGACACAACGACAAGGTATACTTTGGCTCTGAAACAATCAAATAACTCAAACAGCGAGCAGCCTATCAGCAGCTATCGCGCCGCACCACCTATGCGATGCGGCAGACCGGCTGGGCGCTACGGTTGTTGGGGAGTTGTGGGTGTCGATGTTTTGCTTATGTTTTCACCCAAGCATTTCGGAATGGTGCCAAAAACACGAAGAAAACGGTGGAACACAGCGCCAAGCTCGTCTGCCGCGCCGCATGGGGTGTGCGGCGCGGCACACCAAACGGGTGCTATTATTTAGTGCAAGAATGACTGGCTGGCACTCTACCTTTTCATTTGGAGAAAAATCAATGAAACTCACCGTCTGTTCTCCTGTCAAGCACAGGAACAGTGAAATTCACTGCTCCGCTCTTAGTTTCACTGATACTCATGTATTTTGCGAGTGGGCGCTTGCAACAATGATAAGCAAATTCAGGGAAGCCAATGGATTCCACTGCTGGTTCCAGTTCCATCCAATTTTTGTCAAAATAACGACAATACGCTTTTTTTCTGGAACAAAAATTTACCGTCACTTGTTTGAAAACCAGTTCAAATATTTTTGCGAACCCCAGAAACTATTGTTTGTAGTTTGTATTCAAATTTGTAATACTACGTACCCGTACCATTTGTCTGCTTCTATAGTAATAGCAAAGTAGTCAGAGTAGTCATATGCGCTTACAAGCCGTAAAGTGGTATTATCCATTCTGCTCTGCCGTCCCTGATTCGTCTTCATATTCTCGTGCATAAAGTCGTAGAAAGGCATGCAAAATTGTATATCATCTGGAAAGGCTGTTGTTGATAGGCTGATCTTCTAGGAGAAAATTTGGAAAAAAAGAGCCTTAAGAAGGCCTAAGCTTACTGAAGGGCTGCCCTTAAGAAACAATGAGAAGTCTTCAGTTTGTGCCTAGTGGTGCTGGATGTTTTTTTTTTCGTTTTTTTTTTGGAAGCGGGGGGAGGTGCGGACCTAACATGTCGCGACTTCGTGCGACTCTTCTTTCATTCCATCGTTCGTTCGCCAGGTCGCGCGCGCAATGGTCCTACGCTCCTCGCATGCGCACGTTAGGCTCCGCCCCCTGCGCCGAAACTGCATAAATAGCCGGCGCGCGTGCACTCAACTCTCATTCCTGCGTTGTCACTCGAAGGGAGCGGTTGCGAAAGAAGTCAAGGGATGCAAGTAGATGTTGGTTCACAAGTGTCGTATAACATCAAGCACTGGAACAAGGACAGAAGAGGAGCAGCGTCAAGAGAGGTAACTCGGCGTCAGTAAGGTCTGCTCGAAGGCGTTGAGCACAGGCTCACCCTGCCGGCTTGTCCGAACGGCCGAGGAGTTGTGTTTGCTATGACCCCTAGTGACTGGGCTGGTTGGATTCTTCCCCTTAGTTCTTTTGTTGTATATTTGTGTTCATATTTATGCGGGCTATGAAATTGGGCAGTTTATGTGTTCGTGTTGTGTAGCAAGAACTACAGACGTGTGCCGCAAAGAAGCGGTTGTATAGACAGTACAGTTAAGAACTTGCACATGTGCGGCGCCGGCAGGAGATGGTGGCAGCTCTCTTGCATGTCATATGTGTCGTACTGGTGTGTCACATGAGTCAGTGTTGGTGCATCCGGAGATGCCCGGGTGCTGGTTGTGTAACAGCGGTGTTTGATATGGTTGGCAGCCAAGGGGCCTCCAGTGCAGTTGTGTGTTGTGTGCTACGTGGCAGGTGAACACATGCATTCTGACGCAAGCCAGTCGTGCTGCCAGCCTTGGCGGGTTATATGTCCCGTCTGTATTAGGTCGCGGGTTTCCTGGTAGTTGCTCAACCGATGCATTAGTTCTGGGTCTGCTAGTCCACGCGCGAGCGACGCCGGGAAATCACGACATGGTGCATACGGACTGTGATCAGCCGTGGGGATGGCAAACCCACGTCTGGTCATTGCGATCGGACCCTGCTTGCGTCTACCCCCACATAGCCCGATCCACAACTGCCTCTAGTTAACCTAGCTGCGCAACGCAAAATCTCCTTGCACGTCATAGGTTCGTAGGTGCTAAGTCGGTTAAGCGTTACTGTATCCAAAGGGATAACAAAGGGTTAACAACTAATTACCTACTTGGCGCGTCATCTGCCGCCCGTGATACCACGGGGAGAAAGAACTTCCTCCGGGTGAGGAGGTGACGTGACCGCAGACCCTAGGGCAGGTTTAGTTCCTTCTTGTTAAGCCGGTTTTGGTGCAACTCTTAAAAAGCCTTACATTTCTTTGGTCGATTTGGCTTGCACATAAACAAGCTGCAAACGTTATCCGCCGCAAGGCATTCTTTATGGCTACGTAACCTTATCGTTTATCATCTCCGTTCCGGTGCTCCGTGCAACCTTGTGGTAAATCATCACTTCCTGTTACATTCCTTGTGCCTTATGCATTGTCGCTTGTGATCATTATACACAGCATTCCTTGTTGCATTCGTCTGTACCATTGCTGCACAACACTTTCGCATATGGCGCACCTGCCGTCGTTTTTTAGCTTAGTATAGTGTGTTCACGAATTGCGATTTTAGGTACTTTGGGTAGTTTGTGTGCAGTTATTATGTCTTGCGAGCACTTCCACCCTTCGGTTCTATGACCATGACTATCGCAACTTACGCATGATCCGTGTTACCAAGGCGATGGAAGATTTGAACATCGCAACGAGACAGATTCTCGCAACCGTCGTTGACAAGGAAACCTTCGTGACTACGCCGGAATCAGCTTTACAGCGTTCCTTGGAGCGCATTCAAAGTGTCGAGCATCAACGTTTACGTCCTAAGTCCATGTTCATGTCAGCGTTCTCGTCCACAGTCACTATCTGTCATACATGATCCGTCTAAGTGTTGTTTCTGTGATTCGTTCCTATATTCGTCCAGACGATAAGATCAGTGATTGCAGGGATCGCAGAGGACGCTAGTACCGTCTTATTTGTGTTCCTCGTTGTAGAAATCATCCCCATTCAGGTCATTTTAGGTCGTTTAGTTGCGGATTACAGGATAATAGAGCTAAGTGTGGCCTTTGTACTGACTCGACACCAGCAGCGAGTCCATTGCGTGATAGTTGTAGATCTCGAGACTGTTCTCGTGGTCACAACTGCTATCAGCGCGAAAATGGCACACATGGAAGTTATTCGGAGTCAAGACCAAGGTCTTCTTCCGTCATACACCAGGATCACCTTACCCCGACAACGACTTTGCTCAGCATTTAGTCGGTTTTGACGAGCACGCAGACTACGTTGATTGCTTTACACAGTTTATACCCCTAGAGTGAAGTAGGTAAAAACGAAGTTCACGATGTACCTGATCAATTTCAGGGCATCATGGTACTCCTCGATCCAGGATCTCAACCCAGCTTTACAACAACAGTAGCTGTGGACAAACTTGGTCTCCACACCCCCAACAGGAAACTGTTCAAACCATCGGAGGTAATTCGACAATTGGACAATCAGGTACGGTTAGGGTTACATTTGAACATCTTTACGATAACCCTTCAACGGGTTTGCTTCATTCTAGGAGCAATCCTATTACCCGTAGCCGTTTCTCACAGTTGTCGTCGTAGGATACTGAGTTTAGTCGAGATTCTGTTTTGATTTACCTCTTCACCATATTGTAGTTGCAGTAGTACCAAACGTTCTTATAGGTATTGACTAATTTGGGAACACCGTTTGTAGGAAACATCCATGTGTCTCATTTCGGGATTAGTCTTTACCCATTTAAAGTTCTGGACCGTTCTTTTAGGTATCTCTTCCTTCAAGCCATATTCCCAGAAACATCCTTAGGAATATAACAACTCCTTGAGGGTAACGACGACGGACGTTTTCAGGCTCAGAAACCTTAACGTTTAGGCATTACTGACAACTTACATTCACAACACCAGTTTACTGGTGTCCCCCATATTTCCCCACAGGGCTTGTGGTTTTACAGGTCCATGCATCCTTCTACCACCAGGGAAGGTAAGATGTGTTCAATCATGTTTCAGGTAGGTGTGGTGGTAGTAGATGCACACATTACTCGTATAGTGGCTTGTGAATTAGCACATTTCATCTAACGTGCTCCAATGCGATCACATGTTACGGTAGCTCACGTGTTCAGCGTCGATTCAGATCAGATACGCTTAGGTACTCTAAGTAGTTCCTTAACTTCACTGATTCAGGTCTTCGCTAAGAAAATCATTCTCTGTCCGTTTCATGTGTCACATCATCTGATTACCGATCAGCCTTTTAGCACATACTGATTCTCCTCTTTCTTCATACCTTTCCTGTCACATAATCCATCTACACATAATGCGTCATTACATCCACGCTGTTTGTGTAGGTCCTTCTTCCTCTCTCTCTATCTCCTCCATTACATTTCCTTATTTCCCTTATACTCGTAGCTTAAATCAGTTACTAGTGTTTAGTTTGCAAGTTTAGTTTTTTAGCCCTAGCTTCTAGCTTCTACTTCCAAATAGTACTTTGCGATTACATGCTTTTCATCTTTCCCTCTTTTCTATCCCTCCTCTAATGTAACAATTAGTCCATTAGTCTTTCCACGTATTAGTGTTAGGTACTTCTATTAGGTTTAGTATGTCCTACTTGGTTGACCGTATAATCGTTTACACATTGCCACTTATCGGGTATAACCCCTCACAGTGCAAGTAACATTGCACGTGTACCTCACATTTCACATTCTAAGGTGTCATTGTCAGTCTGCCTTGTTAACTATCCTCTCTATTACAGGATACATTTTCAACGACAGCCTGACAGCTAAGCGATAACAACTGCGTACTAGCTATGCAACGTGTCCGTGCTACCATCGCAAGAAGAAAGCGACGAGGAAGCGCACAACCTTCAAGACCTGTGGTTTCCACGCAAATAGGTTTGCCACATCCTTTCGCTTCTCCTTTCATCAGTATACGTCGGAGGAAACGATCCTACTCCGCACAGCCGACACGTTTGCCGACACCTTCACAAGAGTCCTGTACTAGTCGGGCTATAACATCGCAGCCGTCTAGCACAGATTCTCTTCTTTCAGACCGTATGTGGAATACGTTAACTTGGGTACAACTACCTACTTCTTCTAAGCATGTTGGTACCTTTCCTTCTATCGATCTGTCTCCTTTGCATGTTCAACAGCAGTTCGATTCGTACACTCGTCCAGCCACAGTCATCGAACTGATTTCAGCCATTGCTAGAGGCCAGAATGTTAATCGCAAGTTCCATCATGACAGCGATAACGATATCCAGGCATTCTCGGTACCTTGTTCGCATCGTTCCACCTTGCAACTAACACAGCTACTAACATCTTCTCTTAACCCAGATTGCATGTTTAATCCCAACCATCTAGGGCAGCATGACTATGTCTTGATTGACAATTTCCTGCATTCTGACCTTTTCCAACAGGTTCGCAGCATCTTCACTACGGAGATCCACTCACCTTCGCCGTCAGACTTCGTAGGAATCCAGTCCAAGCATCTCCCTGTCTTGGTTGTTGCACAAGCACTAACAGCACTAACATCCCTTTCAGAGGAGGCTGCTACTTACCTCCAAGGACTTACCACTCAAGGCCATCTGACATCCGACGTGATGCTCGTACGGTTATCGACACTACACAGTTATGCGGATAATATCCTTCATCGTCGTAGCATGATGCATGCCCAACTGTTGTCTGTAGTGTTTGCACAGCTTTCAGAGATTAATATCATGGTAAATCTGTTAGCCTCGTACGGAGTCACGTATGGTAAAATCGTAACAGCTGTAGTAACATCAGCAGCAATTCACGCAGAACTCGTGAAAGTTTACGAGCTTTATCATACGTTACTCATCGAGCATCTTCAGTCGCAGCCAGGCCTTTCCGTTTCGAGTACACAGGTAGGTGACCTCTCTTCACACAGTGCTTCTGCACCCATGCACACAGATCCGCCGATAAGTCCAGCTTCAACATCTGCGCGTACGACACCCCTTTTAGCTCCATCGCAACCGTCTAGGGTTAGGGAGTATATTCCATGGCCAAGGGTGTTTGCGATTACGCCGAACAAGGATAGGACTCCGTCGCCCACGCCGTCCATCGAATTTTTTGAAGAAGTTCATGTACAGAAGCCCTTGGAAGTCGAGGCACTGTCGGCTCAGCCACAGCATGTTGCCGGCCCCGAGGATGGGCCCTCAAAGCCCATTCTTTCGGAGCAACAACGGGTTGTTGCGAGTTTACAGCGACCTACGTCGTCATCATCATCTGTCACATGTTTCTTCTGTAATGGTCGACATTGTTCCTCCAACTGTTTGGTTATTTCCAGGTTAACGGAACGCATGAAGTTGAATGCGAATCGTGGTGGTTGCTTTCTGTGTTGTGAAAGACATGGTGAGACCGAATGCCCGCTCTGGGAAACGAAACGCTGTAGCGCTTGCAAGTCGAAGTGGCATGACACATCATTCTGTGATCTCAACAATGGTGTGGACAACGACATCGATGCGGCAGCATACAGTGGTTTCTTAGAACTATGTAAGAACATGGCAGATATGGTCAGGAAAGGTGAGAGCACAGGGTTCCATTGAATCCGCCGAGCTCTCAAGGTAGGTTTTCTCACGCAAGTTTCGTCCATTTTCAACTTACGGTTTTTATCCTTTTGCTTTCTCGGTGGACCTTAAGTTCACCTTCGTCGTTGTTGTGCCCAACTCTATTTTAGGTACGTGTGCAACAATGACTTCACAACTTACGAGTGCTTTTGTAGCACGCTCAGGGGCACGGTGGGAGACCGTGGTTTACTTTCTTGTGCAGATTCGGGTATCCCCTTTTTCTTTCGCCTTCTAACTTGACCCCGGGGTTCAGTCTTTCGCCTGTGAGGTAAAATCTCCCCCTCACTCAAAACACAATTCCCCTAGCGCACAAAACGCGCTCGTAGGCAAAATTTATTTCTTTTGGTTCTTCGCTTCACTCTGTTGCCGTCAACGTCGTCACGTCAAGCCACGCCGATCGTCAAGAACATCCAGCACAGTGTCGAAGCCATGTACATAGCCGTTCCTGCCGAAGAAGAAAGTCCCATTTTTATCCCGCCGTAGGTAACTAGACGTCACACCCCAGAAGTTTCTTCATGCTTACATCCGGATCCAACCAGCTGTTTGAAAAGCCGAGGAGTAGGCCCGTCTGGTAGTCTTCGATTGACTCGTAGATGTGTGTCTCGTTTAACTCGTAGGTAAGGGCAAGCACAGCTCAGCCTCGGATCATTGTGTCGCCCCCCAGTGTCGCGACTTCGTGCGACTCTTCTTTCATTCCATCGTTCGTTCGCCAGGTCGCGCGCGCAATGGTCCTACGCTCCTCGCATGCGCACGTTAGGCTCCGCCCCCTGCGCCGAAACTGCATAAATAGCCGGCGCGTGTGCACTCAACTCTCATTCCTGCGTTGTCACTCGAAGGGAGCGGTTGCGAAAGAAGTCAGAGGATGCGAGTAGATGTTGGTTCACAAGTGTCGTATAACATCAAGCACTGGAACAAGGATAGAAGAGGAGCAGCGTCAAGAGAGGTAACTCGGCGTCAGTAAGGTCTGCTCGAAGGCGTTGAGCACAGGCTCACCCTGCCGGCTTGTCCGAACGGCCGAGGAGTTGTGTTTGCTATGACCCCTAGTTACTGGGCTGGTTGGATTCTTCCCCTTAGTTCTTTTGTTGTATGTTTGCGTTCATATTTATGCGGGCTATGAAATTGGGCAGTTTATGTGTTCGTGTTGTGTAGCAAGAACTACAGACGTGTGCCGCAAAGAAGCGGTTGTATAGACAGTACAGTTAAGATCTTGCACATGTGCGGCGCCGGCAGGAGATGGTGGCAGCTCTCTTGCATGTCATATGTGTCGTACTGTTGTGTCACACGAGTCAGTGTTGGTGCATCCGGAGATGCCCGGGTGCAGTTGTGTAACAGCGGTGTCTGATATGGTTGGCAGCCAAGGGGCCTCCAGTGCAGTTGTGTGTTGTGTGTTACGTGGCAGGTGAACACATGCATTCTGACGCAAGCCAGTCGTGCTGCCAGCCTTGGCGGGTTATATGTCCCGTCTGTCTCAGGTTGCGTGTTTCCTAGTGGTTGCTCTGCCGATGCGTTGGTTCTGAGGTCTGCTAACCACTGACTTGGGCAACCCCTAGAAAACCACGACATAACAGGATACACTCATCGCTATTTTTATCACATAATCCACAGAAACATTAATTTGAACTGAGGAATTGAAAGGAAAGTACCGAGCAGTGGCGGACGCAGAAAGTGGGCGGGAGGGGGGGCGTGGGAAGAAAAGTGGGGTCTCCGCCGTTTTGGGGACCCAGACGGAAAATAAAATTAATAATAATATTAATTATAATAATAAACAATAAATAAAAAATATATTAAAAATAATAATAAAAATAAACAATTAAAAATAAACTAACACAAGATTTTTATTTGTATTGTAAAGTAATTTCGAAAATTTGGCGACCCATTCTCGGGGGGGGGCGCGCCCCCCCCCCCTGCGTCCGCCACTGGTACCGAGCTATTATTGGAGAGAGCGGCGCGGCCAAGCTATGCGATTGGTCAATTCATGAAAGCGGCCAATCGCAGAGCTCGGTCGTAAAACCATTTCGATATAACAGCAGAAAAAAGCTAAAACAAACTCTTCGACCTTGTGAGGTAATTTAGGCTTATCTGGCGATCAATGCACAATATTACATGTTATTTTAATCCGCTAGGTTTTGTTTTGGCACTTTGGCAAACCAATGTGTTCAAACAACAATGCCATCTCTTATTATGCCTTTAGCCGATCAAATGAGTTGGTATTTTCATGCCAAGAAAAATGAAAGATGAAAATGATAGCATAGCTATAAACTCTTGCTGTCAAGGCTCCCACGACGCAGTACACCCTGCCGCGGCGCGACTACCCCAGGGCAGAGAGCAAGAGGGCAGCAATCGATTAGGGAGTGCACCAGACAGCCAGAGCGTCGGACTGCTGCGGGGTTTACTGCCCCTTGAGATCCTCGATAGCAGGCGTTCCATAAATTTCTGATGGTTTGGTGGTCTCCACTCGCCATTGCGTGATACTTACCCACCACAGAAGAAAAACGATATCCTCACCTGCTACTTTTTTACCTAACATCCTATAAATACTAATCCTCAATGACCTCATTGGAAAATATTTTATCAACAACAATAAACACAAAATCACAGCGACAGACTTGAACCACACTCGCAGAAAACGCTAGAAAATAAATGATTAGTCGACATTATACCTGTGCTGGACATTTTTTGGCAGTACCTTTCTTGAAGGTAAGCCGTAGGATTCGCCAAGAAGCATCGGCTCCTTCTCTTCTCTGCTGTCCTCCGACATGTTCGGTACTGGCTTGGATCTGGCAATGCTACGGTGCAGTATGTATTAGAAATGTTATCGTAAACCGATCGGAATGAAACATGACGTTAAGGCAATTAGAACTCCAATACCTACAACCCTATGGAAACCCTAGCAGCAACGGTTATCAGTTGCCGTGGAGATGTCGAACGCCAGCAACGAGATAAATACAATATGGGGGAGGGGGATGATCAAGTAAACAAGCTAGTACTGCCGAGTTTCAATATCGAATCAGGAATGATGGCGAGGAATGAGCGGACTTCTGCTTTTGGAAGTCCCTGAATGTGGTGATCATTGGCATTAGTTGAGGTATGTCAAGCCACATATGCTGTTTTTATTTATTTATTTAGTTATTTATTTGTTTGTTTATTTATATGCGGATGAGCCATGTGCACAATAAAACAGGTAGTAATGGGAAATAATATACAAAAAATTACATCGAAAAGATAAACCATAACCACTCTGATAACTGTGCAGGACGAACGCAGACCAAACGGCGTAATAGCTCGAGTAGAAGCCCTAGCAGTAACGGTTGTCAGTTGCTGCCATCCTCCCCTTGATTGCCGCCGTCCCTCAGCAATTGCTGCTAAAGGGCTGACAGCTTGAGCAGCAATCGGGGGAAGGATGGCAGCAACTGGCAACCGTTGCTACTAGGGTTTCTACTCAAACCATTACGCCGTTCGGGCTGCGTTCGTGCTGTTATCAGAATGAGATTAAGATGTGCATACAATATGTACATAGTCTACAAAACTTCACGTCTGCACTAGATATACAACATTCTGAATGGGAGAAAAGAAAAAAAATGTGAAAAAAAAATCACTTCAGCAATTTGCTAACGATTGCTATGAATTCTGAATTATAACGAGGCAATTCGGCCTTCTTCAATATTTTGGGTGAGGCCTTTATCCACCATGTAATTGAAAAACGCTGTGCTCACTAAGTTCGATGATGGGCGGCGTAGGACTATTTTCATGATAGCCCCGCGATGATTGAGCAACGGATAGGGAGAGAGGTTCTTTTTTCCACTTAGGTCTTCCACTTTCCAGCCTGCTACAACTAAATAAACGTCATTAAAGGCAGCACCCACGATAACCTTCGTGTCCAAAATTTTGTTTTGGAGTCTGGATGATAGTCCCAGAAATTCCACGCAAGTTGCACCGCCCAAGGCATCAGCGTTCCCAAGATTTAACAAGTTAGACTTGGTATCCGAGTATCCGCGGGGTGAGATGTGGCGTGATTCGAATCAGCTGATTTCTGCCGCAGTCACTCAGTTTTCCTAAGATAATGTTTGCCTTCCATGTTCATTTCCAGAAGTTTTACATTATGATGATCTGATTCCCCCATTTACGTCTTTTTACTTGTTATTAGATCTTATGATTGCTTCTTTTTCCCAGAACTTTCAAATTTTCAACTATGATATAAATTTCTGTTCATTTGCTCTTTACACTTAATCATAAGTTTTGTTTCTTTTCTTAAGGCATGTCTCTGTAGTGGACATTCTATTTCCCTTTTGTTTGAGCTTTTTCTCCTCCAGAAAAGCTGGAAAATTAGTCAATTATCTAGTTGCGCCAAGAAATTCGTTGACAATCAAGGCAGTGTCATCGACTTCCTTGATTTACTCCACCAGCGCAACTCGGCCGAATTGCTATAATGCAGCTAATTGGTAGCATCCAAAAACCATTTTAACATGAGTTCTGACAAAATTGACGACATTATTCATGCTCCTCATCCATGACAAAGTATGTTTTTCGTGGGTGCTGCCTTTAATGCCACAGAATGGTGAAAACTACTCTGCATCTCAACCAAACAGCTTTCATTGTCAATACAGGAGCAGCATCTGGTCCTCATGACATGAGTCAGGGCCATCAACAGCAGAACGTTATATGTAGTAGTCATAGAGGAAATGTGTTAACAACAATGTAGCTTTATCTTTATCCCATGCAATCATTAATGCTCATTCACAATAACAGCAAGGTCAGGGGAAGACACGCAGCTGCGGCATAATGTGAAAAAAAAGCAACGAAGATGGAAATATCGAAATATCGTATAAAAACACGCAGAAGAAAGCCCAAGGAAACACAGGCTACCGTGAAAATCAATGAATACAATCAGAATCTAATGGCCAATGCATTTATCTCCTCCGAGCCTCAAAGACGTACTAGTTGAGGTACAATACCTGGAAGAATTAGTAAAGCACGGCAAGCGTTGAGATGTAAGTCCTAACATGGTCATAGCGGCATGGACTGTCTGGCACCCGCCCTACAAGTGTGGTAAACCCGCAAAACCAGACAAAAGTTCAGCGCTGTGCACCGGGTAGGTGTTTGCGAGTTCTTATTTAGCAATCGAGGATGGAGCTTGGCTTATCCCAGTGCTGGAGCTTGGCATATCCCAACGCTATCAACAACCAGGCAAAGTAGCTCGAAATAGGCCTAGATTAGCTGATAACGAAAGATGAAATAATTTGTTCAGATGAAAGCCTGATGTGGATGATCTTAAATGACGTAGCTGAAAGGTTCACTTGGAAAGATCGATTTCACTTTGAAAAAGGCTTTTGAACTGGCCTAAATTTCAAGAAACTTTTTCATGGGTTATTAATTCAAAACGGTCGGCGTTTGAACCCCACTCCGATTATGAAAAAGTGTTTTATCTGTGTTCGAAATCGGGTCTCCGATAGTTTTACATCTCCGTGTACTCAGAGTTTATTTAAATTTTGTTTTGATGCTGCGAGAACATGTGCACCAAGTGCATGTGGTGTACCATTTATTTTATTTTTTCCCAAATCCGGTCGTCATTGAACCTCGGCATAGTAGTCAGTAGATGAACTTATTAGCCCAACACGAGGTTAGTGATACTCTTTATTGGCCAATGTTACGGTGGCTCCACCTTCTTCAAGGCCTGAAAGCACCAAACGATCTATGAGGGTAGCCGCGCAAATGTCTCTTCAGTCACACATCAGAACGAGGCCATACTCCAAAAACCAGCAAACCCCCTAGGAAGTCGGAATCTCACCTCTGCAAGTCCACCAAACGCTGGTAGTGTCAGTGACGACCAAATGCGTTAGACTTGGCAGTAGAGTGAAGTCATATCTTGGCTTAGATATCACATAATTTGAGATATGGAAGGAGTTCATTGGTTATGGTGGGGCACTCCTCTTTGCGGTTCATTTTTGGATTTTCGGTGTGAATCCAAAACGCTTCAAGAGTTTTGCGTGCGTAAATCTCTGCTTCCACGGATCTCCCTCATACGAGGGATCCCAGCCGGTTAGTCGCGAGGCTACGTGGCGCGTCCCCAGGTGGCGGATAGGGGGCTAATCGCGGACCAAACGCGACCTTGTGCCTGCCCTGAGACGCGGGTGGATTCAGGGGATGGACTCCCTGTCTCTGCAGTGTCGGAACGATCTATACCTTCTGTCAGCGCGTGGACATGTTCATGCATGCGTGCATGGGTGTGCTTGCGTGTCTGCAGATTGTATCCTGCACATCTATCCGACCAAAAGCCCTGCATTCAAGTGACTGGGAGGTACAAGGGAGGCGGTTCGGAGTCGCCTCCAACAAATAAGCTCCATCGTCCACTCCCGGGAAGCCCGGCTAACTTCCCGGTGAAATCACACTCTAGCCTCCCACGGGGGAATAGAGCCCAGCAAGCTATCTCCTGTGGGAATCAAATTTTTCAAGCTCGACACAGCAATATTAGAGAGTGTTCCCCTGATCTCGGAAGAGTCACTGGTACGGCAGCGCCAGTGAGGACGAGGTCCGAGGGGTTATCTAGGCTGCCTAAAACCAGAAGGACTATGATGACGGTCTGTACCTTCAACGCACGCACGCTTGCATCGGAGGCTTCCATCGAGGATTTGATGATGCAGGCCAGGAAGATCAGGTACGACGTCATCGGACTGACCGAGACGAGGAGACACCGACCATTGAACGCCACCTTCGACACTGGAGAAGAACTGTTCCTTGGAACCTGCGACAGTAGAGGAGTTGGTGGAGTCGGTGTCCTCGTCAACACGAACTTGGTCATGAACATCGACTCATTCGAACAGCTAACAACCCGAATCGGACGTTTGCGGTTGAGAAGATGTGGATCAATACCGGCCTTGACAATCTTCGTCGCCTACGCTCCAACATCCAGCTACGACGAAGGGGATATCGAGGCCTTCTATATGGACTTGGAGAAGTTCTACAGGGAAGACCACGCATTCTACAAGATCATCGTTGGCGATTTCAACGCCAAGATTGGTCCTAGGAGAACGCCTGAGGAACTTCACATCGGTACCCACGGCCTGCAGTGGAACGAACAGGGAGAGAGGCTGTCTGAGTTCATCATGACGACGAAGACCATCCATGGTAACTCACAATTTCAGAAGCCAACCTCCCTACGCTGGACGTGGGAGTCACCCGGTGGAGAGTACCATAATGAAATTGACCACATCATCGTCAATCGAAGGTTCTGCCTGACCGACGTCGGTGTTGTACCAAAGTTCTACACCGGATCCGACCATCGCCTCCTTCGTGCAAGATTCTTCTTCTCACGCAAAGGAGAGAAAGCCGTGAAGTTTAAGAGAAGGAGTCCCAAACCCGTCATCAATTGGGATCTTTTCACTTCGCTAGCCGGCTTTTGGGAAGATGCGGTTGTCGACAACATCGACGAAGAGTACGATCGGCTTGTACAGCATCTCCGCGACAGCGCAAAGAGCGCTGAGGGTTTAAGAGTCACCAAGAGACGACTGTCTTACGAGACCCTCGAGCTTATACGCCAGCGTGGAGCCGCGAGAGCCGCAGGCAACTACCAGTTAACGTCCGAGCTCGCAAAACGGTGCAGAGAAGCGATAAAAGAAGACCTAAAGGAGAGACGAGCAGCAGTGTTGGCCGAAGCCGCAGAGGCAGGGAAAAGCATTCGCTGCACCCGCCGAGACTTCGCCAATCGCAAGACCAAGATGTCCGCCCTCCGGCGCCCAGACGGAACAATTTCTTCATCAAGACGGGTAATGGAGAAGGTCATCTACGACTTCTACTCGGATCTCTTCGATAGCCACGTCCACCTCCCTCAATGTCATCTTAGGGAGGACGGGTATGTTGTCCCATCGGTTCTCCCTTCCGAAATCCGACATGCCATCAAGTCGGTGAAGAACCGTACAGCACCAGGCCCCGACAGGATTCGACCGGAACATCTGAAGAACCTACCGCCAATTCTCATTACCACCTTGGCTAGGCTTTTCACGCGGTACCTGTCGGAATGCAAGGTACCTAACCAATGGAAGACCAGCAGGACTGTGTTGCTGTACAAGAAGGGAGACCCGCAGGATATTGGCAATTATCGCCCCATCTGCCTACTGTCCGTCGTCTACAAGCTTTTCACGCGAGTGATCCTCAATAGGATCGAAAGGACACTAGACGAGGGACAGCCGTGCGAGCAAGCAGGGTTTCGAAAAGGATTCAGTACGATCGACCACATACACACCGTCACTAGACTCATCGAAGTATCGCGAGAGTATAAGATGCCCCTCTGTCTCACGTTCATCGATTTGAAGAAAGCCTTCGACTCTGTTGAGACGGAAGCGGTGTTGGAAGCCCTGGGCAACCAGGGCATACCTACTCAATACATCAAGGTATTTCGTGAGCTCTACAGCAACTTCACGACCAGGATTTCTCCATTCTACGACGACATCACCATCGACGTCAAGAGAGGGGTTCGGCAAGGCGATACCGTGTCGCCAAAACTGTTCAGCGCCACTCTGGAAGACGTCATGCGGAAACTGGAATGGGATAGCATGGGAGTGCAAGTTGATGGCCGGCGACTTAGTCATCTTCGCTTCGCTGACGACATCGTTCTTATAACACCAACCATCAGCGAAGCGGAACAGATGCTGGCCGACTTCGAGGACGCGTGTGGAAAGATTGGTCTCCAGCTGAATCTGACGAAGACGATGTTCATGAAGAACGGATGGGTCCCGGATGCCCCATTCTCGCTCAACGGAACGACCATATCCGAATGTTCCAGCTACGTATACCTAGGTCGGGAAGTCAACATGATGAACGACCTCGCTCCAGAGCTGGGCAGGAGGAAAAGAGCGGCTTGGGGAGCTTACAAGAGCATCGAGGACGTAGTGAAGAAGACGAAGAACACCAGGCTCCGTGCCCACCTCTTCAACACAACCGTTCTCCCTGCTTTGACCTACGCCTCAGAAACCTGGGCGTTGCGCAAGCAGGATGAGAATGCGGTCAACGTCATCGAACGCTCCATCGAGAGGGTGATGCTAGGAATAACCCGCCTCACGCAAGTGAGGGCTGGAATACGGAGCTCCACCCTTCGTCAGCAATCGAAGATCAGGGACGCTGCCGCTTACGCCAAGTTGAGTAAGATTAGGTGGGCCGGACACGTGATGCGTTTTAACGACAACCGTTGGACAAGAGCCGTCAGCGACTGGACTCCACGGGACGTTAAGCGCACGACAGGAAGACCACCGACCCGTTGGTCAGACTTCTTCACGAAGTCCTTCAAGGATAGATACGATGCTCTCCGTGTCCCTCGAACGGACAGAATCCACTGGACAACTCTGGCTCGCGAGAGGGACAAATGGAAGGATTGCTGGCGCCCGCTCGGTACACCCGAAGATCAACGGGAGTCAAGGTGATCAAATCTCTGCTTCGAATTCAAGGATTGTGGTTTCTACTTCATAATCGACACCGTTGTGCACTCGCATTCAATGACAACCTAGAGGAGTAGATGTACGAGAACTCGATTTCACCTCAAGGTGCTCCTTGATTCGAACACGGAGTGGCCGTGCAGTTTCAACAATGTATTTATTGTATTGTATTAACAACGTCAATGCATTTCCTATATTTGATCATGTATATGACACACGATCTCATGCAGTCACCTTCCCTGCCAAACGGGCAAATTACGCAGTTAGGTGTTATGCAGAGGCGGTCGTAAATACGGTTCCGGATTAATTGGTGCTTCAGGTTCCTTGGTGGTATTTCTACGATGACCAAATTTTCCAATCCTGCTAGACAAAGAGTATTACTAACCTCGCGTTCGGCTAATAAGTTTACCAACTGACTATATTATTTTTGTTTTACTCAAAAAAATTGCAGAATGGAGATGGAAGAGAGGAACACTTCCAGAAAATTACAAAAGATAGCATCCAGCAATATTTGCATACAACGGAATTCTGCAGGAGCGTCTAGTTGAAACTTCGAAATTTTGACTTTCCTAGAGCACACGATCGGTTGCTTCCGTAGGTGGCCTTTTGTTCAATTAGTTGTTTCCAAGGTATACATTGAGTGTTGAGTGGGAGGTCTGTATATAGCGGACAACACCATGAGGATTAGACCACCCAAAAATTAAGCGGACCACCCATTTTAGGATAACATTTTTACTTGTTTTTTTTTCTTCTTAATTGCTTTAACCATACTGATTGCGCCTTTTTTCAGGCAAAATTTTACGCGAGTGAAAATGCATTTTTTCTGAAAATTTATAGATGTCATTATTATTATTGTGTCATTCATTCAAGGCCTCAGGGGATGTTGGCGAATAGTTAAGAATATTGTTTATTACATTCTGCATAAATCTGGATATCATCTGCGAACATTCCGAAGGAATATGTACTGCGTGTTCTTGTTCACCAAGAACATATCACTTCCGACGGGTTCTGTGACCGTAAACTAGGCTAAGGCGCCTCTTCACATTCGAATAGAGTTGACTCATCAAGTGTCCAGGATAGTACGTCATTTGGAACGGACCAAATGTTGCCAAAATCGGCAACGAACGTGTACGGAACTGACCACCATCGATGCTGCGATAATGCCTGCAAAACACAATAATCCATAGAAAATAATATCTCCATACTTCGATGCCAATGTATTGAGAAGCTACGAGAAAACTATCAAATCCTAACATAATAAGTGCTTTGTCCGTGGAGGCCATCTTCTCTTTATATCCTTTAAAGAGCGACTTTGACTTATGAACTCCCATGGCCAACACCTGAAGAAATTTTTTATTTATCGCTGGTAATCATAGGTCTAACGAGTAGCCTGCTCACCCTTCTGCAATCCACTATAGACTTGCAGCTGGAATGCGTAGATGAAAATGACGTGGTATTATGGAACACAAGCGTTGGCAAATGTTCAACAAGCGTTTTTTCGCCCTAAAATAATGATTACTGCTCTTATTTCTTCACTTCTTCTATTCGGCTTGTTAACAATACCTCATATGTCAAGGGGGGTTTGCTAGTGCGCAGTATGAATCTTGCAGTGAACTTAAGTAGAGCAATATTTGCTTCCGCATTCATCGCTGCCCTTTAATAAATGTTAATAATATGTTGAAATTTTCAGCATATTTGACACTTGTCCGACCTACAAGACATAATCAGCTAGAGTCGAATTTCCCAATGCCATAATTCGTTCATCCAAGTCAGCAAATATCGAGTAGCGAGAATGATAACGGTTGCGATGGAGACAATCCTGAAAGGGTTGATTTTACACAAAGGAGAGAAATAATTGAGACTGACAATTGTGAGCCATCCTACAGTTCCTGTCAAAAAGATAGACGAATTGTGCTTGCGGTTTCATATTGTCGCGGCCGCAGAATCGCGTTGGGACCTACTACACCCTCTCAGTTGGACCATGCTCTCCCCGCATTCATCGTTCGGGTCCCACCGCGTCTTCGCAGTCACGGAATCTTTTCGACAAGGACTGTAGAAATGAAAGTTAGGAAGGTTCGTTGCTTTTTTTTCGCGTTTGAAGATGTACATCAGTCACTTTTTCCATTTCGTGAATAAATGTTCAATTACCCAAGTTTGAGAGCAGGGAAACACCAGGCCATTGAGGCCTACGAAGAAGGAAGGAAACCGGCAAAAGACGAGCCTCAGAACGCCGGCAAAAACCAAACTGGCAATAGGTTATCACTCTTCCCATTTTCCAAATTTTCTGGACTTATATGGTCTTCGATCACTGTGGACGATTTCTATACAGTAGTAGAAATGAAACAAAAAATATGTAAACTGTTTTCTTTTCTCTGTTTTTTTAATCACTTACCTGCACACCAGCAATCTGCCACTCATTTCCTGCCCTGTCATGCTCCTCTCTAAGGAAAACTGTCTCGACTTCGCCACTTTTAACGTAGCTTTCGACAAGCTGGAATAGTGCTGATTCGTCGGGGAAATTAGTCAGCGACTAGTAGGTAGTGGCTGTGATTATACTTCATCGCGAGGCGATAGCGTCGCTCCGCTCAACGCGACAAGTGGCGAGGTTAACTAGGCGCAAGCTGAAACAGCTGAAGAATGAGTAATCATGGACAAATCTTAGTCCACAACGTCAGTGAGTTTGTAGCATTGCACATGGTGACGGATGTCATGCGAATTCGGAAAATCGCGTGATTTTTGAAGAAAAAAAAGTATGAACAGCACACGTCAGGGACGCGCGAGGTTGCCATGCAAAGTTAAATGCCAACTACGACAAACGCGATGAAGTATAAACACGGACATCAGGCGGTTTCATTATCAAACGTTAATATCCTCAGTGTTTACTATGTATGTAGATCCTAGCTAGTTGTATTCCCGTGTTATTTGTAAGCACTCCGTACCTCACGAGAGTATTCATCAATATCTTTGAAATAGAAGTAGAAGTACTCGACTCCTTGCAGTTTATAGTGTTCAACTAATTCTGCTAGCAGTAACCAGTTACTCCCTTTGCCATAAACTGGTGCAAGGCAAAACGTCAATGTGTATTTGGGGTCTGAAACATAAACAGATACTGGGGCCATATATAACAAAAAGGGATTGAACTCACTCACAGCACTCCTGTCAAGCACTGGCACCATCTCGTTCACAGCGTCGAACGTCTCTTCACTGACGCTCATGAAACGAGCTTCTGATCGCTTGCAACAATGAACTGTGTATTCAGGAAAGACGACGGATTCGACTGGCGGGAGCAGCTCTACCCAGTTTTTGTCGTAGTATCGACAGAAGACCTTCTTCCTGGAAAGCTACATTTATTCCTAAGAGATGAAAATGCCTTCTAGCATAACAATGTAACTATTCCGCTCTTTGTAACGTTGGAGCTCTCTTTCTGAAAATGAGGAGCAGTAGTAAATTTCTTCAGAATGTTGATCCAAAGAATCAGTATCAGAGATTCAATTTATTCTATACAACTATTTGTTTTTTAATCTACTTATTCAATGTGAACAAAGTGCGCTAGAACAGGAGAAAGAATGAGAAATATGAAGAGTAACAGCAAAAATAGACACGGTTAGCAAAAATTAGAAAGACTGAAAGGCTGTATGTGGAACAGCTTTTCTTCACAATAATTGAAAAAAAGAAATAACATTGCACCTCCTTACATCAGTTGAGATAGGAAGAGTGCAGTTGTGAACAAAAAAGTATAGTTCGGTAAGTATATGAATTCTACATATAAAGAATTATGAATATTATTTATTTTTATTTATTTATATGCACTCAGGGTGCTCCATTAAAATCGCTTGAACAGATGAGTGGCAAGTATGACAACATTAATGCTAAACTACTACGCTCGAATGACCGAATCTTTAGTGCATACAAAAGCAGGGGCCCAGAAGAGTGCTCAGAGGAAACTTCTACGAGGAGATCCTTAGTAATATTAGTAATATCTATTATGAATCCTTTGAAACAAATTCAACTGTTGAATATCTAGGTGAGCTGAGTCATTGCAAGCTCTACCAGCGCTGATCCAAGCACACATATCAGCCAGCAAAGTATTAGAGATCCATCTGCTTTTTCTGGAATCAATTTCCCATGGGTTGGCCTAGATTCACGATCTCGTTCAAATCCAAGACATCATCCCTATCCATGTCTCTTTCACATTCCCTCCAAAGGTACGTACAAGTCAAGCAAATATGGAAATTGTTCGCAAATATTTACGTGTCCGCGTTGAAATCCACATTTCCTACATTTTTCTAATATCCACCGAGAATCATATTTTTAGGCAGAGTTCAAGGTCGTTTCCCTACCTTCGAAATTCCCGCGCTCCTTCAAAACTGAATATTAATTGAGTATCGACACTGCATTAGGAGTCGACGTGTCAAGTGATCTCCAATTTCGGGACATACTGAGTCAATCTTTCAAATATAGTAAGATTTGACATACCCAAACCATCCATCGCCATCTGTGGTGACAATTGAATAACTGTCATAAGCAAATGCACTTATGACAGATGAGGTCGTGTAGCGGAGACGATTTCTGCCAAGGCCATATTTAAGGTGAATCCTCATCAAATTGTAAAATGGCACACAGCAGCTGATGTGACTGTGATTAGGTGAAAGAGTCTCATTAGCCATTATGCGATGACCTGAAACCTCTTCCAGAATTTGGAACCAAGGAAACAAAGAGAAGTAAGCACTTTTCCCAGAGCATCCTGCGCTATCTCAAGCTACACTACCGGTCAACCATCTTAGCATCACAAAATGCCGCCCATCTGGTCTGCCGCGCCGCCTCGCCTACTCGACGCGGCGCGACATGACGGCGCTGATGTTTTGCTTATGTTTTTCACCGTTTTTCTTTGTGGCTTTGTTTCTATACCATAATGCATCAGTCACCTTGGCAACAGAAGCAAAACATCAATACCGGGAACGCCCGACAACCACAGAGCGCAGCTGGTCTGCCGCATAGGCGGTGCGGCGCGGCAAACCATATAGGCGGTATTCTGTGATGCAAAAATGGTTGATCTTCACTGTAGCTGCCCTTTTCACTAAGTGATCAACGTAGATTTTATAATCATCATGTCTTTGTACTCTATTCGTTACTTATGACAAATGCTTTCTTACCTAGTGGCGTTCTCAGTACATAATTCTCCCCAATCAGAGTTGAAATCACTAGGTACAGGCACAATACGCCTGCGAGAAATTCTGAGCAAGTGATCTGAATGATAAATTCTGGCGCGAAAATTCGAGAAAAAGATAAAAAAATGAAATATAAATGACTATTATGGTTTAGATCACTATTATAATTCAAATAATAACAATAGATAATAATAATATGTAGTTCCTTCAAGCTCATTACTTCCACTACTGGGGGTGATTTGAATAAAATTTCCTTCCACAAAGCGATTACATACACAAGGGAAAACTTTTTTATTAACCGTGCAGGAACGAGTATCTGAATCTCAGCAAAAATCATCGTATCCCTATCAAGGTGAAACAATTCAGAAAATTTGTAATAAGATTTTCCAGGTCATCGAATGTTTCCGATACTTTTCAACAGAATACACTTAAGGGCAATTTATACTAGCTGCGTGCGACTGGGGCCTATTCTTCATCATATAGACGCACGCGCGTCAGTCGCACGCATCCAGTATAAATTGCACTTTATTCGTTCATGTGCTATCGTTGATATCATCTATGATATGTAATATACATCAATTGTATTTTTATTTCTGCCTACATGGTCTCCACATGTAATAAATAAATAAATAAAATAGTACAACTCACAGAACCATGACCACTTCTATGAGATACATTTTCGAACGATACTTGATGATTAATCCGAATTGTCATCTAATGAGATCCCTGAGATTCCTAAGTTGTCAGTAAATATCACAAAAAGGAACCACTCCCGCAATGTACGTAGCCTCAAAACACAACAGTGAAAAAGAATGAGAAAGTAACTCGCTGGCAGCAAAGGTATTGATTAAAATCTCTTCATAGAGACGACCATTCAGAAAAAAATCAATTTCAAGGTGAAAGATGAACGCAGTTACCTCCAAAACTTTCTTCAAATACAAAAAAAATATTCCTGGTAAATTCACCAGGGAAAACTCCTACTCCTCTCCTACTCTTACTCCCTGACCGTAAGCTTTCCTAATAATTTATGTACGGTTCAATGCAGCTGGCAATGCTGATGTCGAATCTATAGTAAATTGTAGGGATATCTACGAGAACTGCGCAGCAGGAACGCAGCCCGAACGGCGTAATGGTTCGAGTAGAAACCCTAGCAGCAACGGTTCCCAGTTGCTGCCATCCTCCCCTCAATTATCAGTTATCAGAGACGGTAGTAAATTTGGAAGAAATGCCGATTTTGACTATGAAACGAAGGTGTCACGCAAACTAATGTTGATGATCGTAATCAGCGCCTAGAACAACACCTCTACGCAAAATTATCTCAACGAGGAAATTCCATGATCGCGAAAAAAATCATACCGTAACAGTACGAAATTGGGGATACGCTACAAAATGACTACAATATTTGTGTTCAGCACCTCAAATAACCCGCTTGTTCCGACGAAAATAATTTTTTCGAAGATTTTTGGGCTCTTCGTGTGGTAGTGGTATGTAATGTTGGGCGATGTTGATATATGCAGGACCTTTGGAATCACTCTTAACCGTTGTGTTATCGGAATACGAGTGCGAAGTATGGTATATCTGCCTGAAAATAGCCTACTCGACGGAAACAAGTTCCGAATACGGAATGCAAAATCACGTCTTGCAGCAGGATTCGAACCAGTATGTATACCCTTCTCAAGCAACAGACTTGCCAGTACACCACGGACTGCGCCGGTGCTCCAGACTGTACACGCGGAATCCGAGCATCACCATTCATCAACAAAAACTGCCATAACATTCCACTCCGGACCCCTCAGGAATGGTGCGGTACAGATTCGACATCAGCGTTGCCAGCTGCATTGAACCGTATATAAAATATTAGGAAAGCTCACGGCCAGGAAGTATCCTTCCCTTGTCAGGTGGAAAGATGGGGGTCATAGGGGCTATCTATTACAGCATGCCGAACATGAATAGAGGCGTGACCACAGTAAACCCTGGGAAATACATTGGAAAAAATCAGTGAATCAATATCTGCACGCGAAGTGTTCTTTAGTTAAACCAATTACATGAGCCTTGAAGGTAGTTCGTGTATGGAAATTATCGTGGCTTGAACCAAGATAATTTCCGTATCTAATATTTTGAGTTTCAAGCCTACATTTCATCCGATTTGGCAGACCAATTTTAACAGCAAGCAACTAGTCTACGATAACCTCATAGAACGTTCTCGTCGTAAACAAAAACAAGCCCTGTTACCGCTATCCTACTGCAGTGTTTCTTGGTGTGGTTCATTTCTAGTCATACCTCCTCTACAACCGAATCGAACACACACGAAGCTGGCCGATCTTCTTCACTCATGGTCCAAGACGCGATAGTATTCGCCAACGGAAAGGTGTGTCTCCCTAGCTAGAGACGCAGGGCATACTCTGCTTCTCTGCACTCCGACACAAACTCTGAACACTTTAGATCGTCTGTGGGCGTTGGAAAGTCCTGTCACGACTTGGTGCAGGTGGCTGCGGCAGTGTTTACAAGGTGGAGGACGTCCAGCGCAAAGGCTACATAGCGGCGTTAAAAGTGGGCGGAGACAGCTGTGCTGTCCCAAAATTACGGGTCGATCGATAATGGGCGGGGTTACTTCAGGCCGAGGCTATAGTTGAAGACGATAGTGGTGTATTGAAACTTGAAGCTGCTGTTCTCAAAAAGTTAGCCGATAGAAAGAATGTAATACGTCTGCTGCAGTCTGGGAAGCGGTCAAAGTACAGGTGAAATGATGAGATTACGGTACTTGTTAGGAGGAGTACTGTAGACAGACTACTTTCTTACAGTTTCATAGTGATGACCATATGTGGTTCGGATTTAATGTCACTGAAGAAAAAATCACCAGAAGGCTTCAGTGAAAGCACCATACTTCGAATTGGTATCCACGCATTATACGCCATTAAACAGGTATTACTGTTGCATAACTACACACCTACAGTAACCTACAGTAACCCAGTTGCAGCTACACGAGATTGGCTTCGTGCACAGAGACGTCAAACCTGGTAACATGATGAACGGCGCAAATGGAAGGGATCGTCGAATAATTTTTCTCATAGATTACGGTAACCACAGCTATCCTTACAGTATGCTACCCTACCTTATCCGATTTTTTGGAGGCATGGTGCGTAACTTCGTCGTTCGGGATGCCAAGGGGATTTCCATGCGGAAGCCTAGGAAAAACGTGCTTCTACGTGGCACACTACGGTATTGCTCACTAAGTGTGCATAAAAGACTCGAACAGGTAGTCGACTACAAGCTCCGCCCACTTTCTCCACGTTTTCAAGCACCTCTCCCAGGGCCGTGTGGATGATCTGTGGGCGATGCTTTACATGCTTGGCGAACTGTACGTAGGGCTACCGTGGAATAGAATTACTGTAGAGAAGGAGATAGTAAAGATAAAAGAGGCTGAAACGGATGAGAACGTGTTCAAGGTGAGCAAAAACAATGCAAGCAGGTCCTGAGCGGAAATTCCAAGCCTCTTTTCAGGAGTGTCCAGAAGAATTCGTTGCGGTGGCAAAGTACCTACGCACGCTCAATTATCAGGATCGACCAGACTATTTCAAAATCTATACATGGGTAAGATCTGCTCTAGAGGAAGTGGTGGGCGGAGCTTACCCATTCTGTCATTGGCCAAAAACAGAATAAAATCATCTTTTTTCAGTTCATGGGTGCAATGAAAAGGGAAAAGTATACATTCTCCGATAAGTATGAGTGGGAAGACGACAGTATGTTCACAGCGAAACTAAACACAGCACTCGACTACAGTAACCGAGAAAAATCGTCGAAAAAATCGCTAGAAGGTGAAGCAATGCGTTAACGTTCCCTCTGCGTCTCTGACGTTATCGATCCGACTTCAGGTTACGATAAAGAAGCACTTCTCTACACAAACATACATGAAGATAATTTCAAGGAAGTGATATTGCATTTATAGTCAGCCCAATCAGTTACCTAAAAAGGTCCTTAATTATGTCAATGAAGATTCAAACTATTGATAAAATGTGTTATGTACGCGGTACCGTACAATAAAGTTATATGTAAGTTGTGTTATAATCACTGTTAATTATGACGTGGCAAAGGGCGGAGTGTGCCAAATCTCGTTCTTTTGCGTTTTTACGATTTCCGACTTACGGCCATTTCTGGTCTTTGCACGATAACTTTTACAACTTGGACGGAAAACAGAAGAATCCAGGAAATTGATAAACGGGATCTGGGACTTTTTTCAAGTGAAGGTGAGGAGAGATAAGGGCAAATTATACTATGTGCGTACGCCAGTCGCGCGTCAGACGCACGCATCCAGTATCGATTGCCTTATAAGTGCAAGTATAAGCCATCTTGATATTTGCGAAGGATTTTTCATGAAGACCGGTCAATGCGACATGCTCTCCCTCAATGAAGAGAACGCGCGGCAGCCGTAAACGCTTGCGTCTGAACTGCCACTGCGATGCGACTGGGCTCTATTCCTCATCGTATAGACGCACGCGCGTCAGTCGCACGCATCCAGTATCCATATATTGCCTTCTAAGTGCAAGTATAAGCCACCTTGATAAAAAAAAACATTGGTTGTAAGAAGATTCCTCGCCACTTCATTTAGACTAAAAAAATGGGGTGTGGGTCATCATGAGGCAAAACGGGACGGGCCATCTTTCTTTGATTGGTCCCACTTCGAATTGCCCAATGACAGAGGAACCAACCGCCCCGTCCTGCCTCATAATAAATCAATTCCAAAAAGAAAACGACTTAAGAAAATTTCAGGCAATTTCCTCAAGGATTTTGGAGAAATTTCCCGTTTTTCACTGCATATATTATGTTGTACGGGGGCTTCCACACTTAATCATTTGGTTTTGCGTTTTATCGTTTCTGAACTCATGCCCCAGAAGCTGGCCAAGTTGGCGCCATGCGTGAGGCTGCATTGCGGTCGCGTTGCGGCCGCGACGCGGCTGCGTACTCTCGCTGTGAAAAATCGAAAATGGCCGGCTGAAGCACCTACGTGCCAGAACTGAAAGTTGTTATTTCGACTTTGGGTTTAGCGGGGAACCAAAGCAGTAGTGTCCAGCTGTTTGCAATGATTTTTTGATGCTGGTTAGTAATATTTTGGCGTGAACAACAAGCTCCACCCCTAGCAACTCTAATCTCCGCCCTTAGACATTGAAGATCATTTTCCATGTCGGCAAGCCTGTTACACTGCATTCTTGCCCTGTTCCCCGTTTTTCTGTGCTCCTTTGATAGCAAAAAAAGACAACTGCGGACGAGTTTTCATGAAAAGCACCGGTTGACATCACGGACATTTAAACATTGTGCTCCTGTAGTATGATTGACACGCATAGCTACCCAAAGGCCGTATGCATCACTGAAATTATCCAGGGTAAACGTGTTGACACCCCCAAATTTACCTTTTGCTGACGAGGGCGTCACCGCATTCACTCTGGGTAATCTTAATGCTGCATCCAGGCCCAGAATAACCCTCGTTTCAGAAAATATAACAGCTAGTAACGAGCAAAACACTGCGAGACTGACAGAGTAAGCCCTATGCTGTTCGCGTACTGAGCGTTACTTTGCTGGGACTATTCCCTTGCGGTTCTCCCCTAGGGGGTGACCCTTTCGGCCACTGGTCCAGGGACTTTCGCTCACAGCGGCGGCGGTCACCGGGGACCGGTGCGTGGCTGCGAGTGCTCCTCTTGTCGTCACGCAAGGGGCGGGGCCAGGCAAGCACTTGTAATGGCGCGGACGACTGCGCTCCGTATATTATGCGGGCGCAATGGATCGTCTCAACATGCAAAAATTATATTGCTTCACTAAAAATGAGGCGAAAAGGTGAAAAACAGTGAGATCCATCTACACTTTAGTAATACACTGGTAATCAATACAAATTCTGACTTTTTGATTGATATTTTTACGTTTTTTGAGGAAAATGTCGCAATCTCCTCAATAAATAGCACAGTCGGGTTATAAAGCACCCTAGAATACCCACAGTTCAAGTAAGACCCAAGACATCTTGTGAAATTTTGAGAAAACTCCTTTGAAATGTGGAAAAAACTCAAAATCTCTTTAAAAATGGGAGAAACATCTTGCAGGAGCTTAAGACTCGAATAGAATCTTTTGAATTCCGTTAAATTCAAGTGACAAATTTTCCGACGAGCTGAAAAATGCTCTTGCAAGCGGCAACGACAACGTTGAGCATTTTATTTTCAACCCCTGTTTGTTTTTGTTTGTTTTTTGTCGTTTCGATAAGTAATTATACCTAATAACTCTGATAAACACAGTAAAAATGGCTTTCTAACTGAGCCATCCGAGAAAATTTCTCGTCATCAGGTCGAACATGGTAATGATGTTTGGGAATCAGTGTCATCCCAGTGTAGCTGTATCCTGGACTAGGATTCATCAAACGTTAACTACGGAAACCGTAGATGGATAGCCTGAATAGACAACGTTATAATGGGAGACGCAGACCATCAAGTTTGATATTCTAGCCTCTTTTTGCCTGGTTATTTGTACATGAATCTCAGCCACCAAAGTTCTTATGAGACTAATTTTCTGGAGCAAAAGTGTGTAAGAACTCAGCAAAAAAAAAACATAAAATTATTCATATTCAAAGCAATTAACTACTAGGAGTGAAGGAATGAGTTAACTATTGCGAGAGAAGTTGGGAGAAGACCTTTGGAATATATGGGGGGACAAAAACAGCATGTATGACTTGAAATAACCCCAATCCTTCAGAAACGAACCTTCAGAATTCAGGAGTCAGAAACCTGCCAGACGCCAGAACTGAGGAATTTCCACGCGTCCAAACGAATCCATTTAACCTCGTTTGCCCTAGTTCCTGATAGTTTAGCAGTGATATTTTAGCATTGGAACAGTGGAAACTGGTAGCAATAACTCTTTATTTTCCATGGTTTTCACTCATTCTACAAGCCAGCAGAGGCTTTGCAAAGAACATTGTAACAGAATACATTATTTCAAAAACTCTTCAACGAGCAGCGCAGTTGATATCGTCCATTCGACTGCCTTAGTCATTGCTATTTCCTCCGACATGTTTCCCAATATGTGTTTCTTCCGCCGTTTACCCGTAAAATGCGGGTTCAAGATTTCCATCATTTCCTGGAATTATCCGTGTAGAATCTTCTGGAATTGTCCACTCTTGGAATGATTATGATGCGTTGTATTGCTTCAGAGTCATACTCGAGATTTTCAGATGAAAATAATCTTAACGAGAGCAGTGAAATATATTGGTCTTTAGAAAAAAAAATGAAGACAAACCTGTTTGCTAACCACCAATCTTGTGGCAAATTCGGGATGTCTTATCAGACATCTACCACAAAGCTATCCATCTAGTGATATCGATCTTGAGTGAATTCGTGGCGAATGTCTCAATGAGCATCGCCAATTCAGGGGATCAAAAACAAAGTCTGCTTCATTTTTATAAGAGATTTCGCATATCATTGTGTTTAATGAGACATCTATCACGACTCTACCCATTTGAGGTTATCGATCGTTTTCTAATTCTGAAGAATCCTAATCATTAAAGATTTTATGCTGAAACACTGTCTTTATGTGCTATAAGTCGGTACTCGGCTTTAGTGGTTATTATGTTCCATGTAAGAATCTAAGAATCTTTGAGAATCCTCTGAAATTTCTGTTCTCAGTCATTTTTTCCATTTCTCTATTGCTTACATTTTTATCTGATTTTTTTTTGTAAAAGTGCTGCCACTCATAAGTAAGTACCTCAAGCACTAGGGAGACATCTTGAATTATCCTTGAACATTTTAGTGTATCTGGGAAGCTTCTCATTTACTTCCCTTCCCTTCCTTCCTGGTCGAGATTCACAGTTGTATAGAGCACTCATGTGTGTAGACGAATAAATGAATGAATAAATAAATAAGGATGTGTATTACTATCCACTGTTTTCATACCAAACTCTGCTAGTGTCTGTTGAAGTAGTTTCTTCATAAATAAGCTCCATTCTCAAAATTCCTCATTAGGAAAGCTACAACACGCAGTTTACATAGTAACCTTTTTGCAGAGCGATAATTGTCTTTAGAAGTCTGTTATGTCTTCTGCATACATCTTATATTCTACTGATCACCTTTTGAAGTCTCCTTGGGAACTACCGATGAGGGACGCCAAGAAGACTACACTTCCGGTCTAGTTCAAGCCCCGAAACCGTGTAAAAACTAATATCCGTCTTCATTTCAAGATTCTCTTTCCACTAACTTGTTTATCGAGTTCAGATCATTGTTGTAAATTTGTATATTTTAAGAAATGACCATTAGTTCCTATAAAAATTCTTCTATATGCACTTTTCTACGGGGCCCTGAGATTTTTTATGAATTTTTTTCTCGTTAACTATGTATACCCAGAATAAATGGTGTCATCACTTCCACGAACAGTTCCTAGCCAAATTAATAAGTTTTCATATCGAACTAATTAATATCCCCACCTAATTACTCCTATAGAATGTACCATCAGAAAAAGGTCATAGCACATCACGTGGCCTTTCCCGAAAATGTCTCCAGGAAATACAATTTCACGTGACCACCGCCCATACCACCATTAAAGATGACCCCGTGGGTTGGCTGAATAATTCCGTAGATTGCGATCAGTGTCAGATGTGGTGTCCCAGTGGCACGTGACAACTTAATGGACCTCGTGCGGCTCAGGTACGAAGTCCAATTCGCTGGAAACTTAGCTGAACGTATACGTGGATGTGGAAAGAATGATTTCTTACATTCATATCCATTTTTTAAAGACTTCCTCCGTTTTTGTGTCGAGATGTGGTCCATGGGGTTAGTTGTACTTACCTGTTTCTATTTTTCTTTGTTTTTATAGATAATAACCTATGACTTGGCGTGTTCCACCTTTGTGAACTATACTTATTCCACTGTTGCTATAATTAATTTCTGTTGTTTTTTTTTTTACAAAAGATACTTGTTTAGTGCGAGGTAAACTTATTCAGGCCTGATCGTAGCCAATGAAACCACGAGACTTTTTTTAATTTCTATTGTCAACCATGGCAGCAACCACGTTAATTTTCACAGCCTAGCCGAGATTTCGAGTGCCTGGAACCCTGAACAATAGTCTCAATAATTCTACGAAACCTGCACCGTCGTAGGCGTCAGCATTCTCGGGATATAGGAGCGTAGGTGGGTATCCAGACATCCCCTGCTAGTATGAAGGGAGTCAATTTTGTTTGTTACAACTGCTTTTCTCCTTGGAAAACTTGCTTTATATAGCGATTTCCAGACATCATACCTGGCTATACCCGTTCCAACTCGGCCACAGTTTTCTAAGGGACCGAAATGGTGGCTCGGGGACCCGTGTTTTTTTTCTTCTGCAAATTTGGACAAAATTGATCAAAGTATTCGTGTTCATCATGATAGGAAACCTAAAATCACAGCTAAATCTTGATTACCAAATTTTCCGTGGGTGCTACCTTTAAGAATCGGAGATTACGTCCGTCTACTTTTTTTCTTGCAGTGTTGCGAAATTTTGATAGTTTCTGCTGCTGTTACTTGTGTAACAAGTAGAATAATCTGTAGCAGAATCAACACTTGTGACACTTGATCATGACCAAAGACTGATGCGTACATCATTATGAGGAAGAATGGGGCGTTACCACGCCGCTGTGATTGGTGCATTCAATAAATGCGTCAGCCACACCAGGCTGGTGTTAGTTATTTCAATATTTAAAATCGGTATAGCACCTTTTCATTTTTCAATTTTTAGAGGTTTTGGTTTTAATTTAATGTGATTTTTAACTTTTCAGAAGTTGCCTTTTTATTAATTTTTTTTACAAATGATGGTTGGTGGGTTAGACGACCTATCTTTCTTCAAGATGATACACACCTCAAAGACTGCAGAAAAAAATTAAAAATTCCCAACAATTTTTTTTTCAGGCTTGCTATAGCTTCATGACATTTGAAGGCTGTGCATCAAAGGTTCATTTCAACTATGTGCCTACACCAATAACAACTTTATTAGGATTCCATTTATTTATTTGTTTATTTTGAAAAACTCACAAATAAACAAACTCAGGGAATACAAAAAAGCTAAACAAGGCAGGCATGAATGCTGTTCACCGAGCCTCGCCAGAGTTCCTAGGTTTGCCTCATATTTTGAGCTTCATCTAGGGTTTATAGAGAAATACTGAGTGTGTTACTACTTGTGAACTTTATAAATGTTAGTATACGCAGAATCCCAGACGATTTTTTTTTGGAAGAAACAACCTATTAACTGCGGCTCCAGCGAATAAAATAGGTGCTGCCGTTCTTCCGAAGAGCTGCTGTGGTCCTTCTGCATGGTTGTGTGGGTGCGCACCCTGCCTTCTTACTAACATGCTAATATGCAAAGTCCAGAACCGATGGTCCAACGTGGGAAGCGTCTGCATTCAAAAATTACGATTTTTTTAGCGGCTACGGGAACTGCAGTTCGATATTCCTGAGTTACCCCTACTTTCCACCGCAATCTTAAAGACACCCACTTTCTGTTGGCCTAGCTCCGTGTTTAACGGAGTACTATAGCCCTCACTCTCTCTTCTGCCCTCTGCCGGAGTCCATCAGCACGCAGCAGGACTGCAGCAGAAAGTCGAAAAGGCCGCGGCAGAATTTTCTGCTCAAATCCATCTTGCTGCAGTCCTTGCAAACCAGTCTAGAAGGGGGCGGAATTCTGCTAGACCGGCACTTCGGATGTTCTGCTGCGGTTCTTCCGAATGCTTTTTGTTCCTGCGTCTCTCCCTTCTTAACCACATGATTGAGATCTCTTTCTGATGCGGTCCTTCCGGTGTTTTGTCTGAAAAGGCTGCACAACTTTTTTCGCGAAGTCTGCAGCGAGCAGCTAAAACTATGGGAAATATCTCTTCTTAGAGACGCTGCACAAATGTACGCGTGCGTCTGAAGTATGACTGACGCACGCATCCTTTATGAATTGCCTCTCTCCATTCAAGTGAAAATACATCTCGAATTTCTCTGTTCAAATAGCATCATTTCCCTGTTCACTGGAAAAGTGCATGGAAGCTCTGGGAACTCGTTGTTGTTGAACTGAGAAGAAATATAATAGCTTCAACACACATGTAATTCCAGAGGAAAGAAACTGCATAGTTAAGTATGAATGATAGAGTGAGATGACACTTTCCCTGCAACAGCGATCATTTCCGGGACTATAAATACACAAAGAAGAGCGGTAACAATGCTCTGAATTGGATCTGCAGCAGTTGGCGAGCCTTCGATTCATTCGAATGATCGAACATTCGACTAGTTTTTTGATCACTTCTTGTGTTTTGAAAGGTTCTGCATGGAAGCACAGAAGTCTCAAAAGCTTCCGTATTGCCTGATTTCTGTAGTTTGCTCCAGAAAATCGCCATTGACGTCGCTTATCGCCGTTACTCTATCAGAGGAGCATAAAAGGCAGGGCTTAGGCGTGTTCCGTAATCGGCGAATTTTTCTGAGCCTCGCAAAATGGAACTCAATAAATCTGCATCTTTTCAACAAGACTTTTCTCCAAAATAGTGAAAATGTACGTAACAGCTTGCTGAGTGACGAATTTTCGCAGTTTGGCCTCACTGCTAAGGCTTCATATTTTCCGGAAAGTTTCATCCATTCGCGCAAAAATCATTTTCACCTTCCTTATTTTTAATGTCTAGGAAAATTTTCATACTCTTAGAAAAATGCATTTTCATGCTATAATTGAAGAAGAATTGAAACTTTTTATGTCCACCCTCATAAACCGGATAGTTAATTTGATTTGGCCAGCGAATTTGAACATTCGAACATTCGGGAGAAGGCATGTTATAAGATTTCTAGTCATTCCTCCACGTGGCTGCATAGCTTGCTGCTTCTCGAACATTCGAATTTTTCAATTAATCGAATTCGAATGTTTCTATTATGTTCTGACCTTAACTATCTTTAAGTATTTGTCCTCAAGGGCTTTTTTAAACCCCCAAAAACCCAATTGCCCTCACGGCGTATTGCTTTTTTTCAGTAGAATCATGCTCCGTATTGTATCAGGGTGCCACCTCTCATCTCAGCTTCACTGCGTTCATTCAACTTCTTTTCTCTATCCTGAGCGGTTATGTCTAACCCATTCTAATAATGTATTTAGATCTGTCAGCTTGTCTGATGAGGAATATTTATACAGGTGCATTTTTTGCCTTCAATTCTCACAGAAATTTTATTTTTAATCCTTTCATGGAGAGAATTGAGAGGAACCATGTGGTGCTTCTGCATATGCTGTCATATACATTTACTGATTGCTTTCTTTGCACTTCTTCTGGGCACGGAAAGACGTAGATATATTGTTTACCCACCCTGTTATGGCTACAATCTACCCTGTCAAATGAAAGAAATGAAGAAAGAAAGCCTGTTTCGCTGCTGTATGCCTTAAAGCTGACTAATATTATTACCTAAAGAAATGCTAAAACTCTCGATTGCACGCCCTTCTTATCTACGAGGGCAAAGTCCTCAGAGATTTAGGGTCGTCTAGAAAATCTTTAAAGAGTTCCGCATTTCTGTTTTCTCTAACGATACCACCACTTTCAACGTACACTATGCACTACTGTTATAGCTCGACATATAATAGTAATTCTTCCTTCAAGATGAGGATGATTCTATGACACTGTAGTTTTTTATTCGCACTTACATTTGTTAATTCATTTAATTACTGTTATATGTTAACTTGTTTATTATTAGAGCAAACAAAGTAACCCATGGGATTCGCATCCGGGCCCTAATGATCTTTCGGGATTATACGCCACCTCTCTTACACCTCTACGAACCAAATCTGCTTCTCTGATCTCTCTGATCTGGAAATAAGTGCCCAATTACTAAATTTCCCAGGATTTGGGGGTCATTCTTCTTCGAGTGCGCTGAAATCATTACATGGGTGAATAATTAACCATTTGTACAAGTTGGTGCTGCAATAAAGTCCACCCATGTATGTCGTCGACCGAGGGAGAGGGGGGGGAGGGGGTAGCGGCAGCTTTCCCAGTTGGCTGTCACAAAAAGGCGACGACCGGACTACGGGGGAGGGGGGTCGTTACATTACAGAAGTAGATGATAGTATTGTACATACTGCTAAGGTTATGCCAAATAGAATAAAGGTTTTCAACTTGTATAAGAGCTTAGAATAATGACGCATTTAGCATACAAAAAGGTCGTTTGTAGCTTGCAGAAACGTTGCATACCACCTACGTACATAATGTTGCATTTACATGAGTTGCAACTAAATAAAGCGCAGCTCTGTAAGTTACACGGAATTTTCTGTAAATAAAATTGTTAATGTAATGTGAAAGTCTCATATAGAAAAGAAAACAATAAAACTGTTAAAAGAATGTTTACTAGCCTTTTGTCCGGTTCGTTCCCTTATCCACATAAGGTTAAATAGGTCCAAAAATTAAGTTCTACCGAGAACTCGTCAGTATGGTGAGGAGGACCTATTTTTGTTTAACTATAATATAATTTGCTTACCTAATTTTTCCTCTTTTTAATGTTATTATTGAAATGATATAATGTAATTAAGTTTAATAGTTTGGTATACTATTTAAATACCGACTGTACTATGTACAGTGAGAAAGAAAAAGAAATGAGAAGTTGAAGTCAGTGTCACTAGCAAGTTACACATAATCTTTCTGCAACTTGCATACAACATTCTTAACTAGCATGAAACCTTCATGTAAGTTACAAGAGCTTCTGGAAGATGGTTGTCCCTAGACGTGGAATGTCTGACGTGGATAGCTACCGAGCAGCTTACACTATCACATAGTCTTTATCAGTATCACGCTTGAATTCTCGCCATGTGACGTTTTTGTAGGACGGCTCTTGTACTTTGGCACTAAATAGGCCTCGGAGAAGTTTTCAGACGATCCTGCGTTTTCCGGGATTTTTGGCCATGGCCATTTATTGATGTATCAACGCTATAAGTACTAGTAATGTCTATGGACATCTAGTTTCTGTGGTAATATTGCGTTTCCTATAAAAATTCCGGAAATTGTTACAAATCCAGAATCCAGGCGACATCAGCAAAAGCATTCGGGCGATGTCGAATCCAACTTCCAACTGATCGTCGATTTCAATGATGTAATTGTTCACAGTACAGCGATAATCGCCGATTTAGTCGAAATGGCAGCAGTTCATGCGCAGCAGCTGATCCCCAGCGCACGTTGTGACGTCATAAAACCTTAATAGATATAGTTTTGCCATTAATAGCCAGAAGACTCGTTCTGCAGTTATTTGTACGTCTTCGCGTATCACGTTGTTGCCATGTTTGTGTCAATAAACGAACCTGACGTCTTTGTTGTTTGGTCTTATCTGTCGTTTTTCATTACGCCTTTGTTTCTCAGCAAATCTAGTCGGCCGTTTCATTCTATGGCAAAATTAACAAAAGATTAACATTTTACTCAAGTAAATTTTCAATTTTTTAGATTTGGCTTAAACATGTAGTACATATGATCCAAAGAGTGGAAACATCCGTGTGTACCTTCCACAAATAGGTGTTTTGCCAAAAATTTCTCAGTGTACCTGAAATAGGATACATCTGTGTCCGTAAATATTTCATGAGTAGATGTTCTCTCTAGAAGACCTTTGCTGACAAATACATATTGTCCACTTTTTCTGTGGATCTTGCGGTTAATATTCCCAGGCGCTGCACCTCTTTGTTTCCTGATGGAGTTCTCTGCCCCATTTTGCTCCGTACATTTGCCAAGTCAGGTTTTATGGTTCATTTTGGACGTCTGGAACCATATCCAGGAGATTTTCCGTGGAGCTATTCTCCACGAGATAAAAACACCATACTTCACCTTCAAACCTGTTTAATATCAATGCCAAGGTGTAAATCAAGGTAACAAGGCATTAGGGGTACTAAGGTCGAGTTAATTTGACAGAAATAATCATGTGCCATTGATATTTGTCAGGAATTCCTGTTACTCGAGAAAATTTCATGTCCTATCCCTATCTGTATCCATTTCTCATCTGTCTCCAAGGAATTTTCATCTCCTAAATTCCTTCCATGCTTATGTGACGGAGACAGAGCCGGTTCCATCCCACATATCTTTAAAGAGCGATCCTCTTTATCTTATCATTTGACAGATATTTTAACTCATCGCTCTCGTGACGTTATTCTGCATGTTGTGGTCCTCGATCTGGACTCTTCCCGGATGACATCGGTGATCAGGCTGGGCAATTCACATTTATGGGACCCTCTAGCGAGATTCATGGACTTTCCCGGGAAGAATGTAGACATTCCAGTTCTCTGAAATCTACAAGTTTTTTTTTTCTGGAAAAATCTATGCTTCACCATCCTTGATACTGTTCTTGTGGTGAAGTTCCCAGATGGAATGCACCAATTTCTGCTTGAGAAACTCTGCAATCCTCGATCGATGTCGTCTTCCCACAGGTTTTCATGGATCTTACCATGGCATTCAGCGCCAAGATTTTCCTGGATGGGATGTAGCTTTCGGACTGGTCTTTTGGTTGCTTAAAGTATGCTTTGCTCGTTGATTTGAATAAAATATTCAAGAAAGTTTCGCCTTAAAGCAAAGAAGATGGTAAAACGAAAATTTTATGGAAGTGACCTTAGGACACCAGGCTTTCCAGGGACCTTCTGTGAAGCTAACTTGATTTTTTTCTAGCAAATTACACCAATTTCTTCTCGATTTTCCACCAAGGATATCCTGCAGATAGTTTTTTTAAACATTTTTCTGGAAACCTCATGGATTTCAACCTTCAGAACTCCCAAAACTGTGCTAGAATCCTTGACGAGGAGCCCAACGACCCATTTTCCGTATACGGACATTTACCACCCGCACGCGTATCGTTTGCCCTTTTGAATTTGGTAAAGAACAGCCAAAAAAGCTTGAAAAGATGCCTTGACTCACTATGCCCCCTTATTAGCCATAGTAGGTCAAAAATGACCAGTTTTTCGTGGGAAAAACCTGTGACAGCAGTTTTTTATGCGCCTTTTTATCAGGGCCGCGGGTGGCAAGTGTCCGATGATCCCCGTTAGCCGTGGACCATAGTAAATAGGTTGGAGCACTCCATGGCTACTGAGCCTCTTCTCATAATGGGACTGAATATTAAATATTGATCACGCAACCTCTCTCCGGAAATAAGAAACTTGGGGGAGGGAGGTATACACCGTAAAAACAAAAAATTCGTGACTCTTTGGCCTTTTCCATTACGGAATTCTTCGTTGTCGATCCTGTTCCGTATTTTACGCGGGTGACAAATGTTTCTCATACTTTTCACTCGTTTCATTTATTTTACAGATGACGTTCAAATTGGCAGTCGTTGAGGATTTCGACCGAAAATTGCCGGAAAAATTCGACCAGAATGGGAACGAAACGCTGCCGGCGAAGTCGCCAAAAACCAAGAAGATCTCGTTAGTTTACAGCTTATCGAAACGATCAATACCTATCCGCAACATAGCACCTGTTTCAGGACGACCTTTGCGCTCATTAACCTTATGAAGGGTATGGTCGGACCGGGATGCTTCGCCTTGCCTATGGCTTTTAGGCAAGCAGGACTTTGGGTAAGTTTAGCTTGATGGCTCACTGTCAGGACCGGGACAATACCTAACTTTTAGGCCGCCTTCGGTATCGATTTTCTACTTGGCATTGTGTCAGCTGTTTGTATGATCAAGTTGGTCAAATGTACTCAGTACCTGTGCGAGAGGTAAGCTGACCCGTTTCTGCTCTTAGGATTCTTGACCCCTTAAACAGTGGGCTTCCAGGAACAAGTGTGGCCCACTAGATTACGGACAACTGGCACAGGAAGCATTTGCGACTAGTTGGAGGCCTTTAGCAAGGTTTAGATATGTGGCAAGGTATGAAGCTCAGAATCTTTACTCAAGTAAAAAATCTATATTGTTCAGCTATGTAAGGGCCCTAAGAGTGTTAATAAAGAAACAGCTGCTTTATTACAGGTGGTTCGTCAACTCCTGCCTAATCTTCTTGCAACTGGGCATCTGTAGTGTGTTCTACATATTTGTAGTCGACCACGCGAAAGAGGTTGGTACTTTTTCCCATGAGGTTTCAAAGGGGGCAGGAACAGCCATTACAGAAGTTTTTTTTTTGATTTTTATGTGAAGATAATCTTCAGGAGCCCCTTATTAAGATGGTGTAAGTCAGTTCTCGTGGAGCTTGTGGGCGGAGCCAAGACGGGACTGCAGGATTTTCACCCCTCCGTTGGTCTCAGACAGAGCGCTCCTTCTATTTTGTACAGGGGTGAATGATGAGGAATAATCTCAGCAGAAGTACAGTATCCCTCAGAAAAAGCCTTGTCGGGAGTGCATTACTCAGGAACCTCGTCCTCCCGCCTTTGTCCTACTCCCGGCTCGTCTACGAGCTTATTTAAATACTACTCAGAATATTTTTTTGAGATTTTCAGATAAGAAGAGTCTCCAAGAGCTGCTGATCACAAGAGTATGTGTGATTCCGTACAAAAGCGCCAAAAACCCGTTTTCGAGCCCCAATACTAGAGGAGACTGTGGGCGGAGCTGAGTGGCGGGGCCAAGACACCGTCCGAAAAGTTCGCTCTCGAGAGCGCACCTTCAGGAAAAGTCGTAATTCTTGTGAGAGTCCCTCACCTATTCCTTATCAGTATAGAAACTGCGCTCCATTCGTGAAGAGCAAGGGAATACATCATGTGAAACACTAGTCCCGCCCACAGTCTCCTCAAGTATTGGGGCTCGAAAACGGTTTTTTTCAGCAGTTTTTCACGAAGTCACGTATACCACTGTCATCCAGAGTTACTAGGGATTCTTCTGCGCGAAAATCCCGGTGCCTTTAAGACCCGGAGCCCGAACATGGTTTTGCTGACAATAACTCAGCTGTCTCGGAGAGGTGTGGAGAGGGGCCGGGAGGGGGTGTGGCCTGGGCGGGCCAACTGACCCTGCCCCCAATGTTTGATTGCTCGTGGAACCAAGATAGCATGAATCTGGTCACTGCCAAATGAGTGAAGGGATAAGTTGAACTAATGCTCAATAAACTAATTTCTTAACTGGTAACAAATTATCCTATACTTGAATTTGTAAAATTTAGCGCAGGTAAAACTGTGAATTAGGGGTTTCCATTGCTTTGCTTTTCTACATTCTTGGAACTACGGTTTGTACTAGTACACAAACAGGTTCCGGGTGGTGCGTTATTGATTCCAACTTTCATGGATAAATAGGCGGGGTTTCCCAGGTTACACCAGGTCATATTTAGCCGCTTAATGCTACAGTTGCCTGGAAAAAATATTTTTTACGCATACTTCTAGTCAAGAGCATCCAGAAAATTCATCAATGATTTATTATTGAAAATTCATTATTGAAAAAATTATTCTCGTCAATGTTACCGTTTTCGGATCGTTGACCTCATCTGGCCAGACAACGGTCTCACACGTGACGACTACTTCCTGTTCGCTCTTCCGGCATTTCTTTTGATATCGCTGGTCCGGAGTATCCACATCTTATCGTACGTCTCCCTATTTGGAAACGTGCTCATGACTACGTGTCTGGCAATCATCCTATATGTGAGTTTTTTTCCCAGCTATTTTTCCATCGCGTGGAAAAATCCATGAATTTCAGGAATTGACAAGTGCAGAGCACATTCCCACCTCGAAATTACCGGCTGTCACTGATTTCAATGGAGTTGTCCTCTCAGCTGGATCAATTCTATACGCCTTGGAGGGTCAGGCAATGGTGGGTCCTGACTAGAATTTCTGCTAGTGGGCCTAAGGCAGTTGTGAATTTATTTAGGTGCTGCCCCTGGAGAACAAAATGAAGCATCCGAAGGATATGGGCGGTTTGACCGGCGTACTAGTCACTGGGGTCTCCTTAGTGACCCTTATTTATGCTGGTACTGGGTTCTATGGCTACATCACCTATGGAGACGCTGTGGAAGCCAGTATCACTCTGAACCTGTCGAATTCCCCGTGAGTTTCTGGATCTGACAGCCCTATGGAGCCCCAGATTTATCCATTTTTAGATGCTATCCCTTTCCAGGCTAAATATATCCGTAAAGGTGATGCTGCTCTGCGTCGTCTACAGCGGTTTCCTCATCCAGCAATATCCACTAGTAGAAATGCTGTGGCCCCTGGCCAAGAGACCTCTCCGTAAACGGGGAATGAGAAGGGCGTACATAATCACCCTCGAGTATGCGTTTCGATACTCCATAGTGTTCATAGCCTGTGAGTTCCTCTTTGCAGCTATTTTTCCGAGAATTCCCAGGAAAATTGGCTCCTATTTTTCCAGTGGGCCTCTCATGGCTGATCCCGAATCTCGAGGAGATCATCCCACTCGTCGGCGTCACCTCCGGAATGCTTCTGGCGCTCGTGCTGCCCTCCGTCATCGAGATCGTCGTGTTTTTCCGCGAATGGCGGAAAAATCACTCAACTCTGAAATTTTGTATACTTCTAGGATTAGATTGCTTCTATGCGTCGTTAGGATTGTTCTTTGTCGTTACGGGTCTACAAGCGAACATCCGAGATTTGATACATGGAGTATCAGATTGATGAACTACAAAGTTGTTTGCGGGTTATATGTACATAGGTTGCAAATAAAGTAATTGTGATTAGTTATGGCTTTTTTATTTTTCCAAACTTTTTTCAGCAATATGGCCTGCCGCGCCGCACCACCTACGCGGCGCGGCAGATCGACGTGACGCTACGGTTGTCCGATGTCGCCATTATTGATGTTCTTCATATCTTTTCCACCATTGTTCTTATTGTTCATTTGTTGATTCCGAAAAACGTAACCAAAAACTCAATAACGCCCGACAACCACAGCGCCCAGCTTATCTGCCGCGCCGCGTCGCTCATGCAGCGCGACAGACCAGAACTAATTCCTTTTCAAATGTATGTATTCAATTGTCCGCAAATGTATCAAAGAAAAGTAGGCCAGCTTATTGATAAAAAGTATTCAGGACCCAATTTTCACCACCTTCGGGGGTTTCTTCCACATGTGAGGACCTGGTAATTATGCTCAGGGCCTTTGAACCACTCACGAATAAACATCAGCCTTGCAACGGCCACTGTTAAAGACAAGAAGCCAATGCCCCATGAGCTCTGAGATTACCCAGGGTAAACGCATTAGTACCTCAAAACTACCAGCGTTAACAGTGACGTCAACACATTTACCCTGGGTAACCTCAATGCTGCATCCAGCTCCTAGAATTGTTCACTTCTCCTTCCCTCCAGTAAATATTAACAACTGTTTGCTCGGTAGACATTGCAACCAAATATGCTTGCGAAAATGAAGGAAGTGGATGTGCTTACATAGAAATTCATGAAATATTTGTGAAAATTTGGTGGTATGGTTAATGAATGTGTGATACTCCAGTAAATACGACCGAGGGTAAAAACATTAAAGATGAAAACTAACGTTTATAGTAATACTTATGTGTACATTTAGTTTTGTGGAGTGAGTAACAGCGATTTTAGCCCACAGCACTTATTTGCTGTTGAAATAATGTTTTTTTTAGAAATCCGCCTCTTCAACAAATTCTATATAATTATGCACAAAATTGTACACGTATCAGAATTGGCGATGAAAATCAGTCGATGTGAAAGTAGCAGTAATATTACTTTGAAGTAAAGAACTTAACAACGAGCATTAGAAAACTAGGGAACATTTGAAACTAAATTCAGAGTACAACACTGATCCATTCAATCACATAAAGTAAGGGAAATAGTAACTTCTATTGATAGGGCTTCCAATGATTCCATGTACAAAAGCAGGATGCATGGGAAGTTTTATTTACAAAACTTTCATTAGAAAAAAAACGACTGAACTTCTTCCTCCATTCAGAACTATCATTCTAGGCCCAGACTGCATCATTAAAATTACCCAGGGGCCGCATACATCATTGGGATTACCCAAGGTAAACGTGCTGATGTCCCTGTTAATAATGGGTAAAGCTGTGTAGTGTTGACACCTTCACCGTGAGTTATCTCAATGATGCATGCGGCCCAAGGGTAGACATGTTGATGCCGGTGGTAATGAT
This sequence comes from Ancylostoma caninum, assembly GCA_037903475.1. Taxonomy (NCBI): domain Eukaryota; kingdom Metazoa; phylum Nematoda; class Chromadorea; order Rhabditida; family Ancylostomatidae; genus Ancylostoma; species Ancylostoma caninum. The sequence continues at coordinate 151,564 of JBAJFG010000190.1, forward strand.
GGGTAAGTCTGCGCGGTGTTTACACGATTACTCCGGGTAATCTCGCTAGTGCATGCAGACTACGGTCCCGGTTGCATCATTGGAAGGATGGGTAACCTCATACCCTAGGATGTATACATAGGTATAGAGATGGGTAGACATAATGATGGATGTCAAGTCAAGGGTTTCGCATTTTGGGTACATAAGCATGTCAATGATGCATTCTGGCTTGGATATGAGTAAAAGTGCTGGATGCAGTAAGAAGTTTTAGGGTAAAAACCAGGGAAAATATGGATTAGTGCAAGTTTGAGCGACAAAAGGAAAAACGAGTGAGTGGTAAGGAGCAGATCTACAAAAATCACTAGAGATTCGTTGTACAGCTGTACGACGCGGAAACTGAGAGTGAAGACAGTGAAATGGGGGCGTGGCCTTTGCTTAAGTTGGTGGGCTTCGTGATTGGCCGACTAGGGCTGCAAGAGTAACAAAAATTTCATGATACTGGAGCATACAGACAACAGTGGAAGAAACATATAAAGCATAATGTCGGGTCTCCACAGGAAGGATGAATTATTGAAGGTTCAAGCGGAGCGCTCGTAATTGAGCAAATAAATACATACATATAAATAGTATATACAAGTAAAAATTAGAATAAATGAGCAACAAATCTTAGTACATTCTTTGAATAATAAAATTTTAGGGCGTGTACATATTGAGAAGGCTGTGTTTACGAAATGAAAGGTTGAGTGTTATCACAGATCCCCTTGGCCTACGCATGAAAATCATCCTCTTAAACTCATGGGCCGAAGGTTATTAAAAAAATTTAGGGTCTAGGATTATGAATTTGCTATCTTGAGGCACTAGAAGCAGGGAAGTAGTGGAAATTCTGGAAACTGTCGACGACTATCTCCTGAATTCCATGTACGGTTTCCATGAAGACCTAAAGAATAAGAAGATTTTGCATGAGAAGGTCAAGAGAATACGTAGAAATACCAGAAAAAAATAACCCACAAGAACAAGTCCTTGTTCGGGCTTTTGTCATCCATGCTTTTCAGATCATTATTATAGAATACAGCATTCTGATTCGGTGAGAAAAACGCCAACCACCAGCCGAATGTCGACGTCGGCGCCGTGATCAGCATGGCACCACATGCTTTCGAAGCTATGAAGAAGTCCACTCCTTCGGAATTGGATGAGAATCGCGCTTTCTGAACAGATCCGGAAAACTCGTCCGCGCGAGCTTCAAGGAAGGAATGCGCACGGTATGAATGGCACTCACAGCCGGCGCAAGTTCCTCGGACATCCTTCTCATAAAATCGACATCGTCTCCAAATATTAGAAATTCCGACAGGCCCTGGAAGTAGACAAAAAACTGATGGACAAATAAATAAATGGATAAGCAAATGTGCAAATAAATGAGTAGTAGACTATGCAAAATGTGACAGTGCGTACGCATTATTTTATTTGCTATTATCTAATCAAAAGACAAGTAAATAAATAATAAATAAATAAATACAAACAGACAAAAACAAAAAAACAAACAAGTTTAAAAAAGAAAAAAATCGAAAAAGCGGTTGTGGCGGAGGTGCTGACGTAAGGCGCAGAAAGGGCGGCGCGGCCCCCCGGCAGCGATGAGGCAGCGACCGCGCCGCACACCCTCGCGTCGCGGCTCGCTAGACCAGCCACACTCACTGCATGCCGCGCATTTACCTGTTGTTTTGCTATATGTCGGACGTGTCGAACACTCTCATTAAAATCAGTGGCCAGATGTAGTCTGATGAAGTCTGAGCGGCGGATGTGAACACACATCGAGCTGGCGTATTCTCTGAATAAAAAAAATTACTTTTAGTTAGAAACTTACTGAAGAGTAAATTAAAAGAATGATTTCTGGCCGTGATGCTTTATAGGGCGGAATGGTTATATTGTCCTGCAACCTACACGAAACTCCAAACGGTTGTATGCAAGGGGCGGGACCGCGCCGCGGTTCCCTTGGGCAGAGACACAGGGGCTTTGCATGCTGGTTCTGGTTGTCTGCTTCTGTCAGCAGCAGAGAACTCGAGTGCCACTCCGCGTCGCAGTCCCGCCCCTTACACATGGTCGTTTGGTTTCTCTGTCATATTTCATCTTGCCAAAGGGCATTGAATCCAAAGCCCTGTGATCTTCCAGGATAGCGTTCCATGATCTCCTACATGAGGTTAATATGTATGCATGGAATTTCAAATACTTACGCCCTGACTATAATAAACAGCGTTAAAACATTCATATTGCTTCTAGGCTCTTACTTACACTTTACTTTTCATGCTCATTTCTTACACTTCAAACCAAACTTTAGGCCTTGAATGTTCCTCTTTGTTGTGTTTCGGGCCAAGGAGCTTCTAGAACTGTCATAATTCCAGTGCTTATTTGGCCCTATTAATGAGAAAACTGCTTGAATTGCTCACAATTGCCATCCCTGCAGCACCTCGCTTCCCCGCCGTTTCACATCGTCGGAAAATTCCAGAAGATGGCGGATCTCCGGCAACATGTGCTCAAAGTACCGAACATTTTGAGCGTACTGCATTTCCAGGACGAGGAACTGCTCACTTCTGTTTTCTAATCTGAAACACTTGTAATATGATCAATATTGGCATTGTTCCAACGAACAATGTGAAGAGGAGGCGTGGCTTAGCTGCAAAGGGATGAAAAGAATGGTGTGGCATAGAAAATTGGCTGTTTTCTGCAGCTTCAGAAGAAGTTTAAAAAAACTGAACATTCCAGTTACTAATAGTCTGGTTATTTTATTATTCTTTGCTATACTTGAGCAAACTTTTCCACGTACCCAAATTCATAGTTTTTTTTTATAAAAATTAAATTTCTCAACCTCTTCGGATCCTCGTACTCGCAACAGCTCATCATTCCGCCCTTCTGGGCAAATGGTACGCGATATTCGTCGCCAACTTCCTGAAGGTTAATCCTGAGTCGAGTTTTACGAATGCCTACAGTAAAGATATCCACACCATCACGACGAAAGTATCCTTCATTCGCGGGAATATCGCCTCAATTTTCTGGATATGTTTAGCGATGTGAAACACGCCGATATCCAGAGTACGAATGTAGTGTCGCCTGCCGATCGCTCGCGATATTGCGTATCCAGAACATAAGTGGAAAAGCTGGAAAATCAAAAAGAAATAAGTATTTGTTGAGATGCTAGGCACTGTCTATGCTTAATCGTGGCGCGACGTGGAGATTTCGCAGGCAACATTTTCCTAACTCAGTAATGGAGCAAAATTGTGACGTGTGTATGCGTCAATGGCGGTGCATTTTTCACGGCCCCGGAAAGCACGCAGCGCAACCGTGCCGCTGGCGCTGGAATTCTTACCGAGACAACAAAGCACGGCATTTTCTTGATAGAGAGTTAATTTTCTTGCTAGATGACATCAATTATGATCAAAAGAACTCTGACGTGCCACTGCTGCGATTATTCCATCGCAAGCAGAGCGGTCGCGCGGCGTGTTTCCAAGGCCGCGAAAAGCGCACGTCTACTGTATGAATTCACGCCTATTGTATTTTATCTGCAGAACAGCATCGCATATATAATTACAATAAAGTTTCAGATCTAAAGGAGCAATCTTGTTTAAAAAACAACGAGAAAAGATTCAAAAATATAATAAATAGAATGAGAAATTGAAATGAAGCAGAACTATAAATCAAAGTATGTTCTGGAACGCTGCGCCCAATTTTATTCGCTTACCTGATTCCCTATACGACCTCCATTGCTTTCCAGAGCAACAAAACGTCCATGTACGGTAGCTGTGAAGTGGTATTTGTAGAACTGTACCAATACAATAAGTGCCAGCACAACAGTGACGACACTAGGACGACGACATGCCAGATGCATCCAGAGGACTATAGCTGGCTGCAATAGGGAGGTTTGGCTAGCAGAAGTGGGAAAATCTTTTCAAACGAAAAAAAAACGTTGCTAACCAAACAGTAGAGAGAGGCAATCAGGCTTATTTAACCTATAGCAGCCAAAACGTACGCCCTGTAGCAATATTTGTATCCAGAGTGGCCAAATTTGGCCTCAAAGTTTAGAATGCCTTTTATGTTTTCATTCCACAGTTTCCTTCCAAAAAAAAACCCAAACGTTGGTAATAAAAATAAACAATCAGAAGTAAGTTATTTCATAAATCTCGATCAGGGTCAAGCTTGATGATGGTAAAAAGTCGATCCCCATACAACCCCCCCCTTGAGTCACCAAAAATACGACCCCCCCCCCTTGCACACACAGTTTCCTTCTATGCTTGCAGAATTATTCAGGTGTTCGTACTGCGAGAGGTGTGGTGGAGCCAGAGCATAGGAAGGAGAAAGAGGCTCTTTTGTATCTAACTAGTTGTTCGGAAGCTTTTTGGAAAACGTTGAAATGTACGCGGTGGACAAAAAACGTGCATCAACTATGCAATGTTGCTTACGTAACTAATGAGGCTCGAACACATCAAGAAAAAAACATCTATATACATCATCTACATGGTGAAGGGTTCGATCCCTACCGAGACTGAAATTTTTGCTGAGGGTTAAAGCGTGTGCGGTAAGCCAATTTCAGTCTGAAAGCGTCCGTACAGAATTTCTGAACGAAATACCTTCGTATTCGTTACGAAAAACAACCATACACATCAGCGACATGGTCAAGGGTTCGATCTCCTCCGAGGCTAGAATTTTTGCACGGCGTAAAATGACACGCGCTTGTAGTAGATTCGAGATGGTCGACCGTAAAGCACGAAATAACTGTTTATAGGGGTTGAGGACTGGATAGGACTTTCAGTACGGACGTGCGAAAATTTCAGCCTAAAATTTTGACTTGTTCAGAGACATGGTTGTAGTCGGACACGAATATCAGAAGATCTGGCCCGTTGAGTTCCCAATTTTTTTCAGGTTCCTAATATTCGAGGGTTTGCGCTTTCAGGCTGTACAACTCATTTTTCCGCAGCTGCTTCCACCGCGATTCAACTCCGTCGATAAAAACATGGAAAAAAGGCCATTTTTATCGACGAAACCTCATTTCCGTAATTCCCGTGCTGAATCTTTCCTCTTGAAGCTGGAGACCTGAAACTTGGGGATAAAGCACTATTGGGTAGGGTCCATAAAATGACTTTTTACTGGCCTGCAGGACTGGGTAGGACTTTCAGTTCAGACGTGCGAAAATTTTAGCCTATAACCCCCCCCCCCCCCACTTTTCACTATTCAAATCATACTGTTAAAGTCGTTTAATCACGTCAAAACAAATTCTGTGTGTGGATAATTCAGTGTCCCACTTCTTCCGTTTTTTCTACCTTTTTTTCTACCTCCTATTCCACACTAAGGCACCCCCCTCCCGACCACGACCCCCCCTTACGACCCCCCTCTTTCCCCACCCCCCGTACGACCCCCCTTGATAATTTATCGACACACGCTTGACCCTGATCTCGATTGTTCTATAGAAGATTTTCAGAAGTTTAGACAACCCATTTTCTCGGGAGGGGGGGGGGGGGGGGGAGAAAGAGTGATAGAAGTGTCACTGAATGTAGGCCATGTAATCCCTCTCGAACTCAAGACGGTTTTACACGATACATTATACGTTGAGGAAAAAGTGTATTATAGGGTAAATCTAGTTGAAGGGCTTCAATTTAATCGGATATTTTTTTTTCGCCAAGCTCAAGAGTGGATGCCACCCAAGAAATGTACCCAAACCTTAGCATAGTTGGGGTTGTTTGGACGCAGTGTTCCATCCAGTACCGATTTCCAGATTCTTACACTGAAAAAGTAGCCAGGTGACGCAGATCACAATGATGTACATGATTCTTTACAACAATACCGAAAACCCTATTTTTGAACCCCTTCCCCGTGGAGAATTCAAGGTCTCTAGCGAGACATCCGCCACAAAAAAGCGCTAGAAGCCTGCGATCGATATCACGAGCGATCAATACAAAAGTATTGGGCAAAAAAGAGGTTTTCCTGCATCTTCGCAACAAATCATGTGTAATACCGTGATGAGCGTCGCCTAGCGATTCTTCTTTTGGTGCAAACAATCCCCAAAGCGATTTTCATCGGAGAAACTGCCTCAAAGTTTGGTTAAAATTTTGGTCTGACCAGTTTCAGAAGGTATTTTCTGGTAGAATCAATTTTTCACACTTTCCCCGGAAATGATAGCATATGGCTTCCTGGCCAAAATTCCCAGCCGAAATTGAACCATACATCCATTTCGGTTGAAACTACCAAAAGCGGCATGCATCACTGAGATTACCCAGGGTAAACGTGCAAGCAGCGTGCAAATCTGATCATGATTAACATGGGCGGCAACAATGTTAACCGTGGGTAACGTCAAAGATGCGCCAAGGTCCAGAATGAACTTATTTCTTTGAATAGGATGAAGCTCAAGCTGCTTAGTTGTCGATGTCATCTATGTATTTATTGAATTCTTCAATAAATAGGTCTAAATAACTGTTGGAGATGATGAGCGCCGAAAAAAAGGTTCAAAATCTAATTATTGTAAAAAAGCAGCTGAAATGACGGAATAAACGAAGTCGATGGCTAGAGACACCGGGCACCAGAAAAAAAAGGTTTAAATCATCACTTTTCTGATTTTTACGTTTCTGCATGGTTACGGCCAGCTTATGAATCTTCTAAAGAAAGCTATCCTGTAAAATTGGTGGTTTGCTCATGATAAAAATAGCAAGGCAATGGAATGGAGTGAAAATAGCGCGCAAACGCAGGATTATACTGTGAGTTGTGCGTTTCCATGGTATTAGCATCGGCGATATTAGCCGGGCAAGTGAACCTCGGTTCAATAGCGATTAGACTAATTCTATTTAAAGGTGAAAGATAAGGAGACAAATAAATGAAAAGCCAAAAAAAAATAAACGAATAAAAATGAATAAATACGCATAATTAAATAAGTAAATAGAACAATACTCTGCTAGGACATCGCTGAAACTGTCCCTAGAGCAAAGAATAACGCCCCAGCAGCAGCTGCTGCCTGGAGGAAGTGGAAGAACTCGAAGTGATGGCTACAGACTGGTCCAGATGTTTCACGAATAGAGGCAGGAGAGTGAAAAACCTGCCATAAGAGCGGAAACTTTCGAAACAACCACTACACTTGTTCCTCGTTCTTCTGGAATTCTGGCAATTATCAATCCACGATAGCACTTCACATGGACTTTGTTGATTTCTGGGAAGCATAATGAAAACGTTGCCGTTGTTCGCTTGAACTCATACAGAATATTTGATAAAGTGTCGTACATTGTGGAGGGATATGCGATTTTTAACGACAATGATTCAAATTTTAAAAAATCCTTGCGAAAAAATAAATAACATTTTGCGGGGCATATCTATATAAAGTTGTTACGGACAGACATATACAGTACAACAAAATTATACGAAACCTCAAACGGCCGTGTGCAAGGGGCGGGACCGCGGCGCGGCTCTCTTGGGCAGAGACACAGAGGTTCTGCATGTGGTTCTGGTTTCTCTGCTCGCCGCGGTCCCGCCCCTTGCCCGCGGCCTTTTGGAGGCCCATGCCCATGTATACATTACAACTAGAGGATAAATAAAACCAAGCATTGATTTTTTCTCAAACCATCCTTTTTTTAAGTGAGCATTGGCGTTCCATGAAGCGGCCTGATGAGGCATGAGATAATTACCAAATGGCGAGCAGCCTCATTGCATAATCTATGTCGAAAAGATAGACGGACTGCGCGTGCGGTTCCATAGCGTCGCGGCCGCAGAATCGCAGCGGCACCCGCACGACCCTCTCACTTGGAGCATGCTCTCACCGATTTCATTGTTCACTTTCCACAAAGTTTCTGCAGTCACGGAATCCGTCCATCTTCCTGGAAGGACTGCATTTTTCAGGAACGAAAACTTCTGAAAGTCAAAGCAGTATATTCATTCCTAGGATCATTTATCCGAGGCTTGCTCATTTGTTCGTTTACTCGCGCCCAGGAGAGTGCCAAACATTGGAGGACGAAGCTTTTCATGCGTTTGATATGAATTTAAGCTAGTAGACGATTTTTCTGCTCAACATCAATATTGTGATCCTAACCACGGCTTTAAAACTTCCCAAAAAGGCCTTTCAAGCTATTTCAAAGAGTCATCCACAAGGTTCTCTCCTGGAAGAATCCTCTGAAAATCACTGGATAATCAATTGAAACTTTGAAAAAAGAATGAACTAGTAGTCGGAACTGGAAATCCAATTATGCGTGGAATTTATGATCTCGATGCGACCTCTAGGGGATTTGTTCGACTGCACTTTCAATCTTTTAAACTTCAAAATTTTCAGTCGAAACAGGAAGACAAGAGATAGTCAAATTTCCAGTTAATAACAGCAAATACTGCCACATCGAAAATGATTCACTATCTCCGACCAGATTTCTTCGGATATCTTTGGAAAGAGAAGGTTATTAATACTTTTTTGTTTGATATTTGTAGTTTTGCCGTGTTTTCCATGTTTGATGGTTAGTTGTACCAGCAATTAATAGATAAAATGAATAAGACATAAATAAATAAATGCGAAGTTTATGTATAAGCAAGTAACAATTGAGATATAGTCTGTTACAAGCGACAATGGTTGAGTAACTGTGCAGATGACCTGTTTTTCTCTCATTCCTCTCAAATTGCCGTACACTTTCTCGCGTTCTTTTTCTCTCTGTTGTCTTCCCCACTGTCGTCCATGGTGAAACGCACTATAGATGAGATAGATGAGATGAAATCATATAATAAATAAACACAAAGTCAATAAACAAGTGAGGAACAAATGTGTTTGCAGGCAGTTGAAAAAAAAAACTAATTTCTTTCCCTTTATACGCCCTCCCCCATCATATCCCCGTTCTCTTTCAGAAGCGTCAACAGTGCTACCACAGATACTCGTGTTCTGGATGTAGAGGCTTTTATCTCAAAGTGGTGATATTTGCGAGTTCTACGATTGGCCAGTTGGATGCTTTGACCAATCGCAGAGCTCTGCTCGAAAACCTTCCCAGGTGCAACGTCCACACGGTCCATTTTTCGATCTAGTCTTCCCTCAGCCCAACCTCGCTGGTTCACCTGGTCTCCTCCGACTGCCTATTTTTTTTGAAAATGCAAATACTTTGGAACGTTGGGCATCATAGCAGCAAATCAACCCATACCGTTTAAAGTGGCAAGTGAAAAAAATTAAAAAGAAAAGCGAAAGTGGCAGCAAACAGCAGAAAAGAATGAAAAGCAGGTGTTTCTGGTCACCGGAGAGGACGGTTAACCCAACCAAGGTAAAGAGTAAGAGACAGCTGTATCACAATTGTGAGCTGCGTAACTTCCAGATAAGCACTGAGAGGAAGACACGTCCTTATCGGCGCTGACAGCACTACAGCAGGAAATAGACCGTTTTTGCACTTTCCTTCATGCAGGAAGGCATTACAACAAGCGGAAATTATGATCAAAGACAAATCGTCAGAAAATTCGCCCGTTCCGCTCCAACCGTAGATCTGCTCGACGACGAACAGAGGATTTGAACGGATAAACACTGATTGGCTCTGTTGCGCTGACCCGATGAAAGGTGAAACTGCGCAAATTGTAAACAATTTGACAGTTCCAAGGTGAGATGTGGTGTGCTCGGGAAGGGCGGGGCTGCCCTGCTCTGTGATTGGTCCATTCGCCCAAATGGCCAGTATCCGCATCGCTCCACACTTCCAGGACTATAAGTTTGAAAATATCATAATCTCTAGTGAGAAAACCATATGTAACACTCAAAATGGGTGTTTCGTTCCATTCTAAATAAATCAGAACCGTACTTTGTTAATGAAAATTTCATTTTTCTCCTTCTTATTTCTCTTATTTCGTAACGTTCAGCGATTTCACCTAAAAGGAGTGAATGACGTTACAAAACGAAAAGAAGTGGTTTATCCTTGTTTTGCCATCGACCGACACCTGCTTTTCTTACAATTAGCTTGCTGGATAGCTTGACATCCCTCGAGTGGTCGAGTCAAACAGCGGCTCGGCCACTTGACAGTGTAAACCATAGCGCATTCCTAGCTTTTCTTCATCTATACAGTTTCATAGATCAATATTAGATCCAATCTTGTACTTTTTGACTTTGGTTGGTGGTAAATTCCAAGTTCATCTCTTTGGACTGTAATTTCTGTATTCAGTTCTACTTTTCAGCCTAAATGTTCCTCGTTTCCTGAACAAATCCTGTAAAAAAATCGAATAGTGCTGTAAGTTCCCCCTTGGACTCATCAGTAACGTAGGGTAGTAAGTATCGAGGTGGTAAACTATTTGCAGGGTGTTTTCCTGACTCATTTTCGCTTCTTTGGCAAATCCTAGACCGGCTGGCACAGCTTCCAACGCCACCCTGACAAGCAAGCGATGGCCGTGAAGGTTCCAGAAAAAATGGAACTAAATTAGACTGGGTGGAATAGCAACCACAACTAACCTTTTTTAGTTTTTCTATTTTTTCATCGTTGTTGAAGACAAAATAAAGCTCACAGCCAACACTTTTGTTCCAAATACACCAAAACAACGGACCCTCTTCGCGAACCAATCCATCAACCACCACCACTAGTATAATTAGCAACATTATCGCTTGAGAACAACTATTTTCTTGGCGAATTTCCCCTGTGGATGTAAACATGTCAGTTGTTTGCCATTGCACTCAGAGGCCACGTGTCTAATCCAGAGCCTATATTGAAGAAATTTCACTCGGCTACCATTTCTGGACAATACATGGGTAATGTGGACTTATAGAAAAGAGAAATAGTTTTACAATGAAATGAATATTCCCTTGGAAAACCCTTCCTTGTACTTCCTTGGCACGTTCGATGCCAAACCTCCAATGTGTTCGTGAAAGATACCGCGCTCCATTCTTTTTTGATACTGTAGCTTAGAAAAAGTGTACTTCACGTAGGAAACACTATAAGTGTCGCGAATAGCTGCTGTGTAAATAGAATTGGCCTACGTGTCCCTAATTTTAGTTGTTTCTTGTGGTTGTGGGTTAAATCCTCTCTACATCTTTATGGAAGAGTTGGTAATAAGAATACTAGTCTTTTTTGTAGTTTTATTTGTAGAGATCCCTTTTTGGGATTGTTTTCTTCGTCTAGATTAAGATGACCTAAATTCCATCCATTTCTTCTTCTTCTTTTGCCTCTGTAGATCGCATATTTACACTTGGAACTGTTCGTTTTTGTTTTTACTTTATAGACTTACTCTGTTCCTTTCTTTGTAGTGATTCGCTTTGGTACAAAAAAAAATCCTGATCTTATTCCTTCCTGTTATTCAAACTGATTTAAATCACTGTCCTACAGCCCATATTAGATCCCAGAGTCTTTCCGCGGGTGCTAAAAACTGATAAAAACCTCGAATCATCGTGGTAGCTCTTTTAGCCCTTCTATTCAAATCCTTCCATCTTCCAGGACATGTCTTCCATTGACGGACTCGCGTCGGAGAAGTCGACATTCTTGGGCTCAAATCTGGCTGTTCGTGCCGCTGATCAGGCGTATTTTGGTGGACAACAAGTGTACACTCATGTTTCGCCTTCCACATCCAGAGGCGCTCATCATGGACACCACGACCACGGACATGGACACGGCGGCCACGGACATGGACATGGTCATGGACGCCATGGGCATGGTAAGTGCTTGTTTGTTACTTTCCTGAATCGAGCAAGGTATATGGTTACGCTAAGGTGTAAAGTAGAAGTAGCCATATAGGATCTATCTTGATCTTCCTAGGGTACGCTGTTCTCCATTAGATTCCTGCCTATAGGTGCGATAGTCGGAGCTGAGGTCATATTTCTTGGGCAGTTTTAGTTCGACGTGAAATGAACCTGTAACAGGAAAAGGATCAAAAATCAGATAGTCTTAAGAAGAATGGGAGAAAATGCTGTGCAATCCTATTTTATCCTATACGGAACTACTTCGTTTTTCATAGGAGCAGAGTGAGACTCCTTCAGGCCGAAATTAGATGAAAAATTTAGCTGAAATTGCCAGTTTTTGTTTTACCATCTTCCTTTTGTTTTTGAAAATGTGTTGCCTTAGTTTCATATAGAAAATTAGTAGAAGAAGACCTCCATCAGTTGGTATATAACATACCGTATGAAAGTGAGTTTTACATTGTAGAAGAGAGCGGGAGCCAAATCCTTTACATTGGCTCCAGCCTATGGTCAGAGAAACAAGAAATACTGCTCAATTTGTGGAGACCTGCGCCTGACCGTGCGGACTCGTATATGGCTTGGGACCGGTACCCTTCTAGGGACTAGTACTTGTTTTTCGACGGAAAGATGGGATTTTAAGGCATATATGTGTCTTCAATAATGCTTAAACATTTTAGTCAAAAGGCATTCAATGTGGCATCCACAGGCTATCTGTTGCATCTTGAAACGGAGCCCCTAATTCATTGATTCCATTAATTTTCCAATATTTTTGTTCAGGGGTCGATGACGAGGGTCTACGGGGGTACTTTGGCATGCTGAATAAGATTATAACTAGCACTCTGCATGAAAATGTTGATTTACCTTTTTTATCGATTCCACCACTTTTTGGACCGAGACTGATGAGTATCACTAGTGGAGTTTCCGGTTTACTAAGCATGAATATGGCAGCATTTTGCACGAATTCATCAACCTATAAAATTCCTTGCATGCGGGTCGCTGAACGAAAGTTTCTGGGGGTGCACGACACAACTAGCATGTGCGCACACTAATTCGTATATACAGGAAGCTCCAAATGTCTGCAGTCAAGAGGGACGTGGCCACGACGCGGCTTTAGACAGAGACACAGGCGCTCGGCATGCTGCCACTGGTTGTCTGCAGAGTTAGAGAAGCCAGAGGCAGCATAGAGAGCGCCTGTGTCTGATCAAGGAGCCGCGCCGTGGCCACGCCCTCTTGACTGCGGACATTTGGAGCTTCCTGTACATTCAGTTTTGTTCCTTTTATTTACAGCAATGAACCCTCATTAAGTTTTCCAGCTCCCACTCCCTCCCCCATGTCCTATCGCACCTATGTTATCTTCAATTTTTTGGATATTTTACGGTTGCCGCCATTACTTCACCTGTAGTGTAGCGTCCCATGCTTCTCCGGCAAAAGTCGATTGAAAACGTCGGCCAATCGACCGACACCTTTGCCACAGCAGCTGGCGATGTAGGGTGCTATACTCCACGTGGATTACAGTGGCAATCTCACTTTCGTTATGTGGCCATCTAACAACTACGAACAGTCACAACATTCTAGTAAACTGATGCCGCAATTTTGAAGCTTGTCGTCTGAAAGACTAACATTTGCCGAAGCATGCAGCTTGCTGGTTCTGATGCAGTTCTGAAGTTCAGCAGCTTTCAACATTATCATTAAAGTTTAGCACTTTCACTGAATTACCTACCGTGACTACGGTATCTACCGTTTTTTCACGCTTGTATTCGTCTGAGTCGTTGCTCATCCAGTTCTTTTCCTGAAGGGGAGGTGTTTATAAACTAATTTAAAAAACTTCACAAATAGTGTAAGATGACTGGGAAGACCTCAAAGGACTTTCTTTTGCTAGCAACCTAACATACAGTTGTGATAAGCTTCTCCAGGCATATAAATCTAATTTCGGAGAAAGTTGGAATGTGGCATCCGTTCGAATGCGAGGGATCTGCTACATACATTAACGTCATTGCTCACTTACTGGCTAGCGTGTGGCAGATGCCTCTCATTTCCTTGAGTTGTTTATACCATTGTGATCTGTTTTTTGTGAAGATTACAACTATGTAGGATTCTCGAGAACAGTGAATTGCAGAACCTGTCTTTTTTCTCCTATCCTTTGTATCATGTGCTATTATTTCCTCATATATTCCTTTCTTCACTTTGGAATAACTGCTCAAGGCCTTACCTTGAGGCAAATTTCTGTTATCCAAGATTCGGGTGGGTTTTTATGGTCTCCGTCTTTCTCTGGAGTGTCACAGACACATGGCAAGGAATGGACAGAGACGAATTTCTATTCAAGGGGTTTAAGTGCCAGAGAGCTGAGCTTTTTTCGAATGGACGGTGGTCTCCATTTCTCACTATGTGAAATAAAAATTGACCTTCTTTCCAAGTTCAATTCGATCAGACCCTAATGGAGTAATAGATTTTTCGAGCAAATTAACTCCTCGCGAGCGCGAGATTGTCTGAGGTTATTCGATTGGTCCATTTTTGGAGTAGCTTAAACATTCCGTTTATCTGAACCCTGACTTATCCAGTACAAAACAAAATGCGAAAAAAAAACTAAGACAGATGTGAGCTTATTCAGGAAAGGAACTCGTCCCGAAGGCCGACATGCACCTGGTACCGAAAGGTGATTTGCATGTTGCCATTCAATACGCGAAAGACATAATAGCCAATGCAATGGCTGAAGCAGGCCCATCTGGAATAGTAATTGATGGTAATTACGAACTCTTTCATGTTGCTAAGGCATGCAAACGATTTCCATATATACGTATGTTGTATGGAATTCGTTGAGTTTATAGCCAGGGTCAAGTTCGACACTGCGGTTCACTAGCCTTGCTTAGAGTACAGCAGTTTTCAGTTGTTTCGGTGCCCTTCGTTTTAGTAACAGGCATTGCTTTACCCTGGTAGAGTGTGCACTGTCTTACAACAGAAAGATGAGCTTGTGCAGTAAGTGACTGTTGTCGATGTGCTATTGTACTTGCTGTGATCACTCGCATTTGCATGTTAGACTAACATAGATGTGGTTTTCTACCTCGTTTCCTTTGTTCTAATGTTGCTGCTTTTAGAAGCTCTTCATAATGAGGTCAAAGCACTAAGAAAGGAGAATGAACAAATCAAGAAAGAGCTGGCAGAGCTACGTGAAACCATCGAGAAATTCGCTCGTATGCAAGCTATTCCAATGAAGGTAATTGCAAATTTGTCGACTGTCTGATGGTAAGATGTTGGATTTGGTAAATTTTACATTCCATGGTAACTTCTATGGCTCTAACTTCTTCATTTGTACGGAGTTTTTTTTCCTCAGTGGGATTCAGCTCTATTTTTTCTCAATCTGTGTTGACATTTATTTATTTATTTATTCGATACACCAGTCATCCCTGGTGCTCCAAAACAAGAAAAAAACTGAGTATTACTTAAAATATAGCATCTGAATGGCTCTTGTCGCCAGCTTCCCATCATTATGATAGGGATTACTGTTTCTGAATGAGCTAAGAATATTTGTATATCATCAGGCCTTCTTGACATACATTTCATTTAATGGGATATCTCGCTTCATAGATAACACGCGAACGCGCTTTTTTCATAAGTGCTGGTCTTACATTGATCGTTACCCGGTTTTGACGCTAAAAAGCCTACTTTACCTATAATTTTCACCTCTATGTCTGTTCCTCCGTTTCCTCGGACCCAAAAGAGATTTCGATTAGAAATCCTCAAGTACTAACACAAAGTAAACATAAGAGCTTTTGATTGTGTTTTTCCACCCTTTTTTCAAAAAACTTCCCCCCCCCCCCTCCCCCGTTATACGGGAAGCTCATAGACCGCACCTGTTGTAACTCTCTAAAACTTTACTCTCTAGACGTTGTTTCACTTCATCAGCAGAATGGTTGTGCTTAAAAATAGTTATTTAGGATGGCGGTCATGCTGCCTCTCCAGCAGGCGATAAGAAAGAACCCGCTGGTGATGAAGACTTTGATCTCTTCGGCTCAGATGACGAGGAGGATGCGGAGAAGGCGAAGGTCGTCGAGGAGCGCCTCAAGGCCTATGCAGAGAAGAAGTCAAAGAAGGTAGAGTTACCCAAATTTGAGATTCGTAATTGATTGTGATCGCTCGGCATTTAGCCTGGTCCGATCGCTAAGTCATCGGTCATCCTTGACGTGAAACCATGGGATGACGAAACTGACCTCAAAGAGATGGAGGATCTCGTCCGTGGAATTGAGATGGATGGTCTTGTCTGGGGAGGAGGCAAACTCATCCCAGTTGGATACGGTTAGTTATAGTATTGTCCTAGTTTCGGGATCTCTTTGAAAGAGAGGTATTCAGGTATCAAAAAGCTTCAAATCATCTGTGTGGTTGAAGACGATAAAGTGTCCATTGACGATCTGATCGACAAGATCACTGGAGATCATGAGAGCCACGTAAGTTTGCCTTATTTTACTCATGTTTGAAGTTTTCAGACCAAGGAAGCAAAGTAGGATTCAATCTCGCTGTTTTAGGTGCAGTCCGTGGATATCGTTGCATTTAACAAGATTTAAGTATTACCTACTGCTCAATAAGCCTCTTATCCGAGTGTTTTCTGCTTGTCAAATGAGTTATTACGTGATAAATGTTAAATGTTAAGTTTAAAGGGGGTATAAACTGTTGAACCATCTCTACGCAAGCACTGAAAGCAAAACATGTTCTAAAAATGGAATTTTATTGATTTCCCCAATATTCATGCTAGCTAGACGGCCCTCCAGCGACAAAGCTCTCGTCGTATCGCCTTGTGTGTTAGAAGTACGAATACGTATTTTTATTTGTTCATTATATAAGTAGACTCATGTGCACAGAATTAAAACCCAAGACGTACAAGAAACTATCAGCATCAAGAATATTCGCAATACAAGCTGGAAGGAAGCTGTTAAAATATACAAGGGATGGAATAAAATGAGAGTGGTGAGAACTACTAAAGTGATTGACTCCTAAAAGACAATTATGCTTTGATCATGCGATGAATGAACAATGCTAAGCAGCATCTCTCATCTATGCGCAAAAAAATACGCCGTGTAGCTTGATTCTTCGATTTCCTTCCTTACTGAATAAGCTGATATGAATTTACAGGAATATTACAAGGATAGTATAAAATCTATATCAATAACTAACTTAAAATGAGTATTGGCACAGCTGACTGAAAGTTAAAAGATTAATCACAGGATCAAAATAGGCAGATACCCCCTCTCCCCTTAACAATGCGATAAAATCTGATGAAAGGCAAAGACACCTGTTTCGTAGACCTGATAAATGGAGACTCCCCCCCTCCCCAGAAAAAAAAAAGATGAAGAACTAAAATCTGTTCAACCATGGACATGTTTAAAATCACTGCTGAACTTCCGAAGTCCTTTCATCATCCTTTGTGATCGTGTTGAGGTATTACATAACTGCTTCAGGAGACCATCTTTTATGATATCCTGGAAGAGAACAAGTCTACATAAACACTGAAATAGGCAGGAACATGAATGGTTCAATCTAGAAAGAGTAGGTGCAGTTATCCAAACAAAGTAGGTCCTCAGTCTTTCATGATGGATAAGATATTGCTGACGAGAAATTGACACAGTACCTTGTAGCTATCCTTTTGCTTTTCGTTTCGTTGAGGAGGATAGTAGTAATAGTAAAGCCACCATGTCATTTGAACCAGTAGCAGGAGATTTTCTTCATTTTGATGTCGAACAAAACTAGAGAATTCATCATTTTTATACAATATGATTAGCTGCTACCCATAGCTTACCTTGAAACAGTTTCCTGTAACCGATTGATATCCCGCTTGTGCTTAACGGAGCTTTTCTCCAATCTAAACCGTATAACAAGGTACGTTCTTGATCAATTATATGAGAAATGCACCTTACTTCTTTTCTAAAACTTTCACTAGCGGCTTCCACATCTGTTCGAACCTTTTCAATGGATCTGTCGCGTCATCATCCATCTCTTTGAGCTTCCCTGGGCTACATTGTTTTTGAACATCCTTCTTCTTTTTGTGTATTTTGGACAAATGGTGCGAGCTTTGCAAGACAACTTCATTAATCTCTTTTGCTTTTGCTCTGGTTTCACACCGTTTTTCTGATACCACGCGTTCCAGGCTTTTCGAAACTGACGTGGAAGGCCTAAATTCACGCATATAACATAGGAATGCTAAATACGGCTAATTATTTTGAATTTAGTGGTGCCACGTAGGGTAAGGAACTTTTCGTAAGCTTTTTCCGCATTGTTTCAAGAATTGATTTCTTGGGGAATACTGGGACTTTTTCTTTAAGGATTAAAGGTTCGTTAACTAAGCTTTCGTCAAAAGCTTGTTCCTATCCCTAAAGCTAAGAACAGAAAACCTGCATAATTATTGTGATTTTGATGAAAAACAAAAACAGCTGAATCACTGACCGACTGGCATTACAACAGGGCTCTTCCGGCCGTTTTTCATCAGAAGCTCCAGGTGTTGGCGCTCTTGCCAAAATTGCTTTTGCTTCCTGGAAAATGAAGCGCTACCGATACTGAATCTACATTACGTTTCAACGAGTGCCTACTTTCACACTGTAGCACGGAATCCTGCTTGCGTGTGCTTTTAGGGATAAAACTTGATCGTTTGTCAAGAAAACCGTCTCCCAACCGTCGTTCCTTGCATCTACTAGAGTATTTTCAGATAGAAATTGTTTATCAAGTGAGATCTCCTTCACGGAAGTAATGAAATATGTTAAACCCACGCAAGGCTTTGATTCGAAAGGCACATTTCAGAATGAAGTCATCATTTACGTCCTCTTCAGAACTCGTCATAAATCCTTCGACAGGAGAAAACGACTGAAACACTAGATCTGTTGTAATACCAGCGCTAAGGTACATAGAATGAGTTACCAAACCTCTGCCGAGCTTTCCCAGTAGATCAAAGGCGAGTCCCGGAGATCGCGCAGAATCCATACTACTCGTGTTGCTATCTGTAAGTTAGCATAAATTACTATGAATTAAATCAAAAGTACTGCGGTGAATTATTTATTTATTTATTTTCACTACACTGTGCCAGGAGCACAATGCTACCCCTCAGAATGAGTTAGTCAAAATTTAGTTCCAAACATTCATGAAATAAGCTATTCAAGGCAAGAATTGAATCAGATTTGTTTAAATTACCTTACCCGTCGCAATTCCGATGCAGAATCTGATGTAGAGGTGAGCTTTTTCATCCTATCCAACTCGTAAAAGACGCGATAAGGAATGACCACTGTGACATTTTCTAAATTTTGAGCATTAGTGCAACAAAAGATGACGTCAAATAAGTTTTTATTCAAACAGACGAAGCTGAAGCTTGGAAATAAAGATGTGATGAATGAAATTACAATGTATAATGTAACTTATAATGACTTATGGCACGTACAACTTACTTGAAATGCAGCTGTGGATCAGATCAGGTTCATCAATGAGCGCACAAGTATCTAGCACCACACAACTTCGACTCGTCCCGCTGAGGTCGGCAAACGGTTGGTGGCTTTCGGAGTTCTGAATGGATCCATTAACCAGAATGTTTCTCTGCACCTGCTGCATCTTTGATGATTCTTACCACAGATAGGGTTTCCTTGTCATATTCGGAGCCTCTCACTTGGCGGAGGTCTTCTGTAAAGTCGATATCCATCGCTTCACAGGCATCTTGTGGCGATCCAGCCGGCTCTTCCCACTCTGTGCAGTCCATCATTTCCACCCTGCACTTAATGAATGGATATAATAGTAGTTAAAAACTGTTTTATCACTGTTTTCTCTCCACTCACCCATCACTTTCCTCAGATGACAGGATCTTTAGCATCTTTTCTTCCAACTCATGTGCATCTTAAAATTACTTCATCAGCATTAGAACAAAACTAAATAAAGTATAGAATCTTAGAGATATACTAACTTACGCATCACATGCAACGTAAATGCAAGCTTTATAAACAAATGTAAAACAAGAAACACCACAATTAAGAGTAGACTAACCTGCTTTGCATTTTTTCTTGGCTTTTGGAGGTAATTCCCATAACGACTGATTTGTGTCCGGATTATGATAGAAAACTCTTTTCTTCACCAAATGTACGTAAGCTAACCAGGGCACCGGTAGACCATCAATTTCTATTTGCTTTTTCCTCCGCTCATTCCCCATATTGTCCACCTTCCCTGAAATTTATACTAATACACTTGAATATGGAACGCGGCCAATAGGATAATGGAACATTGGTACAGAACATACAGGGAACTCCAAACGGCCGCGCGCAAGGGCGGTACCGCGGCGCGGCTCTCTTGGGCAGAGACAAAAGTACTGCATGTGGCTCTGGTTTCTCTACCTCCGCCAACAGCAAACAACCCGAGTGCCACGCTGCGCCGCCGTCCCGCCCCTCGCACACGGTCATTTGAAGTTCCCTGTACAGTGAGCAAGAATGGAGTGCTCAGAACTAGGTTCACGATTAGATCTGAAATTTTGAAAATGTAGAGTTGATTACTAGATTAGAACATTGAAACGACTATTCGATCTGAATAAGGCAGCCAATAATCGTCGAGAATTTGAAAATTAAAAAAAAAAGCAAAGAATTTTTGCGAAAGCAAGTGGGAAAGGTGGAGCACAGAAGCAATTATGCGAGAATTGATCCCCGCCTGCTTGCAATTTGCAGTCGTCTGTACATTCTAATCAATTCATCACTCTCAGAATTATGTTCATGTAAGAAAAACCCTTAATAAGTCACTGAGAACAGAAAGAGGAGGAAGTGAAGCATGGAAAAAAGTTAACATGGTCCGCTTCATCAAGGATGAAAGCTCAACAGATAATATTGATTGCTAAGGGAAAAGCGATATGGAATTTGGATGCTTTCATAAATTAGCTAATAATCTAATAGAAATCATGCATTTGAAGATATGTAGATAAAATTTCGTCACTACTCCAAAATAGATAGTTCAAGGCTAGAAAAACGAGTGGTTAAGCGATCTAGCATAGAAAACAATAAAGTCGATAAATTTGAGCAGAATAGGCAAATGGCTTTATATACCTCTAAAGAAACAGGTTTCAGGACCACCCATCGGCAAAGTCCTTGTGCTCACATGCAACCAGTTGAGCATGCCTTTTTTAGTGTTATATTTTTGCGAAATATTCATAAATAGCAAATTCTTATATAGTACCACTAGTAGCTAACCTCATTTTTGCGACAGTCACAGGTTTTTTAAGGATTTTCACTGCCTGCATTTGCTTTTGAGTGTATGTGGTAAGTGATGAAAAGATGAATGTTGAGTAGATTTCCTAACAAAAACTTGCGGAAGTTTTCGTTTTCTCCAACGATTCCTCTCAGAGTGTAATAAACATAAAGTCGAACAGCATTCACATGTTGACAACATTAACGCCGCATTTTGCTTCTCATGAGAGTCTGGGCGGTCATGCATGACAGGTCATAACATCTCAAAAAGCTTATTCGAGAACAAATTTCTGTTTCTCACGCTCCTTGCCATCTATCTGCAAATTAGATATCAGTAAGTAAAGAGCGATTGCAGTACTTCACAGTCAACGTTCATCGTAAATTTCTTAATTTGTCTGACAGCACTACTAACAAATTGGAAGTTTCCAATTATCAACGCCATAATTTAATGCGCTACGGTGTATGTACAAAGAATTTTCCGTTCCCATGACAACACAGAGAGGAACTATCCGTCAATGCTCAGCAGTGTTGGTAACATATTTTTGGCCATAGTGAACCTGAGCGTCGTTTTCGTTCTCCAATCTCAGTTACCAAATATTATATTGATTCGTAATTTGAACCAGTGATAGCCAGTGAGAACGTCGCCTCATCAGCTTACGAGCTGCGGTCGCGCTCAATCGATATATCGATTCTATCTACATCATGTGTGATTGCATTCCTGAGAGGCAACTGATTCACGGGGGCTTTTCTGTCGGAGGAATTTCGACAGCTCTCTGATTTAACAATGAATTAGGCTTTAGATCGACGCGCATCACAAAATTTTGAAGCAGCAGCGCCGAAAATGTGCGTGTTTGAAATTCCGGGCACGCGTTCATCAGGAGACTACCCAGGATGAATGTGTTAGTACATTAATTTACCAAATTTACCCATCGTAAACACAGGCACCAACACATTTACCCAGAGCATTCTCAACTATGCATCCAGGGGTGTGGGTCATGATGAGGCAAAATGTGGCGGCGTCTTCCCGCCCTTCGGCGTCGACTCATCCCCATTCACATTCAAATTTGCATGGGCAACTATGGTGAAATCGCGCGCGAATTAGTGCGAGTAGGTCCTGAAGGGCGAGGCGAGGGTTCGAATGAACCAATCGCAGGCACATTGCCCACCCACTTTTGCCTCATCATGACCCACACCCTGCATCCAGGCCTTGTCGTGATCTGGGGACTTGAGAATAGTACAGTTCTTCTCCCATATTGCAAATGTCTGAAACATATGAGAAATTCGAAGAACTGAAGCTTTATTTCCATGAGTGTGAATTCACGTTAAGGTGCGGACAAGTGTTCTCTCTAGACGGCCACGGATCCTACCACGCGAAGAGAATCCCACACGCCGCGCCTAACTTGGAAAGAGCGACGTAAACTGGCGCGTTGTCAGAGTGTGACCACCGAAAAGGCAGCTTGGTACGCGATTTTAATCGGACTGCGTTTGCGGTTGATGCTTCTAATGAAACATCCAAAAGGACAACAGTTTTCATTTTCGAATCAAGCACGATATCATCTAGTTAAGCATTCTGCCATATGTGTAAGAGCAAATGAGGAAGCTGGGTGTTTTTAAGAAAAAAAATTTCAAAGGATTCCACGCTATAACAGTCTAGCGTTGAACTAATCAGCTGGAAGAATGAGACTGAGCTCAAGCAGATATTTCAACCCTTCGATATGAAACCAAAAACAAGTTCTCAACACAGTGCACAACTGTACAAAAAAAAAAGAACAAAAAAAGCTTCACGAATTCGAAACCTACCGCAGTCTAACGTCCTTCCTACAGACAAAGTGGCAGCCTAGATTTTATCGTTGCCAGTTATGTCGTTGGAATCAATTCAATCGCCTTGATTTCACCGCTTGTTGGAAGTGCTTACGTTGCAGTGTGTATTGATTTTAGGAATGTTCCTTTGTATTTTGTAGTTTGAGAGATTTGCTTTGC
Source organism: Ancylostoma caninum (assembly GCA_037903475.1). Lineage (NCBI taxonomy): Eukaryota > Metazoa > Nematoda > Chromadorea > Rhabditida > Ancylostomatidae > Ancylostoma > Ancylostoma caninum. Next base: position 174,334 of record JBAJFG010000190.1, read on the forward strand.
TATTTACGTCATAGCTGTTGAAAATATTAGGATAGGAGTGTTTATAGGTCTCGTATACAAGTGGCGAAGTCACAACTGCCCGATTTTCTCTGTAGAAGCTATTTTTCATTTCCTTTAACGAGGGTGGCTTGCTTCTAGTGCTTCCTAGGTTTTTTATTCACTTCTGCGCAGCTGCTTCGGTTAGCAGATACCTCTCAATCACACTCTTTTTTGGAACACCAATGGTGGAAACTTCCACCTCAGCCTTTCTCACTGATCAGATCATTGAGGTCAAAAACTGGTTAATGTCCTTCTGTTTCTACTGTAGTAACAGCACGTTCTGATCCTTACACCTCTCCATTATGTAAATCATGCTGGAAGTTTTTACACCACCTCTATCCTACTGTATTGCTGTATTGTAATAGTCTCGCTTCCTAATCATAAGTTGGGTTTTATGGATATACTGCATAGACCAATCATTTCTTTGTCTTCTATTTTCCTTCCGTCTCCTTCAGATACTGCTTCACACATTTATTTATTTTTACTTGTTTACCCATTGCACTCACGGTGCGCCAAGAAACAGAAATTGGAAAATACATCGAAGAAACGTATGTGTAATCATTTTTCGCCTACTTACTGCCATTTGGATCAATGCTAAGGGATTTTATTTGTGATCGGTGTAAAGAGAAAGTATTAACTATGAGCGAGCGCATGTACGCAGAAAACGTTAGCACTGGCTAGGTATTAAATGTAATACCCACGTATGAACGTATTCGCGTAAGGCTGGTGGATGCCGAAGCTATAAGAATCGGTAAGCAGATTGGCCCGACGGCTTTGGAGGTGAAACCACTCACATGATGAGTATTCCGTACTAAACCTAGAAATTTATCGTGTACGAAGTTGCAGCTGTCCTAAAAATACACCTCCTGAATGCTGGCCTACTTCGGAGAGTGGCGCAGGAAAATCCCATTGAAACCAGCTTTTGGTGACCTCTGAGGGGTTTGAACTTTGTAGCATAGTAACACTCCTACCACTGAGCAGAGGAAAACTCGATGCTTCTCATGAATAATGGGAAAATTTGCATGTATCAGGGTTGAAAAGACGTCCTATGGGAAAGCTTACATTTTGACGCACTTACCGCACATTCTGAAAGGGCGATTCTGCCGAAATGGCAGCCAACGAAGCTGTTAACGACTTCATTTTTTGCTCCAATGCTTGCAACAAATTTCGAATTTTATGTCTCGCTTTTCACTTTTCTGCTGCGCTATATCAAATAAATAATCATCTTTTGCTTCAGATCTTGAAGTGAAAGATGATTATTTATTTGATATAGAATGGTCTGCTTAGGATGGTTACTTGATTTTGCTTGAGGTTACGGAAAAAAAATCAAAGATGGTGTAGTTTTAGACCTATTCCCACCCTGCAGTCAAATTGGGTTGCAATATTTCTTGAATTTCTTCAGTAATCTTGAAATCGTACACATCTGCTGGCGTAGTACCCCCTCCTACAAAAAAAAAATAAATAAATTTCTAAAGTTACACTCATACTATTATTGTTTTTGTCCTGTTCAGTTTTCGTTTCGTGCATGAATTTTATACGAAAACTAGACATAAAAGTACAGTTTTTCTCAAAAACAGACGGATCTCGTGGCCGCTTAATATGAAACTGTACGCGCATTCCGTCTCTTTTCGGATTTCCTCCTGCACCTTTCCGGCCTATTTTTGGTCTTTGGACCCGTTTTTGGACCGTATTTCCTGCCCGGCCTTGCATTGTTCAGAAAAAATTGTTTTGTCCGAAGCCATCCATCTCGACTAAGCCAGCCATATTCCGAATTTTATTGGGAAAACATGCGTGGACCAGCACCGCATGCGCTGGTCAAATCCCTGAACAAATAAACGGCTTCACCGATCGGCGCCGCCGGAAATGGACAATTTTTGACCCTACAAATATTACACGGAACTGCATGCTTTTGGAACGTGAGTCTGTTTTCCACGTATGGCCCAGTGAGTCATGCAAGGCCCAACCACATTGCAAGTGCATGTGTATGGCCTAATATACATTGAACCGTGTTGAAACCGAGTAATTTTGTTGCTCTAATTAACGATTTAGGAAACAGTTCGCGAATCCATCCACATATTCGCGAGCACTGGAGCTCTTCTTTTCTCTCTGCACGACATTGGCCTTTAATGTTGTAACATTCGAATTTTCCACTCATTCAAAATATTCGATATTCAAAAGCAAAATTATTCGATTTGGAATAAATGGAAAGTTTGCTGCAACATTAGGGACCAATGCAGTGCTGTAAGAGAGGAAAGAAGAGTTCTAAGGCTTTTTCATTCTCGAAGATCTGGATGTTCAAATCGTTTCCTAAATTGTTAACCACAGTAACAAAATTATTCGGTTTTTATTTGGTCCAATGTACAAGTAGGGACTATTTCTACACATTTAATTCGGCTCCTTGGCATGGATGGCAGCGTTCATCGCTGGACCCATCTACTCACGAATGCTGCGGTCTTTCGAACAGTGTGTTGGGGAAGAGTTTGGAATAAGTTGTTGGTCCAGTTGAACAACTTTCTGTCCTCTATCACTGCTCTATTTTTCTGTCAGTGTTCTGCTCTTGTTTTTATCGCATTGTGGGCATTCCGACTAAGTACCAGACTGAACTTGAGCTTGCTAAGACCTAAAATCTGTGCTGAAAATCATGAACAGATCAGCTGATGTAAACGCATGACACCAAGTCGGAATGCCCACAACACGGTAAAAACAAGAGCAAAACACTGACAGAATAATAGAGCACTGATAGAGGACGGAAAGTCGTTCAACTGGACCTACAACCTATTCCAAACTCTTCCCCAACACTGTTCGAAATACCGCAGCGTTCGTGAGCAGATGGGTCCAGCGATGAACGCTACCATCCATGGTATTTGCCAAGGAGCCGAATTGAACATGTAGAAATAGCCTCTATTCAATGTACATGGCCTAATATGCTCAATATTACTTCAGTGCTGCTTTATTCTTCGTTTCATGCGTATACATGAGTGTTTGGTAGTTTCCATTACGCAGCCATTTCAATAAGATGCACTAGAGTGCGCTGTCCTTTTCATCCTTTCACCTTCAGCTGTTTCTATTATACTTTGTAATCTTTTTGATTACTGGGGAAGCATGTTTGTTTGTAGTCACATGCCATCCAGTACACCATCTCACATTTAAATCGAGTCGTTACTTTCACCGTCACCTTTTTTGGACCCCACTGCATGTTGCATGCTCATGATTCATACTAGTACACGAACGACTTCGGTGCTTTCTGTTGTGGCTGTCCTTGTTTTGCTGTTTCTCTTACTTAACTCAGATAACTATCTGTTTCGAACGCTGAACCGTATATCCAGTTCGCATGGATCGCATGATTTATTGCAGTGGCGACGAACGTTCGAATCCACACGGTCGAAAGTGGTTCTCTACGTGTCGCATTGGTATTGTAACCGGCAGTTGAGCGACAGGAAAGAGAAGCGAAGCCGGTGAGACTTGTGGAAAGCGCGACTTCGTTGGAGCGCTAGCGAGAGAAAGATTGGAAACATCACAACTGTGGCGGCGGCCGACGCGAGGAGATGTCAGCAGTGAACAACGGTGTGCCGGTGCTGGTGGTGTTGGTTTTGGTATGAGATCCACGACGACGCTTCTCTCACCGCGGCTGTCGATCGATCCAAACAAGGTACCGACAGTCACCGTACACTCCTCAGACGGACTTTCACCAAACACAAGAATTCTCATCACGAAACTTGAGGTAATTTTTTGTGATTATAATGTAGAACTCGTTTGCTCTCATTCGTGCGTTTTATTCTGGCCGTAGTGCGTGATTAACTGACGTGGTGGGCCCGCTGTCTAACGAGTTTCTCCCATTCTTGCGCCGTTCTTATCTCCGTATGCATGCTGCTGCTGTTGAACTCTTCCTTTCAACACCAGGTTCAGAGATAAGAATGTTGTGTTAGTCTAAAGTGCATCGCATCAGTTCGTAGATGTAGCATCGATTGAGACTTCTGGTTCAATATTCAAAGCAGTGATATTGCGTCATATTGCTACATTTGTCAACATTGCGGGGAGATCAATATTTTCAGTCGTGCAGTTGGTTTTTAAGGACTTAAAAGGACTTCAGGTTTAGGCTGTGTCCCATGTGCGTGGCTGTGACTCACATTCTGGATTTATATGTTCGTAATAAAGTGCCGATCCCGTATAATAAGTTCAAAACCCAGATCCAGTTTAAGATTATAGTCGACATTTCCAAATACGTCCTTCCAAGTGAAAATATATTGAAATTTCTATAAAGTCGTCTTTATATATTGGAATTTCTGTAAACTCATCTTTTTAGCTGTTCTTGGTCCTGCAGCACATCTCAGTTCAGTAAATTACCAGTAGCCGTTTTTGAGTGCTGATTCAGAATCAGCCTGATTACATGTCATCTTCATTTCTTCATACATGAATTTATTGTAGGGCATGAGTTTCCATACTTTTATTAGCTATCCTTTCACTAATGGGCGGAATGTGCCTGGTTAAAGTGGACGTTCGTAATGCGATCTGTACCATCACAGGTAGTCTGCAGGGCTGATCTCGAATCTATTTTCTAAATCTCCTGCACTGTTTCCTGCAACGAACAAAGCTGATTTTTCTTGATGTAGAGTACGGTGCGGATGTGAGAGTTCGGATTGGGGTAGGATGGTTCATCCCACTTCGAGCAAGTATTTACTTCTCCCTCATGAGCAAATTTAACTAATATTGATGCTTGCTGTGAAGAAAATCGAATTTTTCGCTTCGAAAGTTTTTTATACTTATACTAACGATGATTTCTTATAGAGCAAAAATAAAATCATTCCTCTTCTTTTCGTTACAGCTGAAGTACATAAGTCTTGCATATTCCTTTTTATACTTTTTGAGGTGTCTTATCTTCTTGAATTACTGGCTGGAAAAAAAGGCATCGCTATCTGTCACGTTCCGAACTAATGACTAGCTTTTCACTGCACTTTAGACGTGAACTATTCAGCTGAAGTTTCGTCGGTGCATGTTTTTTATTGATCAGCAACCATATTGATTCTATCACTTCCTCGTTCTAGTGTGACGGGGATGCAACGGTAGATTAGGTTACGGAACATGTTTTGGTGTGGTTGGCATGTTATCTGGATTTGCGATCATTTTATTTAAAAAATTTTCCCCCTTCACAGCTTGAGCTCGTCGTCATAAACGTTCCTTATGAGTTTAGATTGATACTATCGTCGTTTGCGTCAGTCATAATTATGCGTGTCGAATTAAATATAGGTTTTTTGATCCCCTCCCAGCTGAATGTATTGTTTTCTCAACCACACATACGGCTTTAATTTACTCAGACTATCGATTTGCGTTCGTCAGTGTGCCCTTTCGCGTGATTTTGGGTGGAACCGTATGCAGTAGGACATTCGTCTTCATTGCGGGAAGTTTGTAATAATGGTGGTGATCGCGTGGTAGAGCTGGTTCGATGTAGTGTTTGACTGGTTCCGATTAGTGCACAGACAATGCATTCGGCACGGTCTTCTTTGAGGGGGGGGGGGGTTTAAGGAAGATTTGTGGGATTCCTTATGGGTGGTTTCGTTGGAGGCTTCGTTCATACACATATTTTCCGCTGCAAATGTTTCTGTTTTGCGTAGATTTGTGTTGATTCTGCTGGCTAATGCCATAAAGCAGATGCAATAACATCACGACGATGGTGCATTTTCACAATATGATAATTTCAGCGAATGGAAAACGCAAATGTATTAAGAATGGGCAGACGGAAAGACGTACAGATTGACAATATTGATTAGAGACGGAAAGACTTTTTCTCGTTCTTTTTCTACAAACCTTAAAGATCTTCTTTCAGCGGAGATGAGATCCATAAACTTTCTGTAGATGTCAAGCATCGTGGAGTCCAAAATTAGTAACTTAATGTTTAATTCATCCATAGTTCTCCGTCGAATTAGTTCCGAATCATTAGGAGTCATATGTTCCAAATATTCGCGAGACGACTATTTCTTCATAAAAACCTTCAATTGCAGTAATAATTGCGGGCAATTTTGGAAAGTAGGTTTGAGTGGAACTCGTTCCAATATTTCTGCATGGATCCACTGAACTGCGCTAATTCATCCGCCAGAAATTTCCGTGAGAATTTGCTAGAATTAGTTCAAGGACTTCGAAACCTTGCAGTGGCTGTCCTTAGAAGTTTTTGAATCAGTAGCACGACGTTTCTGAGTGGTGTTTCGCTCCTTACTTTGATAGTTTGCAGGGCTTTGCTGCATTTTTTGATGTGCTTCATTTAAATCTTGTGATTAAATCCATTAAGTCTTTTTCGTCTTCATTTGTAAAAGGCCTGTAAAAAAAACTACACCCTGTGGTTGAGTTGTGTAAGCTTGTAGGGATACTAGCTCCTGTTTTCTTCTCTTTAAAATTCATTTGTATATCGAAACACTTTATGATTCTCTCATCTCCACTGTGCAATTGTGAAGAGCACACTCTCCGGAACTCTGTTTCGAAGATTACCTTAGTTGTTGAGGTTCTCACCAGATTTATCCGAGAAATAAGAGCTATGGTGGCCAGCATAGCAAACAAGGATGTATTATGGTTGAGAAATTTTGCAAAAATCCAAGCTAACGGTAAAGATGAGCTGGGCAGGGATTCATGAAACGATAACTAAGTAAACCAGCGATGGCTAGAGTGATTCGTTGTCGTATTGACTACATAGTGCTAAGAGACGCAGACAACGAAAGTTGGTTTGCTAGCCTGGGTTATCGTATCATGAATCCCAGCCCTGGGCGTCACGATCAGCATTCATGGCATCCTGGAGATTTCTTTTTTTCTTCTTCTTGCTCGTATACTGATGAATTAGTTCGGATTTCTTTCAAGATTCTGGTTTTTTACTATGTTTTTTTTTTCGAGGGTTGCTGCTTTGGTAGAGGAAGATATAAAAAAGGTTGTAGCTTTAAGTACATTATCTCAGATAGGTTTTTCTTCGGTTACCTGGAAATCAATAAAAGCACGAATTATTTTGCTATCTAAGCCCGGGAATCCAAATCTATACCTACAGTATGCATATGATGTGCTCAAACTACACTCAACTGATTCTCTGGCCGATTGCCGCTGAAAAAAAATTTGCTTAGAACATTCGTTGATGCTTGTGGTATAAATTACTAAAACATTAGTGGGACGGTTTATTGCCCCATTACTCATGAGAATAACTGTAGTTTTTTTTTTCTTTCAATTGGTTCTATCGGATTGATTGCCTTTGTTACATTCTGGACCGCTAATAAGCCTTCATTGGAAACTGTATCATGAGAGAAAACTTGTTGTTTTTCGCTCATAGTTGGCCGTTATTGGAGATTTATTATGAATTGCTCTCCTTTCAGCGTACTATGTTACGGAAAAGTCGATCGCTAATGTCGCTAATGTTTGGTGGTCGTAAGAAAGCGAAAGATAGGGACGATCATGGACGGATCAGCAGTGGGGACGCTTCGATTTCGCATGCGCTCATTGTTATCTTTCTCGAATATTTCGCATGGGGGCTACTCACTGTTCCAGTTATTAATGTGAGTGATTTTACTTTATTTCCTTTTCATTCTGTTAACAGTAAATTATTAAATAGCAGTCCAACTTTCTCTGTATGTTGAAATGCGACCTTTTCTGGCTCCATATGATTGTAGGGATGCCAAACCACATCTTGTGAATGCTCCAATGTTTTAATGGCTATTTATATATTTGTTGACAAAGTTCATTTCAGGTCCTTGCTGAGACATTCCCGAATAATAAATTTTTGATGAATGGGCTCGTATTGGGGATAAAGGTCAGCCACTGCCTTCGTTTAATGTTTACACTTCCTTGTTACTGACTGCTTCTGAGGTCTAATTCTCTACTCTAAATTGATTTTTGTTCAGGGCATCTTGTCATTTCTGAGTGCACCACTTGTTGGAGCATTATCAGATGTTTACGGGAGGAAAATATTCTTGATTCTTACTGTGTTCTGTACATGTATGCCGATACCATGTCTGAAGATAAGCCCATGGTAGGTTTTTCACTTCTACAGGTTGTCAGCTTCGCTTTGTTGTGTGTAAGGAAGTTTTTTCATAAGATTGCCCTGAGAGTATGTTGAAATCACGGGGGACTTTTCAATAAAGTCAGAGGACCTTTTTGATGTTCGTTTTTTGCATCTTTTCCTGCAATTCGTTCCTTTCTTTCCTGCACATATTGAAATTTTCGTTTATGACAGAAAAAAAACTACTCAGTTCTCCCTCTCTGAATTTATCATTCTGATAACTCCACTAGCAAAAATTCTTATCACATATGCGCAAAAGACATAATTCCAAGCAATTTCAGAGTTTTTTTAAAAGTTTCTTCAATTTTCTTCCGAGTAGAAATGCACTTCTTGGTCTCTTTCCTGTTAACTTTCTTGAATTATGCCGCATTCATGCCTTGATCCAGATATAGATGTGTAGTGTAGAAAATAGTTGTAAATATGTGCCCTTTATTTTTGTGTTTTATTGCAGTAATGCTAAACTACATAGAGTTATGCTGAACCGCTGAACTACTTTGATTTCAGGTGGTACTTCGCCTTGTTCAGCATCAGCGGTTTATTCTCTGTCACTTTTAGCGTTATATTAGCCTACGTCGCTGATATTACAGAGAAGCAGGTAGCCCTTTTTTCGAATGCTCAGTAATTTTTTTCACGGTATTTTTTAAGAGATTTTGTGTTTTTCTTGTTCATTTTGACCATGACACTACGACGAATTATGAAATTCTTGTGCCTATCCAAACCACGTTGATCAGTGTGAGCTTTTTCTTTTCAAGGATCGCTCTGCTGCATATGGACTTGTGTCAGCAACATTTGCCGCTTCACTGGTTACTTCGCCAGCGCTTGGTGCTTGGATATCTGATGACTATGGTGATGGAGCTGTTGTTCTTCTGGTATGTTTGCTTCTGCATCTTATTTTGTGGTTTCTTTTCCAGACGAAGATATCCCATGGGGATTTAATAATGAGAAAGCATTATACCGTGCTTTACACTGATAATGTGATTCAAGGTCCTTTTTGAGATCTATTACGTCAAATTTAAATTCCTGGGCTTCACGTAGCAATCGATTAATTGGTGTATTACCATATGTATACACGTCCATTAACGTATCCACAGTGGGTGATTTCGTCACAATTCACCATCGATCCACGATAGCATACGCACTTTCAAAGCGCAAACAATAATAGTAGTTTCATTGTCTGAAATGTAGAAATGTGACATTGTTTACAGGATTGAAATATATGACGGGGAGTGGATGTGGGAGGATGTTCAAAGATCTTGCGTATGTACTCACTGGTGATTTGGTTACTAACTAGGGGGGTCGAGTCATCCGAGCATCTTTGCACATTTATGGATTTGATTGGAGAACTTTTTATCGCAGAAGATATAGCTGAATTAAAAATTTGATGTGGTAGGGTAACGAAGGCTTCCCTATAGCGAGGCCCGCTCTGAAATAGTCATTTCTTGGTGCCAAACTCCATAAGAGCTCTTTTCCAGGCAACTATTATTGCGGCTGTTGACGTACTTTTCATTGTGTTCCGTGTACCAGAGTCATTGCCGGTGAAACGCTTAGCAAGCGATGTGATAAGCTGGGAAAGCGCGGATCCGTTTGCTACTTTGCGACTGGTTTGGGAGGACAGACTGGTGAGATTTTCTTCCACTTTTTTTTTCAGAGTTCCGCAGTTGTGATGTTAATTTGAAAGTAAAGCCGTAGTTGATTGCGTTTCAGGTGCTCCAATTAGCAGTTATCGTATTTCTCTCATATCTACCGGAGTCGGGTCAATTTTCGTGTTTCTTCGTGTATTTGAAATTGGTAGGTTGTTCGGTCTTTGTGTTTTTCCACTGCTTTCAGGTTGTAAGTCCTTTTTGTAGTCTTTTGATTTGAACTCCTTACAACTTCTTATTTTATCATTGAATTTTCTTCCTGTGCAACTTTTGCGTCAGCCCAGTCGATTTCGTTTGGACCATGCAGTTTTGGAAGTGTTTTTCATTTCAGGTGGTAGGATTTTCACCGGAGGCGGTAGCAGCGTTCATAGGACTAGTTGGAATTCTATCAGTCGTTGCCCAGACTGGAGTACTGCAAGTGCTGACTACCTATTTTGGCATGAAACATGTGATAACATTGGGTCTCGTTTTCCAACTGGTTCAACTCACGTGGTACGGGCTGGGCACACAGTAAGTGCATGTATTGTTCCTGTTTGAGAAATAAAAACTATTTCCACATTGTCATTTTTACAGATATTGGATGATGTGGGCAGCTGGTGTTCTAGCAGCTATGAGTAGTATAACGTATCCTTCAATTAGTGCATTTGTAAGTATACTATCAGATAAAGACAAGCAAGGTACCGTACAGGGTGTAGTGACGGGAATTCGTGGATTATGTCAAGGTTAGTTTGGCCTTTCACGCTTTATGTGTATATTCGTTTCTGTGGAATTTCTGTTGATAATCTGACCCTTTTCCTGGTCTAGGATTTGGCCCTGCGCTCTTCGGCTTCATTTTTTATCTTTTTGATGTTGACCTTAATGTTGATGGAGAGGCACCTGGTGGTCATGCAGTACAATTTCCCGTTGTCCGGATACGACCCGCTCAACCACAAGAGAAAATTTTAACCCCTACAAGGAACGATACACTTTGGGTGCGTCCACTTCACTGCTGACTATGTTGTACTTCTTTGGAACCGATAACTTTTCAGGTTGCTGAAAGACCGGCCTTCACTTGGCAGTTGATACCTGGTCCTCCATTTCTAGCGGGAGCATTATTGGTATTGTTGGCACTCATGTTCAACTCTGCGCTACCAACTTCACCAGGGCCGAGTAAATACTTCCGAAGGTGAGTCATGGACAAGGGATTCAGAGTACTGTGTAACGTCTAGTTGTAAAATACAATCTGTTTCAAACGTGATTTGGCCCAAACGCGTAGAAGGTTGGCATTTGTACTTATTGTGTTCATTTCCTGCCGTGTTCCCCAGTTGTCATGTACATTCCATGCGTTTTCTTCCCTTGGCATCTCTCCACCTATATTCTTTGGTGAAACGGGCCAAGTCCTTTTGATCGCAACAAAGGCGAGTCTGTTCACTGGAAATCCTTGTAGATGATCTGCAAGTTTGTGCGAAGATGTCACTTGTTTTGGCTGAAATTACAGAACGGAAGTCGGTTTCGTGAAATATGACATCTGGTCGTAGAACATGCATTCTTTACATCAAAACCTCGCTTCTGCCTTGGTTGACTCAGTGTTCTATGTTTCCTATTTTGACTACCCACTTGCAGCCCCTTTTCTACTATTTCACTCCCGCATTCCTTTTTCAGCACCAGGAAATTGTAGGTCTGAAAGCTAGAGTCGGAGAAATATAATTCAAATAAGACTCAACAGGATTCATATTCACTAGGGTAGTGGAACTGGCACAGAACTCGTTTGTCATGCCCTATCTCCACCTAAAATGCTCAGAATTACAGTATAAGCCAACTATGTCCTATTCTTTTTATGGGGTTGGTCCTATATTGTTTAAAAATCTTTTAGAAAATTCGTCTCGATCGTTCGATGGATGGCCTGCGCTTACTCAGACTAGCGCAATATTTTCGTTTCGTATCTTTGAGAAGCGTTTGCTTTCCTGAACTTTTGCTATGTTATCTCTGGATTTCACGGGGTTTATGCGCTCGTAGGGTGTTGAGCTAAGGAAGTAACGGCTGAAAGGGCAGGAGTTTGTTAGCATGCGCTTGTACAAATGTTATGACATTATTTACAGGTCACCTACACATTCACGACAGTCATCTGACACGGCAAGACTATTGCATACGGACAACGGACACTGCTAGCATAGAAAATGTTAGCGAGATTTTCACATTGATGCAGGTTTATAGTCACTTCTTTGTTAGTAATATTGTGTCTGAACACGGTTAGAGAGAATGAGAAGATCAGTCAGTAGAAACTGCCTGGAAAGTCAACTCAGATCACATATCGCACACATATCATGCTGTTTATTCATAGATGTGTGTTAAATTGCAAATTTTTGCAAAAACTCTACGAGGTTGTTTCTTTTTTTATTCTGGTGAATGTGTGTCGTTATACTACTTCATATCGTGTGTGGGTCTGATTCATTACACCAGTGTATTTTGGTTTGTTTTCCTTCTCGGTTCTCTCAATTTACGTTTATCTTTCGTTGTTATGGTCGCTAGCTTCTTTACTGTCCTCTACGGAAAGCGCCAGTCAGGTTTCTTGCATTATACTGTTGTGCTAACCACAATGTACATTTTTTCCTTGAAAAACACGTTATTATTTTACATTTTGTGAGTTTCTTTATTGTTATTTCCTGTTTAGCTTTTTAGAGGAGAAGCTAACAAGACGATTGATTTCTCTTTTTGTACTGTCATCCTGTGAGCATAACGTTATCTGTGAAATGTGATGAAAATTCCACTTGTCATTCAGCATAAGCTTTTTTTTTTCTTTACGTACAACACTCATTGTCACCAGGCATGAGGCTTTTTAAAGAATAATTTTCGTATTGTTTCGAGCACCGCTGAGATGGTAAATTTGTTTGTAAACTGTCGATGTTTGGTTTGTTGCCTGTCACAGTACGATTCTGAGAATGTGTATTTGTAAATATGTCTGCTATAGAGTGCATAACTGTAGCGATCTTGCATCAGTCATTCACATCGGTTCCCGCGGGTCTTCCAGGGTTGTTTTAAGCTATTCGATCAGGTACATAAGACCTGTGCTAAGAGATTGGAATACAATCTTGTAAGGTTGGAGAATGAAGGAAGTAAAATGTTCGTTTCTTTAAGCATAAACTGTGCGAAGTTACTCTTTCACTTCTTTCAACATTTTTCGAATCGAACATGAATCCGGAAGTTCATCTGGATCATGTGAAGAGCTTCCTGTTCGTTTAGCTGACTAGGGAAGGATACTAGGGGGGTCCGACGACACGTAACGAAATGTGTACTGTCATGTGCAGTTTTTCATGCAGATCTCAAATCCGTTATCTTTATCTGCTGCGGAGCTCTCAGTGAAGAGTTACATGGCATTATATCGGCTAGTCTCGGCGGGCGAAATCCAACCTTCGAGTTATATTTCACTGAAAATTGTGCGAAAACCATCTCAAACTTGTCAAGTAATTGTTACTGGTCAATGCTTCCGAAATCCAGATAAGTCCCCACGATCTTTTAGCAGAATATAGCAAGGAAGCGAAATTTTGGCAGCTGTGAACAAGCTCACATCTTGCTACGTATGGTCTATTAGCTCACAGATGGCGCCTGATCTGACATTGTCTGCAATTACGACTTTGCCTGTAGAATGCGTCTGGAAGGATATTTTAGCGGATGGCAGTGGGGAAACATAAGAATGGAAGGAACCACACCATATGGATATCAAAAAAGTGCAAAAAATAGATCGGTTAGCCTAAAAATGGTGAAGTCGTAGTTGCGGACAAAGTCGGATCGGGCGCCCTCTGTGAGCTAATAGACTGTACAGTCCTTGTCGAAAAGATAGACGGATTCCGTGACTGCGGAAACGCGGTGGGACCCGAACGAGGGATGAGGAGAGAGCATGCTCCAAGTGAGAGGGTGTAGTAGGTCCCAACGCGATTGTGCGGCCGCGACGATATGAAACCGCACGCGCAATCCGTCTATCTTTTCGACAAGGACTGTACCTCTTCACAGAAAGCTCCGCAGCAGATAAGGGAAAGGGATTTGAGATCAGCATTGGAAACTGCATTTGTCAATATACACCTCATTTCGATTTGTCGGACCCCGCTAGTATCCTTCCGTGGTGAGTAGGATTCAAGCCGTGACGTTTTCAACTCAGTCACGGTCTGTCTGTGGGTATATAGATTGCGACTGCAGTGATAGCTACTCAGAACCCCAAAAACAAGTTTCTGATCGCATCCGAAACTTGCTTTTCCAAAAGCTTGTCGACAAGTTGTTTTCACACTTCCTTGCCGACAAGTTGTTCGCCCGAAAAGCTTGTCGACAACTTGTTTTCACTGCTTCGTTGTTGAAAACAAGTTGTCGACAAGCTTTTCGGGCGAGCAACTTGTCGGCAAGGAAGTGTGAAAACAACTTGTCGACAAGCTTTTGGAAAAGCAAGTTTCGGATGCGATCAGAAACTTGTTTTTGGGGTTCTGAGTAGCTAGTGAAAAATTTTCAAGGCTGCGATAGCAGTGTTTTTATACGATCTTTCTGGGAAGTCCCAACGTTTATGTGGATATATAGGAGGATTCTTGAAACCTGTTTCATGCCTTTGGGATATTTGATAGAGTCTGCTCTTAAAAAAAAGTGCATCACACTTGTTTACTCTGATCGTTCTTTTGTGGTGGTAGATTTTGCAAGGGATTGTTCAGGGTATGGAGCGTCATACAGTCCTTGTCGAAAAGTTAGACGGATTGCGCGTGCGGTTTCTTAACATAAAAATCGGCCGCAAAATCATGGCGGGACCTATTCGCCTCTCTCATTTGGAGCAGGCTCTCTCCTCATCTATTGTTCAGGTCCCATCGCGTTTGTGCACTCGTGGAATACGTCTATCTTTTCGACAAGGACTGTATCTGGAGTGGGTGGCGCGGCCGAGCTCTGCGATTGACCAGCTGGATGAGTTGACCAATCGCAGAGCTGGACCGCACCTCTATTTCCAGGTATAACGCTCCATACGCGATTGTTCAAGATTGTCCACGAGTGCCTGGCGTTAAACCTACAATGAAATAAAAAAAAAACAGTCGTGGGGAGAACTCGTCCACGCTCCTCCCACTCGCTGCGAAATCAGCCAACATTTCAAGCTGCTTCCCCTATAACTTGTGCGCAACGGCTCCCCTATCAAGTATCACGACGGATAAGTGAGATCAGTAGGATGTTTCTAGCTTGACTAACCATTTGCAGAAATAAACCAGAAATAATGATTCTCATTATTTTTCATTGGACTTACTCCCGCCATCCAACGGAAGCGTTCCTTCCTTCTGTGTAACAAGAACTAGTTCCCGCAAATTACATTGGGTTCGATTGTTTTTGTTAATCTCGAGAGAACTGTATGTAGCTGTTTTTTAGTAATGAAGCGAAGTCGTCCAGATGACGACGTCGATATGCAATCTGTTGTCAAGCCGATGACAAACGCATTTAGATTGCAGGTAAGGCTCGTTATTTAACCTAAAATGTTTCGCGACAGGTGTCAACAGCAATCTCTTAAAAAGGATGATCCGTGGAACAGATTGCTGATCCAAGAATTTGAAGACGTATTTTGACAACAGTCTCCTTTGTGTTTGGCCTTTACGACTTTTTTTTTGTTTCCAGTGCGAAGACGCAGAGCGTGACCGTCATGCTGCACCAGAAGTGATGGTGAAGTGGGAGGAGATTGCCAAAAAGGTGGCCATTACACTGAAAACAGCCAAATTGAAGCATGTTTGTCAGGTGAGAAGCGTATGAGTTCGTTTACGAATAGCTTCATAGAAAGGTGGAGAACGCCCACGCAGATTATTGAACCTTGGCAGGGTATATGGTCCTCTTGGGTGAGTTATTTCCAGCAAGTAGACTGATATCCTGGAGTTACTGAAGATAACGATGGATCATGATGCGTAGCCTAGAGATAAATATGTGGTTCGGTGATAAGCATTGCTGAAATCGGCGCGGCTTTTCCTATAGGACCACATTTCTGTGGGCGTTTCCCATTGCGCTTCCAGTTTGAATTAAATAATGCGCATCGATCGTACTAATCAATATCCTCCACATTGCCCTGATTTACTGCAAATAGTCCTAGAAAAGTACAAACCCGTTCCTGTGTAACCCAGTGAAGAGAGTTATATTTTGTGCTATCTAACAGCTAAATCTCCAATATCTGAGGCAACTTTTTTTAGTACAAAGATCTTGAATCATGGAAGAAGCATGGAGTTACACATCCCCTCAGTCAACATGCTGCTGCTATTGCAAAAACTACTTCAAGCGTTACTGAGTATAAATGGGCGTCTCCAGAAGAGGTAATTAAATGCGAATGTTTGTTCTACTTCATCCTTAGCTGCTTGTGGACGTTTAGGTGGTTATCCTGTCGGAGTCGGCTGTTGATTTATTATGTTCCTCATCTTTTACGATACATGTTTTTGTTACACTACCTGATGTGAGTTATTTTCTGTAAATTTCCTCGATGGCGAACTCCCTCCATTTTTGTTTAGTCTTTTTTTTTTGCATTTTCCAGAGCATTCTCGGAAAAAGAGATTACATCAACCTAACGTATCCGGCGAAGCGTGCTCATTATATGTGTAGCTGTCTAGTAGCGCTTCGCAAAGCTCATAAGGATTGCGAAGCCAATTTTATAGTTGGTTCAGGAGGAGATGCAATCTTCCCGAATATCAGAGTGTCAGGTAAGATTTTGCAGAGTTTATGTGTTCCTCCTTTCAGCGGGGTTCTATAATTCTTGGATATTCTATCAACATACGAGATGCATTTTACAGATAAGACTTCCTCAGGAAGCGTATTGATTCATTTTGGAGCGTCTGAATCAGCATTAGCGAAGACGTCACGATTCGCGCCGAACATCTCGAACATTCGAGCATCGACGATTTATCCGGAGATTACGGATAAGGGTGAGCTTATATGAGTTACAGCATTCGATTTGCTTCTGTATTTGCTTTTATCAGCTCTTTTCTGAAGTGAATAGTTTCTTTTCATTGGTGACTGTTGAATGTACTTGCCTGAGTCAATTAGGTTCTTTCGCATTAATTAAATCAGAAGCGTTCATGCGATGGTCATCACTCATCTACTGCTAGTTCGTTCTGCAAAAAAAAAAGAACTAGTACTTTTCTTTGTAATTCGTAGTTCGATTTTTGTAATTCGCTAACCTTGGATATGCTGTCAGTGACGCTGCAATGTGTGCGTTTAGATGAAGAAGCGAAACCTATGTTTAATCAGCGAGTTCTACGAACCATACTTGAACCAGCTATGATTCGACGAGTTTCGGCTGAACTACGTCATAAAGAGAACATTGTATCAGCTTTGGCTTTGGCTACTCGATGGTTTAGGTCGCGAGGACTGGAAGAGGTGAGCGTTCACCTGTGATGATGTCAATTTCCGTTGAATTATCTAAATTTCGCTGAAAATTCCCAACAATTTTTAGTTTGATGACTTATTGCTTGCGTGTTTTATGGTTCGATTACTCGAAGAGAATGTCGTCGTTAAGCAACAGGACTTGCTCACAGTTCTGAGGAACTTTTTCTTGGCCATTGGTGAGTCCGTTTGAGTTTTGAGGATATTAGAGCGCGTTGTGATACTGCTATGACTGTATGACCAAGATTTTGTAAGTTTTCCGTTCTATTCCAGTTAATTGGGACACTTCTGTGGCCATAGGGTTTCAACCAGATGATCTGGAAGATGACGTCATCTCAGCTCATCTCGCGGCTTTTCCCGTGGTGTTCCTCGATGATACAGGTTACTGGAATGTTGCGAATGGGATTTCGAAAGACTCGCTATTATTGGTAGGTACATATAGATCTCTTAATGGATAGAACACTCACTAATGTCATATACCTTGAGAGTTATATGAAATTACCCGAACAGTAAGGAGATCCGTTGGTAAGTCTCTGTACAACAATGTGATGGCATCCTCTTTAGGGATTGGGACTGCGAAGTGTGTAGGGGTCAACGAAGACCTGTAACATTACAGCTAAAAAGTAAAAATTGGAAGTCTAATGTAAACCTCCTTGATTAACTATTTTTCCAGGCTAAAGCGGATTTGAGTCGTTCTTTAACCTCTCTTGGTGATTGTCTTGCTTTCGACACGCTGTTCTTGGAGCGGCACCACTTCTTTTCATCGTTTGACCATTACTTCAGGTAAACTTGTGTGCATGCAGGAAATACTTGCTACCACTTAACTGTGCCCTTGTTCTTGTGTATTTTTGTCGAAGAAGTAAGCAAGTTCCAACTTTTAGGTTAGATTTATCCCCTGAGAGCAAGAAGCTCCTGTGTAAAACGTCAGACCTCATTGTGGATACAGTAGACGATGACGACCGACTGAGACGGTTTATTGGAAAACTCAGCACGGTAAGAAATATTAATTTAGACTTAAACGCGCTTTTTGTCGTTTAATTTATATTCTCTTTTTTTTTTCTAGAATATCAATGAGTGTATGGGTGAGCGATTCGACAACATGTACATACATCAGTTGGAGGATACTAACGTTAGTTCAAAATTAAAATAAATGAAAGTTTGTATTATGAAAGTAAAATAGTGTACTCATTGAGTTTCTATCCATTGAAATTGCAGCAACAGACGGCTTCATTCTTGCTTGGTTTTCGAGTTAAGAGAGGCTGGACGAATCCGATTACGATGGGACCTGTGGCTACGGAGCCGTCTGCTAAAGGTCTGAGTCAGCGCTTCTAGAATGTTCTCCTCACACGCAAATTTCTATCGGTTCTAGCATTTCGGCTCCTCTGGAAAGAGAAGACGCAGCTGAGAAAGTTTGCGGACACACGAATTTGTGAATGCATGGTTTGGGCGAATACGGCTTCACAGGCTGTCCCGCATTCGATACTTCAGTTCATTCTTGTCAAGTATGTCCACCATTTCTCATCACTGCTTTTTTTATCTATTTATCCATTTGCGTCTCTTCATATTGTGTCGGGTCTTCTCTTCATTCTCTCATCCCACTTAAAAATTTGTCCCAGAAGACAACGGTGATTCGAGGCTTTTTTCGAAGTATTTTTTCTTCTGTAGTATATATATATATATATATATATATATATATATATATATATATATATATATATATATATATATATATATATATATATATATATATATATATATTCTGTAATATATGTATAGGTTCCATATTAATGTGCAACTTCCTATCTTTTTCAGTCTCTTTCTCCTGCGGAAGAAAATGAACGAAATGTCCATCTTTGCTTTTCTTTTTCTCGAATCCTTGTTTTTTTTTCAAGCACTTGACACAGAATGCAACTGTAAATCGTGGAACTTTTTCGAAAATGCTTCTTGTATCAGGAAATTCATGGATTTATGATAAAGGAAAAGAACTTTTAGGATTGATTTATGCAATTCCAAAGCAGGCTCATTGCCTGTTTATCTATCCGCGACACATTACTCTCTGACCACATTGCTACCTCTTAGCGTCCTTTGTATGCATCGGAAAGTGCGCGATTCCTGCATTTTCCCGCAGTTTTTCGTTTTTTTAAACATTGTTCGCTCTCTGTTTTCGCTTTTTATCTGTGGACAGTTGTTTCGGCAAGCTCATCATGAATTTGTGCACTTGGCTATTCAGAATTCTTCTGACATACGCGCGTTCCATTTTGTCTACGATTTCTTTGTTTCTATATGCTAGCTGTGAGGTAGCAGCCTCTGGAAACAGAATTGCTCTCATCACTGAAGGTAGCCTAGAATTATCTGGCGACTTTCAGCCACTTCGGCCTACCAGCTGGCTGCATATCATGGAGGAGCGTGTTTCCAACTGGATTCTCATCTCCGAAAGACGTGAACACGAAGATTACTACCGCATTTGCGAGTTTGAGCGGAATACTAAGATCTGCCAAAGGTCTTCCTCTCATGATCACCAATATACACGGCATCAGCTCATACATAAGGGATACGGAGGTGTGATTTCATTAGCGAAGCAGTTTATGGGGCGGATTGGTAGTGGATTCTTTTCAGCCATGTGCTGCGGAAGTAGTATGCACTACTGATCAAGGACATATTGAAGATGGGCGGCGGATGCCTGCTCAACGAGCTGTTCCACCTTATACTGGCGCTGTGACGGGTAAGTTCGTTTTTCTGTGGGAGTATGGTTAGAAAGTTGTGATTAGGAACACATTATGGATTAAGTATACATAGTTGTGCAGAACTAGTAATTAATGATGAGTTAATATAAGGTAAGTTCTCTCCACCTTAGTTCCAACCTATAGTTGGCTTTGGGTCAGGTTATTGATGTTGGGTTACATATTTTCCATTTTTGAGAGATTTTTCAACCTCCTACTCCTTGAAGACGAGTAACAGCTTAGCAAGAAATGTTCATAAATGCAATGTAGGTAATCATGCATCACGTCTGGTTCTATCTTTTCCATAAGCTGTTCTTTTTCTGCCAGTTACTGCTTTTCTAGCAGTCATCTAGAAAAAAATTGAAAAAAATCTTCGAAAAAAGAACATTGTAGCCCCATCTCAACAACTTTTTTTTTACATAATTTCGTTTAGAAAGTTAGTGTTGCGGAGATAATAATTTTATAAATTGTTAGCAGCAGATTTACCATACTTTAGACCTCTTATGCATTTTAGTTCACTTGAAATTGGAGTACTCTGGAAAATGGGGTGATACTATTGAAGGAGTGCGCCAGCTGTCAGCAGCTTTCTACATTGAGGTCAGGCTGTATTTTTCATTATTAAAGTGCCATATTGTTTTCGTCAAAAACATTGTTCTTTTCTTCAGATAGGAAAATATCTCAAAGAGAAACATAATTTGATAGCGGTACCAACGATGGATCAGCTGTTTGTTGTAAAGGTTGGTAATATCAGTGTTTTCGTGGTATTAGAGCAGATGGCCCATCTCCCCCCATTATTCTTTAGGATGGTGTGCTGTTCAAGCTGGTGTTGGTGTTGGATAAGATACTCAAAATGCTGGAGCAACGAGTTGCTGAAGTGAGAGCTAGTGGAGCGACCAGAATTGAGACGAGTGCCGAAGGGCAGAGATTGACGGCGTGGAAGAAGCAGTTAGTTCAACATGATTTATTTTTGAATTATTTCCTCCTTGAGTAATGCAGTTTTTAGTAGTACATTCATTTTTTTGCACCTTGACCTTTTTTTTCTGAAAAGGCTCACTCCTTTGCTTTCTAGATATGTGCATGAAGCGTTATTGCAAGCCTCGTTGCAGTCTTTTGCTACTAAGCATGCTGCCTTTGGAGAGACTGTACAAATAGTGAAGAAGTAGGTTGAAGCTTATCCGGCGTATCAGAATTATATGAATTTATGTAGCAGTATTTGCATAATATTTGATAAGATTTTCTTCTAAAAATTGATTTGGTGTACTTCCAAAAATATATTGGTGTTGAAATGATGAAGAAAAAAACGCTTTTTTTGTTACTAAAATGACTTTGCTCTTTGCGCGTTTTGGAAGTTGAATGACTCCACACCTATGTATTCGTGACGTATGCGTCTTCGTTTCTTATTCAGAAGCATTGATGCATGCGTATCTTAGTGTACATGTACGTCATCTAACAGTGGCTGCACGACCCAGCTCAGATGGAAAAATTCTCATATAAACTGCTTTTGAGGGCGGGTGAGGTGTCTAGACTGGATTACCTATTGTTGTTTAAGAGAAAGCTGTTCTGCCGTTTCTTTTGCTTTATTTGCGAACTGATAGGGTGTGTTAAATCAGTGCACCCCGTGAAATTATCCAATATGCGGTGATTAGGAGAAGGCTTGTCACGTTCTGTTGTTGATTTCTTAGAAGTACGATTAAGGTTCAAGAGCGAAATGTGGTGGTTTCGCCTGCATATTATGTTTGCGGTGTCAATAACGCGCCGGAAGCAATCCACCAGTTGTGGTAATCTGTTTCAAAAGCGACGGTTTTGAGCATGGTGTATACTTTTTCCAATCCTTGCGCACTCTCCCGAGCTTTTTCTCTATGACGTCCTTACAACTAACTTCGCCAACGAAATAGACTGTAAAAGAGCTATGCCTTATCACTATGACGAGTACCGCATGTCCAACGAATTATATTTTCCTTAGACCAGCGCTCGTGCTCAAATGCGCTAAATCATGGAATTGTAACATTCTAGAGGCTCCAAACCCGATCTAATCTTTATATGTTGTGTTACTATAATATGCATATGTATTTTTATATTGTTATTTACTGCACTATGTGTTCCGTGAAAGGATGGACTTCAGGTGGTTGTCGATCCACTACATGACAGACGCTGTGGCAGATCTTGTCGTGGAGATGATAGTAGCAGCTGCATTCGAGCATCCAGTTCTACCGCCACCACAGTGAGTTTACCATTTGCCATTCTGTTTTGTTCATTTTCTGTCTATTTTGGCTTACCTTATGTCAAAGTTGCTTGTTTGACTATCGTACTTATCTACAGTAATGTTTTATTCTGTGACAAATACACTTCAGAACACCCATAGCTGCTTTTCGTCGCGTTCTGCAACTGATGGTTAGGCATAATTGGACAGCTCGCCCACTTTTTGTGGATTTCGACAGTGCATGGAATGGTGAGAGGTTGTGAATAAAGAGTTACATGCGTTCTGTAAATGCCCACACATCAGGGCAGTTGAATAATCCCGATAGAAAATTTTGAAGGCTGTTTTTCTTCAATTTTAATACAGTTCGTAGTGATTAGTTGCAAAAGAAGGTTGGCTTTGCAGAGGAAGAGATTGCCAAACTCGAATCGAACTTCGTTAAGATGCGGCCTGTTCTGCCACCAATGGTAATAATTACTAATGAGGATCCGGTAGGATCTAGGTATGTTGAGCTACTATTAGCTATTCTCTTCAATTCTTTTATCTTTATTATTGTACTGGTTGCATTAAGATTTGTTTCTCTTCGCGTTGCAGGTGGACCAGAGATGGACCGACACCACTACTATTAAAGAGGATCGTAGCGCTAGCAAAATCAGTACTGAAAGTACTTGACATGAACTATGAAAATGAAAAGGCAGTAGATGTAAAGGTAACTAGCAAACACGCCCCGCGAACGATGCTGCTGTATTAATAACCAAGGTTTTAGTCTGCATTGCTCAGCGTGGACATGTCGATTTACGATGCCGTCATAGAAATCTTTCCAAAAATGGTTGTCAGGACTGGCATAAGTGAAAAGACACCCGTTGTTAAGACTCCTGAGGTAGCTTTTTTTTAACTAACTTTGTAACATGAAGCCCTTACTGTTTTAGTATCGTAAACCAGCATTTACATGTTTAGGCTCTTCCTGTCGTTAATTTCGACCCAATTGATGAACTTGTTTACGCTTTGAATGCTCATTTCCAAAATGTGGCATTGTTTTTCTGGAATAAGTATGGTGGAGATCGCATTGGAGTAATATGGAAACCGTACGAGTTAGAAGTACCAGCAAAGGTGAGTGGCAAGCTGAGGTTTTTCTCTTTACATGGTTTTTTGATACATTTCAATGGATGTGTATCGTCGTGAAGGAAAAGGGGGCGTACCCATGCGAATCTGACTGGCGCATTCTATCCGCCTGTCATGCCCCACCTCTTCGAACTCTTACGGCGTAAAACTTTACGTGAAACATGGTGTATTTATGCTGGATGTGGTGCGCTATACCTGGAAAGGGGGCGCGGTCAAGCCTTACCACTGGTCAGTTCACCCAATCGGCCAATTGCAGGGCCCTTCAGTGCCGCCCACTGCAGGTATAACGCTCCACACCCATTTATGCTTGACGCCGTACGAGTTCAAACAGGTGGGTGTGACGGGCGGCTCGAATGCGCCAATCAGAGTCGCCAGGTTACGCACCTTTTTCCCTCACGATGAGACACACCCCATTTCTATGGGTAAGTATAGGTCGCATCCATTCGGATTTTTGGCCATGCATTCAGATTTGGGAAAAGTCGTAACTATTAGACAGTTCACTCTTTGTCTGTCATTCGAGTTCTGCAATTTATACTTTGCATTTATACTACGCATTTATACTACATGCATGCTCCGCGCGTATGCCCCAGGTTCCAGCTCTGGCGCAGAGGAGGTGCTCGTGACTGCGGCGCTGCGGTGCGAACAGCCGCAGCGCCGCAGTCACGAGCACCTCCTCTGCGCCAGAGCTGGAACCTGGGGCATCCATCCTGAATTTATGTGTCTGACGTATCTATTTAGTATGAATTGCCCTTATTTCTCCTACTTGGTTTGAACATGCTACAGTCTATTAGATCACAGAGGACTCCCGATCCGACTTTGTCCGCAACTACGTCCTCACCATTTTTCGGCTAACCGATCTATTTTTTCCACTTTTTTGATTTGCATATGGTGTGATTCCTCCCATTCTTATGTTTCCCTACTGCCGTTCGCTAAAATATCCTTCCAGACGCATTCTGCGGGCAAAGTCGTAATTGCAGACAAAGTCGGACCAGGCACCCCCTGTGAGCTAATAGACCATACATTGGTTTTTGTGCGTACTCATCACATTAGTTATTTTTGCCTTAGGATTAATTTTTTTTTCAACTAAGCAGCTATTGGTTGCTGAAGAAATTCGAGAAACAGCGGCTAATGATCCATGTGTTTCAGATTTCCCGATGCAGTACACACTATGCAAGCAAAACAGGAGCGTCCAGCCTACTTTTGAATAAGGACGAAATTCTGGAAGGAATACGGATCTTAGGTAGAGGAATAGTTAAAGATATACATTGTAAAGCTTAGTAGGTTTTTAGTGATATGTCATTGGTGTTTTTGTTATTTTTAAAGTTCATGGAAGGTTCTTGTATTTACTATTGAGGAAGTCCTATGAGCTTCGTCTTTTTTCTCCTTGTTGGTTCAGAATACCTTCACCCTGTTTTTACCCTGTCATTTAGTTATTTCCCTATAGTTTGTTGATTACCTCGTTGTTGATCTATTGATTGTTGATGATTTATTGTTAATACGTCAATTGGCTTACGAAAGAATAAATGAAATGTTGTTTATCATTTCCACACCATGTGAGTTTCTTCTCCAGTCGATATCGATCCATGTTACTCTTTGTTTATGTAAGAAGTATTTACTCCCACATTTGGTAAAAGCGGGCTTTCATTTTGACGGCGCCGAAGTGATTTTCGTGCCACTTTCTGTACATTTAATTTGCTATCTTATTGTTAGATATATCCTTTTTTCCTTATAAGTAATATGTGATACTGACAGGACAATATGGACGACATAGATGCACTTGTTGGGCAGTTCACTGAAACACAGGTGGATCCTGCTGCGTTGGGTAGGGTATGGTTTCCGGAATGGCGTAAAAATGTTTCTTGAATGACGATTTTCTTGGCAATTTAAAAGGTGACCGCTGTTTAGAAAGATGCACTGTTCCAGGTGAACATCCGCGATTTAGCAAGTTCAAGAACGCTGGACGAGCTGCTGAACAGCAAGCGAAGAGGAGAGAGGATGTAAGTTGGGGTACATAATTGTACGAGCTCTGTTGCAATGGGAAATTTAAGCCATTTGTTAGGTGCTTTTGCTTTTCAATAACTGTACTTGTTTGGAATAGTGGTGAACGACTCGAACCAAAGTGGAAAGTCCGATTTAGGCGATGGAACGTCAACGGAACAGTCGTTTTGATCACTTCAATCATACACGAAAGCTAGCTGAGAACGAAGAAGATGATGAGGAGATTATTGATGCGGAACGAGATCATCAAGAGGAGCAGGAGAAACCACAAGATCTACGCAAGAAGCGCTACAAGTCTAGGTGGGTTGAAGTGGATTAACTGTTAGCTACATATTAACTGACAGCTAATCATCCTTGCATCACCGAAAACTGCTCATTTGATATGCCGCGTTGCACCATACACGCGGCGCGGTAGACCCTGGGCGCTGTTGTCAGACGTTGCAGGTATTGATGTTTTGCTTACATTTTACTGAAGCATATCAGAATTAGGATAAAGACACAAAGAAAACGGCAGAGAACACCGTCAAAAAAAAAAACAGCTCTAGTAAAGTGTGCAAGTTGGTAGAGAACACCGTCCGACAACAACAGCTGGTCTGCTGCGCCGCGTGTGTGGCGCGGCGCGGCAGACCAGACGGGAGGTATTCCGTGGTGCAAAAATGATCGATCGACACTATATCTTTCAACCTCTTGTGGCGTACAGCTCAAAGGCGTACAGCTCATTTATTCTGGAAATTAAAGGACTATCAAGAATAAATTTTATTTAGGGTTTCGAAACATTCTTAGGCCTAGGGGTGGGGGGGGGGGTGCAAATTTATCAGTGTGGTATGGGAATCTACAAGGAATTTCGATGGTCGAGGCCCACAGATCTCGCTACACGACATGGAACACTGGGCTCTGATTCTCTTTTCACGCATAAACACTAGCACCTGATGTTAGTATCCTCAGTTTCGTCCGAGTCTCCTGCTTCTCATGCTAAGCTGTTCAAATAGGTAAAAAACAAAAATAAATGATAAAAACTAGATTGTGAATTGAACTTGTTCAGCCGTTGATCATTGCTTCATTTTATTTAGACTGGGTTTTGTCTGTTTATAACAGATGGGTGCTGAGGCGCGTGGGCGCAGGTCTTGGTCACTGCAGCTCCATCTATCGTATCTGTTACTGACATTACTTACAGGTACGCAGATGAGTTAATGCTAAGTGAATGGCTGGTGGATATACCTGAACAGTTGTCATCAGAATGGATGATGGTGCCTTCACCAGTTGGAAAGCGAGTACTAGTAGTAGCTGCCAAGGTGACTCTATTTCGGTGCTTATTGACTGACTTTTGTTTCAATAAAGCTATGTTAAGGGAGCTACAACGGCGTATAATAAAGCGGGCAAGACGATAACTCAGTTCCGATCCCGTCTGCCAGGAGGACATCAGAAGTCAAGTACGCTTCATATAAGTGAAGAAAGAAAATAGTGATTACTGACGGCTGTCACTATAGGGAATTCAGGCGTGTACACCATTCTGGATTGTATTATGGATGCGAAGAAAACGTTCTACTGTTTGGATGTGCTTGCATGGAATGGAATGGATATGAGCGCGAATCCATTCGATTTTAGGCAATATATGCTTTCATCAAAACTGAAGGAGTCTCCAGAGATATCACTGTCTTCCAAGCAATTCCCGTGAGTTTTTTCGTTGATGAGTTCTTTTTGAATTTAGTGTTTTCGCAAGTGGGTACTGAGTTCCGGGCACCTCGGTTCTACATAGATTGAGATTCTTCAGGACCTTTTTCCTCTTATCCTCTGGAATCTTAAATAATATGCGCTGACGAAAGGAGGGATAGAACCCGCCCTTTCAATGTATGCATTTTTAGTAATAATATTCTTATAAAACACTTTTCTACAGTCTCTACTAAGTTCGAAGTACGTATGTATTGCTTTATTCTATTGAAACCAAGGGGTAAACTCTCGCTTTTTTACAGTATATTTATCTTTGAAGAAAAGGGCTTTTTCGAAAATTTTGAAGACTAAAATTTCCCAAAAACCTGACTTTCCACGTTTCCATTGTTTTCGTAACGGCTCGATCTTCCTGTTAGATTTCAGTGAGGGTAGCGCGCGTGTTACTTGGAAGCTGACGGATAACTTTGTTGCAGTTACCGTTTCCTGCCACTGCCATGTTGTAAATGTGAAAGGGCTCTGATGGAAGAAATGATGAGGAATGGTTTCGAGTAAGTCTCCTTGAATCTTTAGCGATTTTCTCTGTCTTTTTTTTCGATAATGTTTATATGGATGGGAATATTGCTCTAATTTCAGCTTCGAATTGGATGGACTGTTATACTATCACTCCGGAGTTGTCTATGAGGCAGGCCAAAGCCCACTGGTTGGTTGGCTGAAACCATGGATGCTGCCGGAAATCTTGAACGTCACCGTGCCAGAGAAGTTAGTTCATTAGATTGTGTAGTCCAAAACCTAGTGTGATCCGTGTACTTGCCCAGTATTGCTTAGTAATTTTTCTAAAAGTCGTATTGTTAATTCCAAACCTTTTTCATGTTGGACCTAGGCCAATTTCAAAGAAGTGGGTCATTATGAGGCTTGGCTGCGGGAGAGGAGTCTTGTCTTTTTATTGGGCCATTCAAAGGAGGGGACAGTCGCAGAGATACGACAGAGCCCGCCCCAATTCGCCTAATGGTAGCCCATGCCCAGTTTTAGAGCCGACTTTCTATCACATTTCTTTCTTGTATGTGCCATGGGTTTGGTTCAAGCCCAAAACCGTGAAATCTCTCAAAATTGTTCGTTAAGAAGTGCACTAGTTCTGCAGCTGCCTGAAATCGACTGTTGCTGAACTGTAATGCCTGAAAATATGGTCGTTGTCGTAGTCTACTGGAAACAAATCGACCTATTATTAGCCTCTATAGGGTTAAATTTATGGTCTGAGATAGCTGCCTTGCCAGAAATCAGTATTTTCCTCGTTTTAGGTTCTTGAATGAGAACGTGCTGCAACAATCCTCACAGCAGTTCATCGACGCCTTCAACATCGAACACCGACATGTGTCAAAAATCGATAGAAATATCGAAATGGAAGAAGCAACAACCAGTGCATAGTTATTCGTTAATCAATTTTGCTTTCAAAGTACAACTTATGATGTCAATTGGAGGCGGAGCTTTAATTTTGTTCCTACAGCGGGTTTTTCGTTCTTTGTGAAGCCACGCCCCCAAAGTATTGAGTTGTTGTAGCACATTGTTACGTTGTATACTGTTCACAATTTCATTCGCTTTGTTTTACCTTACTAGGGGTCAATGAAGAATACCACAGGGTTATATATTGAACACAAGAATTTTGTGAAAAGTGGGTGTGGCTTATTGTGCGAATATTGCGAGGTATCGCCGTTACCGCTGAAGAGGTGCGACAGGGTTGCGCATCCAGTTCGCCGCGGCTACTATCAATCGTGATCATCAGATCCGGTCCTGGTGATGGATATGGTTGCGGGACGCGGCTGACGTCGTCATCGTGCGCCGCGCGACACCACCCAGGTATCGCGCGATACCTAAGCCCGTTCTTCGAACCTAGCACTCCATGCGCATTGCTATTTCGATCTCACGACTGTTCCAGGTGCATGCTGAACTCGTTGGCAATCTGCCAGAACTTGATATTGTCTTGTAATCAATTGCGAACCTATATTGTAACCTGAATAGTATTGTAAGTCATCGTCCATGAACAGCATGCATCATTGTGATTACTCTTGATAGATGTGTCAACACCTCCAAATTGGGGAGGGGAGAGGTGAATATGGAGATATGAATGTTTACCCTTGGTAATCTCAGTGATGATGTCGGCTCATATGCTGCACGCTCTCTACATCATTGCTGTACCACATCTGGAAAAATCTTTTTTTTTTTTGCTAACGAGCTGTAAGATGGTTTCGCCCTTCTGAAGAAGATTTCCTATACATTCTCCTCTTCTATAATAACGAGTCGTTGAAAGCACCTGAGCCGGTATGCGTCATTGGGCTTACCCAGAGTAAACATGTTAATGCCTTCAAGTTTACCCCTAGGCCATCCGCATGCATCACGGAGACTACACAGGGTAGATGTGTCAAAATCCTCAACTTTATCTATCGTTAACACAGGCGTTGATATGTTTAACCCTGGGTAATCCCAGTGATGCACGCCAACCCTGGACGTCTTTAGCTTCTTTATGTACATATATAGCTTAATCCATCACGTGATACCCGGCAGCTAGTGAAAAAGCAGCAAGCCCCACTCACAATGTTTCACCGGAACGTGAGGGATGGTTTTTTTGTGCAGAGTTTCATTTATTTTATTCATTTTCTTTTATTCATTTTATTCATTTATTTTCAGTTTCATGTAAAGAACCACGAACACTCGGGAAAAATACTGTTCCTCACTGACCCCCAATTCGACACCAATTTTGGCTTCATAGTGTAGAGCCATTTTCATCGAGTTCTGATATTTAGGAGGTGCAACACATTATACTGAGGGCCGAATAAAAATCTAAAAACTCTATTTAATTATTAATTCAAGACCAGACCTGAGGAATTTAAATGCTTCAGAAAGAGGTGACCTAAATGCTTTTTCATCAGTCCTGAAGAATGTTATTGCTCCCGTTTTTTTCAAATATTCGAACTATAGATTCATTCAAAATCAAATTTTCGAACTTCAAAGATTTGATATGTAGGTATCTAATGCACTATTCGATCCTAATTATACAACACTATCTCAAAATCTACTCAAAATTCACAGCATAAAGTGGTTTTTTTTGGAGTGATGGTCTTTTTTCTCTTCTTTCATGGCTTTTATTTCCTTTCTGCGATTACTGTAGGTGTATCGTACGACTGCACATCATACCTCTGATCTCGTTTAACTTGCCATGAGGCTTACCTTTATGTGTGCTTATATGTACGTATGCGTGATTGATAATGGAAGAAAAATTAATGGAGTAGACTTGTTTCCGCTTCGTTCCTATCACTGTACGGGAACAAGACTATGAATAAGGCCTTCCGGGGAACTCATAAGTAGTGCGGGAATGCCAAACACATCTTAAAATGTGAAAGAACAACTAACCTTTGAGCCCCATCAGGGCTGTGCGTTACTAACGTAACGAATTAACGCATTAACGCGTAACGGCCATTTTTGACCTAACGTAACGAATTAACGAAAAACCCCTAAAATTCGTTAAAATCCACTTCGTTAATGGACCAAACAGTGTTTAAATGAGTACTTCTCTCGCTCCACACAACTTTCTCGTAATATACAGCAGATTACACGCATAGTCGCGACGTGTCAAAAATGATCTGCAGTAAGGCATCCGAAGAACAATCTGCTTTCATGAACATTTTATCCCTTTAGCTTTCATGAACTAAAGCCATGCAGTGGGCATAGCTGTAGAATTGTTGACGATAGATATGCGAATGAGAACATTCGTGAACCTGCACCTATTTTAGGAACTAAACGAATACCTCACGCATAAACCATCATTCTTCACTGATCCTCCTGAGTATTAGAGCAGCGATACTAACATCTCGAAATTCTTTCATACCAAAATGTTGGCATGTGAGTACCTTTCCGCACCGGCAGTTGAGTGCGAGCGTCTCTTCTCGACAGCAGGGTTGATTGTGTCAGATCTAAGAACGACCTTGACTGTAGAAACTTGGAAAAGAGGTACATCAACGCGCCTTATCCTTTGAATCTCTCATTTTCTCCCTAAGATTTGAAGAGTTCTCATCCGTTCCCATTGCCAAAGATTTATTCCAAAAATTGTGAAGCAAAATAGGTCAACTCTTAACCAAAGGCATCTCTACCATTTGTCTCCCTTCAGTCTGACTATTGCCTAAATTTGTTTTGGGAAATCCAGTGTTGTTCGCCTATCATTTGAGCCAAGACCTTTCTTCATTTACTCGTGGGCTTGTGTATACCATACTTTTTCACAGTTTCCATGTAGTTCGTGAGCCAGTCGCTGTGCACGAACAACTGGGGACTAGTTCTCGCAAGAACTAATATTTGAGAGTATAAAAAGAATTTCCGAAAAACAATCGAGTAATGAAGATGATAATTTCTTTGTGCTTTTTCTCTCTATTCTTGTTCTGCTCAGACCTACATGCTTGCTCGAACCTCAGTAAGACATATGTAAAACATGTGGCTTACTATTTATTTACTTTTATTCATTTATTTAATACATTGACGTTATCAGTGTGTCCACGTGAATGATGTGCCGTTTTTTTTCAGCGGAATATACATTGAATTTGAATAAAAAGGCAATAAATGCTTTAAATTTGTTTTTCTTCGCCAAATCATATGAATGAGTAGATCTTTCTTCGCGAAGTTAACGGTGGAACCATTCGGCCCATTGTTTTCTTTGGTGTATTAAAAAATTAATAAATAAATAAACTTCTTAGCAAAGAGTTGGGTGCCTTCCATGGGTTTAAAATTATCGTAAGCCAGAACACAATAAAGTCTAGCTGAGCATGCAAGACCAAACAGTATCACTTCGGAGGAAAAAACTTTACTATCCACACTAACTTGCCATGTGTCCAGGGCCTGCACGCACCACTGAGATTACCCAGGGTAAGCTTGTTATGCCAGCTTCGTATGTTAACGATGGATCATTTTTAGAGCATTAGAATGTTTACCCTGGGTAAAGCCATGCTTCCGGCCCATGACTCCTCTGCGCTAACTTCAGCGCACAGGTAAGCCTACTGAACCTAGTGCTGTTGGTAGAATCAGTGGCCGTATCCATGAGCAGTTCAGGAAAATTCATAGTTCTTATTTGGGTTTCTTTCAGGCTCTTAGCAGATGCGTTTATTTCCGGCAAGCTTTCGGCGATTAACGCCTTCGTCAGACCTTAACACCAAGAAATATTACAACGTCATCAATTGCTTTACAATATTCAGATAAGCAAATCTACCGTGTGGCAAGACGACAATTTTGAGTCTGACAACCGACACAGAGATGCTAATCTATACAACATGATCTTACTGACAAGAGACGGTACTTATGACAAAGAAGGACCTCACCCCCTGGTTGTTGGTGACAGAATGAGGAGAGGAGGGTTGGATCAGAGAGCGGAAAGAATGTCAAGGGTTTGGATCACGTAATCAGACGCAGTATCTCCCTTAACTCATCTTTGGTGTTGATTTCTGGCCCATGCCTTCTTATTTCCCTGGCTTCCATTATTTTCCTCTCCAACGTCTTTGTCAAATGACGATGGAGGACGCGGACCGTGAAGACTGCAGGTTGTTCTCTTGTGTGTCTCAGGGTCCGGTGTCTTGAGAAACTTTCTTTTGGGTACGAAGCAGGGTTTATCAGTGCCCGTCTGTGTTCGTCCAGTCTTTTTCGCAATGGTCGGATCGTTTCCCCTACATACTTTTCACCGCATCCACTACTACCCACTCAATAGATATACTGTGCCTCGGAGCTCACATATCTTCTCTCCAGAACAATAGCGACAATCAGGTCCAGGGCATCGATGCTCGTAGAGCCTAGTGGATGTGAGCAGGTCTTTTAACGTGGGAGGTGCGCGGAATACAAGCCTTATGGGTAGTCCGAAATCCTTTACAGCATGACTCAGTTTTCGGGATGCACCATCTCCCACATATGGGAGAACAAGTGCCATGCCATCTGTGGTTGAGTAAGGGGGCCATGTCTTCGAAGGATCAGCACGGTACCCGTTTTCTCCGAGCATGCGAACGACAGTGTTTTCTACCGTCACGTCAGTTGTCGTGCATAGCTTATTTTTCGTTTTGAGCAGATTCCGCACCATATTTGCCTTTACAAAGGCCGGGTGCGCACTACGTGAATACACCAGAATGTTGGAGGTCGACGGTTTCTTATACCATAAATATTCAGTTTTCCCGTCACTGATCTTAATTCTTGCATTCAAAAATGGAAGAAAACCGTCCTCTCCAGGTTCTTCAAGTGTGAAAGTCACATTCTCGTCAAACGAATTCAGTCGTTCCAGTGTGCTTCCAACATCCGTTCTGGTATGTCCAATCACAAATACGTCATCGATATACCGTTTGTAGAACAGTATTTCAGATGTTATAGTGTTCCTCTCGATGTGATCCGAAAATATTATGGTGACTAACGGCGCAATCCTGTTTCCCATTGCTAGACCACGTCTCTGCTCGAAAATTTTGTTGTTGAAACAGAAGACGTTGCAAGCGAGCACGGCTTCCAGCATGATTCCCACGTCGTCCGCATTGAAGCCCATGCTCGATATTTCGGCAAGATGTTCTTCGTACAGGGAAACTTCATAGTTGTTAGCTCTTCTAGAGTGGATGAGTTTTTCATACAAAGGATGTAACATGCTGCCTAGTGATGTAGCATGCTACTTGTTATAAATGGCAGAAGATTTGCTCGGACAAAGTGTATTAATTTTTGCCTTGAAAACTCGTCCACTTTAGAACGACGAGTAGGTCACAATATTCCTGGAAATGCTCACAAATTCCACCACTACTAAACGTAGTCATCAAGTTTTTTTTTATCTAACGTATTGGACCGAGCACAGTTTCGCATGGTGGGTGCGCGTGGCCAATCGATTTTTTTTCTGGCCACGCGGTGTGGTGCACCATGTGTATCACGTGGCCACGGGGAGCAGGTTTTTCAAATATGAGTGGTTAACTTCGTGCTTTTTTGCAACTTAGTGTTTTTTTTCGTTCCTGGCGTAAAAATGATCTAGTGTTCTGCATTTCGGTGATACTTCCTTAGCTGGTCATAACGTTGTAATATCAGCTTGTAGAGTTCTGCTGAAGTGAGAGCTCAGCTAGGCTCCATCTGATATTTGTTCTTTGTGTTGAATACTGTAATTATTCTAAAGGGCCGTTGGAAAAGTGCAGTTTTAAACGTTTGGGAATGGCGTGATGCACCATGTGCAACACGTGGTCATACGGGAGGGAAGAACGTGGTGCACCATGTGCATCACATTGTTCGCAATGTGCTAATATTTTTTCCTTATCCTAGGTCTACAGTTTGAGCGTTAGTAGATGGTTTTGGCCATTCATTAGTTTGAAGCTTGTTATGTGTTTCAGTTTTCAATACATGTAAACAAGTAAATAATCGGTAAATAAGTCGTAAACTAGAAGTTGTATTCAGGCCACTTGCTATTTTTGTACATCCGTTATCCTTGAACTTTGCGCTGGAATGCTTTGATATCGCTGGTCGACGCGAAAAACTTCCGCAACAGATAGGTCGGGATCGAGAATCTTCCTCGACCACCGCACCGATTGTATTCCTTTTTTGGGCTGCATTAATCCAGTGCTATTCCTGCCTGGTTTGAAGAAGTTATGGTTACCTCCCTGTTCCTTCTCTTTAACCTCCATGTTTTATATCCAATTCGGCGATAAAAACGTCTGAAGGCCACAGCAACCGGAAACACGCGGACTTCCGGTCGTCATGGAGCGCTAACTGCTGGCGAAGTGCACTGGCTGTTCTGCAACCGAGTGCCCAACCAGTAGTAGTGCACTGTGACCGTACTACTCGCTCACTACCCCTAACTACTCTATAAACGATATAATTGCAGCTGGTTACTGCGCGTTCACCCAGACACTGCTGCTGCGTAAGTGTGTTTAGGCACTAACTCAATAAGCGTCGATTTATTACTGGCCTCGTCGCTTTTTGTCGCTTCCTCGACCGGTTCCGCGTGGCGGCGTCGGCGCCGACGGTGAAATCGGCATCGCGCCATCGTCGCCGTCGACCAAGGCGCCGTCGATCGTCGCTGGCGTACCCGATGAAAGCAGATTAAGCATTGAATAGCACTACAATGCGGCTTATTCGAGCCTTTTTCCATGGTTGGCCGTGACTTTTCGTCCTTGCTCTATTCATGTTTTGCTGACGTCGCGTAGAGTTCAATGACATTGGCAGTCAAGGCAATGTCATGGCTCTATTACGGGGTTGACGCCGACCAGTAAGAACGTCTGTGAGGCGGAAAAATGTTTTTTTCTGCTTTCTCTACTAATTGCAATGAAATTCTACTAATTCTGAGCTGTTATTCTGAATAGACTGCCTCTACTTAACTACCCACTCTTGATTTTTCCCTTCTCCTATCAATATTATTTCGTAGAATTTTTTTTCCACCTCCTCTTCAAATTTGATCTAGTTTTCACTGTTGAATGTACATTTTTTCGGCTTCCGTGGACTTGATATACGTTTCTGGTCTAAGCCTCCACGTGGTCATATTCACACCTTTTTTGTAGTACATTAACGATTCCTGGCTTCATTTTGCAGTCTTTTTACAGAGCATTTTATATCTCTCGAAAATAGGGGCTTTTCACAGAACATGAAGGTAACGAATTATTTTTTTCTTGCCTTTAATATGACTCCACGAATTTTTGCGATCTATTCTCATTGATTATCATGGTCTGTTTAATTAAACCTACGCTTCATTTCAAGATATTGTCTTCTTCTTCAATAAAACTCCCGTTCTGTTGTCGTTCTCCACTTTAGAGGGGAGATTCATATTTTACCAACTTACTAACCAACGAGAGCCCTCTCCTGTCTCTCGCTTCCCCCCCCCCCTTTAACTATGAAACTCTTAGCCCTGATGATTACGACTATGATGCCGACCTTCTGCATCGATTAGGCCAAGCGATCCTTCACCAAGTTGGTCTGTATAGGGTTAAAGGCCCTTCACTCATCCTGGATAGCCATAAAATTCTCCTGAGACCCTTCCAAGACCATAAAATCGTTTGCTTGAGCAAATGGATTGTCTTTCAACGTTATTGCATGCAGAGAACCGTAAGAAGGACCAATCCGCGCGCCCGCCGTGATTGGTCAGGTTTGAGGTTTGATATTAAATGTCCGTAAATGCCGATAACCTTCACAAAAATGGCTAGCAAAGTGGCAGATTTAGTTGGTTTCCAGGTCGCTGCAAATTGGGCGTGGCCAAGGTGCAAATTCTTCTTCTTATAATTTTCAATGATGGAGGATCAGTGCAGGGTGCACGATTGGTTGCGCACCTGCGTTGAGGGCTTACGCTCCTGTCTCTGAGTAGATTAACTGGGCCCAGATACATCATTGAGATCACCCATGGTAAATACGTCAACTTACAGATGTTTACCCTCTAATTGGCATCCATCAACATGTTTACCCCTACGTGACGTTGTTTATACCCACTCACTACCGATGGGTATGAGATTACTCATCCTCTCCTATGAGACTTCCAAACCCTGGATTCTCGATGAACTTCCAGAATCTGTTGTCTTCTTCTAAAGCGCTCTAATGACATTTTTTTTTGATAGACCAGGGGCGAGGAGCGTTTCTATTGGGAATCTGATTAAAATACACTATTAATCCTTCCTATATAACCACGGCTGCGCTTTCACATGCATCCTCAAAACCTGGATGCATCATTGAAATTACCCAGGGTAAACGTGTCGACGCCTATGTTGGAGATGGGTAAATTGTGTGGTGTCAACAGGTTCACCCCGGGTAACCTAAATGGTGCATGCAGCCCCAAGTCGAAAACTTCAACGGCTTTGTCATTTATCGGAAAAGGTGTTTTGCCAAACAACTAAAATTCCAGGCGTTTTCGTCATTTTTCCTTTTGAGGCGACGCTTTTTTTCTGGATCTTCAATACTAACACGTGCAAGACCGGAAGAAAATCAGAAAATCAATGACCGCCGATTGTCCTCACTTTTGAGGTTAATGGTCATCAAACCTGCACTTTAATAGCATCTAACCGGCACGGAGGCTCACTCGAACTCTACTCGTTCTCGTGTACTTTTTCCTCAGATGACCTTCTTTGTGCACAGTTTCTGCGTATTGCGAGCGGAAATTATGTTCTCACGGTCAACCTTGAAACGCCTAATAGAGGCTGCCGTCGGTCGCGAGGGCGTTCGCATGCTGCTCCACTTTATTGGCTCGTAGCAGTTGTCGACGAGCGACGAATTCTACTACTGTGACACCTCCGAATGAGTGTGCACTCGTTGCTGCCTCTAGCAGATGCCGCATGGTTTTTGCTACGTTTTGTGTGACATTTTTCCTGTTTTCGTGTGTCCCGACAACAAATCAATCAATATTTCATGGATCGATTCGTTCCGATTCGGTGCCAGGTGCAGTTAAGTGATGCAGACATCGCAATTGTTTTTTGTCATACATTCCAGTCAAATTGTCTGTTTACGGTCGGAATGTGCTCGCGGTTTTTCCTCACCGCACGGTCGTCACTACGCATCCAACCGAATACTCGACTATTCGATGTCGCTGGCATTGACAGGGGCTTTGGGGGAAGTATTCACAGCAGTACAGCAACTGCAAAAAATAGAGACAACAAAGATTACTTATTTATTTGCAAAGAATCAATACTTGACTATCTGTACGCAAAGTTGCAACTTACAACACCGCTCCTAATCGTTGCCAAACGGATGCACACGACGCATTAATTCGTCGTAATGCATATTTATTTCGTAATTTCCTTAAGAATTAAAATCCCCATATTTTTGAACAGATAGGTTCCATAGGTTCTATACATTACATCGAATCGAATGGTTCAGGAAATTTTCAATATTGTCCTTTATATCGGTCAAAAACATCACTGTAAATGTAGGCAAACCTCCTTGAACCTGACCGCCTCAATCCAAAACGACTGAAACACTAAATTTTTAATGGAATTTTCTGGAGTTGAAGAAGCTCGACGTTGAAAAGATTGTATATATTCAGATTCGTCATGAAAAGCACAATTTGACTTTTCAAGAAGAATTGAAATTGGTTCTCTCGTATAAGAGCCACCATTATAATGAACGGTAGCCTGAAAATACATTGTCATTGGATTTGAGTTGCCGTGATGCAAGATCCTGAGCTCCGATGAGTTTTTAATTTTTTCATGGAGGTGTTGTGATTGTTGGAAATAAGTTTTATTATTTGGAAAGATTTATGATTTACTGTGGTATCTAAACCTTCTACGCAAAAAGTTACTACCTTTTAATATTAGAAAAAAAGCGCACTTCTTTTTTTTTGCAAAGATTGGGAGCAGCATTGTAATTCGCCCATAACATGTGAAGGTCCTGACACGAATTTCTCGAAAGCATAGTGGATTACTCATTGTGATCACCACTCAGGTCGCCCACCTTTCCTAATACGGAAACTTCTCACATGAAATCGCTATCCATTAGGGGATAGTATGCACTGCGAAATATCTTCTCTACGAATAAGTTAATTGTTTATGTAGTACCTTCAAATTAAAGTCTATTGTATAAAGTGCTACAAACGTTGTTGGAATATTATCCTATGATTAACTTAGGTACGAAAATAAAACCTCCCTGGTTCGCTACTCTGCTCACTTTCTTATTGGTCAACATTGCAAAAGAACCAATGGGAACGCATGTCGATTTAGCCATTTTCCCACCCATGAATATCTGTTACACTTTGAGCATTGCTACAATTCTAGGGTTGTATTTAGTTCATACCCTATTTGAAATGCATTTCCTCTTATTGGCTGGGTTCACCGATGGACCAATCACGTGTTTCCTACTATGGTTACTGTCTCCACTGTAGCTTTGCCATAGTTCAGACCGTTCAAGAATTGAAAACGTCGACATTCATAAAATAGAAAGCTCCTAGCTTCTCTTCCTTAGAAACTGTTCTCTCTTTTTCCGAGCACTCGAATCATCTACTCCTTCGGAATCGAATATTTCGTTTCGAAGAAATGGTAATACTCAGAGTAGTTATGGCGTAATGTGTCGTTTTTTGCCAGTTATTTGACTACAACACTCTATTAGAAACTGAAACTTCGTAAGGAATGATCGTCATGTGACCAAACAAGTTGTCGTACCTACCTTTTGCCGCTATTACGTCAGGAATTTCTCGTAGAAGAGCACTGGTTACCGCCACGTGTCAACAGCCACCACCATCTGGGTGATCGATTCCATGCGAGTATTGATTTGCACTACATTAAAGTTTTTTTTATAATTCGCTTTCATTTTCTTGGAGAGCTTTCTTGGAGATTCTTGCTCCTGCCTTTCGGATACACCTGAATTCGGCCTCATTTATTCTGCTGAAGTATATATTAGGTTGAGGAATTATAAATGTCCGTTTGACCTTCAAATTAAAAACACCACCACGACAATATTACAAGAACTCCATCCAAGAGGTATTTCCCAAATTGTTGCATGACCCTTCTACTTACCTTCCATAAAATGAACGAGCGCCCTCCTTGACAAAATCGTATAGCTTTGAGACGCCGTAGCGACCTACACAAATTTCAGCTCTACCGGACTTTTTGAAGTTGTTCTCTTTCAATGAATACTGCATCGGCAGGAGTAGATACCAGTCTGGTAGTGCCGATCCTGTACCAGGAGGCGGATGAGGAAGGGCTCCCCATCCCTATTTTTTGGTTCTCTTCTAGGTCATTTTCGCGATGTGTCGCTTGGAACGTGTCGTGGACAAGTTTTGTAGCAGACGTTTTGATACCATAACGATGGAGGTCTTGCTCTAAGCGGTCCTTATAAGGCGCAGAGATATCAGGAGTAAACTTCTGACCAGGATTCATCATAATTGAATGGAACGTTCCTTTCATATTTTACCGCAAACGCAATGTTACCTTCCATTCGTGACCATCAGATTAACGTGTTGGAATAGGCTGCTGCACGTCGCTGAGCAGGTGTGGTTTTCTGTCTGCGTGCTCAAGACACACTCTTCTATTATCTGACACTATAATATAACGGTTTCGAAGGATTGGCGACTCTTTACACGGCAGAGAAGGATTCGGCCGATGGCGGCTCGAGCATCTGCAATGTTCGCCTTGAGTGGGCGGGCTATTATTTAATTTTTTTTCAAAAGTGAAACATCGGTAGATACCAAACAAATCACATATCTTCTGGAGCGCCATGAGGTGTTCTTTCACATGAATACACATGCCCCGCCAAAAATAGTGACACTGGGGAAAATAGAGGAAGAAAGGAAAACGAATGCAGCGGACATTTATAATTCCTCAACCTAATATTTTTCCTGAAAAGTAAAGCCCGAAAACCAGTCGTGGCTGAGCCGCATTCTACATTTCCGTTGGATAGCTGGCCGATCGCGTGGCCCTACAAGATAGATGAGATCTTAGCTTCGAATTTTCGTACTGTGGTAGGCTCACCGTTATGCAACGGTGGACCCCAACTGACGGTGCGCTTACCGGGTGTGTATCATCGTGAGGGAAAACGAGGCGGAGCTTTCCCGCCCTCCACGATCAACTCGTCCTCTGTCCATTCAAATTTTGCATAGTCATGTATAGTGAAATCGCGCGCGAAGGGAACGAGTCAACTGTTTGGGGCGGGAGGAGGATTTGAACGAACCAATCACAGAACTGTACCACGCCCCGTTTTCCCTCACGATGATACACACCCGCGCTTACCATTATGCCCCGAACATGACATCCACCTCCGCTTATCCCACCGTTTTTTCACCAGTCTTATCAATCCCATGATTTGCCCACCATTCTCCCACGATACGCCCTGTAAACTCGTCACTCCCACTGTGGAATCTCCTTTTGATCACGCTTTGCCCACCTTTATCCCACCATCTTTCCATCCCCCACGATGGAATACGATTTTTCCAGCATTTGCCCACCGTTATTCCACATCTTCTTCCCTCATTTGTCTTCAATTTGCCGACTGATGACCGACATTTTGCCCACGTTAAACCTATGGTCACTCCATCCAGACTGCGGAACAGTTCAGACTGTCACTAATAGGTTGCCGTAATCAGCGATTAAAGACCGCTGTATCCAAGAACTTTACCAGATAATTCACCTTGTGGTCCTTCTATTGTAATACCACATACTTCTATTGTCAAACAAAAAAATCTCATCCATCATCTTTCAGTAACCGTCAGGCATACTTCCATCTTCTATGAGGATCTTTTGAGTTGGCACCTGAGAATTCAACTTTTTTTTTGTAGGAGCTCCTCCAGGAAAATTACAGGCTCCAATTTTAAGAAAAAAAAAGCCAAAAAAAAAACTTCCATAACTCTTCAGGAGCCTTGGAAGTGTATTGAATATCTTTTCCTACCAAACAGAGACGTAATCCTCAATGCATGTCTATAATAATCGACTTCCTTTTGAAATACCACCGCACTGTCGCGTCGGATGACGACGGCAACATTGGAAGTTATCTGGCGAGTAACTAAACACTGTTATATACAATACTTTATACTTTTATAT
The DNA here is from genome assembly GCA_037903475.1 of Ancylostoma caninum. NCBI lineage: Eukaryota > Metazoa > Nematoda > Chromadorea > Rhabditida > Ancylostomatidae > Ancylostoma > Ancylostoma caninum. The sequence goes on from JBAJFG010000190.1 coordinate 215,562, forward strand.
GTATTAGGTTGTATGGGATTGGCATCTGCCAGTTTTGCCTCGAAATTTCGATAAAAATTTTTTCGCCCAAACTTCACCTAGGTGGGTGTTGCTTGAGGTGCTAAACACGATCATAGTATCCATTTAGTAGCGTAACTTCGAGGTGGATCTCCGTGATAGGACCACTATGAGAAGCGGCCAATCAAATTAACATAATCCACCCCGTTTCGCCTCTTCATGACCCATATTCGAGAAAATGCCGAATTGGAAGAAAACGAGGGTTGTATGCAAAACAGTGTTGAGAATCGTGACCAGAGCCTAGAACAAGCTCAAAACTGTGTTGAGAATCGTGACTAGCGCCTAGAATAAGCTCTCTTTCCAAAACTGGAGAGGATTCTTTGAGATAGCGTATCTGCAGTATACTTACCACAAACCTACAAAAACGGAGTTATTCTACAAAAAGGATACGATTTTCGTGTTCAGTGCCTCAAATAACCCCCGTAGGCGAAGTTTGGGTGAGAAATTTTTAGTCGTACTTTTTGGGGCAGAATTAGCCGAATAGTGCCTGTATTTTAACCTAAATTTTTCTTGAAAGTCCTTCTTCAGCTAATATATGTTATAGAGGTCTAATTCGAATCTACACGTGTTTCCATCTGCATTGTTATTTCCTACTATCATTCGGATTCTACATTCTACTTTTTTTTCCATTCCAGTCAACCACTATCCTGTTCAGCTTCATCGCTCTAATCACATTTTAATACTGTTTTCGACTTAATTCACGTTTTTTTTCTGTTCGCTTCTATCCTCAATGAAATGGATCGATCGATCTACTAGTGATTTTCCTAGCGTTGTCCTCAAACGAATCAATGACTGAATTTCAGATGCCGCGGTTGTTAGGCCTATTAGCTTTAATCTCCTTTGTACATTGCCAATTGGACTGTGATATTTTAGACCCAGAATGTAGAGCCTTATATAGGTAAGCTCTAAGGAAATGAGCTACGCCAGAAAGAAAAAAATTCATACTTTCAGAAGTGGAGGAAGACAGAATGATTTGCGACGGAGAGTGAAAAGTCATTGCAACTATCAAGATGTTTGGTTGATACCAGGTCGAGCAGACGCGTCATGCAGTGAGTCTCGGTATTTTTCTCCTTGAATATGCTAGAATATTCCTTGGACGAGGCCGCGTCGCGCCACCTGCGCAATGCAGCAGACCAGCTGGGCGCTGTGATTGCCAGACGTCGGGATTACCGCTTTGCCTACAGTTACCGCGGACAGTACCTTTATATGTGAGGATTCTCATATCAAATGGCGCCCCGAATTTACCCAAAACTGATGGCCAGGTGGATTCTTGAGATTATAACCGCGCCATTTACACAGGGTAAAGCGTGGACACACTCCAAACTTACCCAACGTTAACAAGCGTCCACACAGTTACACTGGATAGTCTCAAGATGCATCCAGACACTGACCGCATAAATACGAAGGCCAATCCATTTTTCCTGACTGTGACATCACATAAATGCTGTAGTTCCACAATCTTTCCAAGGTCTGCATGCATCTTTAAGATTACCCATGGTAAACGTGCCAATGCCCGTGTTGAGTGTGGGTGAAGTTGCGGGTTTCGAAACGTTTACCATGGGTAATCTCAATGACGCATGTGGGCCCAATGCTTAGATCCCTTCGTTACCGGACAGAATCGTTCCTATTCGGTCCCCTAGCCCAATTCAAAATAATTCCAGCGCGGCCTGGCGCCAAGCGAGTGCTAGAGATCAATCCTGGACAGGTTCGAATCAGGCCAGAAGTGGTTCGGCTGCCTGGTTGTTTTACGCTGGAAATTAAGAATTTACGGGTAAGTTGCCTGACAATTTAGTCAGTTTTTCCCCTTTATACGCAGAGTTGTAGTGTTTGGGTAAAGCATGTTGTACAGTGAGCATCGATGTGGCCTTTCGGCGAATTCGAGAAAGACGCCGCGCAACCGCGCCGCGTGCCGAAGCCGATGTCGTCTGCCACCGGAACGCTATTTCTGGGCACTTTTCTTTCCGATTCAATAATCTTTCCTCGTATCGGGTAGAAAAGCTGCTAGAAATAGCATAACGGCAGCAGACGGCATAGATTCCCGCGCGCGCGGCGTCCCTCTCAGGCCGCAGGAGGGCCACCGGCGCTCATTGTACCTATTGGTGATTTTTGATATTTAAGGTGAAGGACGACCCTGATATTATTGGCAATTCTTTCTTCGCCAAAGCAGAGTATCAGTGGTGGAATGTGAAAGACTTCTCTAATTTAAAATGTCAGAACGCTTCAAATAACGGTTGCGGTGGTTATGGCAATAACTGGTCAGTTTTTTTCCTCAAGAACTAGTCACTATTTTCTGGCCAACTAGCGATTTTGTAGTCTCGAATAGTGCCTCATTTAATATGAGCAGTAACGTTTTTTCCAGTTACTACTGTGATGTGTGTCAATCGCTCTCCGAAATCGATAACGGTGACATCGACATGTCTGATTCCATAGCCAGTCAATTGCGAGGAATCAGTTGTCCAAAGCGACCAGGGTTCTACACGTTCAGAAAAGTGTGCATATCAACTGTTTTCTAAGGGATTTACAGAGACAGTCGGCTAGTTGAGGGAGTGCGTCTATGACTTTTTCCACAATTACGGCTGCGGCGCAGTGCCGGCTAGCTGATCTGCTGGTTCATCGCTGGGAGGAGGCCGTAGGATACGTCTGGTTGGAGACTTTACTAAGTGACCCCAGGAGAACATCTAAATGGACGGATTCGCACCAAACACATATTAGAACTCACACAAAGCGTAAAAATTTGAACCCGCTGATAAGCCGACGGATATCACGCAGCGGCCGCAATTGCAGTTAAGGTCTTAGACGCACTCCCTAAGCCATCCGAGTGTAGTTCATTCCTTTTCTTCTCAATTTCTGGAGTTCAGGAATTCTGTTTCAATGACTGGAGTGCTTTCGACACTGATGGCGACTGTGAGATGGATTTCTTGCAAGGGGACAGAGGCGACTATAAAGGTGCCTTGGCAAGCTTGCAGCAAGTTGGCTACGTGAGTAAATTTCGAGTGTTATGAATCATGCGAGGAAATGGGGCGGGGCCACCACCACACCATTGGCGCAATCTTGCACTCCTTCGCACTCTTTAGTGTCAACTCCTCCATCATTAACGTAACTACACTGTTCCCTTCAAATATGAACTAATTCGAACTTTGATGAGTTGACACTGGAGGACGGGACGAGGTTGATGAATGCACCAGTCGCAGGAAAGTGGTAACGCCCCGCCTTCCCTCACAATGAACCAGACCTTTATTTTAGTGTTCACAACGAAAGATCTTAGCAATGCATTTAGGGATCAGTGATTGCTAAAATCCGCCTAGCATTCAATGCAACCGGGAATATCGAGCGAAAAAGAATACTGAAAGAGGGTCAGATCGAGGAAAGTGTGGCCAGGTACGTCGACGAAATAGTTTCTTTTTTCTAGATTCACTTACTCCTATTTTTATTCTATTTTATTTGCTTTCCTATGATTTGGCATCACTTCTAATTCTTAATTTCTTACAATGGGCAGATATTTTGCATGAGCAGCTATTTTTAAACGCGTAACACCTATCCATCAATACCAGCTGGCAACTCAGGATGCATTCTTTCGGTCGTCCGATAAATTTTCTCTTCTTGGGCAGCAAATTTCCGTGCTTCACCCTTTCTTCGTCAACCCATATGGGAATAGCACCCTGCGGGACTATGTAGCGCACTGTTTTACTCATTTATTACAGCTCTGTGGTACCAATGTACCGACCCCGGGGAATGGAAGGTTTCGTTGGCCTTCTACGGGATCGAACCACCGATCGTGCGACTGAACAGCGGGCCTCTTACCAGTGCTCTACCCGCGCCCAACTCAAATAATACAAGATAATAATCCATTGAGTGAGACCCAGCATTCACAGCTGATCCTGCGACGGTTTACCACATCGCATGGGTGCGGGGTGACACTGGATGTCGGGTTTCGATGCACAGCTGATCTATGTACAGTCCTGTAGATCAGGAGGGAAGGATCTCCGCGACGCTTAGAACCCTCCACGTCGTTATCTCCAGCAAACAGATCATGGGTCGACATGTTAGAGATGACTGAAGACAACGTTCGACCGTGATACGCAGTATGTCTAACATGTTAATCAATTATCTTCTTGTTGGAGATAATGACGTGGAGGATTCTAAGCGTCGCGGAGATCCTTCCCTCCTGATCTACAGGACTGTAACTGTTTGAATAGAGCATTCAACTCTAAACAAATTTGTTATTCGAGCTGGTGAATGAATTTAATTCTCCAACACCCCATTGACTTTGACGCTAAAGCATAATTTCAGAGAACTAGAAGAGCGACGACGTACCTGGGACGTTAACAATGGCCAATTTGACAAGTTCAGCCAGTGGTACATCGAATACCGAAAGAACATCTGGCACAAGTGCGTTCCTCTATCAGAATTTGAAAATTCATTTAATCCTTAGATATCCAATATTACTGGGGTTTAACTTGGTATTTCAATCTACAACTGCAGCAAAACTTCTTCCTGCTTTGATTTTTGAGAAAGGTACGGATACTGGAAAGGAAGGGGAGAGAGTGGAAAGAGAGAGGAAGAAAGAGAGAACGAGAAAGAGAGAGAAATGAACACTGGAAGCCCCTTGATGCCTTTATTTGTAAGCATTTGGCATATATAGCGGCATATTGCGTATTCTTCAGAACTTGACGTTAACAATGAACTGTTATTTCGTCGCAGATTGAATCATCAAGGAGTCTTGAATGATCATTTGAAAAAACTTGTTACAGTGTTAAAAGAAGTCATTTAATAGGCTTTTTTTAAAATGTAGTAGGAAGGGAACAGCTTGACCACCAGGACTTGAGACTGTAAAAAATTACTGGTTTTCACGGAAAGTATTGTTCTGTTGTCTGAAACTAATTGAATATGGATGTTTATCATAATTAGTAATCAGAATAGCTCACAACTATACAATAACCCTAGTTGATATTTTTGGTTGAAGTAGTATTAGGTCTTAAATAAATCTTTCAATGAAGACATGCAAATCACAGCTAATTAGTGAACATTTTAGGGATGACTACCTACCATGGTTGCTGTACGAAAACGAGATCTCTTGTCTTAAGCTGACGTTTGACGTCTGCGAGAAGCCACCTCGTCGTATCAACTTCGGCGGACGTGTTAGATATACATGCGAGAACTAAGTTAAGCCGAGTTCAACCTTTAACACCTCTTCTAGGGCACAAGAAAGCAAAATTCTCAGTTGAACTCGACTTGGCACTAGTAAATGAAAGACATAACCAGTGAAAATATGTAGGTATATAAGTTGTAAACAGAATAATCTAGCCAAGTTTGCATTTTCATACCAATAATCAGGAAATGTAGCTGGCATTACGTACGCATACATTCTTCCTTCCTGATCTCAACGAGTCGTAGGATTTGCCTGAAGTTTTTTCGTTTTGTTATTGATACGTATTGATCGATAAACCATGTATAAATGTGTTCCTGAAACTTCTGTTGAACCTACTTTATTGAAAAGGTTCGCTTCCTCGGCAGCTTCTCTTCTTAACCGAATAGCATCTGCTGCTTTCTTCCTTGCCGCAGCCCTTTCCGCGAGAAGACGTTCATGCGCACGGCGACCGCGCTCCAATGCCTTTTTTGCGTCCTCCTTCGTAAAAACATGGCGGTGACGGCGTGGAGTGCGCGTTGGATGTGCCTATAGCAGATATTTGAAGCCGTGGGTGCTCATTCAAGGAAAAAAAATAAGATGGTTTCGAAGTATTGGATGAACTCACTTTAGAAGCTGTCGTTGACGCAGACGTGGAGTCGGAAGGCAGTGGAATTCGCGGAGTATCTCTAACCACTGATGCCACTTCGGTTACTTTTTCCGAGATAGATCGACGCAACTCCTTTCTGAAAAAATCCACACAATAGTTGGGAAGGGTAGCATCGAATTTCACTTTAAATACGACGATAGGCATTGTGTGCAAGAGCCATGCTCAGTGCATCAGCCTTGTAAGGATGTTGTCGACCATACGTAAACTACTTTGCCATCGGCAAAAACGTGGAAATTTCTTTAGGCGCAATACTTTTGAGAATTTTTATGCCAGAGGTAGCATCGTGCTTGACAGTGAATAAAGTTCAAAACACAACAACCAGATTAATACAGTGGACGTCGATGGCGGTGGCCCATCCGCGGCCTCGAAAGGACGCCACGCAGCCGCGCCGTGTGCCCCACATGTCTTCTGCTGCTGTTATGCTAATTCTAGCAGCTTTCTTCTCGATTTGGTCAAAAATCCCTAAAATCGGATAGAAAGCCGGTAGAAATAGCATAACAGCAGCAGAAGATATCAGTTACGGCGCGCGCGGCGCAGCAGTGCAGCACCCCTCTCATGGCCGTGGATGTACCACCGCCATCGACGTCCCTGTAAGCATATTCCGGACTTTCCCGATACACTAGGGTGTATGGGAAAAGCTTCAAAACAGCTGATAGCTATTAGCTAAGCCTAAGCTACTGCCGATAGACCTGAGTTTTGAGGTTCAATCCTTTGAGAAAAATGGGGTTATCGTCGGTACTTGACTTCTGATGAATATCACTAGAACGAGCGTGGGAGAATGTTCAGGATCTGGCGACATCTCCAAAGCCAATGTTCTACACGGCCTTCAAGAGAATATTGATATCACAAAACAACTGAGCAACTTTGAATTGATTGTTACTAGCATCTCTGCGATCTGATTATTAAGCTATGGTATCACAACATTTAACCTATTGTATTCTGATGAACATAGAAAACGAATATAACGCTAAGAATGCAATAGAGGTAAGGAGATAACCACTCACCGGATCCTATTCACGTTACTTTTCTTTTCGTTGAGTAGCTGCTCTCGAATCAGCTGAGCATTTTCGGCTGTTTGCTGACGTACCTAAAAAAGCAGCACTGTGGATAATAAAAGAACTAGCTTAAAGAATGGTTTGTTAATGAAAATTTCACTCCCAAAGAAAGAAAAGCTAAATTTGACAGTGAGGGCATATCCGCTAACTTGTGTTGTAGCGAAAACTCGTAACTGACCAAACAAAACCAAAAAAAAAATACTTGGCGTTAGGTACCTGAAGCAATCGTGCTATCCTTCTTCGTTGCCGTTCCTCGCGAATGAGTCTTTCACGTTCTCGAGGGGTTATGTGAACATTTATAACCATACCTCTACGAGGAGAATGATAAATACGTAAGTATCGCTGGAATTCATGAAGAATATGTTGAAATCCTTGATGCAATGCGGACAATCAACGCAAGAAAAAATTAGCGGTAACAGCAGAGTTACCAGCGCTAAAATTCCACAGGTATCTGTGACTATTCCAACAACATTCGTCAAAAAAAAGTGGTGATTATGTCGAATCTTCAAAAAACCATGGTACGACAAAGTTAAGCAGGAACAATTCATTATTGAACAAACAATACATAATCGAATTAGAAGAGCAACAGATAAAAAGATTCACAATTAAGCTAAAAACAGCTAGTGTTCACCGAATTGTCTTCAGCGCAAGCCGAAAAATTTTAACCTCGCGCGTCTACGCTGGGGCGTAAATCGCCACTGGAGCACGGTGTACCTCTCGGCAGCAATAGATTGCATAGGAGAGATATGCTATGCTAACGCTATCTGAAGAATGTGTGAGTTTTAGGTGTACACAGTTTTCATTATAGGTCAAACATCTCGATTTCGCTAATATATCGGCAACATTCATTGGAGGAATTTTAAAAAAAAGACGCATCTGCGATGTCGTTTCCCATAGGCTGCTTCTCATAGATTATTATATTCATAGCTTCGATACGGATAAGATGAAGGTCAAAGATTTATGAATCACTTCGATAACAACGAGACAGGTGAAGAGTGTAGTTTGTTTAGTACAAGATGGTGAAAGGCCTTTCCAGGATGATTCGGATAGAAACAGTTCCAATATTGATCAAGAAATTTTAGAAAAACTTTATGAAAAGTCGGAATGGTAAAGCCGAGATCTGCGCCGTCTCCTTGGTTTCATGTCAGGGCTAACGCTCAGCTCAGCATGGATAGTGTCTTAACTTGATTTTCGCCAAATATTTTGGCAATTGTGTGGATCTGTGAGTGTTAAAGAGCGAAACATAAGCTAGTACAACATATTTCATGACGTGCATGGGTCGAGGTCCTAATAATCGTGAAAAAAGAAATTGAAAGAAAAAAAATCGCACAAGTTCATTGCCCAACCCAATACAATCTTCTTTTTTTAAAATTTGATTTCTTTCACTGCGAAACCTGAAACATAAAGCAAATGTTCAAGTTTTTCATGTAGTCCATTCGTGTGATGTAGCGGGCGGTCGAACAGATGATACAGTGTCGTAGATCCGTACTCGGCCGGTTGGCTGCGGCAGTGCTGCCAGCAGGACGCCACGTGTGATCTCAGGCGGTGCCCCTTGAGGAGGAGGGGAATCTACGGCACCGTATGTACATATGTAATTTCAAAACTCAGTATATTTCTACATTCACAGATTCGTTGCTTCTCACCTCTGGGAAGTTCACTGAGAACTTAGCTGTTTTTCAGTGAGCTGTTATGACAGTGATGGTGATTTATTCTTTTCCCTTCAAATTGTCAGTCTGATGTGTTTACTGATGCTAGGTAAAGGCTTGCAGCGTGCATACAGTTAGCGTCGATGGTGGTGGCCCCTCCCCGCCCTCGAGAAGGACGCCGCGCCGCGCGAACCGGAATTAATGTCCTCTGCTGCCATTGTGCTACGTCTGGCAGCTTTTTCACCTGATACGGGGAAATATCATCCACCTATATCATCAAGAAAAGCGCATAGAAATAGCACTCCGGTAGCGGTGCCCTTCCACATCTCCGAGAAAGTCGCGCGCGGTTGCGTGGCGTCCTTCTCGAGGCCGCGCAAAGGCCACCACCATCGACGCTCACTGGAACAGGTGCGTTGTCGTCGACTTTCATATAAATAAATATTAGGTAACTCTGGATGTTGCTAAATTGCCGACCTATCCTAGTCTTAGAAACCATTAAGTTGATTGTCGGATGTGCTTATTGCAATGGCTGGTGGCTTATTACGCAAAAAATTTCAGATTAATGTGATGTGTGTTATCGAATTCTACAGCGAGGTAAATCACTATCGATCAAGCGTCCTTTTTTGTCTGAAAGGCCTCTGGTACCATGGTGGTATTCCTTCCACTGGTCGAGATGATAAACCATTTAGTGATATGTGTACAGTGGACGCCAATGGAGGTGACCCATTCAAGGCCTCGAGAAGTACGCCGCGCAGCCGCGCCGCGCGCGTCGTAAACGATGTTTTCTGCTGCTATTACGCTATACCTAGCAGCTTTTCTATCCGATGTTAAGGATTTTGACTGAATCGGGAAGAAAGCGACTGAATAAAGCATTCCGGCAGCAGACGACACCGATCCAGGCGTGCGCGCCGTGGTTGCGCGGCGTGCTTCTCGAGGCCGCGGATGGGCCACCTCCATTGACGTCGGCTGTACGTGGTGTGCTGTGTTGTGCTGGCCTTCACAGCGCAAGAGTTTCGTGCACAATGAGGTGTGGGGTTCTCTATATGTGTTGTTTTCTAGTTGGTGCTGGACCAAGGTAACACTAATGTCGTCTAGAGGAGTCGGTAGAAAAGTGGATGATGTTCGTTAGGTGTATCCGTAGGTACTAGGTGACATTATTTGTTACTTTTTATTGGAATAGCTTTTTTGAAGTTAAGCCGAAATACATGTGAACTCTAGGAACAGGATATAATCTTTATCTTTAAGGTAATAACTACCTTGAGATCGTGTTCCAGATTTTCGCACAGGAAGATTCTTCAGGAGTCGTTGATCGCGACCAGATCCATGATTTCTTATAAAATTGCAGAGAAGCCCGTTCTCGAACCCTTCTTTTTGGGCAGAATTCGGGACGAGCATTGGGACATCTGCCACAAGGCTGTGCAGCACGTGCTATCGCTCGTGAGCACCTAGCGCCTCATTGTGGATGATGTCTCAGTGGGCATTTTTAACTCTCCACAAAGTGAGAGGCCATGAATGGGCCTTCCTTCGCTTTCGTGCAGAATCATGCATACCACAATGATCAGCGTCTTCCAAGGATTCTTCTCGTATAAAAATCTCGTAAACGACTCTGAGGTGACACACTTTTTTCAATTCCCCCATGCTTTTTTGAGTTGTTCGAAGTATTGTTGGCCAGCATCCTCAGGCTCTCTGATATTTGTCACACGTTTTCCTTCGAGTACTGCACATTTTCGTGAACAAAACTGTCGAATAGCTGGAGGAAAGTGGACGTATATTCGCCGCCATTCTCCCATATGTACAGCAAAGGCAAGTGTAAGAAAAGTCATAGTCCTGAAAAAAAGTTTTAGTTGTATAATACATAGTTAGGAAAATGCATGTGAAAGTGGTCAAATCCTTAATACTCAGAACAAAGTATAGATCGACTGCTGATGATAACGAGTAAGTACCTTGATAATAACTTAAAATCTAAAAAATAAACTCACAATGCAACAATTAGATCATAAAATGCAAAGCATAATTGTGCTTTATCCGGGAATTCGTCAAATTCTATGAAGGCCAAAGCGAGTATTGATAAGGCGAAAACTATAACACCGGCCATGAGGCAGAATGTTACCACAACAATCTGTAAGCATATGTGTGAATGTAAATCTGAAAATGAGCTACGGACCAAGAATTTTGAAAATATTATAAATTTGCGCAGGTGCTTCGCATAGGTGGACCATTTGATATAGTGAGCGCCCCGAATGCGAACCCCACTAGGCATGCCCTCGCTGTTTCCTGGACAAAATAGCGAAAAGCCAATAAAATCGAAATAATCGATGAATCAATCGATACTTCCTCGTGAAAGGTTGTCTGAAATCTCTGCCTCCTCATAGAGGGTATCTGAGCAAAGTTTGATCCCGATCGGTTAATCCTTCTCGATTTCTATAAGGAACATATGTACACATACACACCAGGGGTGAGCGGATTCTCCATATCTGGTTATGGGCTCAACCGTTATCCTTAGGTTTTGTCCTACCCGTTTCCCGGACCGTTATCCGAGCTTTTGGCAACGGAAAATAGTCTTAATAAGGCACGAATCGATTGCTTTCAATCCGCTCTCTTCTCGGAAAACTGGTTATTCTAGCGCCTCTTAAACCACTTTTCATTAGTGGTTCAAATAATTGGAATGAGATAGGAGAAGTTAACTCAAGCCATTTGCTCTTGGCTAAAGAGAATAACAATTTGTTCAGGTTGTTTTAGTTATCTTGTTGGCTTGTATACTGTACCATGATTATGCCTATTCGTCATCTGTTACCCGGTAATTTTTGGCCACTCCTTTGTCTGGGTCTTGGAAAATCCCGTATCCGCTCCTCCCTGATAGTTGAGAATGGAGCGCCAGATTTTTGGAATTACCCCGTAAAATATGTAGATAAGACCTTGTCTTGGCGTTTTTTTAATTGTTTATTTTTACTATTTTTATTTTTCAAATAATTTTTATTGATTGTTTACTATTATAATTGATATTTTTTACTAATTTTGTTTCCTATCCTGATCCCGAAACTGGCGGAGACCCCGCTTTTTCCCACGCTCCCCCTCCCCTCCCGCCCACTTTTGCGTCCGCCACTGATACACATACATACATACAGTGGACGTAAATGGAGGTACCCCATCCGCGGCCTCGGGAAGGACGCAGCGCGACCGCGCCGCGCGTGCGGGGATCGGTGTCGTCTGTCGCCGGAACGCTGATTCTAGGCGCTTTTCTTCCCGATTTGGTCGAAAATGCGTAACGAATGAAGATGGTTGATAAACGTTCTAATTAATATGGTCTTATAAAAGTGGCTCGTGAAAGAATTTAGCATACTTACCCTCATCACGCGTATATTCTCCATTAGTTGAAACTTGATGCTCAGCGTATATTCAATGGAAGCTTCGGTACTTCCTTTATCCAAATTAAGTAGCTGTGAACGATTGCGACGATAAAGAATAGCCGAAACAGCCAGCGCAGCTAGCGCAGCTAAACTGCCTCCAGCAAGTGCAGCAACAACGGGGTACAACACTGTAATTAAGTCGAAACACTGAAATACTTCACTAATTGGAGGAAGAGACTCACTGAACATGAAGCTGATGGTGAAGAGCAGTGTAGCCGAGAATGTAAAGGCAATAATGCTGGTTGAAATCCATCGTCTTGCTTTATTCTCGTAATCGACTATGAAATAGGATGCACAAGCACGTTCGACGAGCACTGCTTCCAGAAAACCCGCTGCTGCTACGAAGAACCACATGCGAAGCAATGACGCCAGAAGGAGAGGTAGTTTTGATGCCAGGTCATCTGTGCGAAGAAAAATTCGGATACTTTCCCGGATAGGTATTGATATGAGGAACTGATAATTTCTTCGGGAAAGATTTCAATTTTCTTGCTCATCCCTGATCAATTCGAAAGAATCGTGAAGAATTTCATTGTGCTGTTCCCTTGTTTCTTGTGCTCGAGGACAGCCTTCTTGGTGAGCCTCGGTGACCACAATATCACTTTTTATTTTTCGCTCAAGCAAAAATCCTTATCACTATCAACTATTGGGTTGGGCAATAAGTTCGTGCGGTTTCCCATGGGCAACGAAATCACATTCACAAAGCGAATCAGTAGAACTTAGGTTATGCAGAGATTTAGCATCCGTAGTGATTGTTCTTTAGGTATAGAGCAAAATTCAGCGGTTGATCGGCCCACTGTTTCACAAACTGCGCGTTAGGAATGAGGGGCATCTCATAGGTAAAAATTGAGATTTCTGAAGCGGACACCCTTTTCCACGCTGCACTTGCAGCAGTAAAGCGCTCTCCATAGGCGTTGTTCATGTCCCTAGCCGCTTGACCTGCATTTCCTCACCAAGTGAAGTTGTAGAGTAGGAGGTGTCGGAAATTTTCGCTGTCGTCAAATTAGAGGATCACATTCCACGCTATAGAAAACAAGGTAGAGCAGGTACTTGAGGGATCGGTTATAATATTCGTAAAGGATAAAGCAAGAGGTACAAAATGAACTACGACATGCAATCGAATGAAGCTTAAGACCCAGGTAAAAACCAGGGTGAAAAAAAAACTGCACGAACTTATTGCCCAACCCAATAGAATGACCTTGCCTAGGCTGTTTTTGAATTTTGGGTATTTTTTGGAAGCATTGGTGAGTTTACTCAGTTCTTGTACGCATAGAGCGTTTTAGGCTTTCTTCTCGGTTGTATTGTGCTCAATTGCTCATAGCCTTCTTGGTCTACGTGGGTTTATCCTCAATGTAAAAAATATTTTTTAAACTAATGCAACCGTGCTGGTCCTGAGCTGAGATTCATTGAACGGTAATCACGCAAAACAGCGATGGTTACTGCGATCGGCTAATCTGTGCATAGAGTACGCAGTGTTGGGAGACGCAGGACGAGAAAGTTGCTTGCCTAACCTGGCCACGCTTGATCATGAATCCTCGCCCCCAAATTTGGATATTTTTTCCTCCAATTAGCGAAAAAACGTGTTTGGAGGTTTTTGAAGGTGCTGGTCACAAATATGACAAGCATTTTGTAAGAAAAGGTCGATGTAGCAGTGAAAGCCTTGTGAAATTCCAAATATACATGGACCCAAAGTACAAATTTGGAGGAAACCATTGGGCACACTTTCCACCTTCACCGACTCAAGACCTTCAGAAATTTTTTTCAGGTAAGGAAAGTTCTCATAGGGTGACGGGGCGTTATTTGAGTTGCTGAACAGGAATATCATGTCCATTTCGTACCGTAACTTCATTTTCGTACAGTTACGGCAGGTATTCTGTAAGAACGATATCTCACAGAGTTTCTAATGTTGCAATGACCTACTCCATTCTTTCATGGCACTGCCGTTTTTCTACCGAAATCGATATTTTCCTCAAATTTCGCATGGTTATCTTAAACCTACAGTAATACAAACTAGATGCGATATTCAACTTCAGCACTGCAACCCCCCACACCCTATGCAAAAATTCATCCAGAAATTTTTCTTGATCTTTTCTCCTTTGAAAGTGGAATAGTGCCAACGAATGACGCACAGTTGTTTTTTTTAGTTAGGTTACACTTACCACTATAGCGGAATATCCTGTTTTGATATAAATAAAGTATGACTCGGCTGACTGCGCAAGCGTAATACAAAAATAAATGTACCTAAATTCAGTAGTTATTGGAAATACATCACTCAACCTAATCCTCATGGGAATGGTAAGCGTCGATGGTGGTGCATTTTTTGCGTCGTGAAGCAGGCGGCGTGGTCGCGCCGCTCGTGCTGGAATCTTCGCCCGTGGTGGTAAATCCGGGTTCCTCTAGCAGTTTCTCATCATTTCTGATGTTAGCTATGAAAAAACCCTCATCGTTGCTGTCACGACGAGGATTCCAGCGCAAGCGACGCGGTTGCGTCGCGTGCCTTCCGAGTTCACGAAAAACGCACCGCCATCGGCGCTCAGTGTACCTGCGCAATCCGACATAAGTTGCGATGAAAAAGCGATGTTCTCGAGATAGCCCGTATTATCAAGTAATTTAGTAGAACTGATAAGCAGACAACAAACATTTCAAATAAATTTACGAGCCTAAGGGTAATACCAAGGGAAGATTCTGGAGTGGTATTAGGGACTATAAACACTGGAACATAAACAGAGATCGTCTCCGATAGCGTTAATATTGTACAGTCGAGCGCTGGTGACATCTGAAACAAAAATAAGAATACAGTAACGAAGGCGAAAATACACTGCCCGCCTCTTTCATCTACGTATATTATTAGGTTGTTGCAAAATCGATGTTGGATTTTGCCAGTTGACTTTGAATTGTCATAACTCGACTGAAACTGAAGCTTTTTTTCCTGATTAAGGTGTCATTTGAATAAGCACATTTTCGCTCCAAATTTTAGTTCCATTGGATTTGGGGCCAAGCTTTTTAGAGTCAGCAAAATCTGCAAAAGTGTTTTGAGCTGAGGTATTTTCACGGCCTACTCTTCCTCAAAGCGATGTATCCAACTACTTGAATTTGTGATTATCTGTAGGGGAACAGTCCGCTAATTAAGCTATGTGAAGGAGAGTCTCCATTTCCACTTGCATCTTCTTCCAGATCGTCTGGAGTGCGAACTGGGGTTCTTGCTGTTGTAAAACACCAGAGGATAATTTGAGGAGAATTCACATGCCCTTTTTTTCACCGTGCCTATCCCTTCCATGGCGCCAAAAGTGGGAAAAATAATAAACCTTAAGGCTACCCCCCAGATAATCAACCCATCCTCTGGTGATAGCTTCCACCAGTGCTTCCAGAACGATGTTGACGTCATTGAATTTTAGTGCATAACTGCGACATATTTATCTCCGAAACTGGATTACCTAGACCGACATTGGGCTATGGTTTTATTTGGCATTTCCTCCCGCATATGCTGGTAATATTCCGGTTCCTAGCTGCTACGTTGTTACCGAGTTCGAATCCATGATACAATTTGAGAAGAATTTCTACTAACGGCTACACTTCGATTCACCCTTGAGCAAGTCGGCAAAATTGGATGGGTCTGATGGAAGTGAAAGGGCAGAAAGAGGAAGAAATAAGCTTTCAAATATATACCAAATGTGCGACTGAAACATCAATTTTCTTTCCAGCTTACTAGTCCAAAGTTTGAGGTTCAAAAATCCAACATCGATTTTGCATCAGCCTAATACATTTGGTTCTGCAGGTGGAAACTGCAAAAGACGTGGAAAAATGAGAGACATATATAGTGAGAAGGTATAGACGAGAAAGTTTGGGATAAGAAAGGCTATTTTGCTTCCATTTACTCCTACCGATTGCGTATCGCAGCAAAAATTCGTCCAAAAAAAAAAAACTAGGTAAGCTCAACGGATGATCGCAGGATGTGCAGTGTGAGGCAAAATTGTGGAGATGTGCTGATTTTCCGGAGAAAGCGTTTTTCGCGTATATCTTTCGTGCGGTACATAAGTTTTGGTCATCCGTTCGAACAATTGTGGTACTCCCTTGGTTCTTATGTCAGTGAAGATATCAAATCATTTAGCTGCGTTTAGACTGCGCAGGAATCCTTAGAATCCTACGGTGTCTGAAGAATATGTGCTTCAATCGAAGTACTTGGATCGGACAGTAGCCTGGCAGCTTAAAGCACGAGAAGCCTCCTTGCAAGCCGTTTTTCGACCATATTCTTCCCTAATGCGCCCCACAAAGCAAGAGCAGCCTCTCCACGCTCAATGAATCGATCATTTAACATATTTAATACCCCTATCTCCCCTGATGAACGTGATGGATTGCCTGGAGGTAGCAAAACCACTTTTTTGTGGCCCCGCCCCGGACTCCAGTGCGAAGCCCCGTTTGCTTCTTGACCCTTTTACGAAGCCCAGCTTGTTCCCGGGAAGACCTTTGCTGGGGCCTGATGCTGAACAGCGATCAATTGTGCGATTAACGAAAGCATCATTACGAATGAAAACAATCCACAGAAACAGGATGTAATTCATCAATTGCAACGCTTGTGCATATCTGCAATGTATGCGATGGAGTAAACAACGTTTCAGGTGGTGTTTTCGCAGTTATCATATAGTCGCGGTCAAAAAGATTCGATCAGCGCCATTTCGACAAGAGGATTTTTTGCTATAACTCATCTTTGGATTGAGTTGTCCAGATGAAACTTGGATTTGGATATGTATTGAAGCTCTATGGTTGGTTCCCAAAAGCAGCTTATCTTTACAGAAACTCAAATCTAGTGGCTTTATTAAGCCTAAACATCAATTTTTTCGGTTTCCTTGGATTTCCTTCAATGTCTTCACTAGCACCTCTAGAGTTGACACAGATTAGTCACATAATTGACTTTTTCGCTGCCAGACGTCATTGCTACGCTTTCCGGAATGGTTGTCTTCTTTTCAAGATTATTGAAAACTTCTTTTTCCCACTTTTTTGGGCTTTTTGGTAATCACACTTTCTTATAAGTAACTACAAAACAAGACTATTACAGCAAATTACTTACTTAGATTTAGAGTGAATCCTCTGCGCATCTAAATAATGCGACACAAACGAGGAACCATCATGTTGATGAAAGTGGTGAACTTGTGCTCGGAACGCGATAGTTCTGTTTGAAAGCAGTTAGCGTCAATGTTATGTAACACAAAGAATGAATATGTACTTCGACCCTCATCACGTCCTGAAATTTCGACCGAACAGCTCAATCCCGAGTCAAGTTATAATCAAAAGTTCCGCCTTTACCATGCCACACATAATGTCTTAATGATCGCGATTGTATGTATTATATAATATTAGGGTGGTCAGAAAGTCTTGAGCCGTTTTGGACTTTTTTTGCGCTTTATTTTATTACTCAGCCCACAGTGGAATTTGCTCAACAATATAATAGACACAGTTAGTCAATGCTGTGCCCCACCTAATGGGCAGGTCAGCGGTCCCCTTTTCCCAGGAATGGGAAGACTGGGAGCCAAAGAAATCGCCGACCTCCGTTTCAACATGGTCAACTTTGGTGAATTTTTTCCTAGCCAGGAATGCCCCGAGGGGATGAAATAAGTGACAGTCAGAAGTGGCAACGTCAGGAGAATACGGTAAGTGGGGAAGCATGTCCCAGCCCAGCCCCTCCTATTTTTCAGGGGTCCCTTAAGCAAAATGGGGCGTCACCATGGCGTAGGTGTACAAAAAACTCGTCTTGGCCATTTTTCTCGAACAGCATCCGCGACCTTCCGGAACTGATTGGCGTATGTGTTACTGATGACCTTGTATGTTTGCGGGAGCAGCTTATAATACGACATTCCTGGCGAATTCCAGAGGTAGCAAAGGGAACACTTGTTTGGGTGGGGGTGTACTGGAGAGGCTGGGAGTCAAAGAAATCGCTGACCGCCCTTTCAACATCTTCAACTTCGGTGATTTTTTTCTTAGATAGAATGCCTCAAGAGGGCGGAATAGGTGACAGCCACAGGGAGCAGTGTCACGGGAACATGGTGGATAGAGATCGGCCCCAGCCCAACTAGTCCAATTTTTCACGAGTCTTCTTAGCTATTATATATGGGCCTAGTCTTGGAGAAGGTGTTCAGAATCTCGTCTCGTCCGTTTTGCTCGAACGCGTCAGTGACTTCCTGGAGCTAATTGGTCTAAATGTCACTGGTGACTGTGTGTGCTTGCGCGAGGAGCTCGTAATACAGCATTCCTCGCGAATTCCAGGAGTAGCGAAGGAAACACTTGTTTGGGTGGGAGGTGCGATTTGGCAGATCTTCTCCTCAACGGAGCCACATGGAACAATGCGTGTTAGAATCATAGGAGACTCAACTCTCAATTCCAGTAATTTGGTATTTCGGAAACTCCTTTCGGTGCGGGCAGAGAAGAAAAAACTGATTGTGGCTCGGAGGTGCTCTTGTGAAATAGACATCGTGATCAAAATTAAGGAAGGCAAGGCGGCTACATACACCTATTATGGAGAAGTTCCGAGAGTGGTCTACAACTATTACATAATTGGTGATGATCACCGATCAATAATCGAACGATCTGGAACTTTCGAAGAAATCGGCTCAAGACTTTCTTACCACCGAAATTCTTGACAACGCTAATAGTGAAGTCATTGACAACTGAGCTTGATTCTCAAACCTCATGTCCTGTCTGATAGTACATAGTTGTAAATTTGGTCTCAGTTTGTGAAGCAGAAAGCTACACATGATCATAAATGATCATCATCAGACACATTTATTTCTTAAAGCAAAAATGTGCACTTGAGTCGGCCAAGTCCTGTCGGACTTGGGGTGCATACAGTGAGAGCCGATGGAAGTGCGTGTTTTGCGGACTCGAAGATGGCGCGACGCGACCGCACCGCTCGCACTGAAATCGTCGCTATAATAGAGAACTATAGCGTTTTCCTGCTAGTTTTTTATCGTTTTTGGTGTCAGCTGCCTAGAAAACTGACTAACTATCAAGAAAACCCCACTATTTGCTATCTCACTATAGAAATTAGGATTTTTTGAAACATCTTTTTTCTATAAAGTGTATCGAGTGTTCAAAAAGGCCTTCTGTGAGAGACAAGCAGTTGCAAAAGGCACCAGAGTTGGCATTTTCTTTACGCCATTTTAAGCATCAAACTCAATTTTGGAAAAGAAAACAATAGTGAGGGAAAAATTGGCAGGACATTCAACATATTGAGGTCGACGATCTTAACGTATTATTCCTTTATTAGAAAGTATGAATCAAAGAGCTGCCGCGTCGTTCACGCGTCAATGCGATAGGATATGGATAATAGATGTGGGACGGGAAATAGAGTTCCGGCTCAATTAGCTCAACAGCTAGCTTTCAATACATTCCAAATAATGCGATGATCCTGACGCATATGATGCATCACTCGAAATTAACTCTTCATATCCAGAAACTGATCCCCTATGGCAAATTGTGCACATGGAGCATTATTATTATAGAAAATGTCATTTGGCAAAGGGCGCTCGCTATGTTGATATGTGTTCGATCCTTCAATGTGTGACGCTATCGCAGTTAATAAGAGCAATTTATCCTGGATGCGTGCGAATGACGCGCGTGCGTCTATATGCTGAAGAATGGGGCCCATTCGCATTGCAGTCGCATCGCAGTCGCAGCTCAGACGCACGCATTTACGGCTGCCGCGCGTTCTCTTCATTTCACATAACATCACTAGATATCAATTATAACTATAGGACCTATAGTCCTGCATGTAGCGGCACATGAATCGGGTAAGGTTATAGTCCTGCATGTAGCGGCACATGAATCGGGTAAGGTTACTGACGTGACGTGACATACTACAGGATGACACTAGCATTAGGAAAATTATCGCGCTTGCCTTTGTTTCGAACTTTTAAGTTGTACGAAAATCTTCGGATTTCTTGCTTTATAACTCTTTATTATCGCCCATAATTACAGAATTCAAACATCCGTAATGTCCACCAAAACGTGAAAACAGTGAAAATGAAAAAAAAACAGCTTGTAATCGACACTTTGGTTTTAGCGTTGCGGCGAAAATTCCCACCCAGATTTTACGTAAAACTTTGAGAAGAAGGGTCACTAAATTCTGTACATGGAGGAGAAGGCGTCTTGAGTCAAAGTCTTGTGAAGTAGAAATGTTTGAAAATGTCTTTGAAGTGTTCGTTTGTGTGTTCGTTTGCAATGGAGACAAGTAATAATCTTGTAATAGTTTTATCCCTTACTTCAGCCACGGGAAAATCCACGTTAGTGAATACACATGCAAAATATATACGTAATGCATAATACATAATATTATACATACATACATACTCACATAGAGAGAGGGGTGAGAAAGAGACGCAAAGGAACATTTGACCAAAGAAAAATCCCATTACGACAGAGCGAGCTACCTAGTTAGTACGATTTATGAAACGAAGGTCAACCTTTATACTTTACAAACAAAAAAACTTTTACTTTACAAACAGCCAAACACTTTGCAAATCCGTGGAAATTTTGAGCTTTCCCTGGATTTTTAGTGGAGGACTCCTACTTCTACAGGATTTTGGAGGCTATGCGTAGGGATTGAGGGGAATTACTGGAAGAGATCGACGTCAGTCGATGTCTCACCACCACTTTACCGAGCCTGTTTTCAAATGAGATGTGTGCAGATCTAAAGTAGTATTTGAGCTTATAATTATGGTGTAATTAGATGTTGATTATCGTGATTCTACTTCCCGTTCTTAATCATTTCGTGAGTAATCATGTTTGCGTGAAGGCTTCGTGTACAAGGTGACTACAAAAATTTTTACGGATCTTTGGCTTAAAGTTCCGTAGAAATTTTCCCTGGGCACTTCGGTAAACAATTATCGCAAAGCTTCGTAGAAAGTACGATTCCTCCCATTCTCCGCTCATTTTATTGAATTAGGAGAATCATTGAAATGAAAAAATTCAAAATTGTCTAAGATTGAGCATTTACTACGTCTTTCAAGCTATAGTATTCTCTCAGATAATTTCGAAAGGAATTATCAAGGGTAGCAACATTCCACTGCATTAGTTGGTGTAACTCCTTCTGGAAAGGAGAATTGCAATGACAAATATTACAAATGATGCACAATACGATACTCTATATTCCACCAAACGTGCAAATTTCTGCGATAGAGATTTCGACGAGAGGGAGGGGGGGGGGTGGTGTATTTACTCCTAAAAATGATGTTCTCGCCATCAGCGATGCGTGGATACAGCTGTATAGTTGCTTTACCCTGCTTCTATGAAATTATGATACCTATCCATAAAACTGTAAAAGGATTATGTGGTTGAATTAACCCTGAGGAGGTTCGCGCTCGAAGTTATGTGGCTCCTGAATGTTTTGAGGCCAAAGATTGGCCAAAGACTGTGTTGTTACCCTGTATATAGCGAAACAACGAAGAAAATGCGGTATGACATTGTCACGACTTACGACGTTTAGATATCCCACGCCTTCTTAAGTTGGTCAAAGTATTGTTTGCAAACATTCTGTGGATCCACACGATTACAACTACTCTTCTTGCGAGATGCTAATCCGCAACGAACAAGTATCCTATGTATCAAAGGAAAATCATCAATGTGCCACCGCCACTCGCCGAGTATAAAAATTCCAGTAGCACAAAGGACAGTAACTGATCTGAAAAATGCGTAAAATATCTCCATTTAACACGTATAACTAAAATACAATAGGTAGCTGCCTTGTGAATAATCTTTATTCATTTAGATCCAGTTAGATTTCATCTTTCTCACAATTTCATGAAAAAAAAAACTTGCACAAGTGATTTGCGCTTTCGGATTTTCTGAGGATAGTACAGAGCATACCACGTTACTACCGTTGCGCAAGAAGGCTAAGCTATTTGAAAAGGCAAGAATACGCATCCAGCATTAGTCCAGAAATTCACTTCTGAGAGTCACCGGTATGGGAGCTAATCTTGCCGTCAGCGTACAAATTGCCAAAAGGCTAAACTCCGAAGGCGTATTACGAAATTGCGCAGGTGCTTTTCCTAAGACCACTGATCAGGTCATTTGCATCCAAGATAAACGCGTGACTTACGAAGCGACAAGGAGATCGTATACTGCAAAGAATAGCAGTAATGCGTATGGTAAATCACCAAACACTCCAAACATCACTATAAGCAGGATCAGACAAAATACCATGAGAGCGCCAATGTAACAGAAAACAGCCACAACTACCTGTAAAAGAACCTTTGTTCAAACTTTCTCACTAGCATAGGTGAAGGTCGCGAATAAGGCCAGGAACGACACGGACAATTTTTTTTTGTTTTCCCTTCTTTTTAACTCTTACTCATTTGTTGATTTATTATTGCAAGTGAATATAACGAAAGGAACACATTTCAGGACCTGTAGTCCTTAAAAATTGAATTTGCTTAAGATAGAAGTGTTAATACCCTACAAATCTACCCATCGTTGACACAGACGCTGACACATTTACCATAGGTAATCTCAATGACGCATCCCGGCCCTGATTGAAGGAGATCTCAAGCTTTTGGTGTGACATTGACCTCAACGCGTGCATGACTACCCCTGAGCGTCGAACGGATGTTCGCCGATTTTTTACAGACTACATTATGGAACTCTGATCTGCTATGATGCTCTATTCATTTTTTCGAATTTCGCGTCGCGATGACACGGCGTCATCGAAGTGATCACCGAATGGTCCTGGATTATCTATGTCGGAGTCGAACGCAGGCCGTCTGCAGGACTTACCGTCTCCGTAGGAGTGCATCAACTCTCAGTCGTCTCACCGTTCCTTTTTGCTATTGTCATGAACGCTGTCACAAAAGACCTCTGGAGGCCAGGGCCCTGGACCTTTTTTATGCAGACGACGTTATGCTCGCATTAGAACACAAGAGCAAGCGAGCACAGGCCTGGAATGGCCGTCCAACTCAGTTTGGGCTCTGGCTCGACGTCACCAAGAGCGAGTATATGACTATCCACCTCTTGCATGACAACCACCGCTATTCAGTCTAATGAAAATGATCTTCTATGGGCCTATTTCTCGAAGTATCTCGGCTCAACGCACTACCCCACGGAATCTTCGCTCGCTCCTACACTGCGTGGATGAAGTGGCACTGGATGACAGGAGTGCTCTGTGACAGAAAGGATCTGCTCCATGTCGAAGGTCTGCCTAGCAGTTGTTCCGATCTGTTGCATTATATGGTGCAGATCTCTGACCATCCAACAACAAAGTGGAACATCGTCCCATCGTGATGGAGATGAGATTTTCACGACGAATATCTGGTATCACATGCATAGACCGCAAAATCCTGAAAACATACGAGAGCGGTTCGGGCGCTGCGATTGTGAACAAGCTTCATGAATTCAGCCCTCGGTGGGTACGCTCACTCAGCGCGCCAACTATAGGACTGTCTGCAAAATAGGCCTCGGTCTCGAAGCGGCGGCAAACCGGACAGTCGAAGCAACGCTGGTTAGATACACCGCATGCCGATCTGAAGCATGTGGGCATCTACCCAGAAGGTGCATAATAAAGCGATATAGTATCGAAAGCGTATAATGGGCCAACCAATGAATGGGACAAACAGTAGAGAAGAAGGAGAATTGTCGTACATTGTCGTTTCTAATCTTCAGAATTTAGTTTAAAAAGATTTTTTGGGGTAGGGTGAGCTGATAGCTTACCTTCATGACTCGCAAATTCTCCACTATTTGGAACTTCACACTCAACGTATAGCAAATTGATTTAGCGAGTGTTCCATCATGTAAAATGCGCAAGCGTGAGCGATTATGAAGATAAATAAGGAGTGCGGCAAGTAAATAGAGAAGAACTATGACGCCTATAGCTGGAATAAAGCTGCAGATAGGATATAGTCCTAAAAATATGTCATTAATTAGATAGCTAATTTGTCGAAGAAGTTGTGAGTGAAGAGATGAAAGTGGGAAGGTACATTTGTCTACTTCATTCCTTTGTATTATTCAATTCTACAAATGTATTTTTTCTAACTAAAATGAGGGTGGATGATTTGTTGGACGTCGCCCTTCCTCCCCTAATTGCAGTGGAATTCTGAATCTGTATTCAAAGGATGCGATCAGTTGAAGGACCCTTGAGAAGGTCTCTACTGCTGAAGCAAGCAGATTCTGGCTCAGTGATGTTGCCTCCGCTGCCTCATTAACGGACAGTTGTCCGACTTTGTCATTTTTGAAAACCAGAATCCCTACTTCTCTGTGACTATCTATATATTTTTTGGGTGTGTATTATACTTGCAACCGAATCGAATAATTATTCGGTTATTCGGATAAATTATTCGAATCGAATCATTCGAAAATTCG
The DNA here is from genome assembly GCA_037903475.1 of Ancylostoma caninum. Taxonomy (NCBI): domain Eukaryota; kingdom Metazoa; phylum Nematoda; class Chromadorea; order Rhabditida; family Ancylostomatidae; genus Ancylostoma; species Ancylostoma caninum. Next base: position 239,858 of record JBAJFG010000190.1, read on the forward strand.
AATATTCGAAATTTTCGTTTTTCGAATATATTCGAAATTCGAATATTCGAAAAAGTCAACTTTCGAATATATTCGATTATTCGAATATTCGAAACCCCCATCATTCTAATGCGTCACCCGAATATTCGATATTCTAATCATACGAAATGGATCGGAGACGTTTGCCTTGTGCTGGCTTAGTTTTGTATCGGAAGAAGGCATCCTAGTGTACAGAGTAGTCCTACGGCGATTTCCTTTCGGGCAACATGCAACACCTTTTAGTAATTCATTACGCTCTCAATGCAGAATTTGGAGAGGATTATTGGATGTTGACGTAAGTCCTTGCGCTTTTTTCAGTTTTTTTCCGTACCATTACCATTCTTTCACAAAAAGTCGTACGAGAGCGTTTTTCTTCTTCTGCAATTCTGTCATAATGAGGTCTTTAAAAAATGTTAACTTACCAAGTTTTCACGCTTAGGGAGGAAAATGCCAAGTTGAAAAAAGACATCATTCTCTCTGCTAATTTAACAAGAACAGAAAGCATGCGATGCTGCGCCAACGCGTAGGTTCGCTGGAACTTGAACGTGAAAGAACACTATGAGCCAAGTTCTCGGAAGCTTTGATGATCTTGGCCGAGTGGCACCAACGGATAGGATTTTTGAGCCGATCCGATGGGATTTTCTGAGTGGACGGCTGAATTACTCCATTTGAATAGTGCCTCTGAGAAGTGCGGTGTCTAGACCATGCAATTCCTCTCAAGTTATTCCCACGCCCTCATGGAAGAAATTTGGCTGATCGTGATGGCATCTTCGAGACAAATATGTGGAGAAAAATATGTCTTTTGTTATGAGGGAGCCGATGATGACTGTTTCAAACACAACTCGCATAAGTAGTTTGAGGAGTTTTGGTGGTCTTTTGAACTTTCTTACTGAATGCTAGGAGAAGCAGTGTCGATAAAGCTGTTTTTCATGCACTCAACGCTCAACTTCAGGCAAATGCACTCAACCCTCAACGAACCTCAAGCAAATTGTTTAGCAAGAATCGGCTGTAACATTCTTGTAGAGCAAGACTAGCGCTTTCGAATCGTTATGTCTCATAGCCAAAAGGTGAAAAAAAAAAAACAGTGAGCGTCGATGGCAGTGCGTTTTTCCCGGATATGGCATGTCGCGCAGCCGCGTCGCCCGCGCTGGAGTCGCCACTATTATGGCAAATCAGAGTATTAAGGTAGTTTTTCAATCACATCTGATGTCAACTATAAAGAAAACTGGGCCGCGTGCTTTCCAAGTGCGCGAAAAACGCGCCGCCATCGACGCTCACTCTGAGCGGTGAAAACTGCAACTGAAAAAATAGCGCGAAGACTTATAGCAACATCCACTACTTTGCTTTTGCTTTTCTTGATACTTAACTTATTTTTCAAAATTTAATTTCTGGTTCGTTTTCTGGATTCATTTGATTGGATTAGTTGAACTCACGTGAAATTTTGGTTCTTGAGTTGATTTGTTCGGATTACATGATGGTCTCTTGCCTGTTTTTTTTTTTGCGACAATAAATTTGAAGGTGGTAGCAAAAGGTGTTACGGATTGCTAGAGTCTTGAGTCTATCTAACATTTCAATCTAGGACCTTCATTCGAATGATTTATTCGGATAATTTATTCGAATAATTACTCGAAATTCGAATATTCGAAAAACCCTATTTTCGAATATATTCGAAAATTCGAATATTCGAAATTTCCGTTTTTCGAATATTTTCGAAATTCGAATATTCGAAAAAGTCAATTTTCGAACATATTCGATTATTCGAATATTCGAAATTTTCTCAAAAATGTGCAAGTATAGTGTGTATCATCGTGAGGGAAAACGGGGCGTGGCATGGTTCTGCAATTGGTTCGTTCGAATCCTTCTCCCGCCCTCAACGGTTAACTCGTTCCCTTCGCGCGCGATTTCACTATACATAAACATGCAGAATTCGAATGGGATCGAGCACGAGTTGATCGTGAAGGGCGGGAATTCTCCGCCTCGTTTTCCCTCACGACGATACACACCCTATTTTTTTTTGTTTTCAATCCTCTGCATACCAAAAAGTACAACTTACTCAGCATAAATGTGATTGTAATAAGTAGACTTGTCGATAACGATACCCCATTCACTGCCGTCGATAACCAAATTCGTGGTTTACTCTCGTAGTCGGCGACAAAATATGACGCAACTGTCCTCTCCACCACTACTGCGTTGAGGAAACAAACAGTAGAAAAGAAAAACCAGAATCGAAACATCGCAGCCAAAATTATTGGCAACTTGGACACGAGCCTATCTAAACAAAAGTGCGTGGGCCGCTATAAGTTCGAATAAGAACAGAAAATAAACAACTGGCTAAGATTTTTAGTTAGAAATCTATTATAAGTCCGAGCACTTTTTCTGGCCGAAACCGTAATTTTTCTCTTATGCCTCACGTCTACGACCGCACTGGGGGGGGGGGAACAATGCACGTGCACAACGATCTTAAATGATCTTATTGTACGCTAGGAAGGAGACCTCTGACTTAATAATTATAGGTTGCCCACAAAGGCGAGGACATACTCCAACAGCAGGCATATATGCCGATTCTTCTACCATGCGGTCATTTTTCAGGTCCCGTTTCCCATCTCACAAGCCTTCCCCTTTTCATAGAAATTCGGTGACGCTTCTCGTTAATGATCACGAAAAATACTCGCCATCATAATGCAGTACATCTTGTTGGTAGAGAAATAAGAGAACTCGACCTATCGCACTTGCGTAGTACAGTCTGATATGAACCTAAAATTTATGGTGCAGTTTGGACCTTCTTCATGTCGCAGTGTCCCAGCAAAAATTACTTGAAACACACCTGCGTTATCCTGCATAGATTTTTATGGAACATTGCGGTTCGCGATAATCCACAAATTAGCTTGAAAACTAAGAAAAACGATAAAGTGATGAACAAAAACTCCACTATGTGTAGGTACTGGAGGTATCGAGAATGATTTATATATCCATTTTCGTATATTACAACTATCGGTACATAAACTGACATGTCGTCTGAAATGTACAGCTCGATGTTGTGAATGGAACATAACATGACCTGAAAGTAGTTGAGGAATCATGTACATATAATCGTAGTATATAAGTTTTTTAGGAAGTGTAAAGTATTGCAATGACACACTCAACTACTGCAACTAAACAGCAGTCTTCAGAAGCATTTTCAAGTGCATTAATCGTTTTACGTCTACATTTGAAATGGAGAAAGCGTATTACTAGGAGATATTACTAAAGAGTAGCTGTCTTATCATTGTTTGCAAATCTTCTAGCGTCACTGAATCAGGCAGAATCGAACAGACAATACTTGAAGCTGAAAATTAGAAGTGGTTGGTTGAGTCTATTGACATGCGTTATACATAATTGTGGCTTTGCTGCGGCAAACAACAGTGACTACAAATGTCGAAACAAAAACTGTCTCCACACCACCCACCACAATCTTATTCCTTGTCTGAATCACTGATTTTTTCGTCGAATACGAAAACACTGTATCGAGAACGGATGTTTTTTATTTGGTAATTTTCTTACTTTTAACCAGACAAACCAAGTTTAACATGACAACTTTGACATTCTGTTTCTCACAACACTACATCGTCTACTGAGTAGCTAATCACTCAAACTATCGTACATTTGGCTAGTACGTGACACGGATGAGCGGATTGTCCGTATCCGGTTATCCGTTTAACCGTTATCCATAGGTTTTGGCCTATCCGTTATCTGCACCGTTATCCGGGCTTTTGGCGCCGGATAGCTTTGCGGATAAGGCCGAAAATAGTAGCTTCATTTCGCACGTTCTCAACGGAGGATAGCCTCAATTCCAAGAAGTATCGCTCGATCTAACCCGTTTTACGTCAACAATAGTTTACAGTCTTGTACCAAAGTAGGAGAAGGCACATGAAACATAAAACAACTTGTACCTGCCCAAAAAGAGATGCTCTTGCTTATGTTTTTCGGTCGTCGGAAATTTGTGAGCTTGCAGCTCACCGATGAGAGGTGCCTCTTCCTCGCAAGGTTCACATCGACTATTGATCAAACTCCACAGTTTCTATCAATTTTTGAATGTATCGTTAGTGTTGAGTAGTATAGTGTTGAGTCAACGCGTTCATAATAGTCAGTCAATACTAGAAGGTTTATCAGAACTCCACAAAACTTAAATGAAGCAAGGCTTCAGCCCTCTTCAGCCCTCCCTTCCCTTATATTCATGTCGTATCTCACGTTTATCATTTATAATATTGTTTTAGGATTGTATTAGGTTGTTGCAAAATCGATGTCGGTTTTTGACAGTCGGCTCTGAATTGTCATACCGCCGCAGATGCCGAACTTGTTTAATCGGTTAAGTGGTAATTTGAATCGTCACGTCTTCGTCATGTTCCAGCTAAGGTTTGGTTTAGTTAGGTTAAAAAAATCACACTTCTCTAAGCCAGCAAAGTCTTCAGAAATGTTTTGAGCGACGTATTCTCATGGCCCATTCTTCCTCTCAGAGATACATCCAACTCGGTTGGTTTTGTGATTATCTGAATTCTGTGGTCACGTTCGAGATCCTGAACAGATCTTCTCGTGATAGCTTCCACCAGTGCCCCGAGAGGAGTGTTGGCGTTATCCAGTTCGAGACCATAACTCTGAGACACATACTATGTCCGAAATTGACTGACTTGGACCAATATTGGACTAAAACTTTATTTGACGTTCCCTCGCGCATACGCTTGTAACTTTCCTCTTCCTAGCTGCAACGCTATTACGGCGTTTGAACCCATGTTTCAATTTGAATTTCAGTTCGAGACGATTTTTGCAGACGACTACATTTCGATTCACCTTTGAAAAAGCCAAGGAGAGTGGGCAGTGGAAATGTGAAAGAAAGGACAGAAAGAGAAGAAGACGAGCTCTTGAATATTTTCTAAAACTGCGATGGAAACATCACTCTCTGCTTCAAAAGATTATTCCAAAGCTCGTGGTTCAAAAATGCGACATCGATTTTACAACGAAATAAGGTGTTTTTCAGCATCCGAATCCGTTATCCGGTCATTTTTAGCCTATCCGTTATCCGCTCCGTTATCCGGGTCGCAGAAAATCTCGTAGTTACAAGTTCTTCACTGCATTCTACACATCTCGAGCATCGTTATGTACTATACGAAAGGTGTAAAAAAGAAAAATAAAGTAGCACGCTTCTTCAGTAATTTATTGAACGATGACACGGACATAGTAAACACTGAGGACGGTAATCAAAGGAACGGAAATTCCTTCAAACCAGCTGGACATTCTCCTCAAGATGCCCACGTTTTCTGCAGCTGTTGAAAATATTGCTGGCCAATATCCTCCGCATTACAGACTTTTCGCAGACGTCCTTCGGGAAGCCAACATTTGCACACTTGTCGAATCAAGGGCCATTCCTGTATAACTCGCTTCCATTCGCCCAGGAAAGTAGCGAATATTGCAGATATTACCGCTGTTGATCTTAAAAACTGCCCTCGTTGAATTAAAGAAATGGCACCTTCCCTCATCACTTCTTAGTGAAAGATCTTACATAGCTATAAGCAAGTCAACTGAAGCCAAACATATCTGGGCCTTGACAACGTTTTCGCAGTATTTGATAAACATTAGTCCAAATAACATTAAGCACAACAGCATCAGCGAAGACATAATCAGAAATGAAATTAATACCATCTGCAATCGTTATGTGGAGACCTCCAGTTCTTTAAATATTCAAGGGGTAAATGCATAGGACGTGATTACCTTCATCACGCGGACATTCTCTTTCAGCTGATACTTTGTGCTCAAAGTGTAATCCACGGAATTTCTTGAGCTTTCTCCTTTGCGCAGCTTTTCCAGTTGCTGATGACTTCGGAGGTAGACAAAGACAGATGCTGCCACCGATAGTGTAACAGAAACCGTGCTCGTTATCAAAGCTGTGGCTATTGAGTATAATCCTGAACATCATTTTAGGATGTACTCATTGTGTTTACGAAGATTTCGTATTTGTGGTCATCACTTGTGGTTTGTTTCTCTCAAAATCAGCGCCTGTTGAAGTGCTCGGCTGCGGTCTAAAACGCTGATGAGCAAAACACGATCAACAGATGCGACATGATCATAAAGAATGATGACTATTCCCCGTGGATACTTTAGCCAGTGTCGTGACCGAGGCAGACCTATCTGAACGCACGTCTTACGACACGCCAGCTCACAAGGATTTCATCGCTTCCAACAACCTGTTCCAGTCTCTCTCCTTAGCGGGACTCTGAGGGACTAATTTGTTGGAGCATTCAAGCGCACGTAAGGTTAAACATCGATTTCTTGGCTTTCTCTTTTGTTTTGTGCAATTTTTCGATTGGATATGAGCTCTACGTCAATCATAGCTTCGAAATGTGAAGCTAGATCCATGCGGAATTTCCATCAGTACTACCTTCAGATGCACCTCCTCATCCGAAGATTTATTTTCGGCGAGTTCCTTACGATTTGAATTACTGGGCGAAAGTTTTTGGAAGTTTTTGCCCTTGTTTAGAAAAAATCATCAAAATCGAGCTTCAGTTCCGACTCATCGCGCGTATTTCTGCTACTACAGATTTGATCCATTACATGGCATCGATCGACATATCGATTACTTGGCGAAAACCAGTAAGCAGAAGGCATACCCCCACATTCGGTAGGTCATTCGAAAGATCTCGACGAGACAAATCGATTGGTGACCAAAACGCTTTGATTGGGGCAGTTCTAAGCAAGTTATGGCGAAGCGACGGTGCGCGACGGTGACTGCGCGGAGCGACCGTCGGTTTTCGCGATCCCATGAGCAGTATTGTACTGCGAATTCGCCTACTTGTGCACTTACTTCATGGAAGTTGAATCTGCGCAAGTACAATTCAGCTTCTATATTTGGTGCTCAATTATACTGCGCGTCAATTGCGTGTATTCATCTTCGAATTAATGGAAATTATCTTTTCCAAAGTTTGTCACTATGGCCTCAGTATCCTACTCGTCTAGGATGGTAGTGCAGTTCAGTGCACATGTTAGGATAACACTACTTCTCAGTGAACTTATGCGAAGATATTGCAGTGCAACTACATATTCCGCATACCGATTCGAATAATGCAGAGTAGTTGTTTATGAAAAAGAACGTTATACTCACGGAACATGAACGTGGCAGCAAAAAACAACGACACAATCGTCGAAAGGGAAATGGTTGTATATGAGACCCAGTGTCGAGATTTCTTCTCGTAATCGGTTACGAAACACGAGGAGCAAATACGCTCGATAATCACCGCTTGTAGAAACGAAGCTGTACCAACGAAGTAAAACATTCGTAAGAATGATGCAATTAGAATGGGCACCTTGGATATGAAGCTTTCTGAAACGAAATTCTAAACATGGTGGAAATGTGTAATCAATAGAGCTTATGTTTCTCACCGTTAAAATAAATTACATCATTCTGGTAAAGAAATAATATGACTCTTCCCAGTGCTCCAATAAAGTACGAAATTATATGCATCTGTATGTGTTCACATAATATTCTTCACATATCAATATTCAATTCAATTTCAAATCGCTATGAAACGTATAGAAAGCGCTTTATGGAGGACAGAGATTCAGTTGTTAGACACCTTCTCTAGTGATAAATATGAATCACTTCGCCAAATTGTGTGAGTGGCTGTGAAAAATGGCACAAGATTGTGGCAGAAAGTTAGTTAGGAAGATATTTCGAAGGAGTAAATCAGAATAATGTGTCGCAAAGCCTCATGACAGAAATTGAATGAATCTGTATATTGGGTTGGTGAGGAAGCCCTGTGATACTCTTCGTTTCAGCTTCCAAAATTTTACACAGACCTTTTGAGAGAGGCCACAATCTTGTGGCCATCAGTGGTTTTGGTTATTATGACGTCAATCAGCTAGGTGATTCTTCTGTGCAATTAATTCCTACAAAGCCATTCCGTAGTGAGTGTGCTGCATTTGGGGGGAATGTCGTTCACAATTTCAATGTAGCTCAATTGCATCAGCCCTTCCAGGAGGGTGACATCTAGATAGAAGACCGACCGCGTCGTGGGCACCCCCATCACTTGTGGACAACGCCGCTTTGCTCAGTGTCCTGCCAACAAAACAGAATGTCATCAGTTGTCAGCTCGAGAAGACTCTTGAACGTTCACATGGAAATGCCATCGAACACTATCATGAATTCAGCTTCCGGAAACTGTTGTTGACATGGGTGCCTCTCGAATTGCATGAATTGGACAAGGTGCGAACTGGTGTTTAGGAATCAGTTCTCCTACTTTCACTGAGAAAGGATTTTCTCAAGGACCTCGTGATTGGAGATGAAAGCTGGTTCCTCTACGTTAACCGTACACTTAAGCGCCACTGGCTTCCTAGCGGAAAACTACCACAAAGGAGCCAGAAGGAGCTGGACAAGAGAAGAAGATGTTGCTCTGCTGTTGGTGTGATTGTCAGAGAGTGCTCTACTACGAGTTTATAAGTTCTGGAACAGGAGTACACTAACTATCTGCACAAGGTCGCCAACTCAATGAGCTAAAAACGTCCGAAACGTGGCAGAGTTTGTTTTTTTCTTCACGCCAACACTTTTCGAGAATGGCGAAAGACAACATTCTAGGACTGGGATGGGAAGTGCTATAACATCCAGCGTATTCACCGCTCATAGCATCATATTATTATTTGTTTCTGGCCCTCAAGAGGCTTCGAACAACTTCGACAACCAGCGTCAGCTGGAAATGGAAATGCCCGCCTTTTCGACTCTGAGTCACCCAGTATTCTGGAAGAGGAGGACCGATGTACTTTTTGATAAATGGCGACATGTCATTTACAAGTCACGTCAATCACGATCAGTATTTCCCCGGAAATGCGCGCCGCACCACCCACGCGTCGCGGCGGGCTGGCTGGGTGCTGTGGCTGTTGGATATTGCAGGGATTTTCAGCTTTTCTTTAGTTCCTGCGACAATTTAACTCACTTGTGGGCCTTCTTGGTAACTATTTGAGATAGAGTAACGCTGTGAGCAATCGCACTCTTCTTCGGATGTTCCTGGGTTGAGTTGAACTTCCACAGGTGCTTTAGCAAGAACTTCTACCTGACGTCAGTAACTTCGATAAAGAGCGCACGATGCAATCTTCACACGATTGACCTAAACATCATCCTGAATAGGAGAAAGCTAGTCATCAACCACAGTGAAGACCACAATTTACGCTATACAACAGCTTTCTAATAAGCACTGGGAAAAAGCCTCTTCGTAGGAAACAAACTGCAAGACGATATTTTCCTCAAACTCAGATATTAGAACTGAATCGGCGACACTCTATCCCAAACATTTATCAAGAAGGCCCACAAATGAGTGAAATTGTCGCAGAAACTAAAGAAATGCTGAAAATCCCCCAACATCCACGAGCCGCAGCACCCAGCCAGCTCGCCGCTCCACGTGGGTTTCCACGGGAATACTGATCGTGATTGACGTCTCCTGTATAATGGTGGCGATAAAATTGTAGAACAGTGTACTCGAATGCAGAAGGTTAAGTTCAAAAACAAATCATAAGTATCACATTTTCTGAGGTACCCAGTAGTTACCAGCAATTTCGTTGTTTATTACTTTCACCGCATTTAGATTTGTGTCAAACAGTTATCATGAACTTAGGTACCTCAGACAAAAGTTCGATCAAGCAGGATGCGACACTGCTGCGGGCCCCGGTAGAGCGGGCAGTAGCTATGTCGCGTCCCGCTCGCACGGTTGTCGCAACCCGCTCGCACGATTATTGTGGCCCGCTCGCACGGTATTACGGCCTATCCGCTATTGTAACGGGCCGTTCGCACGGTAAAATCCCATGCAAGCGGGTCACGACAACCGTGCGTGCGGGCTGCGACAACCAAGCGAGCGGGCCGCGACGTGGCTGTGACCCGCTCCACAGGGGCCTGCTCGCACGGTACTTTTGTCTGAGACAAAAAAAAAGCAGGCGAAGGCGATGAAAACGCCACATAGTGCACATCACCGCTACTTTTGCTCTCAACTGTACTTTGGATGTGATTAGTAAAACATAAGGGAAAGGTATTGCGTCAGTTGTGCGTCAGACGCACGCATCTATTCGCGAACGATTTTTCTTGAAGACCGGTCAACATGCATATCGGCATGCAAATCTAAAAGGCAGCACCCACGGAAATTTTAGCTTCCTAGGTTTTGATCCAATCGTGATCCAATCGATTGTGGGGTCAATTTACAACAAGAGTACCAGTTAAAACTTTTAACATCACTAGCGCCCCTTGTGGGGTGGGGCAGCCACTTGAGGTATGTGCAAAAGCTTCATACGTGTGAAATGCTTAGAAAATCAGCAAAAAAGCAAAACTAATCATTAGCTGAGCTCAAATACGAAATTCTCCTTATGAGTTGCGTATACTCTACGGGTCTGGCCGCCTCGCCAACGTCGGGCTTCGAATCTTCTCGCCATCCTAGCCTTGCTTGCGAAGTCTTAATCCCGCACCTACATGTAAAGCTAATTTCCGATACACTGACAATACTTACTCTTTTTTGTCGCATTTCTTACATGCCTATGGACCCGTTATGAACAGCCAGGAGATGGTCAACTGAGACACGAATGAGCGCGCAGCGTGCCCGTGCTTCACCGGCAGACGTGCATCTTGGCGTTTTTCTCACTATTGAGCCACGGCGGACCCATTCTCCATCAGCGCACCCGTATCCTAGCGCTTATTCCACTGTTAGGCCAGGGCAGACATATCCTCCATTTGTGGATCTATATCCTGGCGTTCTTCCCACCACTGGGCCAGCGCAGGCCCGATTCATTGGTGGGACTGGTGTCCTGGCGTTTTTCCCATTAATCGGCCTCTTGCGGACCAGTCTCCATCCATGGACCCGTATCCTGGCGCTTTCTCCAGTATTGGGCCAAAGCAGACCCAATCCCCATCCATGGACTCGTTCCCTGGCATTTACCCAAGAAAGGGCCCCTGCGGACCCTTTCTCCATCGATGGATCCGTACCCTGCCGTTTTCCCACTATTGGGTCACCGTGGTCATCGGTGGATACCTATCATATGTTTTTCTGGACTACGGCGCCCGGCTCATCTGTCCGTCATCACTGCAGCCGCACTCTTTGCAAATCTCAGAAGAGATGGAACAAAGTTAGGAAATTTTTAGAAAGTTTGATCAACTGCACAACTGGTTTCAGAAAATGTCACAACAGCTTATGATGACACGTTCTTCATCCTGTTATTTGATTGTACTTGTTAAAAACAGATCCTCAAGCTGCATAATCCCCAAGGGACCTCAAAGAGAGGTGCTCAAGGAGCATATCCCAAGGATTGAATCTTTCGATACATCCTCCACGGTATGCACACTTCTTTTCGAAGTGGTTATCATCCACTGTTCCAAAGTTGAGTGAAGTCATCAACAAAGCTCCAGCAGAGGGGCGACTCTGCTCCGTACATTGCTGCTACGCATCGTCAAATCGTTGCAAACACTGTCTCGCCTGAAGGGCACGAGACCGCTAGCCGCTGGTCCCGCCGCGAAATCCCGAATGCACCCGACTTCCACCACGTCTATGCACCTATGACGAAACATCGGCCGAATGCCCCGTCATCTTCGCATCCTCGCGAGGCACAGTCTATAGCTGAGTCTTACGGGGAGCGCATGCGATCACGTGCTGTCCCCCTATGTCTGCGCTCTAGAAAATTTTGTTGCACTACCATGATTTATATAAGAGGATTTGTAATAACAGGTAATACCTGGATCAGCAGCATCGCTAGGCAGTAAGTTTTACGAGTTGTCATGTTACCTTCGAGCTCCAAAGTCGTCGTTGGAGCGCAGAAAATAGCAACCGTCAGCTGAATGAGCAGTGACTTCGACTGGCAGCCCTTCATGTTAACGTCTTCATAACTCATTTCGACCAAAATTAAATTTTTATGCACAGCTCACCTCCATTAACTTCTTTCCACCTCTTATTGATCTATGTACACTTTCTTCTTACTCGGAACATCAAATTTCTCAAATATTGCATTGTGTTTCTCAGTTATTTAGTTCTTGAAATCACCATGATTTTGTTCTTTTCCCGAGTTGTGCCTCTATATATTGTATCCGATTGCTCCCATTTTCTTTCTCTTTGTGTGCTTTCTTTTCCAAGAGAACTGTGTTACTAGCCAAATATCCGAAGGCGCAGAGAAAATAGGTGGCAATAATGGCAGCGTTATCGACTTTTTCGTTCGATTCTGTAAGGGCAACTCGACCGCCCTGCTCTAACCTACCGAAACAAAAGCATCCAAAAACCTTTTTTTGCATGAGTTTTGGCAGGAGTGGACGCTTCACTCGTAGTCTTCGTTGTCGAAAATCTAATATCCCATTACAATCTTAAAGGCGGAATTTTCCGTGGGTGCTGCCTTTAAATAAAGGGAACGCGCGGCCGCCGCGACGCCGTGAACACGTGCACCTGGGCTGCGAGTGCGATGCGACTGAACTCTATTCTTTAGTACATATACACGCAAGACGCACGCGCGTCAATCGCACGCATGTAGTATAAATTGCCCTATAGGGAGCCGATCAGTAGGTGACTTATAAACAACTTGTTTAACTTGCCTCAGGGAAAAGCACAAGGAAAAGTGTACCTGTGAGATTTTGCACAAATTGGGATGCAAGCTCGTAGTTCGACGAAAACCACGTAAACGCAAATAATTGAGGGGTATTGACACGCTGATAACAATCATTTCCAGCGAATACATTAGTCGAAGGATAAAATGGTGACTGTTGTAATTTGCAGCGGATAGGAAGACTGGTACATACACGGAAATGTCATCGTGAAGTGGTAGAACTGTGCGGAAATTGTCACATACCATCTCCCTAAAAAACTTGTTCTTAAGAGATGAATATTGAGGAGTACTTCCTTTTAGAGGGTGTGATTTCATAAAATTAGAAAGGATGAGTAAAATTACACTATCGCTTGTGACTAATGCTTCTACAGTAACAGAAGCAAAAAAAGTGTCGTATTTTGTACAGTGAAGCACGATATGCACCAAACTCCCAGTGTTTTCCATACGTAAAAACAATAAGCAGGTGTCTAGGCTTGTTGTCATAATACGTCTGTTCTGACTTAATGAAGTGATACACACATTGTTTTCATAACAAAGTAGGTAAAACTGAATAATAAGCAATAAAGAGAGTGGTAACTACAGGCCAACATATTCTTAACGCGGCTCGTCTGAAAGCGAGAAAAGCCAGCGGACGAGTTTTTCCAATCATGCAGAGCCAAACAGATGGCTGTTAATGAAGTAAGACTTGAACCCAGCCATATGAAACGAAAATTTAGTAGAGGAAAGGAGAAGCGACTGCCATATGCTATCTGCTAATGAGATTATTCATGATGAAGGCTTGATTTTGAGTGCATGTAGGGGACATGCACTCAAAATCAAACTTTTCAAGCCTTAGATTTTGATTTTAAGAAAAAAAGGAAAAGAAAAAATTGGACAAAATGGGATATTGTACGAACACTATTTGGCGCCATTTATGGTTGATGCGTGTCAAATCTGAAGCGTCGGCCTGAAATTTCACGAAGTTTTCGCGATATCTCGATGCGGCGAAGATCAGAATGCAGTTTGTTAGCGCGGTCGTCGCGATGGCAAAACCACGAACATTCGCATCCTGCCAAGAATTCTCGTCTCCTCTTCGTTCTGCATTGTGTATCGCCGCGTCAAATTTGACGCGCATCAACCCGTCCTCCATCTCAAGCCGCCTACCACACCATCCAGTCTCCGTTCGTCTCCAAAGCCAAGAATTCGTCATCGTGCTCCGCGTCCTTGAGCCGTGTGTCGCTGGCGCCCACCTCAAAAAGTCAATCCGAACCACAGCGACAAGGAAGAAAGCTAAGACCAGTAATATTAATAGATAGTTGTTGTTGCCCGCCGGACTATCATCGACAAATCAATGAACTTCGTAGCATCCATGTCCACCACCAATATTGTACCTCCTGTGGAGGGGCGGGGCTGACCCGTCCGTTTCTTGAGATACTATTTACTGGCAGTATGATGAAGGTGATGAAATGGTCTGCGACAATATGTATGGAAGAGTGCCTTGAAACCATCCATAGCCCGGTGCCAGAAGAGACGCTGTCCCCAGAAGAGGTAGGTCGCCAGGAATTCTCGAATCGAAGTAGGCATTCCACTAGTTATACAAATTCTTCTAGGTTACTGATGATGGGTCCAAACTCACATTGTCGCTCAATGTCTCCAATTTTTAGCCGGAAGAACTAAACGTGAATCTGGGTAGAAGAACTCTCACGATTGAGGGCAAGCTAGAGATCAAAGGAAATGACAGCTATTCTATGAGGTAACCATCAGCTTAGAAACTACAGTAAGGGTCTATGGAGCTGTCGAAGTGGCCAAGTGCGACGCGCCGCGAGCTTGAATCACTATTTGCGCTGCCGCTATCGCTATCGTAGCGGTTGGAAAAAATTCCTAATTCTGCCAAGGCCAGCCATTACAGCAACGCAAGATGGTGGTTCCAGCGCGCGTCGCGGTCGCGATACTGTGGGCGCCAGAGTCCGCAAGTTCGTCACCTCCACTGATGCTCAATTTATGAAGATCCTAACTCATTCTTGCTCTGCCGTCGCTAACCTAACAATTTCAGGTCTTTCACACGTCAATTGGAACTCCCTGAGGATGTTGACGTGAAACAGATTCGCTCCACAATTACTGAAGATGACCACTTCGCTGTTGAGGCTTCGAAAATGGCGAATCTAGACGTCAGTGGACGGGATATCCCTATACGGAGGTCAACAACCGAGAATTAAACGTCATGATATGCTCCAGTGGCGTCCTTCGTCACAAATGGTGTGTGTTCATCACAGAATGCGTACTCCACTCGCAACAGGAATACCTTATTAGGAACTGGGTTTTTTTGTCAAACTGTAACCCATCTTTCGAGCTTTTCGATGCCTTTACACGAAGACGTGAAGACATAAAACTGTTGTATTTTTCTCAAATAACAATTTAATAATAATAATCGATAGTAATTTTACTAATATTGTAATGCCTGATAATTTTACTGAAACACATATCGTTGTACAAATTGTGATATTTTCTAAGTTATTGCATCTCAACATAATAAATGTTTATTTCTACTATTGATGTGATTTGTTTGCTATTAGTTTACAAATTTCTTGAAAACTCAAGTACATCCAGCTGCTTTATGAAGGTTAGTTTTGTTCTAGAATGGACTAATCGTGAAAATAACCAAAGCAACAGAACAATCAATATTCCAAATCTCCACACTTTCAGCTGTGTTATCTGCTTTGTCACCTCTCAGCCAGGATTCCAAAAGGGGCGGTGATCACGGTGTAAGTCCTTCACTTCCTTCACCGAAGTAACCAGGCAAGTCTTCTGCTGGAGAAACAACGACTAATTTTTTCTTGAACTGCAGGCCATTTTTCAGCATTCTGTATGAACATGCGAAATTTTGAGGCTGGTTTGTATCTATCTTGAATATCTTAGTTGATATAATAATTCTGGTGACTTTATTGCACATATCGCTATATAAAATATTTTATTTGGTTAAGTTTTCATGTTATAGAGAAAAGCTGAAAATCTAAAATCCCCGCAACATCCATCAGCCGCAGCACCCAGCCAGCCCGCCGCGTGGGCCATTCCGCGGGAATACTGATCGTGAATGACGTCCCCTGTAACATCAGATTTCGTCGCTACCGCATCGACGCATGACGAAGAAGAAAGGATAATTTCCTGCGCTTGTACCATCAAACACGCCTCGTGCTAAAGTTCGAGAAGCTTTACCAGTTGTTCTACAGCCATTCTGGTTCTCGGAGCAACACTTCATATGAAGGCCTAATTCAGCCTACATCAAAAGTATACAGTGATCTGGCTTTTTCATTGGAGCTTTCAAGCACTCTCACTTCTCTGTTATCTTCACTTTCGGGGAAAGCACTGCGCCTCGGCACCATGTGTAATACAAAAAACAAGAAAAAAAACAAACACTACACACTCACCAAAACCGAAATGAATCACGTTTGATTGGTATAAAAATATTACGACCCGACTGACAATGGCAAAGTAGTAGCCGGCAAGAAATACCTCAAACATTGCAGATAGTAGACGGAATGAAGGTCTTAGAAAATAGTTTGAATAATTTTCTCGTTATGAAAAGATAGTGAGATTGCCCTGCTATCTACTTCGAACTTATAGTACATTTCCTATCACGAGTTAAAGCATTTTTTCAACTAAACTTCAGCTTTTAAGCTTCTGCTTGAGAGACTTCCGTTAGCTCCTCCTTCCTGCTTATTTAATGAAATGATAGGGAAGTGACAATAAATTTTCGCTTGGACTTCATTTTTTTCGTGCTGGAGGAGAAATCCATTGTGTCTCAATCAGTAACTGAATGCGAAACTGTGTGATGCGTGGAGGTATAACAAATGTGGACCTCCTCCTCACCTGTGCAAGCCTGGCCAAATTCGGATGAAAGAAAGTAGAACGGGCTAAGGAATAATTATGCAGCATTGTCATTGGGATAGAAACTGCTACTGCAATAAATTCGACTGTATAAATTGTTCTCAGGATATAGCGCTGCAGAGGATCCTCTTCTTCTTGGTTGGATATAACAGCTGGTACAAAAATAAGCACATCGTCATATAAGCGAATCACACTCATTGCTTCTATCATTTTCTGCAAATTTATTTCTTTATGGTCTACCTTGAAGTAAGCCATCAAAGAGGATTGGATACCATTGAAAAAGATACGTTAACACTATTGATTAGAGCAGCAATAGCAATCAAATTGTAAGATAAAATAAATTTCGAGCATTGAAAAATACACTTATTAGAAGTAATTTGCTCTTATTTTCCATAGCAGGGCCTAACCTTATATGGGAAATAAACTAGAAGTTTAGTCCTGATAAGCTGCCGCTGCTGGGCATGCCAGAACTGTACTAGTACCAAATTACAGACCAATGACGTCACTGTCTCACCTGAGCCAGGTTGCCGAGAAAGACGATTTTGAAAGAGATAGAGAGGATCTGCAAATATTACCCTTCGCTTGGTGCGTAATGTGGAGCTAGTGAAGGGCAGATCGGAGAATCTACATATCTTCTCAGCAAAACGTGCCACGTAGAAGGGAGTAAGAATTTATGAGAGAATTGGGTTGAAGGTCCGATTTGAAAAAAAAATCAAGTAGATGAAGAACACTCATTGTGAGGATTCCGGAATCAAATTGACAAAGCAGCTCGCTGAACGAGTCATACACTACATGAAAACAGTCAGGGTGGACGATCAACTGGAACTCTCGCGACGAACAAATGCAGATTGGACTGCATTTTCAAAAATCGATGTTCCCCTCAAAAGGAAGGCCATACCAGCACAGACTGAAAGGCGCTTATCCCACAGCAAACACTATCACATTACGAATGTGGGAGTTGGAAGTTGACGAAAGCAAAGGACCAAAGCTTGGAATAAACGCGGAGGTCAGCGGAAAGGAATATACTGGGAATAAACAAAATGGAACGCAAAAAGAATGAAGAAATAATAGAAATGAGTCAGCTTCATGTAATTGTCACGTTGTTCTACAAGAAGAAAAAATGTAGGCAGGATGAAGGACAAACGCTGGACAGTGCGAATCCTGCATTGGTATCCACGAACAACAGGATGTCCAGCTGGGGACCACTTCTGCGACGGATAGACCAGATATGGAGATGAATTGGAAGAATCTGGACGGAATTTGCGCAAGGCAGAGAGAAATGACATCATTGCGAACTGCGACCACAGTGGAGCAGGATCAGACCGACGTAAGCTTCATCTGCAGCAAAACTGCAGCATCGTCTACAGATTCTCCTGATCTTAAAATCTGAAACGATTCTAAAGTGAGACAATGCATTTATCTGTGTTTATCATTGAGCTTTATTTTCCAGTCTGCATGGAATTCCATTTCCAAAGCTTTCTTTTATTTCAAGGAAATGGCGTCGCCGGCGACCGGCGATCGCCAGTCGCGACTGCGGCGCCGGTGCGTATCGATTGTGAGGGGTCGCCAAAATTGGTGGCCGCCGCCGTCGGCGACGGCGACGCAAGGTGCTATACTCATCCAGGAGTATAGCGGCTACCTATCACAACAATCTCATATCAAACAGCTTTGCTGTAATCAGTTACGAATAAGCTCACATCTAAATCTAGTCATCCATCCGAAAAGCGAACACAAAGACGTCAGCGAACGCAAGTAAACAAGAAAAAGAAAACAAGAAGAAATGAAAGAAATACAAGTATCGTCCTTCCTGGTGTGATGCCTTCATAGTTAACTGGGCTAAGAGACTATAAACGCATATAGTTCGCAGCATTCAATACATTTTTGAAGCGCTTATCTTATTTTAACAGGTGTGCTATCGTTTAGGATGTGAAAATGTAGAATGGGATTATATAATATTAGGGCTCAGATATCACGCTAATCCTGTGCATTGATCACACGACAAACCTAATTTCCACTCGGGACAGGTGAAATTATATTGTAATTTCGGAGATTGTCGACTAACGATTTGTTTTCGGTGTCAATCACTTCAGCGATGTTCTTGGATTCAATGAAAAACTGTTTCAGAGTGAACTCAAAAAGAAACCAAGAATGAAGAACTTCAGCAATGTTGAGAGAGAACCTGTTCTCTAGATTGAATTAATGTGAGAACATTTCATTCCGAAGGAACTCTAACATACTGGCACCTACCGAAGTTAGTTAAAAATAAACATTCAGAACGTGGATTTGTGTCCTTTTCCTTCCGAGGGTATGACTCACCGCATCGAAGCAATTCACATACCAAACCAGGCGTCAACAGCAATGGAATGGGCTGAAATACTTCCTGGAAGTAACTCCGAGGTTCATTTTTGAGCAATGAAGTACAAGAGTTTATTTTTCCAGATTTTGCCACTCATAGCGCGCGATGGAATGGTCTCTAAATCGCTTCGATGTGCATCCTGAGACGAAGAGAAGCAAAACGATATACTAGACGGTCACTTGGTGTTATGGAAAGCATCCCACTGAACGCAATTCTTCATACATTCATAATTTGCATGAGCTCCAAAAAAAATCCCAAAACAACGCGGCAGGTTTAATCCCAGACACGTGGAACCACTCCCATTAACACCGTGCCGTTGATCTAGGTTTGTTGGCGTCTTCTTTTTTAAGTACTATTCAAAAATCTTGAGAATGTCACTTTTTACTGTTGAGTTGTCGCTTTCACCAAAGTGGTGTATAACACATTGCGTCACTGATGCTAGAGACTGTGGCAATGTGCAGAACGTCGCTGCAGCAGCCGATGTTGGCGGTACGTCGTCACCGATGTCTACGTTGCAGCAACCTTACCTCCGGCAAAAGATATTTTGAGAATGCTTTAAGAGCTACGTATTTATTGAATGGTCGATGAGTTGTGGTTGAAAATTGCTGAGGAAAGAGCAAAAAGTTAAAATACATATTTATACGAGACTACATATTTCAATGAACACATGATAGGATGTCACAGCATGTCACATTTTAGGTTAGGCAATAAGTTCGTGCGTTTTTTTTTTCATTTTGGTTTTTTGCTGTGGTTTGAACTCCGTTCGACTTAGTGTTGCTGATCATTTTGTACCGCTTTGCTCTCCACGAATATTATAACTGATTCCTTGAGTACCTGTCTGATCTTGTTTTCTTTCGCATGGAATGCAACCGTGCAGTTTGAAAAAAAAACGAACATCTCGGACGCTTCCTACTGTACGACTTCATTCGTAGAGCACCTGTAGCTCAGAAGAAAGAAATATTAACGAGGTCTAATGTACAACCCTCACTGTTGAAATGATAACAATTTAGTGGTTGTTCGCCTCAGGGAGGTCAATTTAGCCCGGAGGATGTCCTTTGCTATGAACACCAGTTAGAAGAACAGGGAGGCGATTAGGTCGTCCACTAGGTTCTGCTCTAGATGTAAAGATGAAGCACCTGGATGCTAAATCTCAGCAATGCATAAGTTCAACCGATTCATTTTGCGATAGTGCATACAAGAAGCCTTAAGAAGCCAGTATGGGATGACACTTCCCACTGAGAAGTCGCGACTCTTCCTAAGAAACTTCGCCAAAACGATAGCCGGATGCTGAGTTGGAAGGTAATTCTATTCTTGTCAAATTTGTGGGCCTGTGCTTCCCCAACAACTCAATTTGTTCTTCTTAGTAAGGATTTCATAGACTTTCATTCAAGATTTAAGGTAGAGGAAAACAATTTGAGTCGTCTCAAACAATGTGTTTTTTTCACAGTCGATTACGAATAACTGTGATTTCGATGCTCATAGAAAACCGCACGAACTTGTTGCCCAACCCAACAAATCACCAGGTATTGACCCGCTAGTAGATCACATTGGATACTGATCGATTGGCAAATCGCGGTATGCTCGTGTATGCTTCTGTCGCGGCTCATCACACATAGCAGACAGTATGAAAGGTGATAAAGTACGACACCAAATTGTGCAACACCATTGATAGTACGACGGCTGAAAATCAACTATTTTTTCTCTCCGCCTAATTTTACGGAATTTTTATAATCTCGAATTCCTACAGCATTTTTATTGTTACTCATTCCATAGAAGAGGACTGTTCGAGCATTTTTGCGAGGTTATAAAGGCATACCTGATCTTGTTCGAGAAATTTGAACTTTAGAAAACGCATAAGTGTCGCTCATCGGCTCACCACCTTCCTGGGATGGGGTGTTTCTGTGAAATAGTAGCAATAGAGCGGCAACGTCTATTTTACAATGTAGCGGCCACCATTGGCGATATTCTGTAACATGCCTGGGTGTCAGTTAGTTTCGGAAAAAAGAGTCCGCAAAAAAAGGAATATCTCTCACTACCTTTCTAGAAGCATAATTTAGTTCCTGATCCTCTAGACTGATAGTGATTTCGCGGTTGAGTGGTCCTCAGCACATCTATTCTCATTAACAGCCACGTTTATTGTTCAATATTGGACAGAACATGTTTACCTAAATCTGTGGAACTATGAGCACTACAGCACCTGCAATCTTAGCCAGAACCATCTTAAAGTACACCAAAATTGCGCTTGATTCTTCTTACCTCTTTTTTCTTCACACTGCAAAAAACCTCCAACATTCTCCCGGTACATTAGCCCACGTCATTGCTATGCGAATTTCAGTTGATCGAAACATTGCTTGAACGCTCCTCGATGATTATCTAGTACAATATACGCTTTCCTTCTAGACGATAAAATCCAATCGGCGAGGCCCGAAAAGGAAATAGAGAATATGTTGACATTCACCTAGTTATTAGCCTTGTGATGGGCTGCAATTAAGATTGTTGACTGTGAATGGGGGGGGGGGTGGCCGCCGATTTTGGCGATCCGCCATCGCCGATGTTGACGATTATCTTCTTCGATGATTATTTATGCTTTCGTTCTTGCATGGGTATAGAACGCTACTAGAGAGACCTACTCAGCAATTTCCTCCTCCTGCTTCGATAAAAAAAACTCGACTCGTGGTCTAGAGGATGTCAAAAATCACTGCTTCAACTACACAAAATGATGTGCAAGAAGATCTCTATTCTACGTTATAAATGGATGCTTTTCGTCCTGTCGCGAGAAAGGAGGAAGGTCAACGAGTCATACTCTGCCCATCCTATTTCTAAAATCTTTTAGGGAAATACGTGATAGGAGGTCTCTAAGGGTTCTCTGCTAGTAAACATACCTCATTCCCATGCTTGTTTCAGCTGATCAAAATACTGATCAGATGCTCCTCGATGGTTGTCTATGCGTTTTTTCGGCCATGCGAAGAGGGGTCCTTTAGTCAGTCTAGGGAAAAGCATCCGCACAACGAAGAATTTGCGAAGAATACGTCGAGATTCGCTGAGAATTAGCAGGAAAGCAAAGAAACCACCAGCAGTTGATCTTAATGAGGCAGTTTGACAGTGATCACATGAAAAACACCAATTTTTCTCAAAGTAGAAATGTGGAACTAAGCCGAACTCACAATGCCACAAGTAAATCAAGGAGTGCGAAACACACTTGCCCTTTCCGAGGGTCCTGGTCGTAAAACAAAAATGACAGCACGAGAAGTAGCAGACCAAGAATAATTAGAACCGCTGCCAAGCAGAATGCTACCATGACGAGCTAGAAAAATGCTCGGAAATGTTCATATTAGTAGGGTAGAATCAGTATAAAATTGCAGGACAGGAATCGAGCGATAAAACATGGATAAGACTCCCATGGACGCTTTGGGTGCGGGACAGTGAACGACTATGACGAGCTTATCGTCATCGCTTCGTCAGCTCATAAGCTCTTCATCATGAGTACCAGATTCCGAAATCGCGTTGTAGACCCGATGGTTTTGCCCTAAAAACCGTCACCACACGACCCGCTGCTCTGTGCCAAAAAAATCACACCGCCGAACAGGATGCACAACGAACGCTGCGGCCGGCTCGAATCATGTGGTGGTCGGTGAAATGGAAAGGAGTCACTGTAACTTCCAGCATTAACTTGCCACCTGCCTCGGATCCCATGTACAACGTTAAGGACGAACACGATGACTCATCCCGTAATAGATCGCAAAAAGACAACAAAGATGTGTGTCACTATGTGGGGAAATTTCCACAGAAAAATTCAGATATCCAGTTATTCCACACTCACTGCCAGCTTACGTCCTGTGTGGCCTCGTTGACGAGACACGGCTCCGCCGAAGCGGATGACGCCAGCAAAGATGAAAGGTTCTGAAGATGTAGTGGCGGGACGGAGCTATGGGAGTGAAGATATTGAAGCTCAGTTGAATAGCTAACGGCGTTCTAGGTCAGCATAGAGAAAAAGATTTGTGGATTCTTGAAAAAAGCACTACAATTTTGATTTGGAAGAAGAAAGGCCACCCGCGAATTGTGTAAGAAATGTTGTCCGATAGGTTTACTGTCTCACAGCAGAGCATTACTATTTGAAGGCGTCATCGAACGCCGAAGTCGCGACATCATCTGAATCATCACCAAACACTGCAGGTACGTAACCAACTGCGGAATTCAAACTTCTTCTTCTTCTTCTTCTTCTTTAGCGTTTGTCCCGTTCGTTGGCGGGGTCCGCTTTTCTGATCTTCTGACGCCATTTAACTCTATCGTGAGCCTGGTCTGGGTGGGCGCCCACGTGCTTCAGATCCGCATGTAGTGTGTCCAGCCATCGTTGCTTCGGCCGTCCTTTTGGTCGCTTTCCTGGTACTTCGAGATCAAGGCCTACTTTGCAGACGGTGTCTTTGTTGGCGCGCAATACGTGGCCGTACCATCTCAGGCGGGTTTCGCGGAGCTTGTCAGCAATCGTGGCGATGCCGAACCGCTCTCGGATCTTCTCATTGCGTATGCGGTCCACACGCGTGATACCAGCCATCCATCGTAACATCTTCATCTCCATCACACCGAGGCGGCGTTCCACTTCCTTGGTGGCCGGCCAGCATTCTGCACCATACAGTGCGACAGGTCTAACAACTGCTCGATACACCTTCGACTTGAAGCGATCTGGGATCTTCTTGTCGCACAGCACTCCCGTCATTGAGCGCCACTTCAGCCATGCAGCGTTGACGCGACTGACGACTTCATGGGCTAGGCTGCCATCGGCTGAGAGTGTTGAGCCGAGGTACTTGAAGTAGTTGGTTTTCGGAAGATCATTGCCGTCAACCTGAATGGTGGCGGGCTCATTCATATCTGTCGTCATATACTCAGTCTTTTTGACATTGAGCCGGAGACCGAACCGCGCTAGACGTTCGCTCCAGGCCTGTGTCTGTCGTTCAAGGTCCTCCTTTTGTTCAGATGCGAGCATGACGTCGTCTGCGTACAGCAGAGTCCATGGCATCGGTCTCTGGAGGTCTCTCGTAACAGCGTCCATGACGACGATGAAGAGAAGCGGTGAGAGGGCTGATCCTTGATGTACACCTACGGAGATGGGAAATTCTGCTGACGTGCCTGCGGCTGCCTGCACTCGGCTCCTCGGGTCCGCGTAGAGAATCCTAACCCACTCGATCAGCTCCTCTGGAATGCCGTGCCACCGCAGCGCGTACCAGATGACTTCATGTGGCACGCGATCGAAGGCTTTCTCCAGATCGAGGAATGCTAGATGCAGTGGCTTCTGCTTCTCTCGATGTTTCTCGATCATCAGTCGAGCCGCATGGATTGCATCCGTAGTTCCGCAGTTGGCTACGAATCCACACTGGTTCGCGGTAACTCGGATAATGTCGCGTATTCGGCGGTCGATGATGCGTTCGAATATCTTCATACTGTGAGACAGTAGACGTATTGGCCGATAGTTTGAGCAATCCGCAGGGTTGCCTTTCCTCTTCCAGATCGGGATTGTGGTACTCTTCTGCCAATCCACAGGGGTCTTCTTCTCTGCGATGATCTGGTTGAAGAACGATGTCAGCCATTTAGCTGAGTTCCAGTGTCTCGACTTCCATAGTTCCGCCGCTACGTCATCAGGACCCGTCGCTTTTCCTGGTTTCATACGCTTTAGCGCAGCCATGGTTTCATCCAAGGTGATCGGGTGAATAGGACCGTAGGTCGGCGGTAATTGTGGAATGGGTGGATGGCTGAATTCTTCCGTGGAGATCTTCTCGAAGTAGTCACACCACCTCTTCGTTGCCTTCCTGCGGTCTGATATGAGATGACCGTGTTCGTCGTTAACTCCGTAGAACTTTTCCACGTCTTCGGTCTGCCGCTTGCGAGACCTCGCCAGTCGGTAGATGAGGCGTTCCCCACCATCCTTCTCATCTAGCTTCTTGCTAACATTGTCGTAGTGCTCTGCCTTCGTGGCAGCCACAGCCTTCTTTGCTAATTTCTTCGCTTCTAGATACTTCTGCCAGTTATAATCCGTCTTGTTACCGAGGAATACGTGGTAGAGACGTTTCTTTTCGTGCACCTTCACTTTCACTTCATCCGTCCATAGCCACGCCAGTCTGTCAATTCTCCGGCGACCTGGTTTAGTCGTGCCATTCGAGAAACATCGAGGACCCTCGCATATTTTTCACACTAACCGGGCTCCGAAAGTGCGCGTCGATTCCCGTGGACGCCGTAGCTTTTATCTTAGAACCATTTGTTGTCATTGATCATAGAGGTGTGACGTGGAGTATTCCTGAGCCGACCTGTCACGACGGCCTGTCGCTCGAATACGGGAGGCGGCGGCGGCGGGATTCGAACCTGGAACCCCGGGGGAACATGGTGCTCTAAAGCAGCGCCTTAGACCACTAGGCCATCTCGCCCCCAACTGCGGAATTCAAACAACCTGGCTTTTTCTTTCCAGCCAACAGAATGGAACTAAAATGCCTACACACTTTCTTCCTAAACTTTCGTTTGGCGGTGCTATTCCTTCAGAGATTGACGATAAATTTGGTTGCAATACATCTGGTGAAAATGTTTGTTTGCTTTGCGAGATATTCCGGAAACTCAAAAACGGCTAGATCACCATACAAACCTAGCCTGAGGCGTTGACTTCGGATTGCATTCTTTTGCTTCTAAACTAAAATTAACAGCTCACCTTCATTACTCGCTCGTTCTCTATCAGTTGAAATTTGACGCTGAGAGTATTAATGGTTCTTGAATTGATAACACCAGATCTAAGCTCCAGCAGCTTCGCGCGATTACGCCGATACATTATTGTTAGGAGCAGGACCAATATGGCAACAGATATGCCACTGCCTCCTATGACACAGATAAAGGGGTAACACCCTGAACAAGAGATTATTACCTTGTACAACAAAAAGAACTAGTAGAGCTACACTTTCCACCCTTTAATCATGCACTGCACATCGAACGCCCCAGTCGAAGGCCACGGCACGTTGAGAGAGACCATTCAAGCAAATAGAGTAAAGCTGATTGACCTCTTTTGCCAGGCATAGGTATTCGGCCGGAGTTCGATCTGCACTGCAGTAGAAACGCAGACATTACAGTGATTGGAGCCGCATGTCACTTTGGGTTCAATTCCTAGAAAAAGGTGGTGTTGGGGTTGATATTTGAGTGCAGTTCTATTGCTACTCGGTCGTTATTTGACTACTATTCGCTTCTCATATAGGAGGGGTCGAATACCAATCAAATATGTACCAAACGAATAGCAATTCAATAGCAGTCACAACAGCAACATCTAACAGCACTCAGCAATAGCATTCCAAGCCACGACCATTTTGAGAAGTGGAGTCAACGTGACATGCGCATTCCAATTGCTGGAATGCCCGAAAATGAACATAAACATATATTATAGTAGACGCTAGTAGACACGTCTTCCAACACCGCAAACAGACATGAATATGAAAAGTACACCAAATCCAGAGCCCACAACAGATCATGTAGCTGCCACAAAATCCCGATTTTTGTTCTGTCTTAAGAATATAACTGCGCCCTTCTCAGGAAGCAAGCGAATAACATAAACAGGGTTATAATTAGAATGTCACTGCACACTGACTTATCATAATTGTAAAAGTGAAGATCAATGTCGACATCCGTGATAATAGTAATATGCCGGTAGATATCCATAGACGCGGATTTTTTTCATAATCAGCGACGTAAAAGTAGGCGAATCTGCGCTCAACTATCATTTCACTTAACACCGCAAGAGTTGTCATGAAAAACCATAAACGAATGACTGAAGCCGCTATCAGAGGATACTTCGAAGCAGAGATACTATCTGGAAATGCTGCAATTCGAGCACAAGTGGAAGTCATTTACAGAGGATTTCTACATATTACATCGACGTGGAGTTCCATTAGATTCAATCTTGACAAATCCATTTTGTACTATATACTCACCATCATAATGAATTACTTTCGCCTGATATAAAAATATGACCAAACGACTAACAACGGCAAAGTAATGGCCGGCGAGAAATGCCTCAAATAAAGCATACACCAGGTAGGAGGAAATCTTTGAAAATACTTGGTTTCCGTGATTTTTTGTAAATGGCACATTTCACAGTATATGGTTAAAGACAATGATCTCGAGCCTGTTTTCCTTTTATGCTCAACTACATTAACAAAGAAATTACGATATTTCTTCGTTACATTGAAATGATAGGAATTTTACTTACACCCACTATATTATAACTTATATTATTCGTAAGTGTGAATATGGTAGAAAGGGATATTAAATCCATGATTAAGAGATCATTGTCTATGAGTGTCGTCTTATTAATAGAGCGTAAGGGTGCCCCATGCCAGGCGCCTCGGACAATATGGCGCTTTGTTGAGAAGAATCGCTCGCTTCCTATTTTGATTCAACTTTTTACTTCGAGTTGCTTGACCTGCTTGCTCAATAAAGGTTCAGCTTCTACACTCCTCCATGAATGGTTATCATTTATTGTTCCATTTTTCGGGCTTTTCCGAAGCTCTCTCCCTTTGTTCGCACAAATTTGCCTCGTTACTTGTCAGTCATTAGTTGTCACTCGATGACTACATTTCCTCTCTAGCTATCCGGGAGGAGGTCTACCAGCCTCTCAATTCTGAATTGTGATTTTTATTTCTTTTTCTATAAAAATTTTCATAGTGCGACAACAGATGGACAATGAAAGCAATGCTATGGTGTCCGTAGAATATCGAACACCGCAAGACAGACGGTGGCTTACGATTGCAGATCTTTCTGAAGAATTTCTTTCATCGCTAAAGGCGTTCCGCTGTCGACCGCTCGAACGTATCACTCGCTTTCCGAATATTGCCATCGGTTGACTGTGGTTTCACACTCTATCGCTTTAAAATATAGTAAGATTAAGTATGCGGAAGTAGTTTCTGCCCACTGCTTCTTTAGGTTCCCCAGCCACACTGTTCCACTGCACTTCCCTCCTTGTTTTTATCCGTTGACGTAGGTCCTGATCTCAGCTGGCTGTAGCGATTGAAGTCGACAAGACTTGCCCGTTTCCTTTCGTTCACAAGATGCAACTATTCGTCCGAGGTCCATGGTGATGTTCGATGGTAGATTAGGAAGGGGGGGGGGGCATAATGGCTTCAAACAATCGAGTGCTGCATCGGACACCTGATTCTCTTCTTCGTCTGCATTCGTACTCGCTGCAAGCAAGGCAAACCTATTCGAGAAGACGATTCGTTGTAGCTGCCGAGATGGAGAAGTCATGAGCGAAGACCGACCAAGTTTGGGCTCATCATGGGATTCGCGACTTGTTCTCAGCAATGGAAAATTTCAGAAATTCTGCGAGAGAAAGAAAAACGTAATCTGAAAAAAACACGTGACCTATTTGATAATCCAGTAATAATTAATGAGCATGATGATAAAATTTCGTTTGGACTTCATTTATTAGTGTGGAAGAAGACAGAATGTGAATTAATCGGTAGCTAGCAATGGCGGATGCCAAGGAGAGGCGTCTCTCCCTCCCCCTCTCCGAGAAGAACCGCTGAATTTTCAGAACAATTGATAACTTTATGTTGGCTCACTCAGGTTGTTACTGTTGATCATTTCATAATATATTTGATATTTTAATCATTTTTATTTTCTACCCTCGACGCAGACCACACATTTTTCCCACGCCCCCCCCTCTCCCTCCCGCCCCATTCTGCACCCGCCACATGTAGATAGATTTTAAATTTCGGTCTCAAACAAATGATATCGATAATAGCGTAAATACAGATAAGTGTGGATCATTCCTCACCTGTGCAATCCTTGCCAAATTTGGATGAAAGAACGTAGAACGGGCTAAGGAATAATTATGTAGCATTGTTATTGGGATAGAAATAGCTATAACGATAAATTCTACGGCATAAATCGTTCTTAAGATATAGTACTGAAGAGGGTCCCCTTCTTCAGCATTGGATAGAACAGCTGGTACAAAAATGAGCACATCGCCATATAACCGGAACATCATTTCCTCTCCAAGCTTAGTCACTGCTTCGAACATTCTCTGCAAGTTTACTTATTCACTTGTTACAGCGGACGTCAATGACGGTGGCTCATCCTCAGCCTCGAGAAGGATGCAACAGCGCCGCGAGCACAGGGATCGATGTCGTCTGCCGGCAAAACGCTATTCCTAGGTGCTTTTCTTCCCAATTCGGTCGAAAATTCTTAAAGCGGGTAGAAACGCTGCTGGAAATAGCCCAACAGCGGCAGAAGACATCGGTTATAGCGCGTGCGGCGCCGTTGTGCGGCGTCCTCTTCGAAGCAGCGGATGGGCCACCGTCAGCGACGTCCAATACGTTTGAATTGTACCGTCGAGGATTATCCAGTACGACAAAGACCAGATAGACACATCAATTTAATGGGTTACTGTAGTATTGGCCATCTATTTACAAGAATAAAACTAATCTAATGGTGCTTTCTCACGTGGCCGTAAGATTCATCATATTATAATGTAACCAATCTAATGGTGCTTTCTCACGTGGACGTAAGATTCATCATCATATATTAGGGTAGAAAAGTCTTGAGACGATGTTTTTGAAAATTCAAGAGCTTCTGGTTGCTTGTTAGCCGATGATCTACCATGTGGTTGTTGTAGATCAATCTCGAATCTTCTACGTAACAGGTATATATAGCCGGGATGCATTCCTTAACTTTGACCGCGATGTCAATTCCTCAAAACCACGTTCCAGCCACCAGTTTTTCCTTCTCCGCACGCACCGAAAGGAATATCTGGAAGACGTGATCACTAGAGATGAGAGTTGGGTTCTCTACGACTCTAACTGACATCGCGCTATGTGGCTCCCTCGAGAGGAACACCCGCCAACGCAGAGCTTCACCCCAAGAAGTGTCACCTCTGCTGCTTGAAAGGAATGTTGTACTACGAACTGCTCCATGGACACACCGTTACCGGTGACATTTACGCCAATCAGCTTTGCAAAAACCTGGACACTGTTCAAAAAAGACGCCGAGAAGAGCTTCTCTACGAATGCTCCACGATGACTCCATTATGCTAAAGGCTCTAGTGAAAAATTCTGGGAGCTAGACTGGGACATTGTTCCCCACCCACCCTATTCTTCTGACATTGCGCCCTCTGATTATCACCTACGTATTTCGCTCCCGCTTTCCTAGCTAAGAAAAAATTGGAAAGTTGAAGATGTTGAAACGTCGGTCAGCGATTTCTTTTACTACTACACTCCCTAGTTCTGAGAGGAGAGGACTGCTAACCTGCCCATTAGGTGGAGCACTGTAGTGAATAACGATGGTGACAATACTGCTGAATAAGTCCTATTCTATGCTGATCAAAAAGCAATAGCATAAAAAATGTCAAACAGCTCAAGACTTTCTTACCATCCCAATATTATGAGATATATTTCAACAAAAAATAGCATGGTGCTTTCCGCGTTTTTTTTTCTGCACCATCTAAAATGTACTGTGACTCACAAGACAAGGAGCATGAACGGTTGGGAGCAGAACAACAAAACAGTAACAATAGTAGAGACACGATTACAAAGAAACAAATTACGATCTCCAATCTAGAAATCAAGTCTCAACATAGAACCTCTGGGGTGAGATTATGATCATTGTAGGCTAGAATCAATCCATGCACGCATTACCCAGTGAAAGTAACGGAATCACTAGATTATGCGCTGTGTCCACTTGCTTTGCCGCACCACACCACCGTTGGGCTGGATAGGTAGTGTGGTGAGGCAGAGCAGGTAGGCTGCTCTTTGTGATGCAAGAATGATTAAACAACACTGCGACTATCTGGAATTCCTGGCTACTCGCATATAGCCTCGTGCCGTCACTTTGGTTCAATGGTTAGGAATGGTTTTCCGTACTGATTCAGCTTCTTTCTAGTCAAAAATGAACAGGATTAACTCAGTTATCAAGAAATTATGTGAATTCCTCATTTAGAATTCTTCACTGATCCGATAGGCAGATAGCACCGATGTTGACATTTACAAGCTCTCACAATGCTCCACCATAACAGAGTATTAAAGAAATACAAGTGCAGTCATTGGAAGGCTTCATGGTCAAATAGGGGTAAGAGACTACAGGCGTATATAGCTTACTGCCTAATATACTTTTTTTAAGTTTATGGAATTTCCAGAGAAGCACTACGTTTGGATTGCGAGAATAGTGTACTTACTGGGGATCAGAAGTCATATTGAGCCTATGCGCACATTACGCGCTAGCTAATTTTCTTCCGAGACAGGTGTATTATTGTGTAATTTCTTCCGAGACAGGTGCATTATTGTGTAATTTCTGAGATCGTCGACTAACGTTTCCTCTTCCCTGGCGGTCACGTCAACGATGCTTTTGAATGTGATGTGAAGAAATAAAATGAGCCCTGCCTCGGTTTTTTTTGTGAATTTAAAGAGAGATTTAGAAGGGAGGTTAACTTCAACAATATTGAAGGAGAGGTCAACCTATTTGTATGTATATTGATCTAACCGACCGTTCTGTTTTTGAACAATTTTCCTTATCGACGGTAACTCAACAAACTGAGTTGATCGCGTAACCATAACTTACGTAGGCTCCAAGTGAACGCAGTGTTGCTAACCAATTCCAGAGATGAGGCACCACTCACTCAACAACACGTATCTTTGGTCTTAGTTTGACCGTGCCTCCTCCTCTATTTGTAAGCCTTGTGCACATTATTCTGAAAGCCTTGAAACTCTAGCTTATGAAAATTACACATATGCTTTATATGCTCTACAGTCCTTGTCGAAAAGATAGACGGATTGCGCGTGCGGTTTCATATCGTTACGGCCACAGAATCGCGTTGGGACCTACTGCACCCTCTCAATTAGAGCATGCTCTCTGCGCATCCATCGTTCAGGTCCCGCCGCGTTTCCGCAGTCACGGAATCCGTCTATGTTTTCGACAAGGACTGTACATTACAACGGCATACAAGCAAAGACGCAGCCAGAAGGAGGCGTTTGGAAAAAGAAGAGGTCTCAGCCTTATCACTTTGGGGACCTCGACGCCGTTACTACAAATATTAATTTCATTGCTGATTAATTAGAAATAAATATTCCAGAAGCAAAAGTAAAAATCAACAATTACGATGGTTGCGGCTATAGTGCACCTGTAGTATAGCACGCAACCTGCGTCGCCGCCGCTGGCCACTGTCGTGACTGTCGCACGACTTCCATTCCCAGGACTCCTTCGACCGACGACGTTCCCTTCCGGTCTGGACGCCAGCAAGCTGGGATGCATTGGGCCGACGTCCTCTACCGGTTCAAATCCCCTTGCGTGGCCAGCGCGCCCTTCCATCAGCGCGCTCTCATGGGTTACGGTACTTTCCCACGCCGGCAGCAGTATATAAAGAGCCCTCGCGTTCGATCGAGTTCAGTCTTCGCCAGTCGACTCCTCACCGTCACTCTCGTCACTCGCTCCATCGATCGCTCCGCTGCCGCAATGGCCCAGAAGTCCTGCCGACGAAGATGATGATGCAATCCGCTGTTCGAAGATGTCCACCGCCTCCAGACGACGCCAATCCAAGTCCATGTCGAGCCGCTGAAGATCCTGCAGTGCCGCGCGTGTCCATCAGGCCGGTTATGACTTAACACATTCCATCTTGTGGTTATAGCTCTCTATTGTATTGATATCATATTCGATGGGGATCATGAAGGTGGCTATTTACTCGTGTTGAGATCATGGAAGATAGAGACATTGAATATCTCGGGATGTCCGATTGAAGAAACTAGTTGTGTTGTGTCGGGAAGGGACAGAATCCAGAAATGGTCGGATCGTTTGGATCTTAGAGAAGTCGTAATACGCTAAGTTCGCTAAGCTCTTGCCCGCGCCCGCTTGCCGCTCGCCTAGGGTAGTAGGCCTTTATCACTTCGCCCGCTGGCTTGCGAGCCCACTGCTTCAATGCGCCGCGGTACTACCCTCACGTAGCCTTGTGGGTTCAGGTTAAACCCTCTTTTGCCGTGTCTGGCTTGGGTGCTACCACCGACGCCCTGGCCGGGCACGACAAAATTGGTGCATCGGGCCACGGTTTCCTGAGAGCAACCGCTCAGGACGCCGTAGAAGATCGAGCCCGCCACCGCCGCGCCACAGTTGCACGCACGCGCGCCTAGGTAAGTGTTAAGGCAGTCCCGCTTCCTTCCAAATGGGTATCGCTAGGGTTCCGCACGCAATTAGGAGCGCAGACGCATAGGTAAGAATCCGTTTAACGATTGCGACTGGGGTCTCGTCTCCCACCGTAAGAGGCCGAACCGGTGTTACGAGGAGCTAGATGGCGGGTGGCAGACGTCATCGAACTCCACGTATAGTCCTCAAAGCGAGGTGGCGCCGGAGCCTGCCATGGACGCGCTGGCTAGTAGACGCAATCCCCTTACGCGCCAGGTGCTTACTCACTCTGCGGGGGTAGATCGAGTTGGGTTCGTCCCATGGCCTTTAGCCGCAGGGTTGGCTTGGAAGGACCCAGAAGCCGCTTGACACTCGAGGATCAACAGTCTTGGGGTAAGCACACGCGCTAGACTGCTCTGCGTGTTGGGTTCTTATTTGTGCCAGTTGCTGCCTTCTTGTTTTCGTACGCTTCCCTACATCGCCCTTTTTGTTTCGCCCGCACATCATCCTACCCTACGCGTTCTCCTTGCGTTCGCTCGCATTGCCTTGCGTATCTTCGCTATTCTTCTGCCACTTTGATCCATTTCGGTCCTATGTTCACCCGACTGCCAGCTACGCCCAATCATACAGCGTGAGATATTCAAGGATTGAGGGCCACTTTCGCAGTTGACTTTGCTCGTTTGTCGTGGGTTCGTCTTTGGCCAGGACGTTCTCACGACGTCGAACATTTCATTGTCACACTTCCTCATTGCAGATAGTATCGATACGATACAGCTATCAATCGCAACGATGTCGAAGTACGGTTCAGTCAAGGCGAAAACAACCGCTGCCATCAACCGTCTCAACCGCGCACTGGAAAGGATCGACCCGAGCTACCGTCAATCCTTCAGCTCGGATGCTTCTCCGCGCGCACAGCTCGACCTGCTCTCTAGGCGTAATGGAGGGATGACTTGCGCTAAGACCGCAATCGAAAAAGCGTTAGACATCTTGGACGAGCGCTACGAAACCGCGCACTGTTTTGTCAGCGAACAGCCAGACAACGAAAATCTCGTGCAGGACTTTAACGCGTACTGGGAACAGCATCACGGCGCAGAATTGCAGCATGACGCGCAAATCGCAATCAGCCAGCTGGACGAGCAGATAGAACTAGAGCTCGAAATCGCTAGTAAGATCCGCGAACAGCTTGCCGCGAATACTGCTTCTGCTCCGCCGCTTAGCCGCATGTCCTCGCAAGAAAATCTGCGTTCGGAAACCAATGCTGTTGCTCGCCTTTCGCTTCAGCCTAACATTTTCGCCGCAAATCCAATTCCAGCCGCAAGCGCTTTCGACAATCAGACATTCCAACTGCGC
This sequence comes from Ancylostoma caninum, assembly GCA_037903475.1. Taxonomy (NCBI): domain Eukaryota; kingdom Metazoa; phylum Nematoda; class Chromadorea; order Rhabditida; family Ancylostomatidae; genus Ancylostoma; species Ancylostoma caninum. The sequence goes on from JBAJFG010000190.1 coordinate 274,149, forward strand.
AAGCTAGAGCTTCCTGTGTTTGACGGGGATCAAGGTCAATTTTATGACTGGTGGGCTAGATATAAGACCATTGTCCACAATAACCCCGCTCTAAATACTGCTAACAAGTTTCTCCATCTCATTAGCAGCCTCAAGGGTTCTGCCGCGCTAGTTGTTGAGAGTCTAGACATAACCGATCCCGCTAACTATGAGCCCGCAATTAAGGCATTGCTGCAGCGCTACGATAGACCAGACTTCACTCATCATCACTTTTTGCAGAAGCTGGAAGAACTACCGCTGTCGTCAGCCTCAGCCAGCTCACAACGGGAAACGCTATGTCGCATCCAAGCTTGTGTGCTACAATTGGCACGATTCGAGGACACGTCGCAGTCGCTATCGCTCAAGAACTTGGTCCGCAAGAAGTTCCCAAAGGACACCCAGCTGGAAGTCATCAAGATGGAACATCGCTCAGGTGAGACTTGGACTTTACAGCAGCTTCTTGAGGGGTTTAGCAAGTTCATCGAAGAACTCGAGAAGATAGACGACAAGTCGCTTCGTCCCAGCCAGGAAGATCAGGCCATCAATTCGCTCTCCACCGATGAGGAAGCCGATACTAGATCGACTACTCCTCTGGCACCGTACGATCCGGATGTTTGTTGCTTCTGCTCTTCTCCGAATCATTCGTCCAGTAGTTGTAGTCGGTATCTTGCTCCATCTAATCGACGCCTCATCGTGGACCGTCATCGGTTGTGCTACAAGTGCCTCATCTTGGGTCATATTGCAGCCAACTGTTCCGCTGCAAACTGTAATCGTTGTGGTAAAGGTCATCATCCACTTCTCTGTTTGCGTAATCCAACTCCTAGGTCTCCTAGCCGTAGTCGTCGTTCAAGCAACGATAGCCGTCGTCCGGAAGACAGCCATCGTTCATCTCGTAGTAGTCGTTCGTCTCGGAACTCCTCTCGCGACACCTACCATCGTCGTCGTTCTCGTTCCACTTCTCGGGACTACTCGCGTTCGCCTGTTCGACGTCGCTCACGCGACAGGGATAGTCGTAGTTATAGTCATTATTCCACACGTTACAGTTCTCCACACTATCGTCACCGTTCTCCGTATCGCTCTCGTTCACCACGTCCGTCTCTCCGCACTTATCGTCGTCCTTCTCCGTATCCGTCTCGCTCTCCACCGTCCGTCCGCTTCAGCGATTCCACGTCGTCCTCCTCCCACAGGAGACGACAGGAATCACCTTCTCCGTCTAGAAACCGTTCCTCTGTTCAGACAGTCTCTACAGACTTGGAGTACAAAACGGCCGTAGAGTGCTACCAGTCTGTTAAAGAGTCTTCGGCACTTCCTTCGTTTGCAGCACCGCAACATCAGCCTATGCTGATGATCGTCAGGGCCTACGCGCTTGATCAACGCACAGGTACTTGGAAACCAGTCTCCATCCTTCTGGATTCGGGTGCTCAAACAAGCTTCATCACTAGTGCTACGGTTTCTCGTCTTTCGCTCCATCCGTCCGACACTCGTACATTGACAACGGTTAGTTTCGGAGGTCACAAAGTGACTGAAGATACATCCTTAGTCGATGTCGAGTTGTTCGACAACTCCGATCAGCCGTTCAAAGTCCGGCTCTACGTTAAGGATGTCGTTGCCGCTCCACGCCAGGCACAACAACTCCATCCAGAAGACTTTGACTCGCTTCTCGCTAACCGAGTCGACCCGGACTCGTTGCTCGTCACGCAAACTGTGGAACCAGACATTCTTCTTGGTATTAACTACTTCTGGGATGTTCTGTTCACGGACACACCAGTTGTACTTCCATCAGGTCTCGTCTTGGCACACACGCGTTTCGGTCCAACGGTCTCAGGTCTCTCGTTTTTTCGTCAATATGGCACAAGTGGTTGACCACTTGTCCCCAGAACGCTCCGTCGATTCCGTCTCTCGCCTTTGGGATCTGGATCTCCTCGGTATCACCGATGATCCAGACCCGTCCGTCGACAAGGATGAGGATGCCCGTGTTCTTCGTCGCTTTCAGAACACGGCAGAGGAAATTGGAGGTTATCTCTACGTCCAGTTCCCCTGGAAATCTTCGCATCCGCGCCTCGCCGACAATAAACTTCTCGCTTACAAACGTCTCGAAAGTCAATATCGTTCCTTGGTCTCAAAGCCTTCACTTTGGAAGGACTACGCAGCTACCTTCGATGACTACCTTAAACAGGGAATCATCGAAGAGGTCGACGAATTCAAATTCGACGACCACCGCGTCTATTACATCCCGCACCAAGCGGTTATCAAGGCTACGTCGTCCACCACCAAGCTACGTGTTGTCTTCGATGCGTCTTCGCACTACCGCAACTCGCCTAGCCTAAACGACTGTCTACACTCTGGTCCTGCCATCTTACCAGATCTCGTTGGCATTCTCCTTCGTTCTAGGCTAACACCACTTCTCTTGGTCTCGGATGTCGAGAAAGCATTCTTGCAGATTCGCTTACAGCGCAATCAGCGAGATGCTACTCGCTTCCTTTGGCTTAGGGATCCATCGCTTCCACCGTCTCCGCAGAATCTTCGCATCTTTCGCTTCACAAGGGTTCCATTTGGGATCACCGCTTCTCCGTTCCTCTTAGCCGCTTCCATCTTGTATTACTTGAATCGCGATCCTCGTTCTTCCTTGAAGAAGGAAATCGAGCAGAATACTTACGTCGATAACGTTATTCTGAGTGCAAACACACCAGAAGAGGCTATCGCTAAGTATCGCGAATCCAAGTCCCTCTTCGAGTCGATGCACATGAATCTTCGTGAATTCTTGTGCAACTCGGATGTCGTCAACTCCGCTATTTCGCCTTCCGATCGCATCAGGAATGCAAGTACTGTCAAGCTTCTCGGAATACCGTGGAAACCGGATCTCGACAATCTTGTTGTTCCTCTCAAAATCGTCCATCAGCCAGTTAGTACAAAGCGCACGGCTCTTCGTGCATTGTCCTCCACGTTCGATCCGCTAGGACTTCTTGTACCGTTTCTGGCTCCATTTAAGGTCTTCATACAGGATACCTGGAAGAAGAAGTACCAATGGGATGATCCTTTCGACAAGGAAGATCTTCTCCGTTGGAAACTGCTCATTCAGGACCTGGAAGACCCGCTTCCGCTTATTCCGCGTTGTGTCGTTCCGTCGGATCCATCTTGCAAGTTAGAACTCGCAGTTTTCGGAGACGCTTCCCAACGTCTCTACGCTTGCTGTGTCTATCTAATTTGTCACTCCTCGGTTGGCACAACTTCGCACCTCCTTATGGCAAAGTCACGACTTGGAGAAGTCGAGCCGTTGACAATGCCACGTATGGAGCTTCTCGCCGCACTTATTAGTGCCCGTCTTGTCCGCTTCGTCCATTCGCAACTTCGCCGTCCAATAGCAGCAGTTCATTTCTTCTCGGATTCACAAATAGCTCTGCATTGGATTCACTCTTCTCGTCCGCTTAAACGCTTCGTCAATAACAGGGTCGTAGAAATCCGTTCCATCGTCTCGGCTCTGCAAACGTCAGGCACCCACGTGAAGTTCTACTACGTGCAATCGGATCAGAATCCGGCCGATTGTGCCTCACGTGGATTGTCTACTCGCTTCGCACATAACCACATCTGGTGGTGTGGACCTTCGTTCCTTGTGTTACCATCGTCACAATGGCCTCAAGCAAATTGCGAATTCACTCTTCCTCCAGACGTCAGTCCAGAGGTCGAGAACGAATTCCAAGCGCTTACAGCCACACAGGTCTACTCCTACCAGTCTCCGCTTAGGTTTCAGGCTACTAATCGTTATCTTAAGCTCGTTCGTTCCACGGCCTACGTTCTTAAGTTCATTGGTACCCTGTTCCTAAAAATCCGTCGTCGTCCGTCTTCGGTTAATCTATCCCATTCGCTTCCGACCAAGCTCATTAACGCTGAAGAATTCACGATCGCGGAAACTCTGGTTATAACAGAGCATTACCGTGAAAGTGAACATCAGCTTAAGGAGCTTCCCCTTCATCGCTTTAATGTCCATCGGTCAGCAGACGGTCTCCTTCGTTGCCCAAATCGTCTAGAACACGCTGAGACCTCTACCATCTCTGCTGTACCAATTCTTCTCGTTCCCGCTCATCCGTTCACTACTGCCGTAGTCATGCATCACCACTTGGAGAACTTCCATTCTGGTGTACATGCTACAATCGCAGCTCTTCGTCGCCGCTTCTTCATTCCATCCATTAGGAGCACAGTCGTTAAGATCCTACGCGACTGTATAGTCTGTAAAAAGGCTAATTGTCTCCCTTATCGCTATCCAGATATGCCCAGCCTGCCTCAGGAACGTGTTGCTCGATCTCGACCGTTCCAGAAAGTAGGATTGGACTATCTTGGTCCGCTATACTATAGGGACACTTTCCATACGAAAGCCAAAGTATGGATTTGTCTCTTCACTTGTATGGCGACTCGTCTTGTCCATCTAGAAGTCGTCTTGGACAATTCCACTCAGGAATTTCTACTCGCTTTCCGCCGTTTCATTGCTCGCCGAGGAACTCCGGATCACATCCTCAGCGACAATGCAACTACATTCGTCTCGGCTAGCGACACGTTGGAACACGTCATCTATGCCCGGTCGTCAGTCGAAAAACTGACTCACTTTTTCGCTAATCGTCGGATCACTTGGAAGTTCATAACGCCCCTTTCTCCATGGAAAGGAGGATTCTATGAACGCCTTGTTGGTCTTTTCAAGTCCGCCTTCCGCAAAACCGTCCATCGCAACCTTCTTCCGCTTCAGCAGTTTCAGACCCTCGTCTTTGAAATTGAGGCAGTCCTCAATGCACGTCCTCTCTTGTCAATTCGGGATACCTGTACTGCTCCGCAAGTTCTGAAGCCGATCGACTTCATTTCACCAGAAGTCGACCTTCAGATTCCTCCGTCAGAACGCTCTTCGACAAGTCTTCCTAGTCACCGTCTAGCCGGTTGGTACCACGAAACCATCTCCGCGCTTGATCACTTTTGGAACATCTGGTACAAGGACTACTTGTCGACCATTGCCGATCGTCATCAGAAGCGTATCCGCCAGGGTAGATCCACTCCGGTCATTCCACAGGTCTCGGATGTCGTTCTCGTCGCAGACAGCAAGGTTCCTCGTGGCCAATGGCATTTGGGTGTAATCACTACCTTGAGATACGATCGGTCAGGAATACCGCGTTCAGCGACCGTCCGGATGCCCAACGGTCGTGAACTCACTAGATCGCTTAACCATCTTTATCCGCTTGAGATAACAGCTTTCGAGGATCAACCAGAACCTAAGGAATGCGAAAAACGGTCTCCGACACGAGTACAACCGCCTCGTGCCGCCAAACACGTCCGTTCCTACAGTCGGTAATACTGGATTTCAGATAGGTGTATCAGATTCCTTTATTTCGATTGTCCTGGTCCTGTTCTCCTTGTAGTTGTTTTTCTCCTTCTCACTTCGCCAATTTGCGCTCATCGCCCGCTTTCACAGCGTTTGCTTCCTTTGCTCGCTCATCTCTTGTATTATCATGCTTGCCCAGTTAGTTTCTTAGCTGCTCTACTTGTAGGTACTGCTTGCTTAACCGCGTTTACTTTATCTGCATTTAGTCAGCTTTAATTGGTCTTGCTTCATCTTATACGCATTGGATCAGCTCGGATCTGTTAACGCCTTCAAACATGCTCATTTTCGCAATTTCAATCAATACGGGTATCACTCCTTTATCGACACTCACATCGTCGATATTTCGCATATCAAAATTATACGGGTCAAAAATCCGCTTATCGTCATGTTTGAATGCTTAACATACCCTGATTCAGTGGGTATATACGGTAATACACTAGATGCTCCAGCATAGCGCAACGCTAGTCCCCTTTATTCATCCGCGTTCCGCGCGCGCTCACTCTCAGCCGCATAGATATTTCGTAATGCCCTAAGGTACCTATATGCCGCCTAATTTGTCCTCTCGCATCGCTTACACCCATCTTTACGCATTTTCGCGCACGTTTGTGATTCTTCGTCGTGTTTGTCATCTACTCTCTCCAAATTAATATCTGTCAGCCATTTCGCATATCCTGGTTGACCTTCTGCAGTAGGCATCGCGCTAACATCCTTCTTGTCCTATTGCATTGTGTAGATTGCTTGCACGCTCGTAGATAACATTCGTTCGCTTTCGTGCATAACATCTTTGGCACGTTTTTTATTTCCGATTTCACGCTTTACCTTAGTGCATAACGTTCTATCCTATCGTGCTGTAGTTCCATCCTTTAGCCGCGCACGCTTTCACGTCCATCCTTACGCTAGATCCATCCACTCTATCGCACTCTTGTGAATGAGTAACATTTATTCTCTTTTAATATTACTTTCAAAACTCTCTAGTTTAGGTAGTGCTATTCTGGTCTAACCAACCAATCGTCTTACTCGTTCTTAGCGTTCAATATGCAGTCTACTACCGGTTATTCGATGTCCACTTCCGGCATTCCAATTACCGTACTAGCTGCCACATCCGCTCGAGCCATGGATCGTGCTACTCAGGTGAGTGTTTCTCAGAATACTCCCATCGCATCCCACTCATTCCATCGTAGTGCTGGTGCGTTACTTGCAGACCCATGCGCTTCTTCTTTCCTTAGTGTTGCTCATTCCCAAGCCGCTTCTCATCCGCCGCCTAACCCGCAAATCCTTCAGCCCGCTTCTCAAGCTGTTGCTACTTCGCACGCTAACATCAATCCCGCCGCAACTGTAACATCTACGTTGCCTAGGTCTGTGCGCATGCGTAGGCAAAATCAGCCGCATTCTTTCGCTTCGCAAGGCTCATTGTCTACTGCTAACCAACCCGCACAGCCTCCTACTACTTCAGCAGCAGCCCCCACGCCCGCTTCTGCGGACATGGAAGTGGAAACCGCTTCCACGTCTTCGCAGCCTCCCGCTCTAACACCCGCTAACGCCCAAGCCGCTCTCTCTTTCGCCAACATGGATCTTCGCCTCCTTCTCTCCACTCTGGAGTCGATTGCAGGAGTTGATCCTTCGCCGCAGCTCCGCTCGCAGCCTAAGCCTACCATCCGTCGACAGCATTTCTTCGATGCTGAAGATCCGGATCAACAATTCCAACCTCCTTGCTTAGGTTACCGCACAATGACCCCATTCGAAGCTTGCTTTATGTACGCACAAGGCAAGTTCGAATTCCTCGACGTACCTGTCGAGGCCGACCTTCGCTCGCAGCGTCTTGCAGTTCCCACGCATGCTCGCGCTGCTCTCCGCTTAGCTCAAACGCTGACTGTAGCCGCTAATTTCGACTACACGTTCAGCATCGCGCACCTCTCCGCTCGCGACCTTATGATGATCGACGCGTTCCTACGCGACGACATCTACGTGCATCTCCGCGATGTAATCGCTGGAGAAGCCTCTATTCCGCTTCCATCTGCCCAGCCATATCCATGCATTCGCGACTTACCTATTCTTGAAGTCGTTCAAAACTTGAAGGGCCTGCACGCTTGTACCCAAAAGCTCACAGCCTTCCGTATTGAACTCTTCGAGAAGGTCGATCACTGGGAGTCACCGGCTCAGGTGATTGATGCACTCGATCACTTGGCCACTCTCATCTACAATGTTGATCACCGTCGCGCTATCGTGGATATGCACATCACGCCGCAAATTACCGCTCTCCCCGAGGATATCCGTAACTTTGCGGATATGCTCGACTATCATTGCACTCCTCCGCTTTCCATTCCCATCATCTATAATGCCGCCACAGCAGAGCTTACACATGCGTTTAACGCGCATCAAGCTCTGACTGACCGCCTTCGTCGCCTCTGCACTTCGGGTTCACAACAGAACCTGGATGCAGACCCTGCTAGCGTTCCGCCCGCTCACACCCTTGCAGGTAACTCTTGGAGACCAGCTACCACGGTCACACCTACAGCTTCTACTACTCTTTCGCACACTACTGTAACCGTGACAGCTGTTACCCTGGAGCCTCCTGCTCCCTCTGCTCACACATCCACTACTTCGCCGCAACCGTCCGCATCATCTACTCATGCAGCAGCCGTACCTTCTAACACCTCAACCATCCCTGCTGCATCTACATCCACCTCCCTTAGCGAGTCGGTACAAAATCAGGAACAAGCTCCTGTTGTTCGACCCGCTAAGCGCCGCTATTCGCCCGCACCTACTCCGCCTCCTCAGCCCGCTTCTTCATCATCTCAGCCCGCAGCACAAAGAGATGAAGCAACTACATCCGCTTCAGCCTCTAGTGCCGCACCTGCCGCGCCTTCGCCCGCTCCACCATCCGACCCTCCAGTTGGTTTTTCTGGTTGCATTTTCTGCTCAGCAAACCACTGGACAGCCAGTTGTGAGGTTGTAAAAAGCCTCTACGACCGCGCTCACATCATCGCTGATGCAGGAAGGTGTTTCAAATGCCTTTACCTGCATGCCCCTGGTTCTTGCCAGCGAGAACGATCCTGTACTGTCTGCGGTGACAAGTACCATCATCCAGCTCTCTGTTATAAAAATCGACGTTGTGTTACCAACGACGTCGACGGAGACATCCTGTCATTCTACAGGCACATGATGGATCGTTCGGAAGAGAGGTACGAAGATCTCCATCTGCTTCCTCACTAGAAGCACTTCGTACACCCATCTCCGCTAGCATTAACCTCCCGCGTTTTATTTAGTAGTTTAGTCGCCCCCTTATATAGCTCGCTTATTTTTATTTTTTATTTGCCCGCTTACTTCGCCTTATTTGCTCGCCTTTAAAGCTCGCACGCCTTATTATCGCCTTCAATTATCGCCCGCTCATCGTTCGCCTTACAACTGTCGCCTAGGTAATTGCCTTACTTGCGCTTAGGTAATTGCCTTATCTGCCGCTACACACGCGTGCCCGCTTGGTAATGTTTCGCCCGCCGTTCAAAACTACCCGCTTTTTAAGCTCGCGACCCGCAAACCTTTTTATTTTAGTTTTGTTTTCACTTGTTTTCGTTAATTCCGCTTTCATTGGGGAAGAAGAACAGAAGGAGATAGAACAGATCGAAGGAAACACCAGAACAGAATTGGAAAAGAGAATGAGACGAACAGAAAGAAAGAACAACTTCGCTCCGCTTATCCGCTACAACCCTTTTGCATTTAGACCAAATTGCCATCTGTCTTGTGCAACTGGGTGAAAAATCCGCCCAAAAACCGCTCGTTGGACATTAGTCCAACACACTTTTGTACATAATTGTATATAGTTATAGTGTATATATCACAGCTATCTAGTAGTTTTATTTCGGTCCCTTTCGAAGTGAACCTTAAGTTCCTTCACATCCTCATAGATCGTTGTGATCATGACCCCACTCACCAGGGACTCGGGGCTATCAACATCTTCACCCCGGCGCTGAGAGATCGCCAGATCATCACGTTCGCATAGCACTCACATTCCATCTTTCGCACACGGGACTTGACACCCCCCTCGACATTCCAGTGAGGTAAAACCATCTCTCCCTCACATCGTTCGCATTCCCCAACGGCGTAAAAACACGCTCAGTAGGTAACCCTCTTTCATTCCATCTCTTCTTCACTGAGGTACCTGCCGTTCGAGCCGTTCAATGCCAATGTCGAGCCGCTGATTCGCCGTCAACGTCAATGTCGAGCCGCTGCTCCATGCCACGCCGTCGAATCCACGTCAAGTTCAATGCCATCGCCAAAGTCTATGCCAACGTCCGCACATATCCTATGGTCTCATCGTCGCCACTCAAAGTCTATGGTCAACGTCATGGTGTTGCGTCGCGATACAGACGCCCAACGGTCTATGCTTCCAACCTGAAGAAGCACCGCCACCATCCCCGTAGGTAACTTTTCAAAAAGAAAAGCTCGCCCTCACCCGCAGCGAAAAGTCAAGATCATCTTTCGCCCATCCGCTGCAAAAACGTCAACAATAGTAGGCCCCAAGTCAGTCAGTAGGTAACCGCGTTCAACACTAGGGTTTTTAACTCGTAGGTGTTGTACTTTGCCTGACTCGTAGGTAACCGGACACGCAACGCGCTAAAAGAAGAAAGAAGAAAGAAGACGCCGTCGTCGAACTCGTCATGGACCTCCTTCGTCATCTCAGTCGTTCCATCTTCGCGCCGCCCGGAGTGTCGTGACTGTCGCACGACTTCCATTCCCAGGACTCCTTCGACCGACGACGTTCCCTTCCGGTCTGGACGCCAGCAAGCTGGGATGCATTGAGCCGACGTCCTCTACCGGTTCAAATCCCCTTGCGTGGCCAGCGCGCCCTTCCATCAGCGCGCTCTCATGGGTTACGGTACTTTCCCACGCCGGCAGCAGTATATAAAGAGCCCTCGCGTTCGATCGGGTTCATTCCATCGCCAGTCTTCGCCAGTCGACTCCTCACCGTCACTCTCGTCACTCGCTCCATCGATCGCCACGCTGCCGCAATGGCCCAGAAGTCCTGCCGACGAAGATGATGATGCAATCCGCTGCTCGAAGATGTCCACCGCCTCCAGACGACGCCAATCCAAGTCCATGTCGAGCCGCTGAAGATCCTGCAGTGCCGCGCGTGTCCATCAGGCCGGTTGTGACTTAACCCATTCCATCTTGTGGTTATAGCTCTCTATTGTATTGATGTCATATTTGATGGGGATCATGAAGGTGGCTATTTACGTTGTGTTAAGATCATGGAAGATATGATAGAGACATTGAATATCTCGGGATGTCCGATTGATGAAACTAGTTGTGTTGTGTCGGGAAAGGACAGAATCCAGAAATGGTCGGATCGTTTGGATCTTAGAAAAGTCGTAATACGCTAAGTTCGCTAAGCTTGCCCGCGCCCGCTTGCCGCTCGCCTAGGGTAGTAGGCCTTCATCACTTCGCCCGCTGGCTTGCGAGCCCACTGCTTCAATGCGCCGCGGTACTACCCTCTCGTAGCCTTGTGGGTTCTGGTAAAACCCTCTTTTGCCGTGTCTGGCTTGGGTGCTACCACCGACGCCCAGGCCGGGCACGACACTAGCCATGGCACTCTTGTTACAAGATCTACCATAACATCAAATGCTCTGGAAAATTGGAAAATTTTTGGCAAAAAGTTAATACGTCGAAATTGTGTGCAAAATGAGTGCAAGCCCATCTTTGCATTTTTTCATCTGCTGTTGAGAATTCTTATGTTCGCTAATCCGAAGGGCTCAGCTATTTGCGTGAATTGAACTTCAAAATGATAAAACTGCAACACAGACGTGAAGCGAAGAGTTACTCATTGACTTGGAAGAATTCGTTCAAGCTAAAAGGAATCGATTTCCAATCCCAAGAAAAGTATAGATAGTCGGTCACGCCGACAAAGACATTCCAACAAGTTTCTTTTCAATAATACAGTCCGGTCCGGCAGCCACTGCAAATGGGCGCCGGCGGGCGCCGGCCTCCGCCACCCTCCGGCGCCCCGGTATTAATGAGCTATATATCACTCGAGCTTGGGAGAAAGCGAAGAAAAATACAATTTTAGTCCATAGTAGACAGGGTAGATAAGCTTAACCCTATGCTTAAGAATGCGTTTAAGGCTTAGGCTTAGGCTTCACAGGAGTGGCCCCACCCAACTCCCTTTTCACCTAAATTTCTAAGATAAACTACGATAAATGTAAGTGTAAGTAATAGTGGACACCATTTGTGCAAACTACGATAAGTGTAAGTGTAAGTAATAGTGGACACCATTTGTATGTTGGATCGCGTGCGCGTATAGCTCAGTGGGTTGAGCGAATGATCGACGTTGTGGTGGTCAGGGGATCGAATCCTGCCCTGTGCCCCCGTTTTGCAAATACATATAGTATGTTGCCTACGGCTACTGCAGTTATCTAACGAACTCCAATATAAAAAGTAGCCCGGATGGCTCAGTGGTTTGAGCGGCAGATTGCAATCTGTCCCTATCGCTGGTTCCACTCCGTTGGAGATCCAGAGTTAAGTATCGCAGTGTTTGGGGTTCACTGCTTGGAACGTCCCCCGTGATCTCCTTCGGGTAGTCCAGGAAGGCATCCGGCAACGTTTTGCATAAATTTGGAAGATAAACTACGATAATTGTAAGTGTAAGTAATAGTAATAGTGTAAGTAATAGTGAAAAACCACTTTTCAAAGTTGAGGGAAACCGGGAGAGAGTAACTCCGCCGTAAAGGACTGCTCCACGAAAGATAAATGACAGCGGTAGAACTACTTCGCAATGCATATAGAACAATTTATGCGGATTTCAATTATTTCTGAGGATCCCGAATTGGATGAGCTTTATTATTCAGATGGGATAACTGAAGTACTGTGTCCATCTATAGAAGAATAACGGCCATTTTTGTATTCGCGAAGCAGTGTACTATAGCAGAAAATGAGAAGTTGGCTTCGCTTATTGTGTATTCAGAAATCTTTCCCCATGAAAATCATAAAAATGAAAAAACGTGAAAGTTGTGAAAATGGTCCCCTGCTTTATAGCCTCAACATATCCACTGCACTCTGTCTACTATGGACTAAAATTGTATTTTTCTTCGCTTTCTCCCAAGCTCGAGTGATTTATAGCTCATTAATAACGGAGCGCCGGAGGGTGGCGGCGGCCGGCGCCCGCCGGCGCTCATTTGCAGTGGCTGCCGGACCCGACTGTAGGCCCAATAAGTTGGAAATAAAAAAACAAATAAATGATATGGATCTGCTGTTCCATCCCGTACTTCTCAGAAAAAAATGCCTACCGGACACGAAAATGCTGTCAGCGTGCTGAATACGATATCGAACGTTGTGGCTATAACCATCATCCACTTGTAGAGGCCAATCTTCGACTTGGCTCTGGATACCGCCAACAAGAGATAGGTGTTAGCACAGACGGAAATAACTCCACTGAAGTACGCGTTTACGTTCGCTATAATACCAATGTCGATTTGCATCTATCACTGAAAAAGGAGCAAAAATAAGAGTCGAGTCGAAGATGTGGTTAACTCGATCGAATGTGTGGAGAAAATGATGATAAATCACAGAAATAATTGTATAGGGAATGTGTTTTGACGACCTGTGTGCAGGAGAAACCATTTAAAAAATAAGAAAAAAAAACGCTTAAAATTGAATAGGAGACGTGTGAAAGAACGAATGTGGACTGTAATGGTAGTTCTATGTAAATGAAATGTTGTGTAAAGCTGTATTTACACCAGTGGCGGACGCACGGGGGGGGCGCCAAATTTTCGAAATTACTTTACAATACAAATAAAAATCTTGTATTAGTTTATTTTCAATTGTTTATTTTTATTATTATTTTTAATATTTTTTTATTTATTATTATAAATAATATTTTTATTAATTTTATTTTCCATCTGGGTCCCCAAAACGGCGGAGACTCCACTTTTTTCCCACCCCCCCCCCCTCCCGCCCACTTTCTGCGTCCGCCACTAGTTTACACTTCTTTGCAAAGCGATGCCGTCGCAGCGATGGCCACAAAATATCGGGTTGAGCAATAAGTTCGTGCGTTTTTTCAAATCATTTTTTATTAGTTTTCAGATAAGTTTGACTGCATTATAGTTCACCTTGTAGCTCTTGTTTTCCTCTTGATGAATATTATAACCAATTTCCCCAAGTGCTGCTACGACTTGTTTTCTGTCTCTGTCGCAGACGCTCCAACTCGACAAGCGAACATCTCCGACAGCTCCAGCTATCCGACTACAATGTTGGAACAAACGTGGCTCAAGCTGCTAGGCATGTTGTATCCACCAACTCTACAGGTTCGTGACAGTCGTCAGCGACGTAGTTTGTCTACTTTTTTTGGCATTTTACAGAGTTCCGTTCAAGAATTTCACTTTACGGCTACAAATTTAGTCGTCTAAAAAAATATGGCGAAGATGGAACTGAGGAGACTGTCTGCTTCTGGTAGCACTATTAGAGGAAGGAAGTATGTAGCTATATAAACCGTTAGCTTTGGCTGATATCGTTTGCGGAAAACAGTGGTGTTGACTCCGAAAAAAAACCTCACGAAGTTATTGCCCAACCTAATACATAAGGCGACGGGTAGCGAAATCAAGTTGATCGTGAGCTGAAGAAGAGGAAAAAGGAAACAAAGGCAAATACCAGTCTACAACGTCTACTAGATCGTTGCATCACACCTGCCAGCGGAGACGGCGCGAGTTCGGCACAGCGCGTGATTTTCAAAGGAAAAAAAGGAAAAAGTATAGACAGGACGCGACGTTACGTCACGAGGAAAATAACAAATTACCACAACACGATCGTAATACGCGCATGCTCCCACAGGAAACAGTCGGTTTAAAAGAGCTTGTCTTTGCGTGACGGTCTCACCAGGACGAGGTACAGTGCTGGCCAAAAAAATCACCCTTCGAACTTTTGTTCAAAATTTCTTCCTTGGTGAAGCTTGAAACTTCTATTTGCAATAATTGATGCGTCCACTCATTGCTCATAAATAGAACTACTGACATCCCCCTTTACGTTTACAGGTTTTTGTTCGAGAAAAAACTTTTTTGCCCCCCCAAAAAAAAAACGTCAAAATCCTTGGTTCCACAATACTCACATTCAACTATTCAACTATAACTGCGACTTCCAGCGGTGGAATTCTCACTTAAATCGGAGTTTTTCCATGAGAGAGGCAAGAGAATTGAACTACAACAGGTGAAATTGCATTGGTTTATAGGTGCATTGGTTTATATTAGGTCGTCAAGTATGAAATGTCTGATTTTGGATGAGAAGATTTTGAGTTTTGTTTCTAAAGCAAGATGCAGTATAAGATATCCGAATATGCTCCTATACTATCTCCATAGCCTTGCCATCTTAAATATGGCTTGGCTGCTCCAACACCTTAGAAGCATGGAAAGCTAGTAGCAATCAAGTGAGGAAGAGCGTTTCCAACATGATGTTGAAAATTGAGCATTTTCTCCAGCAAGAAGTGAGCTAATCCCTGGAAGGAGTTGTGGTCAAATAGAGCAAGGTTTGCTCAGAACAGTGAGTAGCAGGTGGGTCCTCACCCCTGCTCCTCCGGTTTATGCTGCGTGGATTTGTGAAAAATGGTCAAAAATTGGCACCCATTTTTGGGGGGTCAAACTGGGAAAAATTTGTTTACCGAACCACTTTTAATGGTCATATTGGCTTGAGTACCTAAATATTATTGGATTATAAAGGTCACACCTTGCTGCTTATGCCGACCTAGTTTGACTCCTATCCGCTTCGGCTACGGCTTCCAGCTCATCGAAATCCAGGTTCATCATAAGGCTCACTTTGGAGCTTCATGTCACCTGAGCGGAACTTCCCAAGCAAACGCTGTTCAGTGCATTTACTAGCCAAATGTCCCTTAACACTACCCTGATGTTCCCAGCTTCCCCGTCTCTAATAGCTGAAAAATAGAACCAATGTTCCAAAACGACACGATTTTTCGTCTTTGAGTAGTTCTACAAGGAATGCTTTCAAACAAAAATTCGAAACCTGATCAAAAACCCAGGGAGTGATTTTGAAAGGAAGAGGATGTACCTTCATAATGAAAATAAAGATGAGAAGAGATCTAGTAAATTTTCGAAGATACGGACTGTCAAACTGACCGCTCATAAAATCAGACATTTCATACTTGACGACCTAATAGATGCCTCCACTATTTCAGAAATTTCCTTAAGATTTTTGCATCATAGCGGTAGGCAGTCACTGTACTGCAACATGCAAACGACACATATTGACGAGTTTGGCTAAAATTTTCGAAGCTTCATGTGAGATGTAAGCTACGTGGGTGGTCTACGTCAAGACTGGCACCTCCATTTGAAAAAGATCCAAGCCAGGTCTTGAAAGCAGGTGAGAAAGCCACGTTCAACCAGCTGGAGGTGACTTCTAGAAGTAAAAGTAAAATAAACGAGGCAAAAACTCAAGAGTTAGTCGTTCAACGTGGGAGGATAGGGAACTCTTACTTTATGTAATACAACGACGTACCTACTTTTTCCAAAACAGCCAATCATATGGCAGTAGATTATATGTAAAAACGATTTTTATGTAGTAAAAATAATGGTTAGCGGAAAGAAATATAGTAATTTACGGGGTGCAGGTGTTCTGTGTGCTGTTCACAGTACAGACGTGAGTTCGCAATATCTAAAAAACCAACAAACAAAGCAATTAGATCTTGAAACACTTCTAAATATATCTCAGTGGGCGAAAGCTTTCGGTTTCACACTTGCAATCCTCTTAAGCAGGCAAGATTTATAAATACATATTACAAATTACAGAAGAAAGTAGCAGGAGAGAGAAACTACATAGAAATCCCCTCTCGAAAGGTATCTATTCTATCCCATCCTCAAATCCGTGAACCAGTGATTAAGAGACATGCTGAAAGTCACTTTTAGCATTCTTACTTGTTCCTAAAAAGTTAGATCACATATAACACTGAGATTCAGAGGGTTTTTACTCGATAGACATCATTGTTCAGAAAACGAAACTCTGGAGTATTGAGGAGTGACACCGCTATTAATTTGAATTTTTGATGAGATGTATGCTTTCAAACTCAATTTAACATTTAATTCAAAGATTTGCAAAGAGGCACATGTGCTGCCGACTGCAAGGGTTTGATTGTGCACCAAAGCTCCCCGGATTCACTAGCTTTTTTTTCCACTTCACCGCGATTATAAGGACTGGCACAACATCTGGCTAGATGAATTCAAAAAAAAAAAACGCGGAGATGAATACGATGTCGAGGAAGTTTCCTAAAAAACCACTGAAACCAGCATACAACCATCTCAAAAGTTGCTTTTACCATGGAGATCTGGCTCTTTTTGTGTAACACTACAGTGACACCTTTCTTGAAGAGGCAAATTTACGGTTTTTTTCTAGAAAAAATTTTCTACAGAAGGTATGGACTTTTAAAGGAGTAAAAAGATAATAAATACATTCAATTCCTAAGACTTTCCGGAAACAATTTGCAAACAGGCTTCTGAGTAGAAAAAGCTTGCAAAAATAGTTTGACGTTATTACCCTCCTAGAAAATTAGTTGCCGATAAGTCCTTCCATTGGGAACTATTTTACCAGCTTCGCCTGAAATTACCTACTTTGCTATGTTGGTGCTACAGTAATATCGTCTAGTCATGAATGAAAGAATCCTTCTTATATGGTAAGGTGTTTTAGCAGCTGCAATAAAAAGGGAGCGGCAGTCGCACCATAGGCATCCACAACGTGAGTTAGATTGCAAGCCTCCATCTCAATTTTCTTAGAATTCCTCAAAACAGGTGTTCCGATTCCATACGATGAAAACAGCAGTTACGTATTTAAAAAGCATAAGAAACCTTTTATGCGGCTTCGACCCAGAACAAACATTTGACCGAAATTACCAGGATATATATTCACTCACAAATTGTGGACAGCATTTTCAAGACTCTTCCAGGGAGCATTGTGAGTGTATATAGTGGTTGAAGAAGAATCATCAGTTTTTAACCAGCTGGATTCATTTCCTTAGCCTTCTTTCCAAAGCATTGGAGGCAGGTGTCCTAATAAAGATTCTCTTGGTTCCCTAGACTCTGTATTAAATTAGAAATTCCTGTTCGAGCATTCAATGCAGGAGCCATTCCCTTTCGCCACACTTCTGGAGCTCAGCTGAGTGATATACCACTGCATAACGGAATGAACTGATACGACTAGTGGTCGTCCAAATGCAAAGAATCATGAAAAGACACCATCGCCTCTCACTTTAATGTTCTAGCACAACCCGTTTCTATTCTTGTAGTTAGGTTGTGCCATACAGGTTGCAGATGTTTATGGATGCTGCCAATGAAGGTGTTGTAAATTGAACGAATGAAATCCAAAAAAAAACGCTCCTATTCTAATAGGTTGACGCTGCAGAACACCTATTTGACTAGCTTTTATATATATTTATTTATTACATGAGATCGCTCATGTGTATTACAATAGAAAATGAAAGTGAAGTAGGTGAAACGAGGAACGTTCGACTGTAACACCCATAGTGAAAGAGAACATCCTCATGGTGAGAAATGAAAAGAAAATTATGTTCTGCAACTATTTATCAAGGAAGTGGCCAAAACAACTATTTCATTAGCATTCCATTTTGCAAGTTTCTGATGCGATCAAAAATTATTTTCCAAAGGCTGATCAGATTTAATAGCTGTTTCAGAGGTTCTGAGTCTGCTGTCAGTTCGGATAAATGGAGCCATGAGGTTTCTAAGGGCCAGCAGCGTTTATGTGCTGGGAGCCGGAGGAAGCAAGGTGCATTATTGAAAAAATGCTCGTGGTCCAGAACTCGTCTGCTTTTATTGGTGAATATGTATTAATTTTCACTAGTAGGTTCTTTGTTCGCGATGTAACCTTCTATTGTTTCCAAGCTCCCTCTTGCACCTGGTGTTCAAGTCATCGGAGTAAATAGAAGTCGACTGTGGCCATGTCAGGTGAAAATCTAGACCGAACCATCAATTCCCACCTGGATTTTTGCCTCATTCTGGCTTCATTCTGTAAATTTGCGGAAGAATTTAATATTATAGTTAGTTTGTTATATACAAGTGCTCTCCTCTGCACTGGTAAAGGAGCTTATGCTGATGGTTATTAGCATTCACATGAGGAAGTCAAGGAGAACTAGAAGAATTTCTGAGTATGTCTGAGCAATTTTTCGCTACTAGGCAATTAATTCTCAATGGACTGAACACCATAACAGGTGTGTCCGCTTTTTTACTTCCTGTTTTCGCATCGTTTGTTACCTGCGGGTGAATTTTTTTTTGGAGTGCTGGTTAGATTTCAAAGATAGAAGCTTGCTGTTTGCTCTTGAACGTGTCCAACCACATAGTTAAGTCAAGCTCTAATATTAGAGGAAATTCTAGAAAGTGTTTAAGTGCATTCAAACCCATGTATGCACAAATAGTAGTGAAATATGAATGATAGAAGTTTACGAATGAGTCGGAAGCTAAAATAAGCGGATTCCGAGATGCAGCAATGTAGCTGAGCACATCTGGTACACTAATCAGATACAGTGTGCCTTTAGCTACTCCCTTTTACCACAGAAAGTTCCGACGAATTAGGGAGGAAGAAGAGAATCGAAAAGAAAAGAGGAATAATTGCAAGTTCGTTAGGCAATCACGGCTCCCGCCCCAAAATTCAGAAAAAAGGCTGAAGAGGTTTTCAGATTCCACACGTCTACATTGGTGCTGAATGGGGTATCCTCAGACACTCTGTACTTTACAGGGTGTCGTAGATGTACCAATTTATTTATCTAGAAAATTAGCTACGGAAGGGAGGACAGTGTCATGAAGGTAGTGGCACTCGAAAAATAAGAACTTTATGAAGTAGGACCTAATCATGCGCTCAACAGAAAAAATGAGCTCGTTTTCATACATTGTGTTTGCTAACATGTGTTGAAGTGAGAAGATAATTACGTTTAGCAGCTGAAGCACACAGAGAACAAAATTTTCATCCTTCCAGTCACAGCAGAAGCAACCCTGGTTCTTCCAGACATTAAAGATGATCCGCCACTGTTATGTACTGCAGAAGTAGCATGGGAGCGTGCAATTGGCTCTGGGGGTAATTACTGTTTTGCTGTAATGTACAGAGAACTCCAAACGGCCGTAAGCAAGGGGCGGGACCGCGGCGCGTCCAAATGCAGTATCCAAGAGAGCCGCGCCGCGGCCCAGCCTCTTGCACATAGACTTTTGGAGTTCCCTATAGACACAGTATACTTTCCAGGCCTGTGAATAAGTAAATAAACAGAAGTAAATATAACGAAAGTGTTCTGATCGGCGTCTCACCCAATGCTCGAAAAGGGGGAATTTCCAACCAAAATTTTGAACTTTTTACGTAAAATCACACAATCCATCGTTTTTACACACTAAGCCACCATTTCCCTACAAACAGGCCAGTCCATTTCCAGAAATGGTAGGATATCTGACCATAGAACCAAGCCACCGGTGAATTCCAATCATGAAGCCAAGGTTTTCTTAGCAAAGTGATCTAGGGACAAGACAAGAAGCAATGGAAAATGACGAGATGTTGAGGAGAAGAGTGCTCAATTTGAATCAATACTTCCTCCCTTAACAGGTAGACACAAAACTTTTACACCTAGTTTGAGAAAATCGACGAAAGTGGAATTTAATTTTTCAGTTCAGTTCCAAATGACTCTGTCACCGTGGTGAGCAGTAGGGGAATCTCCCTCAGACCCCCAACTCATACTCGAACTTGGTTCGATTGCTCATCCTTGGGCTATGATATGTAGAAAATTCTGTGGTCGAAAATCGTGGGTGTGCTAAATATGTGGCCGCCACTGTAGGTGAGCGTCAGAATATGTTCGGATAACTATGAGAATGTCTTTGAACAACCTGCAGGCCACAGTGCTGCATCAATCTGCTTTCAAATAGAAGAGAATTTCGAGCTACTCCTGGCAAATCTCTCTTATGCTATGAACATATATAGATGAGGAAGACTGGAAGAGTAATACGAAGGCATAGATCACGAGAGCCAGAAGGGATGAAGGGATAGATGTCAGGATACAGATGATGTCATTCTCGATACTATGCACCTCATTAAATTAAGAAAGTTGACATGATCCCATAGGTAAAGGTGTGGTGCAGAATGAAAAGCTCTTCTTCTACATATTTGGAGTGTATTTTTTGTTGTTCAATGAGAGTAACTTTTTTCATACTTCCACACAATAGGAACTGATTACGATCCTGAATGTTCTAGTAGTCAAAGTGCTTTCATCGTTGAGAAAGTGAAACCATCAAAGGTTTTTATATTCGAAAAATCGAGAATTTGTGATGTCATCATCACTTCCAGGGACACCTAACCTACTAGGATGGCCATGCAACCAAATATAACGTAACTCATTCATGACTAGTGATGACTTGTGGTTCGCTTCACCAAATCGCACCTTTTCTACCACTTCAGAAATGGATGACTTTTTCAATCTCTGTCAGCCTTTAAATAAGTTATCAAGAGAAGACCACCATAGGGTGCATCATAAATACTGCGTCAAAATTATTTGCTCACAACTCTCATTACACAAGACGTAACTCCAATTGCTCTTAAATGTTATTTACTTAAGCTTTTGCAAATCACAAGCATACGGTGATGTCTGATTTATTTTTTGCCTTCGTGGCGGAGGTCAGATCTAGGGGAGGCACAACCGTTGCGGCCCGCAGGCAATAGTTAATCAACAAATCAAAAATCAATAAAAAACAGTGATACAAAAATAAAACGGAAAATTGTCGTTTCGTTCCTACCCTTAGACGGACATGGAATGAATGAAGGAATAAAAAAGCACTTCGACAAAATTCCTCCTTGTTTTTTCCGATGAGCGATCGCCCATTCGTGGCACTATTGCGTCCCTTAGCGCATACCCACACCTCTGTAACCCCCCCCCTCCCCCATTTACCCATCTACACCATCGATTTCAAGGAAGTTTGCACACCATTCTGGCAGAAAGGCCTTCTTACTTATCAGATATTCAAAGCCTTGTCGATCAAGAAGAAAAAAGTTCTTTTTCAAGAATAGAGATCATACGTGATGCTAAGTATGGAACGTGATAAAATTTTGTTTGCTACACAAACGAAAACAGAATAGCAAAGATTGAAAACGAACAAAATAATATGACGAGGAAATTTTCGATCCAACACCAAACATTTCCATGTTCTTATACTCCTGAGACTGCATTGCGAAGTAATTTTTTCGATCTTCACAAATTAGGTTCTCTGGGGGTGTTATTGATGTAAGTCCCGTGTTCAGACTACTTTTCAACATGAATCAAGCTTTTGCCATTCGGAGCAAGGGAGCTTCCCCTTAGAATTTTATATCTATTATAAAACCGAGAAAGGTAATAAACCAGCAGCTATTCATTACTTGTGCAAGGTCCTCATTTCTGCAATTAAGTGCATCAATGACACCCTCAGAGAACCTAAGAGAACTTAAGGAGGGTGTAATATCCTGTTTGAGAAACCTAGAATTGTTTGAACGAGTACTAGATAGACGAGGTAGGCGGCGGTGAGGCGGCTGCGGCTTCCCGGTTTGCTGGACTGCTGGTTGGAACTGCTGGTTAGGACCAGTACCTACCTGACATGGACTATGAGAAATTTAAGATCTCCTAGAGTATTAAATTATGAATTTCTATGTATGTTTTTTTAAGGCGTGCGTAGAGCAGTGGTAAGAGGGCCGCTCTTCGTTCGCACGATCTGATGATTTGATCCCGGTCGATGCCAAGCAAGCCCTCCATCCCCCGGAGTCGGTAAATTGGTGCTAGAGGAGTCTGGGAGGATGAAACACTCAGTTAGTACATCGGATGCCCCCGCACACTCACTCTATCCTTCTATCCACTTTATGTATGCTTAGTAATGTATTTTTCGTAGTCAGCTGAAAATATTATTCAAAATCGTTGGACTTCATTTGCTTGAATTGTGCCGTAATGTAGTCTCATTTCACTACTGAATACTTGTAATAAACCTATATTCATCCGTATTTCTACCAAGCAGTCCTCCCGTACAAGGTGCGTACATTTTTGCACGTTCACTAATAAGTGTTACCGTAGCTTGTGAGTGGACACAAATTAGACAAAAGAAATGTTCTAATCGAACGGCGAGTGTACTTTTACTCATGAACGATGGTTTTCCAAACATTCAGCTGGACTATTAGCACAGTATTACTTAATCAAATTTATTCATTTGATTATAGTGCAGATTATTTAATGTATAGAATTCTGAGAAGAGCCCTAATGCATAGGGCAAAAAGAGCCTAACAAGCGAAATAAACAGCTGTTGAGTTCTTAGTACTTAGCCCTTAAATCTATTATTTATTTTTCATTTCACTGAAATGTTATTAGATACGTCAGGTGAGAAGTGGGAATAAAAGAAAACAAGTATAAAAACTCGTCATTCTACTTTTACATCCAGAAATGTCATGTGCAATTAAGCAAAACGATACAAAGACGGTGATTTAAGCTGGCTAATAAGTAGCACAAAAGCGAAATCCTTCTGTCATGCACCCTAATTTATTCAGAGGTTTCTGATTATTTATGGTTCGGCCATGAAAGCTTTTTATTTTTTCAAAAAGTATACTACTTAGCCAACTTATCAAAAAAACCACGATATCTCATTTGAGAGCTGTACAGACACATAAGGAAGTTTATGTAGAGCAAACGAAAGAATTCTGGCTAACATGTCCTTTTCTGAGGTTTTTGAGCAGGGCACTTCCGGATTGCTCGAGGTGAGGGCTGGTCTGGGACGACTTGTCAGGACTGGCTACAGGAATTAAGTTGAAAAGAGAATTTTCTAGAGAAGAAAGGTCGTTTCAGAATTCGAGCGCTTTCTGCCTTTGTTTATGTTTTTCCTGATGTGAAAGGGTTTCAAAAAATCAACTATAATTAGTCCTTTCTTACGATTCACCATGCATTTGTCTCCTATTCAGGGACGTCAATGTTTTTGAGATTTAAGCGCACGATATCCAAACAGTGAGTCTTCAGAGGTACAAGCCGCCGTCATGTTATTCCCATGTTGGAAACTGACTCATCGAATACTGAGGGATGAGAAACTTGGATGGACTGGAATAATTACCGAATCACGTTCCAGAACAAGAAAAGCGGAAACTGTCGACCGCGGTACCTCGGGCCACATGCATCGTTGGGATTACCCAGGGTGGACATATTAACACCATACCAATTTACCCATCGCTAACAAAGGTGTCATCGCATTTATCCTGGATTATTTCAATGATGCATCCAAGCCGTTGTGGATTCCGCACTGGCGGTTACGTGGGCTAAGATTCATAAAAGCACAACCAGGCAGAACAAGAAGCCGTGAGATTTCTTATGGTAAACGAGTTACGCACCCAAATTTACCCATCACTGCTGTAAACACACTTACCCTGGGTAATCACAATGATCCGGGTTAACAAAGCAGCTTCCACATTGCGAGTCTCTTAGCACTATGGTGTCTATGCGATAACCAATAATACTAACCATCATAAGTCAAATGGTTGTCGCTTCATGAATTTCAGCCCTGGTAAACTCTGGGATCAGCCCCCATAAGTTGCGGATTTCGTCGAAATTATGCGGCTCCCACGCAAACTCTGGATGAATTTTGCAAAAATTGTGGGCTTCAAAAATGACCAGAAAGTAGTCTTACTAGGAGTTAAGGTAATTTTCTGTTCGGCTCAAAAGCATAGTTGAGATTACCAAGAGTAAACATGTTGAGACTACCCAGAGCAAAGATACCTCTGCTAATGATAGTTATATCTGTATATTTGTCAACCATTTCCCCCTGGGTAATCTCAATGGTGCGTGCTGCCTTTGGTTTCTGCTCGAATCACCCCTTACTTTCATGATAGGTATATCTGTATATCTGTCCAACATTCACGCCTTTCATCAAAATCCATGAAGAACTTTCCGTGGCGGGATCCATGAGCGCTCTCAAGAACGTCCCTAACTCCTTATTGATCCAGATAGAAGTAGTTTACAAAGAGAAAGGATCTCTATCATTACAGAAAGAGACACACCGTATTGTCGGGAGAACTCGTCCACTTTATGGACCAAAGTCTTTTCAGGAACACTCGCTAGTATCGCCGCAATATCCGGGTGTACAATTTGCAGACTCAGCTCAAAGACTCAGCTCCTGGTTATTATTTGGATTGATGGAAAAGCAGTACTCTCTGGAGATCGTACACCTCCACGGAAAAAAGGAGCACCGCTCGAGTACCACTGACGAACAACAGCAGCCGGACGGCAAATATCACTAGTAGTACAACACCTAGAAAATTTACATGGTAATCGCTTGCGATGAATTAACCAACAGCAATTCACCAGATGCCTGCAAATTTACGAGATCGCCTTGCACTTTTGAAAACTGCAGGAAAAAGTGCAGGATTCGATCTCGAAGCGTGCATAGCTGATAGGTTGAACAGATGCATGAAGCTCAAGGTGAAAATCTATTATTCTGCAGTAATTTTGAATTTTTCATCTGTAGAAAAAGGCTAACATATTGTACAGCACCATATTGTACCAAAGAGTAACGATATCAAAGTTCAACGAGCAACTGTCAAAAATTTCATGTTTTCAGATCAGAAAGTATAGTTAAATTACAGAAAACACGTTCTTGGAGGAGGTCTAATTCGTTCTATTGAATTTGAGCGAAATTATAGGTGTTGTAACTGTGGTTCTATGTATGAATTAATCATATTACTGCGAGATTGTGGTGAGATAATATCGCTAATAATATTATTAATTGCAATTTACTCATTACCAGACCGTATTTTAAGGTAAAAAGCTCGTGCAACAATTAGTGCCACAGCAAACATTAAACGTAGTATTAAGCTACAGCGTGGGCAAACAGCTTGAAGTAATCAGCACAGAGGTAATAATTTATCCAAGAATGGTTGGTTATTAAAAGCTTGCGCAAACAACTAATCAAGTGAAACATATGACAGTGAGGTGATGAAGACCAATCATCAAAAAAGTATTGCTGGTTAAAGGAGTTATTATGATTTGCAACTTTTTCCCCTATTCATCGGAAGATGAAAGAAATTATTGGTAGGTGATAAACATGCCAGTACTGAGAGGCCTCAGTTGAAGAAATGAGAGCTCTAAGAAGTAAACTCGAGTGTTCGTATACCTACCAATTTCCACGTAACGGTTTCGGGGCTTGAACTAGACCGGAAGGGTGGTTTACTTGGCGCTTTCGGATCTTGGACCTTTTCTTTTGCAGTTCCCGGGAACATTTCAAAAATGTAGCTTCAATTTTCCGCATTGAAATTTCTGATTTACGATCATTCCTGGCATTCCGTTTAATGTTTTCCTTCAAGATGGTGATGAAATAGGCTTCAATCCAAAGAATGGAAATTTTCGGAAAATGGGAGTGAAGTGGGAGTAGAGGATCTCCCCAAATGTTAGATTTTCCATTTTTGACCTTACATCCAACATTCAACAAGAGTTCAAACCCTACTTATTCAGTTATTTTATCAAAGAGGAAAAGATCTGAAATGTAGAAACAAATAGAAAATAACAGAGGGTGGAGTAGTAGGGAAAGCGTCACTCTGTGGAAAGAAACACTATTTTGCTGAAATAAGTAGCATCCCCCGCCCACGCCCCCTCTCATCCGTGAATGAATCACCAAAGTTTCCAAAAATACTTGATAAGATGGTAGAAAATCGCATTGACTCTTGTCTGTGGTCGTTTAGGAGCTCAAAGAGCCATGGGAAGACTAAACGTGTCAATGAGCAAGACCACACAACCGCCAGAAATAGCGCAGCAAAGTGTATTTGCACGAGAGAATGTGAACCTAGTTAGACTAGTAGAAAACGACCACCTAAAAACAACAACCTACTGTTGATGCTGAAGAAGAGATCCATGAGAGAAAATGCGCAGTGCATGTGTACGTAGTCCTTTATTTACCTAAAGGCAGCACCCACGGGAATCTGAGATTTAACAGAATTCTTAGGTTTACCACCATGGTGAAAACGTACGCAGTGATCAATTTGGACAAATTCTACGAAAAAGGTTGTTTTCATTGCTAGGAACCGTTTTAGCCCGTTCCGAAAAGATGGCCGAGTTGCCCGTGCTCGAGATGGAGCGAGATGGGGATGAAAACAGATACAGTCGCGGCCGAAAAGATATGATCAGCGTCACTTTCACAAGATAATTTTTTGCTATAACTCACCTCTGCATTGAGCTATCCAGATGAAATTTGGATATGTATTGAAGCTCTTTGGGTGCTTCCAAACAGCGGCATGTCTGGGCAGAAACTCAATTCTTGTAACTTTACTAAGCCTAAACATCAATTTCCTTGGCTTCCTTTGACTTCGTCCAATATCTTCACTACAACTTTCTGAGAGAAATGAAAAGGTGATGCAGATCAAGAACGCAATGGGTATTTTTTCCGTCAAATGTCATTGCTGCATTTTCATTTGCTTCTCAAATGCGAGAACCAAAGTAAGTGGTTGAATTTCCCAAAAAATCTCTGTTGTTGTATCTAAATGATACTGACTGCGTTACAATTCCTATTTCAATGTCAGAATAGTCGTCAGTAGTGGATATCATAGAAATATCCTCCGTTGAAACGGTGGTATTTTGTTCGAGATCAGTGGAAACTCTTTTTTCACACTTTTCTGGGCTTTTTGTTAACCGCACTTTTCATGTACAGAGAAGAACTACAGAATTACAGCAAATTGCTCACTCAAAAGAAGATTTAGAACAACTTCTCTGCGAATCGAAATGAGGCGATTCAAACGATTAATCATCATGCTGATAAAAGTTGTGAATTCGGACTTGGATCGCGATGGTTATGTTTGAAAGCAAGTTGCGTCAATGTTATGCAGCGCAAAGAAAGAATTCTTTGATCCTCATCACATTCTAAAATTTTGTCCGAATAGCACAATCCCAAGTTAAGTTATGATGAAAAGTTACGCCGTCAATATGGCGCTGATCATATCTTTTTGGCCGCGACTGTATATCATAAGGAAAGAGGGATATTGTAAACACACACTCAAAACACCAATTCGTTTCATGCCCACAACTCGCTCCTGTTGAAATGTTGGAATACATGTAGCCTCTCATTTCATGCGAACGATGAAACCTACGACGGTTCACGGTTCGTAGTGTTGTTGACAACATTGCTAAGTGTCCAGAACGATCAAAATCTCGACCACGAAAATTTCTGTGGGTGCTGCCTTTAACATATTTGGTCTGACACGAAGGGTCTCTTCAATTAGTCTTGCTTGCTTTTCAGTATGAGGTTCGTTCTTTTAACTGGTTACTTAACTATTGACTTACTTCCTTAGGTCTAACAATAGGACACATCAATCTCAAAAAGCGTAATCATCGCCACAGCAGGGAGACGTCCGTTAATGAGGCGCACTTTCCATTGCGAGATCTTTTGTCTGCACCGGAAACACAAGTGCGTCGATCTCATCTATTTTGCTTGCACTCGGTTAATTCATTATCCTCGTAAAAACTACTGATTATTTTTGTGGGATATTTACGAAATGATGTGCATTGCCTAGATAGACTACAACCGTAATGGCGTGGCAGAAACAGGTGTAGGTGCCAAAATTGGAGCTGAGCTGAAAAATGTGCAGGGACTAGAGGGAGTTCTTATCCTGAAATCTCAATTACATAATCTAAATCAAGCTCTGGAGAGGCGCTATGCACCTTTGAGGGGGTTAGGAAGTCACCAAGCCAGCGATAAAAATTGCGGAACTCGAAGCAGCAAAATACTTTTTTCCACGGTCTGAAGCTTCGCAGGTGACAGGTGAACAGTAGAATGAGGGCAAACGTCTTAACAGGTGGACGGCGTTTGGGTAAAATTAGGTTCAACGTCTTAACAGGTGGATGGCGTCTGGGTAAAAAAAAGGTTCAACCAATTTTGTAAGGGCAAATAACTGTGAAGTAACCCAATCACCAAGGGTATTATCCAATATTCTCATAATATAATTCTACTCATGATGCTAGTATGAAAAGTCGTACTAGTGCTTAAAAGTTCGAGACCGAACAAGGGCTTCCAAATGTGAGGGGGCAGTCTCACATCCTCTGAGAGCGTGGATGCGACAATGTAACCGGAAATGCAATGTGTCTCGTAATCTTTGCATAAATGACCCATTAATTCTATGCAAAGCGTCACTCGTCTTGCCCCTTTTCAGAGATTATGAGCAGTATTGTATCCGTGAGCGTCTGATGAGGAATTCATACTCATGGAGCGCTAGAGCTGCAGTGCTTAATGATGATGTCGGCTAAAATGATTCCACACATCACTCCATGAGCAGAAATTGTCGTAAAGTTATGATTACTGCACGATGGAGGAGGTTGAGCACTGGTTTTGTTCACTACATATTCCCTCCCTTTTTGGAGTACTTCCGGATTCATGTTCGACTCTTTTCAAATCCTGGAGCTATCATTCCAAATCAGTGCAGTATCCCGGTTCCAGCTGTCCGCCCGCAAGCCTTAGTTGAAAACTGAAGGTTTGATTGCCCAAGTTTGAGACGAGTTCTAAGGAAGATTCTGTTTCTAAGAAAAATTCATTAGTATCATAGAATAATTATCTAATAGAGCGATAAATAACGGTCTCCAAGTAATTAGAAGTAGGGTCTGATGTGAGCTTTGCTGACGAAAATGTAGTACATAGTAATTAGTAGTAGCTATCTCTAATCTGCATATTCTCTAGTCCCTCCACCCGATCGACCAAGAGGAAAGGATGCAACAGAGCTGGTAAGTTTTTTTTAATTCATATTGAAGGATGAAGCTTAGAAGTGCCCATCCCTTACTGATGAGTACTGGCGAGTTCTACACATTCTTTAAGCTCAGCTTCTGTATAAGGGTAGAGCACAAAAAGGAGGTTCTTCCGTCTGTTTTTTATATATATTTTTAATTAATTTATGGTTTATTTATTGATTAGAGATCACGGCAATCTAGGTCAAGATGGCTAGAACAAAAACACCGCCCAATTAAATCATTTGAATGCAGAATGAGAGAATCTAAGCATATCGATGAGTTCCATCAATTCCAGGTTAACAGAGCAGACGAAGGCAACACGGAAATATTTTACGTCACAGGAGGGAAACATTCCGGAAACGACGGCCAAAGACGAACTAACCACTAATGGCATTCACGCAATGACGTCAGAGTACCTGCAGACGAGGTCCCAAAGGTATTCCCAGATGTGAACAAATGTTATAGAACCTGATTAGGCAATATGTCTCCAACCATTACTGGATGCTTGCAAGAGCTATCACTGAGGAATTTTGTAGTCCCGAATACTACTACTGTTCTATCTAGAGGCGTAAACATTCTATCTTTCTGAGAAAAGTGCTTCCTAGCAACAAAAATTTGTCGGCAATGTAAATTCCATTGCAGAAACGAGCACAGGAGTATTGTAAAAATAAAATCCATGACACCACAATCCATTGCTTCTTAAAAGATTAGGTGTCTCGCTGCTGCAAATTTAATGGTAGCAGAATGGACGGGGAGATATAGTATACATAGTATCAAAAAACTTTGGGCGAATTTCACAGGAATGAGAAATTGACTGGAATATTTAGGTAGTTCCTTGTTCGACTCGATGGAAAATGCATCTGCAGATCAGAGACCTATCTAATGGCTGAGTCATTGCCCCGGATGCCATTAATAGGGTCCAGTGGATGTAATAGGAAATCACTGTGAAGAAAAACAAGAATATTTATTTAGAACAAAATGCCACACACAACTCTAGCAGAATAAGGTGTGGAATTATGTGCAGCTCCAGAAGCTCACTCTCTGGATTCAATTGAAACTCACATTCTTGTATCCTACGCCCACTATTTCACTTTTTCGTCCTCAGTCATTGTGGATAAAATTGCTTGAAATTTTGGGGATGGGGGTGGGGAAGGAAAGCTAATAACTTTAATACTAGCGTGATTCAGCTGTTTTAGAGACACTTTCGCGACCTGCCACCCCAATTTTATGTGGGATTCATGTTGGGAAATGGGCGCATTACAAATCCCCAGTTCAACCCAGTGCCCATCCCTTCTCAGCTCTTGTGAAATCTTTTTTTTTGGTGCGGGGCTGCGAAAACGCAAAGATTCTCGTGGAAAATCTCTTGAAATTGTAGCCCCTATATTTTCCCTAGTTCAGATAAAACGATACGAGTAACTTACTCAGATTCATCGAGACAAGCAGAAAAGATTCATCGAGACAAGCAGAAACAGAACCGAATTGGTGTTGAGAAAAAGTACACGAGGTTTCAAATCTGTTTTGCCTTATGCTAACCCGGAAATTCTATAGCAGCTTCAGCTAGAATATTAAATGGCTTCAAGCCAGGTGGAAATGTGAACAAAAGAACTCGCACTAGGCAGGTAGTTCGTGAGGTTAATAACCAGATGTTGAAGAGGCAAAAAAAGCTGCATTCGAAGTCAGGAAGCTGGCGGGGTTCGATGAGATATTTCTATTCGTTAGAAATACCAAATCGAGCATCTTTCTCTCTCTCCATGCCGTAAGTACTGTTGGGATGTGAAACTAGGAATGCTCGCTTGGAACAATAATTATTTTGATAAGATGGCATGACACTTTATTCTAGAAGATCTGCACTACAAATAATTATTTTAAAAAAGATAGCATGACACGTTATTTTAGAAGATCTGCACTACAGATATCACCAACCCTTTGCAATCTTCCTTGCAGTGAACGAATACTCTTCTAAAAGAAGCCTCTGGACCATGAAGCAAAATAGCGACTTACTCAATTTCCAATCTTGGAGCAATTATTGAACTTTTATTGTGTTAAAAGAAGGCCTATTGATAGGACCATGTGATAGCCTGATAGCACCAAGCACGGGGTACACAGCACACATAAAAATTTATTTCCGAGGCCAGGTAAAGGCACTTATACAATATATCCACCCGTTGGGTGAGGTGGGGGGCGGTATTTATAATTTTACATGCTAATATGTAAAGTGGATTTAACATATTTATGAATGAAAGTGATTTTACGTGATGACGCTCCACTTATCGGTTGGTGATTGCTTCGTTTTTTCTCCGACCTTGGGAAATACACTTTCTTTCAGTACAAGTGTACTTTCGGCCAGGTGCATTTTGAGAAAAAAGCCAATGTTTTCGAGAAAACTCAATTCTCGAGCAGGTTGTTGGTTTTCGAATACTACTTGGGAAACACCTGCATAAGGTCCTTCAGTAATGAAGTTTTTATGTTAGTTTCGACGTCAGAGCTAGGAGTACTGCGAAGTACAGAAAAAAGTTGCAGTTGCAGGACTAAATGAGAGTTGCACGATGGATGGAGGGACAGGAGCAAGGGAGGGAAAACATGGTGAGTCCCGACGATGGAAAGTGCAAGAAGTTTGTAGTGTTTACTTGATGTGCGGAGCTGCACGAGGTTGAATCCTATATCCTCACATGTATAATATTACAATTGTGCACACAATTAAAGCTTCAACAATTAAAACTCAGAAGTCACGCTCTTCCCAAGAAATTAGAATCAAAATTAAAGGACAAAATCGGGATTTGTAGCAAAATTGGAAATTAAGAGACGTTATTAGAAGCCAATTAAAAATAAGTGCTATCCAAACGGTTCTAGATTTCGCTGGGACTATCCATTGGCACTCGAAATATTCGGATCATGGCACCTTTCGAACTGTTCGAATTATCGGATGGCTAATGTTCTGACTTTTTGTGCAACCCAAGTGCTCGAGTAACGCGGATTGTCGTCGTTCGGACCATTCTAAAACTCGCTAAAACGATAAGTTTCAGAATCAGTGCACAGTTGCAGTCTCTGCACTCTGTATTTAAGCATGAACATACTTATTACTCTAATTCACCATTCTACTATCATCTCGTATTCAGCTTCAAAAATTGGGAATGAGTGGTGAAATCCCCCGTACATGAGATCAATGGGATCTTTAGTATAATTGGGACCGAATAAAGACCGGGTAATTTTGCTACTTTACCTTACAAATCAGAAGATAATTTAAAGTCAAGGTATTCGAGGGTGAGAAAGCCACAAAGCTCTTCTTCTCTTTCGTACAGCATTGTATTGGACTCCGATGTTGGGACATTCAAAATTTCCATTTATTCGAAATCGAATATTTTTGCTATCGAATATTGAATATTTCGAATAAATGGAAATTTCCAATGTTTCAAAATTAGAGACCATTGAAGTGCTGCATGAGAGGGAAGAAGAGCTTTAGGGCTTTCATATTCTCGAATGTCTGGGCGTCGAAATCGTCAATTAAAGTAACAAACTTATTCGGTTTTTATTCGGTCCCAAGTATAATCTTTAGTACAGCACTATATAGGCAGGCATTGAGGTACTATAGGCACTGACGTACTTCAATTAGCTTGCAGGCTAGCTCTGCTATACTACCTTCCGCTCACATTTGCTCAATGACGTTCATTAACAAAAGTTTTATGACCGTCCTCAAACAAATTTCAGGAAGGACCACAGCAGAAAACCGGAAGAACCTCCCGAATCTTTTTATCTCTGTGTATCTCCCTTCTTAACCACATGATCGAGTCTTTTCTGCTGCGATGCTTGCGACGGTATGTGAGTAGCTCAGAAGCATAAACTGTAAGAGCTTTTATTCTGATCTTCCGAGACAACTGGCAGCTAGCTTTTTTTATTTGGTAAAAAGAACAAATCTAAATAGCTTACTTTAATGTTGTTCAAGATGTCTCCGAGAAAATTTAGTATTTTAGGAAAGAGATTGTGAAGAGAAGTAGAGCAGGTGATTTGAGAACCAAAGCCACATCCTGATGTCTGTCAAGCGTTCGAGTAAGCTTCTGGAGCCCCCCTCCCCCCCCCCCCCAAAAAAAAAAGGATGGAAGGATGTGATTTGAAAAATACTGGAAGGATTTCAAATCACAGGGACGGCTCCAACTATATCAAGAAGAATAAAACATATCATTGTCGTCTGAGAACCCTGGACTGACTCACTAGTCAGACGGTGAATAGATCAAGAGATGAAACATTAGTAAAGGCTGAGCAATTACTAGGCAATTACTCACAACATTACTTCTCTTCCCGGTATGACGCAATGATTAGCAGTTACTAATGCACAGAAATATTCTACGTTTCTTG
Organism: Ancylostoma caninum; assembly: GCA_037903475.1. Classification (NCBI taxonomy): domain Eukaryota; kingdom Metazoa; phylum Nematoda; class Chromadorea; order Rhabditida; family Ancylostomatidae; genus Ancylostoma; species Ancylostoma caninum. The sequence continues at coordinate 307,595 of JBAJFG010000190.1, forward strand.
CTATTCTAGATATTCCCAAGCAGTAGGTTCATTAGCGAGTAACATACAACGGTAGGGTATCATATAGATGTCCGTGGCATTTAAAAATGGGATATGTGCAATAATACAAAATCATGAACCCTGATCTCTAATTCGTCCTCCCTTCCCGATATAACGCACTTCTATGGAAATCACGAATATCGTAGGTACTGTACGCTCGAAGTGCAGCTCGCGCGGGTATACTTCTTACTTACCAGGCAAAATTTCAAAGAAAAATGTATGGCCACGGCTACAGGTGCATCCTTTGATGGGCCCGCCACTACCGGGAAGAAAATCCATAATTTTAGCAGTGTTTTACAACAGAAACAGAGGATGGATTCGAGATCAACGTCCGCGATTTCATATTACTAGCCCCCTTACGGCGCTTTGTTTAATAGATGAGATACACCACATTTCCAAATGCCACGGACACCTACATCCTTTCCTTGTCGGTAAAAAGAGCCACTGAACAGTGCACACTTGTCATAACCAATTACACGGTTCTTAAATTTTCTTTTCCATATAAATAAGAACTATAGAAGCAAAAATACAGAATCCAGCAACTCTTTCTATATCGCTCGAAAAGCAATGAAGCCAGTCTTCAGAAACAACTGATTCAAGATTTGTAGGGAAAAAAAGTTCCGTTCCTTACCGAAACGGCAGAAAAAAAAGAATATGTGCAGTAAAACCTAGTCATAAGTGTTTGTGTTTTTTTATGTAGATTACCACGATCTCATTACATATAATTTACTGTAAAAATCACAGTAAAAAAGGCGGTAAGCAGGCTTTCAATCGAAGTTATTTTTCGAATTAGATATTGAAGGAGGGGAACGGGAGGATAGCAGACCACTATGAGCCACAGCCACAGCGCAATGTGCCCTTGATACCTGACCCTCTGGTTCAAAATCAGTAAATTGAATAATCAATCAACTCATTTATTTACAAACAGAAGATTAAATCATATCAAAATTTCGAGTAGTGGTCTTTCATGGCACAATCCATGACTATGTAGGTCACTTACCCAAAACGTTATATCCCAGATTACCCCTATTACGAAGTAGAGGTACCTCAACAGAAAATGAAAAAGTTTGCCAAATATAGCGGAGACAAGTAAACGTTTTGTGGAACCAATCACCGCAGAAAGGAACATTTTGCACAATTCTTCAAAGCTTGACGAGCAGCGTTTACTGTGTTATCTTTATTCGAGCTTAAATGTATTTCGAACCGTGTCTAATGTAAATTAATATTTTAAAAAAGTCAGGCGTTGAATATTCAAGGAACAGAGCAAGCAAACCTATATATTCTGCCCGTGAAGTGAACTAGAATTTAAACAGTTAATAAGAAAATACTTGGGCAGGCTTGCCGCAAACGACACATTCTATCGAACTACTTGTTTAAACGACCAGATTGCTATGTAAACCATCAGAAGAATAATGGATGTACGGGTATGAGTGCTAGCTATTAACTAATGCAAATAACAAATGATTTTTTTATGACAGCAATTAGACCATATGACTGTCTGGTCTTGTCGACTTACCAGCTGATAATCTAATTAATCTAATCAGGTGTCACTATTATTCCTAAAATCCAAGATCCAGAGAGGCTGAGATCTATGCCTCGCATAAGGAAGAAAATCAATTTTCTGAGGGCACCAACCACATGCTAAATCTATATTGGAAGAAATTTTTTCCTTCTCAGAAATTCTACAGCACGCAAACAAGGATCAATCTACAGAGCTTCTCATAAGAGCCCTTTTCACACAAAAGTCTACGCTCAGAGGAATAGCCATACCTACAGACACTAAAAGACAGTCGCTACCGCTTCATTATACTTGCAGGTTGAAAAATCCCAGAATAAATCTCTAGCTTGCAGCATTTTTCATGACACACAGTGGAGTCAACGAGCTTGTGATCATAAAACATACAGGGAACTCCAAACGGTCGTGTGCAAGGGGCGGGACCGCGGCGCGGTTCTCTTGTGCAGAGACACAGAGTTTTTGCATGTGGCTCTTGGTTGTCTGCTCCTGACAGTGGCAGACAACTCGAGTGCCATGCCGCGCCGCGGTTCCGCCCTTTGCACACGGCCGTTTTGAATGCTCTTCATGATTTACGAAGGACTGATTCGGGTTACATATTCTCGGTTTTCAAGGCAAGTGTGCGAGTGTGAAGCTCTCATCAAGAATACGGAGAAAACAGCAAGGTTCTTAGTTATCCAGTGATAGAGTGATTTGTTAATGCACTCTTAGCGGAACATGATAGGCTTTCATCTTAGCACAAGCAGCCTAATGCATGCAAAAACTTGTTCAGGTGTGCCTGTTAAATTAAAAAAAAAAACCGCGGCAGATCAACGCAGTTTTCCATGATGGGATCTTCAAAAAAAAAAAAAGAAAACAGGGACGTCACCAAAAAAGAAAAGCTTTCCTCATGGTGGCAAACAGCAACAATTTCATTGGACATCGTGCAACGCAACGTTTCACGGTTATCTTCAGTTATCTCTAGCAGACTAATATCCATGTCATTCCATGCATCCATAATGGATCTCCGACATGCGTTCACGACCATGTGCTGCTTAATACGAACACAGATCCAACTAGAAACAATCTCTAAGCATCTTTGAAATTCAATATATGCGAAAAAATGCAGCAATCCATGCGAGACGGCCCCGCTGAGCCTGGATAAACTAGTAAAAGACAGGTGAATTACATGGTAACCCTGCATCTCTGATTTTCATACATAATTTCAGTGCATGATGTCATGTACTAGGTTGTCTCTAGTTGGCTCAGATCAAGTACAATAGTATACAAGGCGGTTGCTGCAGCTACGCGGCGTCATCTGGCTGGCCCCAGGGATGAGCAGAGTCAAAATGAACACCTCTCATGCCAGGATTTGCTGCCAGATGTTATGTAGCCTTGAAGTGCTGTCTGTTTGCCAAAAATCTACTCGAAACTGACAATGAGCCGCATTACCTACTTCTCTTCTCCATTAAAAAAATTGTCATGATCGTGTTTGGCTTGTTAATGAGCCCTACCATGAAATTTATAAGATCAGTGAACCGATACTTTTGGGTTGAATGGTTGTCATGTTCATGTTCAGCGTATAGGAGAACCCCAACAGGCATGTCTTTCGCGATACCTTAACAAAAACAATGAAAAATCAATAAAATCGATAGTCCATGTTTGGCGCATCGGAGAACCGCTATCTACACCTACCCCATATAAAGATTATCAAATTTTCCTATTCTGGACCCACCCGCGCTAGATACGGCGCGCCATCTTAACCCGCTGTGCGCACGCACGCACAAGCCTCCGTAGTGGATGGGTGGAACAGGATGGAGGTTAGCAAGAAGTACTAACTGGTTACCGAACCATCTCCTGCGTTTCCTCCTCCAAGCCGACAAGTAGTTAGCAACAAGGGTCCCCAAATCCCCGATACAAGGAGCCTTACCTCCTCAGAAAATTATAAGATTTTCGCAGAGTGGTCATGTGGTCATGTCTGACCAAAACTGGGTGTCTTAGGGTTACTTAATGTGCTGAACCGAATGAACTACAAATCAGACCAAACAGAGGAACATAAGCCTCATTATGTTTAAAAATTGGGGTGTCCCTATACTTTCGAAGAAAAAAAAAACACTGTAGATATACATCATCAGATAAATAATTTAATAACTAATTTATGGCAATCAAATTAAACAGTCAATACTTAAATTCATGAGAACAATTTAAAGTTTGACAAATACGCGATCGCGAAACCCATAACACCTGAAGATGAATATCCTCAAATACTATCACGCATGTACAATAGAAGAACAGAGAAAAACGTAGGGGAGGGTGAATTTGATGAGAAAGAAGCCAAAAAATGAGCTGATGACGCCGGCTAAGACCCTAACAGAGTTCTGCCTCCACTTTACAAGCTCCATGAATAAATATTTCCTATCGTTTTGTCTTGTAGAGAGAAAACCACTCAAACCCATCAATTCCGAGGCGAGTTTTACCATGGTAAGTTCAATTTACGCAGTAGCCCTGCATGCTATAATGATATGACTCGACCGGAGACAAAACTCTGAGTGGGCTCTTACTCATATTACTCTTTACCTGACGGAGATGCCAACAACGGGACATAACGAACACCGAATAAAAGCTTTAAAAATCACTAGTTTCATCACTAATATCACTCAATCCACTGATTTAAGAAGTCCGTTATAGTGTCAGTGTCCCATTTCTCAATGTTCAGCGTTTGTTTTGTTATGCCCGCATCATCCTAAAAAAAGGACAAATTTCATGACCTTCTGAAACATGGGACATATGCGTCGTCAAGCATTCCCCACTCTAGGCGTGTGATGTACTTCAATGTACCACATCCTCTTGGCATAATATGAACAATTTCCTGATCCGACTTTGGCCGCAATTACGACCTCGTCACGGTTTCGACCAACTGATCTGACTTTTACACTTTTTTTGGCATGTATGTGCTGCGATTCCTTCCATTTTGACGTTTCCCAACTGCCGCTTAGTAAAATCTCCCTCCAAACGCATCCTGCGGAGAAAGTCGTAATTGCAGACAAAGTCGGATGAGACGCCCTCTATGAGCGAATAGACCATACTTCTCGAGGGACGTAGCATCAGCCTCGTCGCAACGACTTCATTTTCAGTACGTATCGACTGCAGACGGTCAGTCACCGCTATCAAACAGTGCACAATCGACATGTATTAAAAATGAGGTCGCCCCGGTGACGGCGATGCTGAATTCTAGGCTCCTCGAGGAGTATACCGCCAAAAATGAGGAGTAGCTCTTTTAGACAAAACATAATCATCGAAAATCTGTAGATTTAAAGAATAACGTAACATAACATAAAAGTGGAACAGAAAAGAAATGCGGTATGTCACGAACCTTTAACTTAATTTGAGGCCTCACGCCTCTAACTTGACGAACCCGTACTTTTCCACCCCAGTGTGATGCCATATTTTCTCTAACAAAAGCTAAAAATGCTCATTTGATTAGAACATCAAAACATTGCGTAGCATGAATCGCTTGGAATAAGAAGATGCATTCACTCGAGAAAATGGCGATAGGTAAACTTGCCTTGAACTTGAGGAAAACGAGCAAGGTTGCATTCACAAACTTCTATGTGAGCCATAGGGTATTTCTGGAAGAAAACATGAAATCAGAAGGAGAAATGGGAAAGCATGATGGACAGCAGTATATAAAAGAATCGAACTTGGCAGAAATCGACTCTGTTGTGGCATCAACCAGTGATGGTCAGTATTTTCAAGTCGTACTACTAAACTGTGCCATGAAGGATAGAACAATAAGCTTCGGAAAATCTTTACCTCGTGCTCATCTTCTTGCTCCTTTGTACAGCAGGCCATACAGTCAGACATCAACACTTCTAAGTTGAATTTGCTAAGTTTTCCACACGTCGAACACTGAAATAAACAATGTTACGTCTAAGACTGAAGTTAAACGATGTAATTGTAAGAGAACAGCACTGCTCTAAACAAATTCATCACAAATTATCTGCTGAAGAAACCTCTGCAACTACTATTACATCAATTTATAATTGGAAATGCAATTTCGATTACGTTTAAGTTTCAATGAAATCTGAAAAAGAAAGACATACCTTCAATGTTTCAGGGACGAAACCGGCGGCTCGACACTCTTCACGAGATAACGAGTACTCCTCGATTTCAGCTGAGGCCATAGCAAAACAACATGCCAGAGCTGACAATAGTATCCGCATATTCAAACCTTGAAAATGGGTAATTATGCGTGTTACTCTAAAAAACTAATCTCAAAACATCAGAAATAGAATATATGGAGCATTGTGAAATCCAAAGATATCGAAGTGGCAATAAAAGGGATTTAAATTTCAAGAAATGCAAACACGACTGAATGGGAAAGTACTTGTTAGGAGGTAGTAATATTTAACAAGAGTTTTTCCTGCTATTCGACGTAACACTAGCATTGGAGCGACAAATGTCAATAGAGCAGGTCAGTGACCATTGCCGAGGAAATGAGATCTCATCCTTGACACACAAAATTTCCCTGAAAAAAAAAAAGAGCTCAATGTGATTGCATAGGACCATTATATATCGTGCGTGCGTGCGTCTGTCGGACGTCAGATGAGTGATAACATTTGCAAGATGAATGTACTGCTCCGTGGGGTTCGACAGTTGGAGTTCCCTGTAACTCATACGAGCCAGTGATAGTGAATATTTTGGTTCTGCTCAAATCGGGTCACTACTCTCGACCTGGTTAGATAACGTATCAAACCTTAGGGTTCCACTAAAGTTCTTGACTACGGACCGCTCCGAGTTTTTATGCAGACATTTTTGGTCGTAGGGTTAGGATCGGTAACGTACGCAGTTCATACGAATTGATCAGAAATCGCAAAAAATCATAATTTTTCATGTCTCGGAAGATTATGACCACATCTATTTGTCGATTATTTCATGTCACAGAAACAAGGAAGCTTCATGATAGAAAGAAGTGATCACGAGTTTATGTGCATACAGAATCTCACGCAGATTCTTTTCAAGACGTTATACTGCTGGTTGGGGAATAACAATACCAGATGAACATCTTCCACGCTCCTCAACAGTTGCGTATTAAAAGGCTTCTAAGAGTTTACAAGACGGCGAAGGGCTTGCTCTCAAATGTTACTAGTCGTGCAGCCGTCGACAGCAGGGTAACGTAGTGCTCTCCTCTGCCTATTCGGAGGCTCATATTTTCCGGGCAGATTCTATTGATTTAGCTTTGGCCACGAGGCTTCAGCGGTGTACGAGATAGCTGATACGAGTTACTGTTTCATGTGTCCTAGTGGTTTTTTCTACAAAAGTTTGTAGTCGTTGAAATTAATAAGTTTCCGACCCTGCAAGTAGAGAATGAAGTCTACTAAATCTTACATCTCCGAAATATCCTGAAAACTAGCAAAAGTCCACGTTTGAAGTAGTTACAGTAATAACGCACTCTTATATAAGAGAGATGCTGAAGTGACAACATGGGGGCCTCGACCATTGGAGTCTTTGGCAGTACATTGTAAATTGGTTCTGCTTGTTAATCTTACATACGTTAGTAGATCAAGCCACGGTAAACATTGCTGAAAAAAATGAATTTGTATTTGTAAATGCCTAAATCATTCACAATCATCTCCTCGTCTTTTACATATTCTCGACAGAAGATAACTTTTGGTTCATACTTTTCGTCCTTCGCTTTCTGTTCCATTTGCAAATGCTCGGTTTCGAATGATCTAATGAGAAGTGATCGGTGAGACCACCCATGCTTGCGCAGCGACCGACCACAGACCACCCACGATCACTTACGTTCAATATCGCGCTCCAACCACACAATATGGACCAATTTTGATAGGATCTCCTTGAGGCTCCGGCAGCTCCACGTTTGGCCATTTTTTTGCGTTTTTTATGTCCAGAGCGAGGCGATATGCCATTCAAGGCAATGATCACATCTCATTGCAAGGATCGCCGTTATCAGTGAGTTTTTTTTTTGCAGTTCCGAATGCTTTGCAGCTTCCAGGTTCTTAAATTTTCACGTTTCAATCGTTAAATCTTTTTATTTTCTCTTTCTTTTGCTCCAGTATGTTGTTACTCAAGTTTGAGCTTGACGTCTACTTTTTCCTCCGTCTGATAGTGAGCTTTCAAGCCATGGAATTCCTCTCAAGAGCAGTCGCTTCATGATATACGAACGGCGAATGCGATAAGAGTTGGTCCTGGAAGCTACAGGGTACTAGCTCCTAGTAGGTTTGCATTTTACAGTTTATCTCTTTCGATCCCTTAGAAGCATATTCATTCTGATATCGCTTCATTCGATTTAAACCTCATTTCACAGAGATCCCATCGTCTGTTGCAACAGCCGTAAGCCGAATTCTGAAGCCAACAAGCAGCTCTGAAGCATCACAAGATCTTCAAGACGCTGGGTTAGTTATTTGTTCAGCTGTTCATCTTTTCAACATCAAACCTTGAGTTGCAGATCTTCACTGGCTGCTGATATCGCTTACTTCAAAAGAGCAACGATGGGCGAAAAAAGGACCCCAAGAAAACGGTATGCTTCGTCGTAACTTTTGTATGCATAAATCCACACTCTCCATTTATGACGTGAACCTCATCAGCCTTGATGTTGAGAAGACTTATTCCATGTTCATAAGTTGAAATTTAACGCTTTGCCTTCAGAGTGTATTTCCCGGATCTTCCAGCAGAGGACTTGACTTCGAAGAAGACTGTCCGCATCGTGAAGGGAGGTAGTGAGAAGTATCATGGTAAGCGAGTACTATACTCACGAACACACAGCAGACATATTTTAAGCTCCTCATGAAGAGTTTATATTGATATTTCCCAAGTGGTTTGATGGCCCGTTTCACTGCAATTACAGCTATAAGCGTCTACATTATTATTCATACTCTTGTTATTCATACCATTATTATTCGTACTGTATTTTACGTTTATTTTATTAAAAAAACCCGACGAACTGAAAATTGTATGTTTGTAGTTCATGAATTTGTGTTCATTTGAACTGTTTCGTGAAAGAAAATTGTGAAGGTTTACAATTGGCAATTTAATAGATGCGACGCCGATCTCACTGGACAAATCTCTCCCGGACCCAAAGTCCAGTGAAACAATTGTAGTCGACGGCGACAGTGATGAGTAAGTTCTTTGAAATGCAAATCAATTCAAATCACACTTTAAACTATTCCTAACTCTACTCACGTTTCAAATCCGTCGTCAATGAATTCCTTAAAGAAATCCTCCGCATTTCTGATGTTTTGCTCATTAGTTTTTTTAAATTTCTGCACCATTGTAACCATTCCGTTAATCATTGGTCCGAATTGCAAGGACACTGAATATTAGCAAACAAGTTTTTTGTTTTCTGTCACATCATTGACAGTTTTTTCCCTGCAGGCAATCCGAAATTCTGTTGGAACCTGCGATTGATGTGGAAGGTTATGAAGAAGTCACAGAGACGGAAGAATACGATGATGGATCCGGGTTAGTATTATTTAATGTTGATGTAAATATTCTGGTTTCGATATGGCTGGATAGAAAACACTGGGTACAGTTGCCTCCCTTCTTGCTGTGGTGGTTTGGGAGTAGACAATCTTCTTCCACACACAGTAGTGTGCAAATAAATGAAGGCGTCTTGTCATCTACCATTCATTAACTTCTAAAATTTTTCATTTTAAGAGCACTAGCCGATCCGTATTTGGTTCTGGAGAGTCGCGACGTTGTCAGTGGATCCTCACTGCGCGAACTGAAAGGCGAAAACAGCTATCTAAAAGAGCAGCTGCACGCAAGTGTTCTCAGGTTCTGTGAGGTATCCTGCACATCTTATGATGCTTTAGATTTCATCCTATTCAGAGTAAAACAACTCGAAGCACTCCTGCTAGAAAGGAACACGCACGTGAAGAACTTAGTGTCCGAAAATCTCCAGCTCTCTATTAAATGTCGAAAATTGATGAACGCATTAGGAGAAGAAGAAACCAGGGAAGCTTTGTGAGTATTTTTACTTCTCTTCCTTTCATTTCCTCATTTTCTGTTTTCCCTCACTAATTTGTCTAGTATTATGTCATAATAACAGTATTCTTTCCTCATGCAGTTGTAGATTCGGTTCATTTTAGAGCGTGATGTGGAAACGGGTATATACGTCAACCTTCTCAGTCAGTCTTGATCATTCTCAGTTTGAATTATACGCTTCAGCTTCCTTCGTTTTATTATCATCACCTCTTATATAGTGGAATAATAGTCACATTTTTAAATGTTGCTTTGTGGTTTCATCTTCGAAGGAAATTGTACATATTTTTTTTTACCATACAATCTTTAATCCAATAAAAAACCTCGTATTGTCTGCGCAAGTTGTGTTCTTAATGCAGTTCACATGCTCGGAAGGCTCCACTTCTCATTCGGAACCACTGGTGTGAGAGCTAAGTGAGGTTGCAGCATTACGTAAATTTTCCCAGGTAATCTGAACGCCCATATGGAAATCTAGACCTGTAAGAGGGCTGCAACACACGGGAAATTTTCAGTTATAGGAAGCGATGGATCAACAGAGCTTGGCTGACTAGTGTTCCCAATCTTACTTGAATGGTAAACAACAAGTTTATGTTGCCCCATGGAAAACATACTAATGACACATTTTGATGACTCTCAGCTCCAGATTTCATCTGTATACCATATGAACAGTGCTTGAGTTGGGACATTATACCTTAAAAGTTGACAGTTCCTTTGTATTATTTACTCTCACTCATAAATAATGCGTGGATCTTTATCTCAGATTTCGAAACCGTGTAAGTATACAATTCTATTATATTCTCAGAAGTCTAAACAACAACCGCTCCTGGTATAGAAAAAACTAGTCTCTATGTAGAGGTTTACAACGATGACTAGATGTAAGCAAAACCGTACAACAATGGAATACCGTTCAGGGATTCTCAGAATGAGCCTACAGATCTCCAACCCTGACAACAGAAAAATCCTCAACTGGGGAAGATACTAAAAACTCGCTACGCAACACTTGAACTCCTTTCTTGTTCGTTTCTTTTTCGTAATACATTCTTCAAGTAAAATTCGCCAGCCTTGTAAGAGGATCGTACAAGTGGACCGGATGCAACATATAAAAATCCCATATCTCGAGCGATATCACCCCATTCGTCGAATCTGTCGAAGGAAATGAGTCAGATTGGGAGAGAAAACTATAAAAGGTAGCTTACTTTTGCGGAGTAACCCATTCTTTTACGAGCAGATGCCGCTTTGTTGGTTGCATGTACTGGCCGAAAGTTACAACGTCCACATTGTGTTCTCTGAGATCTTTCAGGCATTTCATCACCTGAACGAGATTGTGGCTGGCATAGAAGTATCAACAGTAATGACTGATTAAATATGCAAAAGAAGCAAATAGTCGGGGAACAAATCTTGGGTCACCTCTTCATCTTCCTCTCCAAGACCGAGCATCAACGATGTCTTCGTTATAACCTTAGGATTAGTTGTTTTTGCCCGTAGTAGTCCTGGAATACTACTTTCGCTTAATATTGTTCGAGTTTCTGCACATGAGAATTCAAGTGTTCAAGCTATTCAGAGTCACAGCGGAGGATAATCATCAGTAGCAACCTACTGGGATACTGTAGAACAATTACTCGTCGCCAAACCAACCTTTAAGTGACTGTGCGTACTTCGCCCTTGGATCACGAACCCATGGCGTGAGGCGCTCAACCGTTTCCATGTTATGAGCATATACATCGAGTCCACTTCTAAAATAAAAGAGCGTTGAGATTAATAGTACAATCAATGGTGTCAGAAGTGCCAGAAGTCGTAGACGCACTCTTTAAATTCCCTTACTGTACATGCTTCTGAATGAAATTTTACTTACAGGGCCATCATGTCAATGCTTTCTTCTCGACCAGCGAAGTCTGGCAATAGACACTCGATTAATAGCTCGGGTCGTTCCTTTTTCATTAGCTGAACTGTCTTGTGGAGATGTGAGGCACCACCATCTTCGATGTCATCTCTGAATCCCAGCTAACACCAATGCCACAAAACGAAATTTGGAATAAGCAGGCGCTGCACCTATCTACAGAAGTAAGGACAATATAGTCAACATTCCAAGATTTGACTGCTTTGGCAGTGTTTTCTGGCTCCATGGGATCCAACGGTGGCGGTTTCCTTGCAGTCTTTACAGAGCAGAATCTTAAAGTGGTGTAAAGAGACATCACGTAGAAAAAGAGAGTAATTGGCGAATGGAAACTTTTACCTACACCCTCGCGTACAGGTATCACCCATCAGTAGTATCGTAGCAGTAGACAATGTGTCTTCTGAGCCACCCCAACACTCTCCCAAGTTTGGACACCTGAATTCGTAGAAATCCATGGAAATGTTGGAATTTATCATAAAAAAACCTATTTATTGGTGCTGGAAATTTAGGATAGCGTTGTTCACCATCCACATGCTACTTTCACTTCTATAGGTAAAAATAAAGGATACGTCAATGAGCTAACCTCGCTTCCTGACAGACCGTTGCCAATTTCAGACCACTCAGCTGCTTCTTCATCCGTGCAACACCTTTATTCTCACTCGGAAGGACCTTTATGAAATAAAGACTCATTTGGGGTTCATGATAGCTAATCTTGTTACATACTTGTTCTTTTTTCAACCAAGGAGGCAGCCTCAACCGACGGTCTCCTTTTTCGAGCTTCAACTTGCCTTCGTATTTCGAGACCGCTTCTTCTATGCTACCTATAGAGACAAAATAGGTTATAGGAAAGGAAATAGCGAATGAAAAAAAGAGAGCTTCAGAACTCTGATGCATATAATAAACCAAAATTTAAGTGTTACTGTAGTCCTAATGTACTTACTCGAACTAACAAAGTCTGCAAATGAAGGTCCATCTTTCAACTTCCTTTTTGTGTCTACCGGTGATGCAGAATAAGCTCGCAGTGGCTGAACAGCAAAACGTGTCCGCTGAAGCATAGAGGCCTGCAATCGTTAGTCTCGTGTTTTTTCCCTTTCAGATCAAGCGTTATCATCTTAGAAGCAGTCGAATTGATATTCAGACAAACAACAGATTAAGTACAGAAACAAAGATCCCGCAAATGAACTGATACGCGGAAAACTAAGGGATCAACGTTGGAAAAAGTGTGAGATATTATGGTAACCTTCAATATCATGAGGCTATAATTGGAAATAAATTTAGAGCAGGCTGCCTCACTAAATTCGACTGCTATAACAATGAAGGTACGAGAATGTCATTTAAAAATCGAATGCGATAATGCAGTAGAAAATTAAAAAAAAAAAAAAAGATCTGGCCCTGACAAGATGAAAAGTTAAGTTCCATTGGTCGCTGCTACAGTACCCATTTTCAGACGTCAATTAAATTGTGCCGTTGTGCAGTCGATGCATTGCACCGAATTTCACGACTGTTTTGCAAAAAACGGTCATTTGGGGGTTATTGAAGGTGCTGATCACGAATATGGCAACCATTCTGCATAATAATAACGCCAGTATTGACCTCATGGCACTATTCCGCTAATGGTGCGTCAAAAATCTCGAAACCATAGTTTCCGCATAGGTTCTGCCTACGGGGGTTATCTCATGCGCTGATCACGAATATCCTACTCATTTTATACCGTAGCGCTGTATTTCATGCCTGCCGGCAGATTCTCGCACTCTCCCTTATCCAGGTCCTCAAAAATGTCAAAAGCAATATTTTTTGTTCAAACTGTACAAGAGAGGAGGAGGCGATGAGGAACAGTGTTCTAGGGGCGTTGTCCTATACATTCTCTTGTTTCATGTGCTTTCCACAATGGGCACTGGTTAGTTTTTACAGTTTCTATTAAGATATCCTTTACTGGCAAGGCTTTCATGTCATGATTATTCAAGGCTAACAGATATCCTTGATTGGTAGAAGCGGAACGATTTTCCAAGCGAATAAAGCTTGCAACTTACTATATCCAACATCCTCGCAACCAAATGCACCACAGTCCTTTTTCATGGCATGCAAATAAAAGCCACACAAGTGTTCCAGTTTTGTAATTATGTGGATATAGTATCGCAAGATTCTTGATCACCTTAATAAAGTGCTCGTTGATAACATGATGAAAGTAACCAGTAATCCCCATTCTCGCTATGCGAAACTTGGAGAGACTCCCAGATATCCATACGATGTCGCAGGCCTACAAAGAAAGCCCTAGGGCGCAAACTGGTTTTCGAATTCTTGGCAAGCACAGGAAATAGCCACCTCTGCTAAGAATCAGCTACTTGCTCCTTTTTTCTTTCAAAGGTTTGGGTCATATGGAGTTGAACATGTTGTATCGTAAAACTATTTTCGAACGGTTACGGCGTCCATTTTTCGGTAGCAGTTGTCGTAAGCAAACGAAAATAATATTAATTTTGTGTAGAAAAAGACAGTGTGATGACAAATAATACTGACATCGTGATCAGCAAATCAAGTGACCCCACTGTGTAATGTTTTACAGATTCTGTGGTGTATCGGTTCTATCGTATAAATAGCTAAACCATAAGTCCGAGATTCGAGATCTTTGACGCACCATTAGCCGAATAGTGCCATGAGGTACTGGCGTTATTATTATGCAGAATGGTTGCCATATTCGTGATCAGCACCTTCAATAACCCCCAAATGACCGTTTTTTGCAAAACAGTCGTGAAATTCGGTGCAATGCATCGACTGCACAACGGCACAATTTAATTGACGTCTGAAAATGGGTACTGTAGCAGCGACCAATGGAACTTAACTTTTCATCTTGTCTGGCCCTGTGAAGCTTCAAGAATTGTGCAACAATACGTGCGGACAGGGTCGCAATGTTGCGTCAATGGCGGCAACTTCAAAGCAATGACCATGCAATGCGCGCCAATGGAAATTCTTTAAAGCTACTCAGTAATTGCTGTGTTTTTGTTTGTGTATGTGTGGAGTTTTGGGCTTTTTTGGCTGCTTTCATTAAAAATGTGCAGATATGCAGAAAGACGTGGCGGTAAGCACTCTAATTATTGACAGGGAAGCTTGGGAAAGTAATCTGTGTGGTTTCTAAGTGGTGAAGAGGTGAAAATGGGCTTTTTATGCCACATGGGCACTATTCCACTTGTTCTGCCCCAAAATCGAAAATTCCTCTGAAACTTCGCCTAGGGTGGTTATTTGACATGCTGGTCACGAATATCACACTCATTTTGTGTCGTAACGCCATTTGAGTAGGGTCACGGTAGGGTTAGGGTAGGTAGGTCATCTCACGGAATCACCTGAACTTTTGTTTACGGGGGTTTTTTGACATGCTGATTACGAATATCACATTTATTTTGCAAGTTGAAAGCAATTTGCGGTTTTTATGTGGACAATACTTGCCCTAACCCTGCCTTAACCTTATCCAAATGGGGTTTCGGCACTAAATGAGTATAATATTTGTGATCAGCATACCAAATTACCCCGTTAGACAAAAATTGAGATTATTTCGTGAGATGCCCCACTTACCCTAACCCTGCCTAACTTTACCCAAATGGGGTTACGGCACAAAATGGATGTGATATTCGTGACTAGCATGTAAAATAACCCCCCTAGACGAAGTTTCAGAGGAAATTTCGATTTTGTGATTTTGGGGCAGAACAAGTGGAATAGTGCCCAATTATTTTTTCCGAAAGCTTTCCAACCTTGCCAGTTCTTCATTTTTTGATATGGTACTTCGCGTTATATGTACTGAAATATTCTAGTCTTAATGTCATTTGAGTCACAAACCTTACATCTTGCTGAAGCATGTTCAGGTAATCCCATATACTTGCTAATGCGATCGAAATCAGTTCGTCAACTGCAAAGTTTGTTGTCGCAATGGACGTCCATCACTCATATTCACTGCCATGGCTCTGAAGAAGCCGGTGTCCTTGGAGCGATAGAGCAGGCGCTGGATCGGCTCAAGGAGGAGGACGAGGTCAGTCATAGGCATCCAACGGAAGATCTGTCCCTTTGTTATCGCTGGTATCGGGATGAAAAGTTTTTCTTAATCACGTGGTCATTATGTGGTGACACATGTTCTTTGGTAAAGATTTGACGAGTGAATTATTTCATAGGTAACCGCAAAATGCTCGAAAAAGGCTTGAACTTGAATTTGTCTATTTTTTCAATTCCTAAAGGATGCGAACAGCTCCACTTGCCTTACGTTTTGGATGATATTCTTCTAGTCTTTCTTTGCAATTTTTTCTTGATCCCACATCTTTAGTTCTCATTGTATGCAGTTGTCAACTGTCTTCTTGTGAACGGCTCGCTGAGGGTGCTGATCGACGAGCTTCTTCAACAATTAGACGTTAAACGTCACGGCAAAGTAGAGACTGTCGAGGCATTGGCAGTGTTTCTTAAAACTCACATTTTCTCCGAGTGAGTTTGTAAGCTTTGCTATTCTCTTCATTGTTTCTTTTCTTTTGTGCTCTTCTATTCTAAAAAATTCTAGAAAAGAAAGAGTCAAGTTGACCATAGTGCTCGATCAAGCACAAGCACTTTCATCTCTTCCAACTTCGACTGTAAAAAGCCTGCTGTCTCTCCCAAAATCTGTGGGTTATTATCTATTTTTGCAAAGTTTTATGTTTGCTACCGTGCAGCTACAGAAATATTTTCATCTAATCTTATCTCATAATACAGTCCTGTTCATATAAAACCCATTTTAGATTTCTTTGGCATGTCCAACTTCCTCCCAAGAGCCGCTGATTCGCTTTGTTACTCGTAGTGAATTACCGTGGAATTGGATTCATATGTTGAACACTGTTTCCTGGCCGATTTCCATAGGGTTTGAGAGCCCTACAGAAGGTATGAATTTTGGCATACATATCTTTGATTCGATGTTCAGCTCAAGATGATGCGACCACGCTGCGAGCGTTAGCAGTCGTCATATGGTCAGCCCCGTCGACGGTTACTGCATTTTTTTGCCACAATGCATTTGTTACCTGAGCTGCTACACCGAAATCTGCATCCGTTCATCTCCCTATAGTGTCTCTAAAGCCGTTAATTTAGAAGAGTGCATAGATTTGCTTGCGGAAGTGCTGGAGAGTGACGGTGTTCAGAGAAGAGTGATAGAATACGTAGTCAGAGCAGTGTTCTTCGAATGTCGCGATGCCAACAGGATTTTGGAAATAGTGCGTGTTCTGTTCTTATCCATCCATGCTTTTCTCTCTAGCCTACAGTTTCAGATTCGCCTCGTTTGCTCAAAATACACTGAGAAGCATGGTGACATTAATGAATTGAAGAATTTGAAGTTGCTGCCCGTTTTGGAAGCTTTGGTGGGTGTTCGCAGAGTAGTGTTTTGAGCGTTTACGTTTTCATGAGCCTTTTTTCATATTTCTATGGTTCTGCCACTGTGTCGCCAAGGCTCAAAAGTGGCACAGTCTTTTTATCACAAGTTGAACTGTATGCAATTCCTTTTGTCTACACCACTTTACGCAAAAAAATTCCGGAAAAAGTACATGTACCAGAACATCTTTGTTGTCAGTGCTACCCTTTTCTTCCACTTCATTTTCCTATCCATTCATGCATAGTTATATGCTCTGCATGGAGTTTGTCAGAAATTAGTTTCCTTCACTCTCATTCTGACAACGTGGCCTTCATTTTCTCTTTGCTTTTGTTCTCACTCACTTTTCTTACCCGAAATATATTAATCGGCAGTTATGCTAATTCCTCTCCAGAACGAGACCGATTGTTTCTATCAGGACGAGGACGAACGTGATGAGCCAATAAATCTTCCGTTATGTTCAAAGTTAGTTATTTATTCAATTCTGCGCTGCAATTGTCATCGTCAAAAATTGCAACTCAATTAACTTATCGACGAAAATCTCGCCCTTCCCATAACTGTGTTGGAATCCTAGCGCTCGCTTGTACTCTGATTCTTTGCTCATTGCTGCGAAGATTATTTTCGGATAATTTCTAGGTATCTCCTTATCGCTTCATTCTGTGCCAGCCACAACCCACCTGCCACGGATAGGCGATACTTTGTCAAAGTATGGCACTAATCAGTTCAAACATCTTGACTTTTCTGTGCCAATTTCTTTTTTATTCAGTTCCACGGCAAAGAAAAGCGGTCAGATGCTCGAGAAAGACGGGCTGAATTATCAGCGGAACAAAGGGAAGCTGATGCGAAGGCTGCTGATCTGCAACGAATCAAATGCATTTATTTGGCGCTTACGGAATTGTACCCAGTAAAGGCTATAGACATGAACGTTGATATTAATGCTCAGGTTTGTGCATTATTTTACGTTTTTCGAAATTCTTGAGCATTTGCTCTTCTTTGAAGCACAAACTTTATTAAATATCATAGTTAGGCGGTTTATCAATTGTCAAGCCGTTATCCGAGATTTGAAATGTGCTCGAAATTCTTTTTCCTGAGATAATACGGCATACTTTTGTAATCAGATCAGTTCACACGATTCCCGGCGACAGACGGCTTCGGTTTTTCATTGAAATTAGAAGGGCAAAATCTCAACAAACTATTCTAACTGATGGAGAGGTAGATGCTCAAACTTCATAAATGATGTGTCAGTACTTCCCATAAATATTTCCGAAGGCATGAATAGAGATACTAATCTTTTTAGAATATGAGGTTGTGTACAAATAAATTGCGTTTTTGGTGAGCATCTTGGACACACTGATAGAATCAAACTAAGAATTGAAACAAATAAAAATCAAAAAAAAACAGATGAGCATCATATAAGCTTCTAGTGGTATCTGGAAACATCGAATATATGTATAGTACACGACAATCAGTATGTCAAAGTTGATCTGCAAAAAAAAACCAGCAATTCATATATGCACAAACCAATGTTTCTCTCTTCACGCTGAGCTGAGCCTGCTTCATGTTATGAGCTCAGGTTTAATCTGGCAGAGTTTGTTCTAAAATCAAGTTCCTATCTATGTCTTGCTGTGCTGTAACTCCTAGGCTGCTCAACACGAGTATTCTTCATCGCTAATCATACGCTGTTGCTGTCTTCTCTATTTTCACTCTTCCATTGATAATTTTACTTTATAATGCTTTCTTTATCCGTGCAATGTTGTTTTTTGCAATCATTCTTTGCAAAAGCTGTTTTATCAGGCACATTTCAGATGCATGGAATTCCCACGTTATTTTTTGTTCTTTCTGACGTAACCTAATCTCATCTTTTTTTTTCTTTTTTGATTACCAGTTCCATCACCCTTATCGCTCGCTTCACGTCCTCTGCAACAAAAAGAAGTCAAGCAGCAAATTTTCGGATTTTTTTGGTCAACTTTTTACTTCCAACATGTTCCCTGTTCCAGGCAAAGAAATCCACGGGTTACGTGTAAAACGCGTGCAGGATATTGGCGTGTCACATGTGTCTACGTCGGAATCCTTCATGAGAAATCACTGAGCATACCGACATTATACTTCCTGAAACATCAGATGTGCATGCCTATTTGCATGCACTTCTGATGGAATACCATTAATGGAGTGACCTTATCTAGTGGTATTACCGATTATACAGATTATACGATTGTTGGTTAGTCACTGTCTGCGATTGGTTTTCTGAACGATCGATGAGATTAGATTTTTGCTGAGACGTTTATGGTTTTAACCCATTGACGACCGCGCCCATTTTTGCGTGTCTGGCGCGTGGGACCAACGCCCCTTTCAAGAGGGCGGCGCCCGCGGAGTTCCACACCGTTACGACAAGATAATTCGGACTAAAACAGATCATTTTGCAGAAACAATTTTGAAATCTAGTTTCAGAAGATTACAAGTATCATCGGACAAAAAAAAAACTAGAGATTCTAAACGCTTCTGGATTCCATTAAGACCGAAGGAAGTTTGTAGAGGGTGTTTTTAGTGTTATAAGGGAGTGTCCAGAGACTATAACGTTCCTAAGGCTCTAGCCTGACTAATAAGGAAGCGCAGAATGTAAAGAACGTGATTCTGTGTAGGAAATATGGCTTTTGCACAGAGTAATTCCATCCACAACAAAAGAAATGTAAAGCAATCTTCCTCGACTTCAAAATTCCATCCTGTTCATGATGTTTGTCGCAATAAGGGAGAACTCCTCCTTGAACTGCACTTGTTTTAGACCTTTTTAGGAAGGATTGTAACCAATCCACATTGAAATGCTGCAAAATGGTTCAAAAATAAGGTCCAGTACTCGTCAAAAAGGGCACGGCTCACCGGTGAGCCGCGCGGTCCCACGCGACCGAAAAAGCGCGACTCACCGGTGAGCCACGCGGTCGTCAATGGGTTAAACGGATCGAAAGGGCTTTCCCGTGGGGCAAAGATTTGTTTTCGAGAGGTTTAGTGTAGGAACATTGTTGGTTTTACGTTTTTTTAAAATCAAGGCCTCTCTGGACTTCATGGTAACGATTGAGGTTAGAAAATTGAAATAGTATAGGGCACTCCTACTTGTAAAGTGGCCTTTGGGGCTTGAGGGGCTCAGCAACCCAATTTTCAGGCCATTAGTGATAAGTTTCATTATTATTGACAAGAATTAGCACTAAAGTTTCACTATCACTATTCCAGTCGGCTTTAAAGCTATGTACGAAATTTTCAAAAAAAAAAAAGAAAAAAAAAGAGCACAGTGAATAACATGCCAGTCCAGATAATGAGCCACTCCAAACGTGAAACTGGGGCTCATCCCAAGTGAATCTAAAATTCCCTGAAAGATACTTTCACCCAGAACAATGCATGTTATTCATGAGCATGACTGAATGTTGAGAGGGTTTTAGGACGCCTTTGATAGTGCGCATACCGCCTTTGTGTGCCGTTATCCTATACCTACCGTATCTGGCACCATTTATCTAAAACAGGATGGGCTATGGACAGTTACAAAACCTGTTCTGACCCTTTTTAGAGGTTGGAACCGTGCAGAGCTATTTCTGGTTGGTGAAATAGAGGAGTTGAAGGAGTCCTTGCATGCTGACTAAATTATTAAACACCGCTAAATTATTCACTTGCATGATCAATGTGCACCATTAGTAATAACTAAATATGCATAGTAAATTGACTACTCACCTTAGTGGCTTATCACTTGCAGACAATCTTTTCCTCGACTTCGCGAAATATCGTCATGTTTACCTTGGTTTCTTGCGCTATGGAGTGTGGAGTTGTCTCCCGGTGAAATGATGTTTTATTAATGCGTCTATTGCGGTAGTGCTGTATATATTGGTTTTGCCCGTATTGCTAGACACTTTTTTTTCTCGAATCCTATTTTCTTCGACTACTTAATGAGAGTGTGGACCATTGAAGCAACTTGGTGTCATGCATTCATTTTGCAGCATCGTTACTTTTTTTGAATTCTAACGGTTTCGTTATCCGAACATTATTAAGGTATCTCATTTGTTGAACGGCTAAAAAATTCTTAATTTGTTGAGTGACTCGTCACGTGTAATTAATTCATTCGAATTTTTCTGTCACTGTTGGAGACAGTTGTAACAAAGGAAGCTTGTGCTTAGAGGAGTAGTTTATCCATTTGTTTAGCATGTTAAAAATGTTTCTAAATTCCAGATTGCTAATTTATGCTGCTCGGGTTTGATAGCTAGAACGACCAGCTCGGCGAACTTTGATCAGCCAAGGTTTCGATGTCTACTCTCGTTCGAGAATGTGAACGAGATTGCGCAGTAAGTTTTTCTTCAGCCATTTGCGCTTCCTGTGATAGCCTTATCGAATTTCTGTGTTCATTGACGGTATAGGTCTTTCACAGTTCTGTAATCTGAATAGTACTTCGCCCAATTTCTCTGTCCACCTCTTGAGTTGTCAGTTCTAGCAACGAAATGAGTCGGAACTGTAACGCCAACCACCCATTTACCTTCGGCTAATAGCTGTGGGTAGCCACGCTGTATTGATATCACGGAATCAAAATTTGTTGCGTCCTGACCCATCTCCAATAGCACGCTGAAAGATTCTTGTCGTCGTTTCAGCAACAATGGGTTATTTTGCTTTGAAGTTGACGACCTCAAAAGGCTAGCTGGATCGTGCTGTATGACAGCTAACGTTGCAGTTGCAATTCTTTTAATGAATCATTCTGATTACGATTAAGATTACGTTGATATTATATACAGTAATTTGAAGTAGAGATGCGGTATGATCGTTCTCTATTGACCAAATAGTCGATAGTTCTAGGAAAGCTCTTGCTGATCAATTTGAAAGTATAGGTAGCTGACCTTTGTTGGTTTGAAAGTATAGGTAGCTGACCTATACTTTCTGTTTCCGTATGCCTCTTTAGTACTGTCTTATTGCGAAGAAAGCGTTGGACAGAATAGGTAATTGCCGTTGTTTACGTTGTACGTTGCCCCGCTTATTGACATTTTTGTTGACGTGGGTGTGAAAATCTGAAAGATGCGATTTGTCTTTTCTGAACTGACTTATCTCTTACATCTATGTCTTATAGATGTTAATGCCTTCTTTGTGTGGGATACGGTGACAAAGTAGCTCATCCCATTTTCGCTGACCCATCTATTTTATGGATTGACATGCTAAGCCACCCACTGGTTTTTGCTGGAAAACAACTGTTAGAAGGTTATTATGCCTCGATTTTTTTTGAAGTTTTTTTGTCGATTTTATACTTAAAACTTGTGCCTAGGATTTGGGTAAGGTGTGCATGGTACTGGCTAGAAATCACTCCTTCAAGATAGGTTGTGGTCATAGCCCCAGCTCATTCTAATATAATTCTCAATTAAAATGCGAATTCTACGCATAATTGGTGCGAAGACTTGAGCGATCGCATAGCATTCTGGATATCGCTTCTCCAGACATCGCACGGTGATGCTTGCTAGTGAATCGAGCGGGTTCAAGGATTTTGGAGTCAATGCGACACACAGTTAGGAATGAGAGTTCCTTGAAAGTAATACCTTGTCACTGCAATTGTGAGTTAGTAAGCAGTAGAGATTAAAAAAATTATGGTAAAGAATCACTTATGGAAACAGTTGAGTTGGTTGCTCGTCTAGAACTGAGTCTCTTCTTCTTCTTACAACATATAACACATCGCCTCAAAACATTTTATTGTATAGTGTAGCAATGTAAAACATGTGCGATCAAATTATACAAGATTTTTCAATAAGGAAGGCTACGATATTCATACCGGGTTGCCTTCATATGCTATTGTTCCCCTTTCAAAAAAAGAAGCTAGTTATTGCCAAGGCGTGAGGGAGATACCACCTGATCAAAAAAAAAGTGATTTTCCGACGTTCTGATGTTGTGCAAGAGAAACATTGGTTGCGAATCGGCAGCTGAATATCCAGCCACTGGGCTCCTCTGTGAGAATATGTATAGCTCTTTTCGGTTGTTATCATGTGCCCTTGGATTAGCCTAAGGAAACCTAGAAGCCATGTTTTACATCGGTATGCATTGGTTCTGCATGGGAATGAGAAAATTGTGGATTCCTCACGGGTATTGCATCGGATTTGTATGGATTTTGCATGGTATGCATGAGTTTTGCATGAATTTGACCACTGCTGATAGAGAACTATTGGTTTTAAGAAAACTGTGTTCACACTGCCGCTACAGTCCTCGAGGACTGCAGCATCCTGTGTCGCCATCGGTGGCGGCTGTGAGGCCGGTTCGTATCGATTGTGGACGGAGCGTCGCGGCGGCCGACGGCGACGGCGACAGAGGGTGCTATACTTCTCGAGGAGTATAGCGATTGCCTTAGTGCGAGCTGAGCACGCATGTTTTAATCATGAGATTTGCATCTTTCACCCTCATGCCAAGCACGGATCCTCGGTTTCCTGAGGCTATAGTAATCTCAAAATAGTAATTCGGATTTGTGAATATGCTGCCAAGAATGTCGAAATCATTTGGATCCAATTCGCTTTTGCTTGATTTGCAAAATTTCCTGAATCGAGTGATTCTCTTCCGTAATTGGGGTAGAAGCCGTGCTGGATCAAATATTCTGCAGTCTGTAACTTGGAAAATCGCTTAGCTCCCATTCCTTAAGAAATTCAAGTGTGCTGTTGACTGTAAAAGAAGCAAGGGCACTTACAAATCGTTGATGTCATACTTGTCACTATCACAGTATCGCTATGGAAATGAAAAGAAACATTTTCTGCTTCTCGTTTCGGTCGACTACGTTTCAATAGTAGATGAGTGCTATGATGACCTAAGTTTTTCTTTAAAGGAGCCCTGAGCTAGTTCCTTGTTTTGATTTTCTAGTTCGATTCTTCATGGCTGTTT
Organism: Ancylostoma caninum; assembly: GCA_037903475.1. Taxonomy (NCBI): domain Eukaryota; kingdom Metazoa; phylum Nematoda; class Chromadorea; order Rhabditida; family Ancylostomatidae; genus Ancylostoma; species Ancylostoma caninum. The sequence continues at coordinate 331,256 of JBAJFG010000190.1, forward strand.
TGTCACTCTTGCACTTATTATAACTTCAAACTGCATCCGTCTCATAAATTTGGTTTTAAATTTAGCAAATAGTTAATCGAATGACGAATTCGATGCATGGTCAGGGAAAGTGCGCCGCGTAAGAACCACAAAGAGGGCAACGTGGTGCGGATGTTTTCAGGTTATTGCTCAAAAGAACTGCACATGATTTCAGTTAGACGAACTCGCTAGCTGTAAACCACCTGCAGAAGGCGCGCACATACGTCATGTCCTGTTAAGTACATCGAAAATGAATAGTTGATGTTATTGTGAATTTGGGAAAAAACTTATTTGTTATGGACGAAGGAATTTGCTTCTAATTAGAAAAACATCAAAAATGGTAAATATTTTGAAGTGCCATGGGAGAGTTCAGTGATGGCAGGTTGCTTCTGAGGTGAAAAATATGAGACAGGAGATTGGACCTTATGCATTGTACACATACGAATATGCGATCATGCGGAATGTGCACGTACAAACACTGTGCTTGGAAAAACACGGAAATGCACACTTGTTTAGTTTTTAATAGCGAATAATAACGATGTGCTCTGGAATGAAATCTCTGGAGTATTTGGTTAATTAATCCCCTCAAAAGTCTGTATTCGAATGATTTTGCAGCACTGCTGAGTGTGAGCACATAAAGCTTACCCACTCTATGTATTCCTATGCCTTCCGCAAATTTTTGACATCAACCCCCCCCCCCCCCGCATTTGCAGAATACCTTGACGCTTTTGAACAACGGCGTTGCTTCATTGTGGGGTAAATTCAATTAGTTTAGTGAATGTGTTCTCAACAGGGCTCTCCAAACTTTTAATTCGGTCCTGTTGTAGTGTGCTGCTGAAGTATTTTGCAATTTGTTCACCTTAGATTATCTTTCGGTTAACAGAAAAACCAAAGTTTATGGAATTGATGCAGTTGCAGAATTACCAAAGCGTTTTGGGTCGGGATTATTCAAATGTTAGGGAACTGCGGCTCCTTAAGCCCCCGGTCTTCGAACCTTGATTTCTTAAAATTCTCTTAGATCCGTGTTTTTCATCTGAAGGGTATGCTTTCACGGTTCAACGAAAATATGATTTTAAAAAGTTGCTGTTAACACGAAAACGAAAACAATGATGACAGCCCTATATCTCTTGCTATTCTTCGCGCAGTTTACACGTACGAACTTCTTCAGCTAGGGCTCGTCACATTTTTTATAACGTATGGAATTTTTGTACATTCCGAAGTACGTTTTGTTGATGTAGTACCCCTGAGCTAGTGGATGACATAGCAGAATTTGTAAGTTGTGCTGCCCTTGACTACGCCTTCGCTGCAAAAACCACTGAACCACTGACCAGATCGTTGCGATCGTCCAATTCGTAGCAGCTCCACCCCCGCTAAATTTTCTGAGCTTTACAGGTTACCCCATGAACAAAAATGTACCCATTTTGGAACTTCCAAGAAAAAAAAAGCGTTGGCATGTCAATCCACGAATTATATTTACCACCTGTAAGACATTACCCAGACAGGGACAATGTTGTATCCCGTGAAGGACAATTTATCGTAAATGCGTGCGTTTGACGCGCGTGCGTCTGTATGATGAAGAATAGGGTCAGTCGCATCGCTGACGCAGCTCAGGCGCTCGTATTTATGACATCGCGGTGGCCGAATGTTTTCTCATTGAGGGTGTACTTGCCGCACTGACCGGTCTTCATGGAAAAGTTTTTGCAAATGGATGCGTGCATCTGACGCGCGACACACGCACCTAGTATAAATAGCCCATCAGAATGCGCTCACGTTATCGTCTTGCGTACAAGGAGCTCAAACTAGCGACTGTTCACGTTTGGATTGATACAGACATTTTTTGCGTGATATTGCAGATGCATTTACTTTTTACTCTGCAACGCTAATGACCTGTATACGATTTGTCTATCGATATGAGTTTGTTTCTGGCGCCTTTTGAGATGATTTCCTCCACCTATTTTGTATCCTGGGGATATTCCTCCATGCTCCCCCTTTCTTCTTATCCTTTCCTGTTTTCCTTCCTCATCTGATGACGTTCACTACGTTCTGCACAGCCATGCCAGACGCTATTATCTGATAGCTTATCCATGAGAATGTAAATCTGCGCTTAAGGGACCATTAAGCGGATCTATTTCGAGGATTGCAGCGATTGGATCATCCTATCAGGTGTTTGGTATGACTTATAGCGGGGTTTAGCTTAATGCGTAGTGATAACTTCCAAGATCTGTTTGTGAAACTAACAGTGATTGATACCTGTAATGAGTGTATTAGCAGAAAATCGGCTTGTATTAGAGAAGCGTCATCGCCGATGTTGCAAACAGTCTGCAGCTACAAGCACCATGTGTTCGATGGGCTTTGTTCAAATAAAGATGGGATTAGGCTCGTTCTTCGTTACTTTGAACACGTTTCAATTGAGGCGTAATTACATGAACTGTTGAGAAAAACCGCCAAAAACTATTAGAATAGTGGCTGATATGCATGGACTGTGAGGAGACTGCGATCGAAGCCCCCAAACTTATATCGTTTTGCTCGTTATCTCCTTATTGTTACCAGTGCACTTTCTTTGCTTTTTCCGTTTTCAGTTATTCGTTGAGATCTTGTCTGTACTTGCTAAAGAGGTTTCCTAATAGCGTGATCAGTCACTGTTTGGTGATGAACAGCTAGGTTTTGTAAACGCTGAGAGGATTCATACAAGGTTGTGGCTTTTAGATGCTAGCACTTTTTTATGAATGTCTTGGCAAAGGCAATTTGAGCTGTCGGAGTCATATTGAAAAACTGGTGAGATTGACGCTCTACTTGTAAGTTACTGTCGATTCCAAATACTTGAGGATTGGATGTGGTCCTAACGAGGGTAAGCATTATCTTGCTGCCAAAAGTTTGGCCCAGGTCCAGTATTAAGAAGGTTGAGTGAAGTAAAATACCGGCACCACTGCTTTTGAAGCTCATTAGGCAAGCTTGTACAACTGATAAAACATAGGGAATAGAACTCAGAGAGTCCAAAAAAAAAACAAGGGCAAAAATTCGCTTGAGAAATATTACGTTAATTAGGGTTTCTAAAATGAACAATAAGTTTCTTGCCTCGGAAATCAATTATTTGCAGTTCTCTTATGCAGATTTCCTAGAAACATGTGAAAATTCAGTTTTAAAGATGTTCGAATATGGGAACTATTGAGAAAGGTATGTGCTCTTACGCTGTATTTGTAAGATGACGCTTTATTTATGAAGTAGAAGATACCGACAAATGGTTTATATGGGCTTTAGTAAAGGGCTGAAGTAGAATGAGTCTGTCAATAGCTGAATACATCAGTAACGCTATGCTTTGTGCAATCTTCTAAAATATTTTTATTTATTGTTTACACTCTTTAATCGCACCGGCATAATGAATATCTAGCCTTACGTGCGAGGAGTTCGGCTGATTTCCTCACATCTTTATCGAACCGCTTCGTCCAATCGCCAACGAGCTCTTTTCCACAGCAGTTCCATCCTTCCCGCTCCTGATATTCTTGTAACATTGCTAGTGACGATGTGAAGAGAATCGGTCGATTACTTCTAAAATTCTTCTAAAATATTACTGTACTGTTTTGTTATGATTTATGGACTTTAAGCGCCTAACATTAGACATTTGGCAGCGCTTTGTGATTCTTAACGGATAACAGGGTAACTGTTTCCGTAATGGCTCTGCCACTTCGGCTTTTGGTTGGATTTTTGGTTGTACCGAGTGGTTTGACGTTTTCGCATAGTGTTGTTTACAAATGGCTATAGGTTGCCCTACAATTACCCCTAAGAAATACCTGGCGAAAGACCAAAGACCATTTTTTGAGTCTTATGTGCTAGTTAAGATTGATGAGGTAAATGTTGTCCCTGTTCTTGAACTCAAAATTTAGCTAGCAAATATTCTGTACTCCGCTGCAAAGCGACCCATCGGTGCCGCTTCAGGCTAATTAGCAGTCATTCCTCTGACTATCTGAATTGCTTGGCCTTTTTGTCCGAGGTATGGGCGTATGCAGACGCAAATGTTGAATATGCACATATGTAGGTGTGTGAATTAGCTGTGGAAAGCTAGATGATCAGGTCTGGTTTTACCCCGTGGGAAAAGGCTGCAGCGTTTTGCAGAAACCGTACACACTACTGTTCACTTCCTTTCTATTGTTGATGTTGTTGTTTGCTAATGATTCGAATGCATACGCACTAGGGAATTTCACACATTTCGACTTGAAATGCGAATGAAGTTATGAATTCTAGATCGCTAAGGATTCCACTGACTGATTACCTGGACGGCTGGAAGTAATCTGGTCATCTGATCCTCGCTAATTTGCTGGCGAGGAAGCAAGTACTGGAGATTTTTCCATCCTGAGCCGTCTACAGCTTGCTTTATACTATTCTGCTAATGGTAATCTTGTTGATCTCCTCGGTGCCTCAGTCATGTTATTGAGATGAGATTTTCTGTCCTCATTGTGTTATAGAGATAAGAAATGAAGATGGGATCTTGAGATTTATTGGTTCAATCTTCTTATATTATGACAGGAGATGTTTTCTAGAGGGACTGCATATGCTGCATGAGTCTGCAAACTGCAAATAAAAGATGTGGAGACAGCCAACTTTGTGAAAATTTTATTACTGAAACAATTCATGAGATCATTACACAGATGAGATCGTATTTCTATAAGAAGTAGCTCTGTGAAGCTCCGATAAAAATCAACAGTACAAAGAAACAGCACGGATCAGCTAATAGGCTACTGCATTCCTGCTCAAAATGGGCCTCGGGCTTGCAATTGCGCAGTTGTGGACGAGTTTTCGCTAGTCTTCAAAGCGCCATGCCTTCGATTTTGCAAGCCTGATGCCGTAAATTTGGCACGAATGCAACTTTTTGCTATTTTTTGCTAATAAATATTAAGTGGATGATACCACTGACTTGCTTAGCTCCAAGTTCGTCTGGAATTCGCTTTCGAAAAGCGACTCATTAAGCGGCTGCTCAGCAAACTCTATTATAAATCCACGCTGAGATCATCAACCGATAGAAAAAAGTTGACTAACATACAGTACGATATTATGGAGATGGGTGAGACATCGACAAACACTCAACAACTTGAGAGCTATCAAACAAATGGGACAGTTTACCCGTTCAAGAAAAAAGCTCGTGTGTGTGAGTGTGTGTGTGCGTGTGTGAAAACACTTATATTATGTACAACTTTGCAGTCGTTCATTTGGCGTCGGCTAACGGGCGTCGTCAGCTGATTGATGTTGAGGTACGTACGTCAAACTAACTCCAGATGTGCTGTATTCGGTGTCGCGACCTGGTGTGACGTCGCGTCGGCTTGGAGAAGATGTTCACGCATGACCGGAATGCGTCTGTGGAGAAGCAGCCGGCCCTGAAAATGCGAATGATTGGCTGAAAACGTCACCGGTGAAAGCATTAGGTTATAATTAAGTGAATGTGCTTCTTAATAGGCATGGACCCACCATGAATGAGAAACGGGTAGAGGAGGGGGGGCGGGGGTTGTGTTTGAGATGACGAAAGTCCCTACCCTGGCACTCAGTCGGCCCTAGATCCCCCACTTTCTTGTACTTTTTATGACCTCATTAAAAGGTTGAGGTCCAAGTGACGAGGAACGGAGGTCACAGTCTAATTAACGCCACCATAATGAATTATTAAATGAAAGATAACATTTGGTCGTATACATGTATTTCTTGAAGAATAGAGTGAATCCATGACCTTTAAAGGGTTTCTCTGAGAATAATGGTTGCGCATTTGCGAGCAGATTGGGATTAGTCGATTCGCTGCGCTTGCGGTAGTCCCGCAGAGTTGTTGCTGATTACAACAAGCTATTGCAACAAGCTATTGCGATAATGAAGTACTTAGTCAGCTTACATCAATCGCTCATCAGGAAGATACAGGAGTTGCTTCACTTTAGCTGATTTGCAATCAATTTGTTGATGTCTCAGCCGGTATATGTGGGATTGTTAGGTCACAGCATAGATTTCCGCTGTTTTTTGCAGAGGAACCTTGGAATTCTTTCAATGCTAACCAATAAGATTTCGTTCAGATTTGTACTTTGTTTTAAATACATTGTCTCACTGACATTTGGGAGTGTGGGACCCATTTTTCTGTCTTGTTTCAGGAATTTTATTAGTTTTAGAAGAAACCCTTTAAAAAGGCAATTCAACAAGTCCTAAACCATGAACACTGTTTGGACCATGACGCAATGCGAGCCAGGGCGCAGCACTAGGTGATCAGTGTCGGTTGGGGAGCACTAAGTCCAGTCGGATTCCGAAATGAGCTACTAAGTACCTACACGCTACGGTTCTTTCAGGAAAAGCAGATAGCACTAAAAAAGAGACTCAAATAAGCGTTAGTGAGACGACGAATGATGTTTCAGCAAGAAATGCATACCATTAAGCGAAGACAGCCTAAATCATCTCAAATTCAAGCTAAAATCCACGAAAAACCGATCTCAGTACGGAACTGTTTGATGCCGTTAGAAATCGTTGAAACTTGTTAAAGGACCTGTCAGATACAAGAAATTCTCATTGGAGCGTTTTTTTCACGAATCGGGAACTTTCCCAGGAAATTTCTCTTTTTTGAAGAAGGGTTCCGATACGCTGTCAACTCCAAGAAATGCGCTTAGGTGGTATCAACTCTCCCCCAAAGTGGCATCTTTCGTTTTTGAGAAACCGTCTTCGTTTTTGGAGAAAACTACCATTAATGGTCAAAAAATGGTCAAAAACCACTTTTTGACCATTAATGACGGTTTTTCTCAAAAACGAAGACGGTTTCTCAAAAACGAACGGTGCCACTTTGGGGGGATACTTGTTGGTATAGTGCGCATTTACAGTCGAAATTCCAACATGATACGTCTGCTACAGGTTGAGCAACACCTGATTATCATTGGAGCGCACCAGAGTGCAGGGTAGGGATGTAACAAATGGTTGAACGACAGTGATCTTCAGCCACGATTCTGATGATCCTCCAGACGTGCCTCTCTGAAATCTGTTTGTGCTTAACATCAGTAGACGGTTAGCGGTTGGCTACGCCCTGGACATTGGTGCTAAGCCCCCTGAATCTACAGGACGCTACTAAGTCCTGGTGGTCAATGACCACCTGGTGCTGCGCCCTGATGCGAGCCTAACGAAAAATATGTGAACCAATCTCAAGGTCATTCTGATCCTCACTAGTAACTTCCTTTTCCATATTTACAGAAGGCTTCAGACGGCCGTGTGCAAGGGGCGGAGTCGCGGCGCGGCGTGACCTCTGCGTCTCTCCCCAACCGCGCCGCGGTCCCGCCCTTTGCACACGGCAGCTTGGAGTTGCCTGTGTTTTCAAGCAATCTCAAGCACAAGCACCAGAATTGGTGAACCGAAATTTGAATTGCGCCATTTTTCTCTTTGGCATTGAAGCGACTTAAAATGTGGGTACACATTCAATGGCTACGAACACTATTTGCCCATAATATTTGGTAAACTGAGAAGTCTACAGGGTTTCAAAGAAATCACATAATCTTCCATAACTGCTGCATAGTCTCCACAGCGGCCACCGCTGTAAAAATGGCGGCTGTAGACCAGCGACTATTACGATGCTTACCTCCACTGATACCTATCGTTCTTTGATCTTCATGAAACATTTTTTTTAAATTTCAAGTGACTAGAATTTTATATTACAAGCTAATATTTTGCAAAATAATTTTGGACGATGCAGGTCGTTGCAGCAGTATAGCAGCAAATTAGCAGCAGTATAACATCAGACTCCTATAAATTCGTGCTGGTTACTCTTCGGAATTGGCCGAGAGGCGGGCTTTTCATTATACAAGTCATTTTCCAAGTCATCATTCTGGGAGTGCAACTTCCCACCAACATAATAATTACGAAAATAAGACCGAAGAACCTCTGGCAAACAAACTTTTAGCTGCCACTGTGCCTCCGTTATAGTTTTATCCCAGGAATTCGCGCAAGTTGAGGGCGGAACAAGCTTCCTTTTGAGGGAAGAGCTTCTGCATGAAATTCCGAGTGTTGAATGGCTATCTATATCACCAGAATTTGCAAGGTTCCAACGTAATTTTGGCATGCAATGCGGAACAAAAAAAAGAGCAGAATTCTAGCAGTTCTGCTTGTCGCCGTCAATCTTCTTGACTATCAATTACTGCAATTATGTGCTTCGAATTTAAGCGAAATTTGCAATTTCCGTCAAAATTCATATTCCGATATAAATAGATTTGCACATATAAGTGCTAGTCTTACTCAAGAACCAAGAACCCTTTACGAGAGCTGCGGTGGTATTCTTCCCTTATGTAAGTACTTCCTGGATATTCCCCCATTATGGCCATCACATCATATCATCGTAGCTATCACCACTTATCCGCACTCTGTCGTATTGTCCTGCAATAAGGATGTTGTCTCCATAGTAAATCCATCTACAGTCTGGCAGACAATCGTCCTATCATCGTATGATCGGCTAATATCTCCAAGCAGCTTTCGTCTATTTATCCCGTTGAATTCCTAGAGAATTGCCGTGAAGCGTCATTCCTCATGCATATGAACTGTGATGCTTTCATTTGCAAGCAGCGTTCCATTGTCCCTTACTTTGATCAAATTTAGTGGTTATTCTTTGGAAATTGCTGATAACCAAGCTGTGATCAGCTCAGATAAGCAGAAATCAGCCCAGTATTTTCGTGGATCTTTTTTTTCACGACGTACATAGAGTCGAGATCTCTAAAAAATAGCTGACCAAGGCTAGCAAGAATGGTGAATGGTTGACAAAGTCGGTTATTCAAGACCTAGTAACGTTGCCATGCATCAGTTACCAAAAATGGTTTCTTAACCTGTATATACTGACTTGGGTTATGCTCCAGGAGGTTTTAGTCTCCTACAGCAAATCTTAAGTTTTTTTTAACATGGAAGAAACTATGTAAGTGCGTCATGTGATTGAAGACCAACTACACATCAGAATTCGAACTATTCCCCAACTTTCGAAAATAATCGAATTTTGCGGGCTGCGGAGAGAGATTTCATCTCTAAATTTTCCGTTTTTGAATTTTACTTTGAAGCTTCAATTTTTTCAAGTATTCTTTGAAACTGTCTGAGTGATTCAAACGTCATAGTCGCAGAAATTTCGTGGTATTCAAATATTTCTTCATTTATCTACTTATTTTCTGCACCAAAAGGAGTGTCATAGCTCTGCTGACAACAAGTACTGTATATTGAGAGATGTTGAAAGTGTAATCTAGGAATAGGCACTTCGAATGAAAACAAGGAAAGGAAAAACAGTGAAACATATAGGCAGACTGGGGTCAGGTAGCTGTATGCTCATAAACTGACTGATAAGGACAATTTAAAGGCTCGAAAAGCGGATATACTTGTCAATAGAACCTGAGAAAACAGAAGGACAAGGAAAAATTGATAGACACCTGTGTTTAGTTTCCGTTGCGTAAACAACCTTATACGGTTAGGTTACTGGTTAGCCCCCTTTCTGCTACCTTTCCCAGGCACCGGAAAAAATGTGAGAGGGAGAGCGAGAGAATGAAGGTATTGTTCCAGTCTATACTGTAAGGAACAGGTAGAAATATAATCTAGTCAACTCTTAGTAGTTTTTCAAGCAATTTTAAGTATCTTTTGCCAAGATACTTTATGCACTTGATACACTTGATACTAGTATTATCAGACTTCTCCAGGACAACATCCCAGTAATTTTTGTCCCCGTTCTCTAAATGCTGATAAAAGTGCAATAGTGTGCTTTGTACAATGGTCTCCCCTATCTACAGTACCCCCAATAGATAATAATATAGTAATATCGTAGTCCACTACTGTTCTTGACACCTGGATTGGTCCGTAGATGGTTTCGTTTCGGTGAGTTATAGCCGTGGAACGAAAGAAATACGCGAATCCGCGTTCTGAACGTTCATTTTTAACAAAATGCGGGTATTGTATGTTTTTTTTCGCCTATTCGCGAATTTTTTCCGATATCAACATCTTATTGAGCGCTAGTCTGCTAAAATGTGATTTTTCATCCCTAGGTTGCCCTGCTATGATATTTTAATAGCCACGCACTATTTGTATTCATCGTTTAGCGAGTTTTCAATTATTTTTCTCCACCAGACAAGCACGTTCTGACAAAAACAATTTTCCTACTTCCCCTTCTCATCCCGCGAAGTCATTAATTTAGCGCAACAGAACGTTCAACGACAGCGTCACCCACGTGGTCGCGAACATAAATCATAGGAGTGTTTCAATCAGCGTTAAAAATATACAATGATCTAACATCGAGAGCATCTTCGTAAGGTCTCTGCTTGAACCCAGCTACCGTGATTTTGACGTCAAATCGTTTAAGCCTCAAATTTAGCGACCAAAAGCTCAGGGCTATTATGAGTACGGTCATGTTAGTGTGGTATGTGCGAAGCAGCTAGAGGAAACTTTATTCGGTCCCGGAAATAGCAAAATTTCATTGTTTGTACAGAGGCGTCAATCACGATTGCACCTCTAGCGGCCTGACGCGCTGCACCACGGATGCGGCGCGGGCGGTTTAGTACCCAACATGCATAGCGACCAGCCGCGCCACGTAGGTGATGCGGCGCCTCAGGCCGCAGGAGGTGCAATCGTGATTGGCGCTCCTTGTAAAGGAAAGCGCTTTTTGTGACTCTGCTTGTATATCATGCTATTTCATACATTGGCGATCATATGGAAATATAATCCACAAACACATCAAGAAGATAAAAGCATTCTCATCGGAAACACATCGACATGTACTTTGCTATTTTGTTCGTTTGCTTGAAGCATTTGCTATATTGACTTTTCTAGTCTCGCTGAAAGTATATATGCAGCATTATTTGTTAGACTGCGCCCTAATGCCAATGCTCTGGACCACGGCTAATCTTCAAGTAATTAGCCGTGGGATATGCTGGCCGACAGGTAAACATGGGAAACCCTGTTAAATATGTTTCTGCTCCAGGCGTGAAATCTACGCATGCAACCGAATAATGCATCAGATAGCCATCGTTTTATTCAAAATTGGAAAGTTCACTTTCGAATAGGTCCCTAGCTCGATTGTTTGAAAAAGAGAGAGCAATACAATCCTTTTGGAAAGGTAAGGGCGCATTTAAGTCTTTCTGTTCAAGTCTTTGAGTTTTTTGGGTCTAGTCCTGCATGAATAATTAAATGAATTGGGTTGTTCGATTTTCATTCGGTCCTAAGCATATTTATTTATAAGGTTTTTCAAAAAAACAAAGCCTGTTAATGACTGATTGACGTGAGAAAGTCCTGGAACAACGTGTTGGAAACCTGTGTAACAGGTAATAACTTATCAGCTGATAATTTCTTAGGCGCAGTTCTGTTTAACGAAATGTGTATCTGCTGTGATTCAAAAGGTTGATTTATTTATTTACACCTAATTTTAAGTGATTTTTGAAGTGTAGACATTATCTGTGGGTAAGTCATCGAATTTTCAAGAGTTTATTCACTACACTCTACTTTAACACTTTGCTTTGACGCCATTTTTCCGTTGTCATCAAAAAGTAAGTCATCAGAAATGAGGAACCTATTTGCAACAATTTATTTTTGGCAGTACTTTATGTGTCAACAAGAAGTCCGTAAAATTACGCACTGCGTCCACATGTATGTACACTTCCGCGTTCCAGTTTTCCCGTCACGTAGCTGTACTTTTCTGTCATAAAATTAGTGGAAGCGATTGGTTGATCAGTTTAGGCCACGTGCGGCATCTTCTTAAGACTGTCTTTCATTCAGGGGAGATTTGGAGGAAACTTCGCAAGTAATTCCGCGAAAAACATCAAGCTGTGGAAATTTTCCTAATTTTTCTACGTTTTTTTACTATATTTGGATCACTCCTTCCGGAATGATGACTTTTGAAATTAGTTTTCTGCTCGCTATCAATTATGAAACCACGTGCACTGCAAACCATTCTTATCTATGATTCAGTTATCACATGAGTTGAGCGCCAAATTTCGGAAGAGTATAAATCAAACAACGGACATTTTCTGCTCATGTGGTAGTCTGGAACTTTCAGTTGCACTATTGGCCAGGCAATAATATCCAGGGGAGGGGGGGGGGGGGGTGGAGAGGGACAGAATGCAGGAATCCAAGGGATTATCCTGGCTTTTTAAAATTTTTCTCCAACAAATATTGTCGCAGATTTTGATCAATTTTGTTAGCCACAGAAGAAATAGGCAATTACTTCAATTCCTAGAGTAATTAATTTACAAAAATAGTCAGAATATTGTGTAGTTATGCCAAGGTTCATCGAAAGCAGGTCATCCCGGGGTAGGCCATATCCCTTGTTTCCGTATAGTGGTAGGAACGAAACGAAAACAAGATAACTTTTATTATTTTTTTCTTTCATTATCACCACTCCTACATATCCTACTGGAGGTAAAGCTAAGATCCGCTTTTCCTTTACACATCGCCATTTAAGGAAGTGTGGTGGGAATTTCATATAGGTTTCTCTAAATGGAATCTGACCTGCTGAAAAGAGTGTGAGCAGCACGCTAAAATTAGTTCCAACTCAAAGCATCGTGAGGCACGCAACTTTGCACAATTTCAATTTGAATGGGTTAGCAGTCTTTGGTCACTTAATCATGATGAGCAGGCCTATTTTCGTTCTTCTCCGAAGCATTTCGCTATTTGTCCGTCATACCCACAGAATAGTTGAAAACGTTATCCAGAAAACAACTGGAACTCCCACACGTTTTCCAGATTTTCGGCTCTCACTGAATAGCGGAGGAGGTAATAAAACGTGGAAAACACCCAATGTCTTCTAACCCGTTTTTTTGTTTGATATTTGAGACCTCCCCAGCGTCATTGGCATTATTGACGTCTTCGAGATAATGTCAAAGCAAACCAAGCACGTTGATTCCTTTGTTTTTTTAATGGATTTGCAGCCTGGAGATTGAAAAAACTCTTGGAAAGGATTTGCTTTTAGGATGGTTCTGTGTCACTGCTCTAAAATGTATTGAACCATTGTGGAAAATTTGAGGCTGATGGATGCTTGCAGTTGAAAAAGACAAGGAGCGTTTCGGATCATGATCCAAGTGACAATTTAAAATGCATGGATGTTTTTTCTGGATCTGCTGGGAAGGAGTGAAGTGAGGGAGGATCTGAATCCATTAATGTAGTCACTATTTTTAGGCTGAGCTGGTTTTTCTTAGCTTAAGGGACTTGGAGGAGCAAACGAGCGAGTTGTACCATTTGCTGTGAAAAACCTCATATATTTTGCGTATTTTCTTCTCTGATATCTCTTCAACTCTCGTCCGGCGTGCAACAGGTTATAATCAGTGGTCGCTTACAGCAAATTAAACTTGTTTAAAATTACGAGCGGGTTTTTGTGGATGATTAGCAGGATTTTGCCTAAAAGGGTTTCTATAATTTTTTAGAGCAGGATATACTAATTAATGAAGAACCAGGTGCAGTGAAACCTGGAGTACAAAGTACTATGGGGACACCGATCTCAGTACACGTTTGTTTCAATTGAAACCCACAACCAACCTGCACTCCGCCCTCATATTCGGCTTTTCGTGACTAAAAAGCTCGTGGCAGAATTCGCAGATCTTCTCGGCCACCTCACGAATAGGGCCTTTCAGCGGTGGACAGTCGTCGTCCTGTAGCAGTTGTTGATAGAAGTTCGTCCGGACAGGTGACGTCAGTAGGAGAATCAGTACCGAATGATAGATGATGACAGTACGCATGATATCTAGCGCTAACGACCTAGGTTCAGCTTTCAACTCCACGCCTTTTATAGGGAATACCACCGCCGACCACGCCCACTCCTCGTCGCCTTCAATGGAAGTGTGCCGAGGTGAGAACCACATGACGATGATGTGCTGTTTAGAGGGGAAATCGTTGAAAACACTGGGAGTGTGGGAGGATTTTGAGTGATGAGTGGGAATATTCTAAATCCGGCGTTGGTGGATGTGGAAAAGTCCGGCAGCTTACAGGCTAAGCCTGCGAAGAAGCGAGCTTTACTCCTTTTCGTTGTAATCCTCATATCCACTTAGATTCTCTTTCAGAATGTACATTAGCTAATATAGTAATAGGATAATTTTCATACAGATTTATGAGAAATGCTCGAGAAAGTCCTAATTTCTTGCCAGATCCTGGGAATTTCTGCAATGTGTACAAATTCTCAAGATTGCTAGACATGCAAATATACCAAACGCTTCGAGCGAACGAACAACATAATGAAGTTTGCAATGTTTTTTCAACCAGGATGTTTATCTTCTTAATATGTTTGTGGATTATATTTCCATGTGATTGCCAATGCAATATCTTTGTAATTTGACGAATATGTTTTCGTATGACCGCCAACGTAATTAACTTTGTTTTCTCAATATGTTTGTGGATTATATTACCATATAATCGCCTTGAAGAAGATGAAGAAAGGAAAGGCTGTAGGTTCTGCCAACATCTCTTCTGGAGTATGGAAAGTCTATGGGAAAGAAGGTCTCTTATGAGTCACGGAATTTCTGAACAACATCGCCACGCGTGAAAGGATGTCAAGAGCATGGAGGGAGAGCACCACCCGGTCTCCAAGAAGAAAGGAGACGCGCTAGGATGTTGCAACTATCGCGGTATCAAACTGATCTGTTATTCTATGAAGATATACGGGCACCTGGTGGACAACTGGTTGAGGGAAACTGCGGAAATTTGAGACGACCAGTTTGTTTTGTACTAGAGCGGTCTCCGACTGACCGTATTTTCATCGTACGTCAGATGATGGAAAAGTACCGCGGGAAGGTGAAACAAATTCACATAGCATTTCTCGACCTTGATAAGGCTTACGTAGGCTTCCAGGAACAGTATTATGGGACAAGACGATTGGGTCAGGACATGTATGATGGTCAGTAGCTTTTGTTTGCATGTCACTCCCCTCCCCTCCACTCATTTAACATTAGATTGCCATATTTCATCTAATAGTATATAATGCTACAAGGTCATTGGAATTCGGAAATGATTTAGAAGTTTTATGGTTATCCTTTTAAAATTGAAGACGTCGCTCCTGCAGTTTTCGCTCATGGTGTCAACAAGTATTGCCAAAGAGGATATTGCTGGAATGAGTCCAATTCCGTAAAAGCGACCTGTTTTTCAGTCTTTGGCCGGAAATGTATGCAAATTTCTTTCATAACATATAGCTGTCGCCTTCATGGTCTTGAATTCTAGCGGAAAATAAACGTAGGACCCGCGGAGCTCTATTGAGCAAGTCTCCACATTCTTAATCTATGTTGGATTGGCTATGTACAAATAGCTGTGTGGAAAAGGCTTCTCTCCCATTTTTTCTTCCGGAATATTTCATCTTGGAGGATGTAGCGACATATTGGATTCGGAGTATATGAAACAGTATCATTGCTCTCCGAACCTGTCTTCTTTCTCTGAAAATAATTCGCGTTTGCTCGAAGGAATGAAAATGCCAGCTGCAAATGTGTTTCTGAACTTGCATGTCCATTGTGACTTTAAACGTGGGCGATGTCTAGCTGAGGGTGCACGATCGCTGTCCTGGCTAAACCACCGCACAGGCAGGCACTGGCTTTCTGTTGGGTCGGAGCCTCAACTCGACAGTTTCGAAAAAATGCCGCAAGGGAAATTCAGAGGTGTTGTGTGTGGCTCCGCAGTTCCTTGCTGTCAGGATCTGCGAAGAACAGACTCATTCACTGTGCTAGATTGGACATCCGCGCAGCAAACAATCAAAAGTTCATGTTCTGCGACAACGCACGATCAAACATCTGTTCGATCAGTCGCTAGAAGGTTCAGTAAACTGGGTGTGTCGTCATCGAGCATTTGCTGAATTCCCCGGAACAATCATTTCAGAAGTTGCAGCTGTTCTATCAACTAGCAAAGCATATTCTGATGACGAAAGTTTCTAAAATATCATCCAATGGTATCATATTTCGCTAAAACTTGATGGGCAATTACAAAATTCAACAGTGTCTTGTTGTTTTAGTATTACAAGCTCAAAAATTGTTGAAAGTATTTCCAAGAGTCATTTATTTGTTTGCTTTTTTTTATAAACAAATAAACAGTCAGGAAGTTTTGGTCCATTGTGTTCCTCTATAATTTTTAAAAAGTCTCCTCTATCTTTTGGTTTCGCAGACACAAATCACAATTTTTTCCGCAAAGGCACAGGTGTCGGTGGAGGGCTTTGAAAAATCAGAAATGAGCGAAAATTCACTGAACTGATCGAACAACTGAAGAGTGAAACTGCGCCGTAAAAAGCTATCTCCTTCAAAAATTTATAGCTGTTTTTGCTGAACGACATATTGCTCAGTGCGAAAAGCAAAGTGGATTTTGGCGTAGCCCTGACGTCAGAAGAGGATTAGGGGTCCAAGATTAACCCAGGTTTGAGAATTGCTTGACAAACACATGGTCATACTTTGTATACAGGTTATATAATAAATGATGAAGTCCTGCCGTTAATCATCCCTTTTTTCGCCATGCATTTGACTTCCTTTTAGAATTTTTTGAATTTGTATGTACCTTACACAGTGACTTTTAGGAAGAGAGAGGTGGGGTCACCCGATGCAGCCAGTCGTCGTTTCATTCTCCGAGACTCCTCTGGTATGTACCAATTTACCAAGATCTGAGGAATGAATGACTAGGTCCTGGGCGAGGATCGAACCATCGATTGCCCGAAGGGCAGTTAGGCTTCCTGCCGCTGCGCTACACTCTCCCTCGAATCACGTAAAATTACGTAATATTATTATTTGAAGAAAGATATGTCCAAGAAATTTTTTTGAATTTTTCATTGGCTTCTTGAATTTTCGCTCTTCCTTACACCTTATCACCATATGAAACAGATTCAGACTAGCTCCTTAATTATTTCCTATACATCCAGAAAGAACTTGTTGGATTTTGAATGAAATATCAGACATTCGCCATAATTTGCAGTGGGTGTAAGGTTTTTCTTTGACTTTGAATACTTTCATCATTTCGCTGTGAATAGGATATGCATTTCCGAGTGGCATTACGTTTCTGAAGGATACGTCAGCATTAAAGGTCCAATGAGACAATCTCAGTTGAAAATATCAACGACACACACCATGGAGGCCAATGATTAGCCCTATGATTAGTTTTCCCTTATGGTAAATAAGAAATCCTAGAGTGCAACAATCCTAAGAAAACAGGAAACAGTTTCATTAGTAGAGCAGGAACTGTAAAATAAGAAATCTGGGTGTTTTTTTTTTTCAAAAGAGTTCCTGTGGAGTTTGATTTCAGAGTAGGGAGCTACGCAAAAGAAAAGTAACTCGATTTTGATAACAAAAGCAGAAATTTAGACCTCCTAGAGGGGAAAATTTCTCTTTGGGCTCTGAGTTGAACTGATTGAACCTCTTTGGGTAAAACAAGGATTGCTCAGGCATGTATGACCCGCTGCATGTGAGAATATGTCAGTGTAATTTTTCCGGATTTATTCAAGGAAAAACATGGAATAAATCATTTCTCAAAAAGTTCACGTTCTATCCTGGATCCCGACAAAAAAAGTTTACCTTCCGCCTTTGATTTGGTGACTGATGTGAGATTTCCTTACCACACCCATTTTCAGGAGAGAGTAAACAAGTGCAGAGAATATTGAGTAAACGCCACGAGATGAACTGTTTCTGTTATGTCATGAGGTTGAATAGAAGTTCACTGGAGTGATTAATTGAGTGCAAACTAGTTTTGTCTTTTTCTGCTCCATCGAATTTTACCGAATTTTATTTTTCGTGATCTATGGTCTGCTCTGCGTTTTTCTGAAGGATCTGAAAAGGTCAGAGATTCTGTGATAATGAATGCGATGTGCAAGAACTCAAGAAAATGTAATTGGGAAAGAATTTCGAACAAGTAAAAAGTAAATGATGGATGGCCTGGTATTGAAGACGACTGAGTTCGATGGGAGAAGAATGCCTTAGCCATGTTATGGATTCTAGGGGAACGTCTAGAAAGTTTGTAAAATTTCATGTTATTTTCTTGTGTTGCTCAACAAAGGAAACCGCGAGAATTTCTGCGAAAAGCAAACAGGCGCTTGAACATCTTTGCAGACACTCAAAAGAGAAAAACTACCTTCCACGTGATTTACAATTATGAAATCGTGCTAGTACCTATTTATACTTCAAGAGGCTTCAGTGGCATAGGATCGCTCGCTCGCACGCGCCTCACCATCTATTTGGACAGGTAGTGGCAGGCAATCGGACGATGGAGGTAGTTGTGACATGGATGAAATATGTGGGTGCGCAGACAAACAGAGTGCCATGTAACTTATACTGGAGCGCGTGCGAGGGGGTTATGGCCACTGAAGTTTCCTGTGGTCCTCGTGAAGTCGACGGACGCGTTTGTGTTGGGTCTCGCTGTGCTGAATAGCGATGGTAGTATCCATAATAATTATAATAATTAATAAATAGGTGAATAAAATTAATGAATAGTCACTGAATAGTAGACTATGTTCGACTGTCGTTTTGTTGTCTCTGAGTGTGGAGACCCGGGCGCACACGCCACACCACATGCAACATGACAGTCTGACTGTCTGCGTATCCGCATATTTCATGCACGTCACCTTGTCATTCTCGCCTACTGTTGTGACCTGTCCAAACAGGTGGTGAGAAGGGTGCGCGGCCTTGACCAGTGGCTTCTGTAACTGGACCCAAAATCTCGAACCTTTGACGTTGTACTAACGCATTTTTCTGCATTAATATAACAGTGCACCACTACCACATTTCCAGGATAAGGACTTTGACAGATTTTAGAATATGTACGTTTGAGATGGTTTTTTTTTGTTGGAATGTACAAGAAATTGCCAGACTCTTTATTATCGTTTAACTTTTTGGCGAGTTCACCCATTTATTCTTTTAAAGGTAGAATATTTAGTTGATCGCCATTGTACGTTTTGGCTGCTGTGAAGCGGCAGCTCTCGTAGCTCCACGGCTTCCCACAGGCTTTTTTTTCAAAGTGATTGATAAGAATCTTGCTTATTGTTGGATCGAAGTCTTTTATCAACCTCCCTCAATTACTTACTACGTCTATAATGCAATATTTATAACTTACTCTTTATTTTCTCCTATTTTTCAATGAATATGTTCGGAATAAAAATTAACATATTGTCAAAAATCGTACGAGAAGTCTTCTTACCTTTTAGTTTTGAAAACAATATGTTGTTGTTGTGTGACTATGCACTAATTCCTTCCAATTGCTCTTATTTCCTCAATTCCTTGATTAAATTTCCGTTTGTTTTTCATGTCCTATAAGCATAATGCCAGTAATCGTGCACACCGATCAAGGAACACATAGCGAATTATTTATTCCTATTCAGGAATAAATAATTCGAATAAACCTCACAAACAGTGGCCACGATAATGACTTTTTCTCAAATTGTCCAATGTGATTACTCGAAAACATGGGTTTTCATCGAAACAGGGTTTTTCTAATGTGACGCTTTTTTTGAAGCCGCTGAAAACAACGGAAACAACACTCCTCGCCGTGATGATCTATCACCATGACGTTCTGATTAAATGTTCGCTCCAATTTTCCAAACACTGAATCAGCAGCAGTTTCTTTGTCGTCTAAAAATAGCTGGCTTCGCCTTTTGTCTGGCATCACCCGATCAGCTGCTGGAACAGCGGAAGCGCTCCGTGGGTGCGGCTTTTTCATCTTTTATTGTGTGTGCGGTTGTAAGGTGTTTAATGTGCTGGCAGGCAGCCAGTTCCCACTTGCAGATCTGCGAAAAACGGCCGCGAAACGTGTTACGCACGTCATTCGCAACCTTCTTCGCCATTGCTGCAACCGAATGAGAAATCATAGAGAGAAAATTACGCTGATTGCGAAGCTAAGGGGAACAAGTGGTCGAAAATCATTATTTCTCAAGGTTTAGTAGAATTTCGACAGCTTTTTTAAGATCTGTGTAGGATTATTCCAAATGAAATGTTAGCTAGTAATAATAAGTCCGCCTACTTACAGGTCACTCATTTATTTATTTATGCTAATTATTGTTTTTTACTCTTGTGTATGTTCGACGTCCTGAAGAACAACCTGAAGCCATGGTAAATAAAGCAAAATAATCATCCCTTAACGAGTGGAATAGAATCTGTAGCTATCCTCTGGCCTCAACAGCTACTAGTAAAGCAACTTGTAACTATGCATAATAAAAAGTGTAGATTCCACTTTACACTTACTCAATAGTTGTGAAAAAGTGTTGCGGCTTGTAGAATTGTGGCTGGTGCAGTGCCACCAGCCCGGTTAGCTCAGTCGGTAGAGCACCAGACTCTTAATCTGGCTGTCGCGGGTTCGAGCCCCGCATCGGGCTTAGTTTTGCATTCTATCTTGTGTCTCTCATTTCACTATGAATATCTATTTGTCTGCATCCAAGTGGAGTAAAATAACTGGTAACATGCTTTATACTTTGATTTCCAATATTACTCTCACTGCCCTAAAATTACGTTACTTTCCGTACTGGTACTTCCTTCTCCTGATAGAGAAGTGACAGTTTCAAGAGTGTCGCAAATCGGAGACTCAGTGAGCCCGATTGGTTAACCACCCACCGCTACACGTACCGCAAGCGCGGAACGAAAATGTGAAATCGTTCAAAGGTAAAATACGTTTGGAAGAGCCATTAACTACCACAGACTGGGTTAACATGAAAAGGGGAGAGATTTATTTATCCTGATACTAACATGAGTATTTTGAATGTGACGAACGATATACGGATAAAACCACAAAAGTTTAAAGCAGTGATTAATTTAAAATGCGTAAAAGTTAGAATTATAATTGGTGAAATGTAGTACGGCTATAGGGACTACATGCACTGGTATGCAATAGAACATGCGACATGTAATAAATGTAATAAAGAAAGGAACAAACAAATGTATTAAGAAAGAGTCGATAAGAGGAATAAATAGCAAGGAGGGGAAAAGCCCGCTATGTGCGGAGGCTCTCAAAGGCGAACTGAGGCCGCGCGGTTGCCGGAGCTATCAATAGCCGATAGGTCGGATGTGGTCAAATTCAGCCACAGCCGCCCACGACACGATCAAGGCTACGGTGCCCCGGCCTCCCTGAGGATAGGAGCGATCGTTTCACGACAAAGAGACGATAATCCACAATAAATTTCAAATATTCCTCAATTAATGTCGGCACAAACCTTTGGAAGTACCGAAACGCGTCATCTGCAAGTAGGCATCATCATTTTACTCAAGGTTTTTTTGAAGAGATGCTTTTAGCACACGATTGCCGCTACGGTGTATTCTACAGCATGCATAATCACTCGCCACTGATAGGTACGTAAAGTCTACATTAATTTCATCCCGGAGACCGAGGGTGAACATTCCGATGAATGCTTTGACAAGGATAAATTTTCGGAGTAAACATGGTTACTGGCGGTATAGTCAACAATGAATTCCACCCCAGCGGGGTGGCCCAGTAAGCGGAAGTGAGGAGACTGAAGTTGACAATCGGGAAGAAGCTGCCACCTCCTCCTCTGGATTCTCTTGGAAGCTCTACGATCGGATGACGTTTATCTTCGCTGCAGATGCTCATCCTTGCTTTTTTTCCTGCATTTTTTCTTATTTTTCCATCTTTTTTCTTCAGGTGACATTTGGCAAATAGAGTGCATTAAAATACGTCAATCGTATTAAGTCCTGTCTCGATTTTAGTAACTGTTTTTACCTGATGGCGTCCTCCACGAAAATAACTGACAATCTCTGTTCCCCCACACGTGGTACAATGGATCGCTGTTTCTGTAGTTGGTGTTCTCTTACAATTCCGAGCAGCTACAGACCATACGTGTCTAAGCGTAAATAGTGATAATGTTAAGTGATGACAGTAGAACAGTTACTGTAAGGTCAGACTACTGTAAGAAAGACTGATTGATGGCTTGAATGGAAGGAATAACATTGGAAGGCTCCATGACGCATTGCTGTTTGAGAAATGGGAAATGGGTTCTGTTATTACTAGAAGGACATATTGGTATCTAAAAAATGCGACAGGACAAGTTCTAGTAGTTGTAGAAGGGTGGCACCTGAATGAAAGAATGAGGAAAAGTACAGGAAATCTCAAAAACAACTATGTGCTCGTGAATGCCGAGCTGTAGGTATGATTTGGACTCACCTTGTACCGGTTTACGACAACATATTCGTTGTTCTTATTCTTGGATTTTGCTTCTACTAGAACTATAAAACTGCATTTATTACGCTTTACGTATTTATTGCATTTTCACATACGTACGTATGAGCAGCATAAGAAAACCACTCAATGTTTCTGAAACTCTCTTATTTCGTATCAAAAAAGAGAGCAATATCCGGCGAGTATTGCTCCGAATTATCGTATATTATTTTTCAAACATTTGTTTTCCTATTATTCAGCATTAATACACTGCGGATAATGTGATGCACATGCTGCACCACTAACTGTTGCCACTGTGAGAAAATGTGATGCACATGGTGCACCACGCGAAATGCACTCTTCACGTCCAAAAACCGTTCCTTGTTAGCCAAGTGGTGCTAATGGTGCGATATCAAACCAGATGACCTTTAGCCATTCGTGCTTGCCAAGCAAAAAGGGGTTCAATCCACAAAATGTTAAAATACATAAATTTAGCATGAAACAGAACGTAATCCTATTGCAGAACATCGCCCTCCCCCCCCCATTTTCTCAATGCTGCAGTGTCGATCATCCAAATCTCTCCACTTGTACTTCAAGCTTCTGATTCATCCTCCACATTGTCCAAATTTATCTGCATCAAATTACCACCCATTCATGCATCTGAAGCAATCTGTGGGCTGTGAAAATTTTTAATCAACGGTCTGTTAGCGAAATCAGGATCTGGATCTAATCACGCAAATTTTCAAGTCAAATAGGTGCAATTGCTTCTAGATATGGACTTTGCCCTGAAGGTAATACTACAATATTTACTCTGTGTACAAGTATATAGTGGTTCTTAGTTGGGTCATACTGTTATGAAAGGTTGGGTACAGCCGTCCCAGGGTTCCTGCACACCCAGTTTCCCAACTCCAATTTCGACTTATCCACACTTCTGAATTTGACGCAGCCGGTCTATTTTTAGACGCATGTTTTTGGAGTGGCGCCTACGCCCATACTCACTTCCTTCCTGTACTTCGAACCCAATTCCAGGCGTTAGTCAGCAGTGGTCCCGTCTAAAAGTATACGTGGAAAATATAGCTGCTATATTTGTACGCATGCGTGAACGAGATTATCTGCACTTTCGAAAAGTCGGCGCTCATATGAAGTTCGCATAGAACCTCTATGCTGCGAATTCTACGGCGATTGACACTGAAATTCCAGGGGGACGGGGAAATGTGCGGACAATTCTTGTAAAAATAAGGAAAAATTTGCCTCTTGTTGAAAAATGCTATGGGCGGTCAGATTCTTAAGAAGTGCTCTTCTTCCGGCATATTTATTTATTTCCACGTAATTACCTATACATAGAAAAGTGATTTTTACTGTACATCATGAACTTCAACATAGGGACTTACATAACACAACTTCTGGAACAGGCGTCATCCAGACACCTAAATTCTACGGGTAAACAAATTTTTTTACAGGACAGTACATATATCAGCCAGCGTTTGTTTACATCTTCTGAAGGAAGAGTCTCGCGTTCTCTCATGAATACTACAACAATGACATTCGTAGAAGTATTCAGGTGTTTGGAGTTCATTTCCGGCGAGGGAGATGAAAAAATGAAAAATGAAAGCAAAAAAACAAACAAATGAAAACAGATGCTGACGCAAAATTACACAACTTCTTCTAAATCATTCTTTCTCCTTCCATATAATGCGCGAACATTTATTTATTCATTTATTTACTTATTTATTTATTCCAAGACAGTAAGGTGTGCCGGAAATCGAAGTAAGACAAAAAATGCAGATAACTCAGAACCGAACTTGAGGGAAAAAACAAAACATAAAGCTCAACATCTGGCAGCTAAATAGGTAAACAAACCAACGACGAATCCGCGGAAGTGACGCTACTTTTGGATTCCTACAAAATTTCGGTTTTTGCCGGTTTGTGATTGTACCGGGGAAGAGACATGATTCATGATAGGAGTTTCTGAATAGCTATTTTAATCACCAGTTATCATTCAGAATAATGGTGCCTCCAGGGATTCACAAGTGCTGTTAAAAACATACCAAGGTATTGGAGCGTGAATGTAGCTAACTAATAGTTTAGCTGTGATGGCTGTTTGAGTTAGGGTTTCCACTTAGAAACCTAGTGCAATATTTTACCTTGACCAAGGAGACGTTATCGAAGGGCAGTAAGTCATAGGGACTTCCTTAAAGTACAAGTTAGAAGTTTTACGATACTTTATGTGCAGGTATCAGTTATACGAATTAAAGGAGTAGTGTGCATCCATAACTCCCTATTTGCTTCAGAATGTTACCTGTAGCTTCACATCCATACAACAAAACAACGCTGTACAAATTCGACATGAGGCCGATCAGCGCGAATTTCGCAGTGGAAATTGTCCTTTTTTTGAAGTTCTTGTGCAGCATGAATTAGGTAAAGCTACTAATTAGAGGCGTGTTACATGGAACGAAGATCGAAACGCTTACACATAGTTCAGTCAAGAAAAATCGGTTTAACATGAATCAGAAGAAGATAAATGAGATAAGTCTTAGACTTGCGTCTTTGATCAGAACAAAAGGACCGGGGGGCTGAAGAATACTTTATTCTCAGGAGTCGGATCAGGTTTTCAGGCTCGGGGCTGGGATTTGCGAAACGATAATCAAGCAAGCAATTGTTGGTTAGCGTGATTGGTTATCCTCAGGGAAGGACGCGAAGGTTTGTTTGCTAGCCTAGTTATGCATCCACAAGTCCTAACCCAGATCAAGCGTTCATTCATTGGCTTTGTTTTTCGGAATTGGTTTCTTGCATCCATTTTTTTTTGTTATTTCGGAGTTAGTGCATGAGGAAATTTCAGTCAATCTCGAGCAAGTCCACTCTTTTTGGAACCGCAATTATTTTTTTAGCATGATCTGATGTCGTCTAGTTTAAAGAAAGGAAGCTTGCGTTGTGCTTCAAGTAATGAAAATTAGAAAGCGCAGGAGAACCCTGATCATAGGTACCATTCAGGTACAAATGTATGTGGAGTTGATGAGGAACATCTGGAATTTCAAAATTCGGCTGCTCGAAAGAGGTCTTGAGTTAGTTGAAAAAATTTTTTTGTCATAAACAGTATTTTTCGATAGGTTTATGCCGCTCCTCTATAGTATTTCGGACAAATATGTCGTACGCGCATCCTGGATCTACTTTGATCACCGATATCGTTTTCACTATTCGATACACCCTCCTTCTCTGCGCTCTGTCCTCCTGTATATAAACTCTTTCTGGAAGAATCCACGCCATCATTCCAATTTTCCTTTTTCTATGCAGGCCTTTTCCTTCCTGATAATCGTTGCTTGTGTAATCCACGCTCCTCACATATTTCGTGTTTTCGCGGTCTTACAAGATTTCCGACACGAACAATTTGCTATGAGACTATTTGCCGCTTTTTCGAACCCGTTACATTATTATTATTCTCTGTTTTTTCGACTTATTCTAGCGTATCGTGTTATTCTGCTTTATTCTGTTAACTGTATCATTTTTTCCTGTATTCTAATAGACAGGTCAGTCTATTTTTTTTCTCGTTTTTAAGTTCTTAGTTTTGGTCATCCCCACCATGATGAGTGCAGGGGATGACCTAAACTTTTAGTTTAGTTTCCGTATAAGGATAGTGCACGAAACGGAAACTAAACACTAAACAATTCATTTATGTTTGTTTATCTATTTTTTTAATTATTTATTTTGGAGGCCTTGGAGAGATTTCTGGGTACATCTTGTTGCTGCTACAACTTTTCACAGCATCTGTTGAGTCTGCGCTATATTGTGGGGCTCATCAGGTGTTATATTTATCTATTTATTTGTTTATTCATTCAACAAATACAGGGTAGACCAAAAACACGGTAACAAAGAAAAGGGCAGTCAGAAAGAATTTCCAGAGCAATTTGGAAGGTTACCGTATGTTTTTGTCTGCTCAGTGAACATAATACAAGAAAATATCTGGAAATGTCCTTCATCTACTAGGAATTAGACCCTGAGACATCAAATGAAGTTTTAGGCCTCGGCGCGCAAGTGGTTAGGCGAAAATTTATTTGGTATTTTCAAAGTTTCGTCCTGGAGATTCATATCCAACTTTTAAGGGGTTTTGAGCAAGCCTATGCTTCAGTTTGGCAACTCCCTGTGGAATCGACAAGCTAGCTGATGGCTGTGGTATCGACGATTGTGCGTATATGTCGCGCCATTTGGTTCAGGAAATCTAAAACTCGTGTTTTGCAGGAATTTGTATGGGTTATGCGCAGCTCCAGGAAATTCATAGATATTTCGAGTGTTCTGCATGGGATTCGCATCAGGTAAAAAGGAACGAATGCGTTCTGCATCGATACTCAGAGCCCAACGGCAAGTTGTCGGCCCACCTTTGCCTCAGAACAAGTTGCAAAAAAATTTAAACTAGTGAATCGTTGTTGGCAAGTCTAAACTTATCATGCCATCCAGAAACAAGTTGTCAGCGATCTTCTCCTCTCACGACTTGTGGAAAACGTTTCAGACCGGCAACTTGTTGACAAGAGATAGTAAACAACTCTTCGACAAGCTTTTGGTGAGCATGTTCTAGATACAGTCAGGATCTTGTTCGCCAAATGCCTATCAGTAAGTAGTTTTCCGGGTTCTACATATGTGTACTTTTTGCATGACTGTAGCCATTGCTGTTGTGTAACTATTCATCTAAGAAAACCATTTTCTTTACTAGCAACCATACCTCGATCGCAAGATTTGAACTTTTCAATTCAAGCCTAAAACCGCATTCTATTTAGGTTCCTGAGGATGTGAGGCGTTGGTATTCTAAAAAATCCTTATCAAACGGTGGATATGGGATGGAAAACATTTACGATATATGACGCTGCCAACTAATTTGTCCTCGCAAAAATGCAAAGTAGAGAATGAATGGCAGAATCCGAACGCCTCCAGTTATGCCACTACTTCATTTTCACTGTGCCATACCCCGAACGGTCCGGATCGTAGCCATTCATTCCCAACTTGCATTTTTACGCGGACAAATTAGTTGGCAGCGTCATATCTTATTTGGTCTTCATTTGGGTAAAAATTATTGATAGCCAGTCTAATTCACCATGCTCTGCTCCTTGAATATCGTATCCCAGCAAATTTAGTGCTCCCCCACTTTATGGCCTCGCAAAGCCCAGCTAAAGTTTCATAGAGCCGTATTGCCTACTCCAGCTACAGTTCCTTGTTTTTGTCCCATAGAGCTATTAGAATGTGATGCATTTGACCTTTGAAATACGATCTCTTCTCTTCTATTCTGGATTCTCTTCCGCTGTAGACTCCCACATCTCATCCCACGCCTTTTTTACTCAATTCCTCGAATTCATCTGTGTTTAATAGAAGCTGATGCGGTTTTCATTCGCTCACATACAGCGATGTAGTGCAATTAAGTGAATACTTGAAAATGACATCCAAGCCTTTCTTGGAATCTCATTTTCAAAGACATTTAGGTGAAAAACTCGGGATGAATTGGTATGTTATTGGGGCAACATTCACTTCATAGAACAGATGAGTTTTCTCACAAGTAGGGTTGCACCTTTACAATAGCTGCTCTTATTTCAAAACTGCAGCGACAATATCTTGC
Organism: Ancylostoma caninum; assembly: GCA_037903475.1. Lineage (NCBI taxonomy): Eukaryota > Metazoa > Nematoda > Chromadorea > Rhabditida > Ancylostomatidae > Ancylostoma > Ancylostoma caninum. Next base: position 358,914 of record JBAJFG010000190.1, read on the forward strand.
TGGCTTAAACTGGTATTCGAGATTAGTACAAAAGATTTGGTCTGAAACGAAAAAGTATGCGCTTGTCTCATCTCAGCCTGGATCATAAAAAATGTGATGATTAAGAGATTAGATTTTGTAGTGAGGCAAACATTGAAGCTGTTTTCCTATGCTGTTCTGGAAGGCTTTTGATCACGAATAGAATATGTTGAAAGGAGCGAAATAGATCGAAAATATTGAGAAAAAAAAACAGAACAATTTTGAGCAGAGAAAAGCAGTGTTTTCTCTCGATTCTTGATAATTTCAGAATTCTGGAGAGGATTGAACACTTGAACGTGAAAATGCACTTACTTCCGAGTGGACCTCGAGCGAACTCAGCGCGGTATGTATTATATTTTCTGAAAGATCTGCACTGTCTTCCTTTGAGCTTCGGCTAAATTTTGGAAGAACTTCGGCTAAATTTTGGAAGAAATGGGCTAGTTTTCTTGAAATTCTATGCAAACTCCGTTTATTTTTCCAGTGCATCCCTCGCACTTTTCCCCTGAATTTAGGCAGGTGCCGCACAGGACCACCAGAGTTATGCATTTCTGCGAAGGAATGTCCTTCCAGTTTTGTTGACCAGTCATTTCGTGAGCCAAAATACCATCTGCTTCTTTTTGCCATCAGCAAATTTGCTGCTCCTCTTGATAGTCATTTCGCTCCACCGGCTTAAAATTCTTACTACCGTACTGGAACTGATGTTGGCTTTGATGTTGGTTCAATTTATTTGCAATATTTTTTCCTCTGAGTTATTCTGAGTTTTTTGATGACGTACATATTTTGGAGTGCATTATGAAACATTATGGAGTACGCTCTGTTACAAAAAATCTACGCATTCTTCTTTTTTTCTTGTCGCCAGGAATGCGTTTCCAGTACGTTTCGAAGAAAGGCGCTGAGCCGAAAGCTAAACGTACTCCCACGTTTTTAACCCATTGGCGACCGCGTGGCTCACCGGTGAGCCGCGCTTTTTTGCTCGCGTGAGACCGCGCGGCTCACCCGAGGGGCCGCGCCCCTATTATCAAATACTGGGCCCTATTTTCGAACTATTTTGTAGCATTTCCATATAAAATGTGTACAATGCTTCCTAAGAAGGTATGAAACAACTGTGGTTCAAGAAAGAGTTCTCCTTTATTGCGACAAATATCATGAAAAGGATGAGATTTTGAAATCGAGTGAGATTGCTTTGCATTTTTTGTGTAGTGGATGGAAATATTCTGAAGAAAAGCCATATTTCCTACATGGAAACACATTTATTACATCCTGCACTTCCTTATTCGTCAGGTTAGAGCCCTAGGAACGTGTATGCTTTCTGAACACTACCTTATAACACTAAAAACACCTTCTACAAACTTTCTTTGGCCTTAATGGAATTCAGAAGCGTTTAGGTCCTCTCTTTTTTTGGTCCGATGATGCTAGTAATCCTCTGGAACTAGATCTCAAATCACTTCTGCAAAGAGATCTGTTTTAGTCCTAATTATCTTATCGTAACGGTGTGGAACTCCCCATGCGCCGCACTCTTGAAAGGGGCGTTGGTCCCACGCGCCAGACACGCGAAAATGCGCGCGGTCGTCAATGGGTTAAAGATGAATTGGGTGTAGAGAAAAAGTAAGGGAAGCTGATCATAAGGATACAGTGATCCTATTTTTTTTTGTACGCGCATATTGTTATCGATGAATCTCCCAACGAGTACTTAAGTTCAATCTACTACTCTTGTATACTGTTGTTTAACTACAATTACACCAGTCGACTGATATAATACAGTACTCAAATGCTTATCAAACCAAATAACATTTGGGATGTTAGTCGCTCAACAACACCCTCAGTGATAGCACCAAACACTTTCTCCCTACTCAGACACTCGAACCGTGCGAGCGCTCCGAACTCAGGGCTGACCGTGCGAGCGCTGCACCTAATTTTGTGGGCGGAGCCTCTCACCGTGCGAGCGCTCCGAATTCACGGCCCACTTCTTGCAACGGGAGTAGTGGAATGCACTATTTCTTTTATTCACATTTCTGAGATCGGCGGCTTATCGGACAGACCTGCTTTGAGTCCAATCAACGACAGCAGCTACGAAGATGGGTTTCCCATTTATGGTCCCCATTGTGCAATTGTAACCTGTTTTTGCATTTTTATTGAATTTGCTTCCTTTATTACTTCCTACTTAAAGGCAGTGTATCAACTCGTTTCGTAAGCTGAGAATACCAGCGGACTCTAGACCTCCTCGTCACGCTAATTCCAAAAACGTACGTCAAAGCTCATAAAAATGACGAAAACTCCGTTTTCGGAGGGTCCGAAAGTGTAGTTCACGGACCACCTGGGCGGAGCGGTCCGTGAACGTGCTGGCTGCCGCCACGTCTGCAGAGTTGGCCAACACGTCTAGGCGTGTCCGATCGATGAGATCAATGGCTTCACGCATCCATTCGGCTGGACAAACTGTTACAAATCCCGTCCCGAAAAACGTTCAAAAATAGGGTTTAGAGACCTTTTTGTAACATTTTAGGTATACCGTTGGATTCAGCGTGTCGAGGAGATTCAGAATCTGGTAGATGTTCAGATACGGAAACGAGGTGACACGCTGCCTTTAACTTCTCACCTTGGGGCTCTAGTTGGGAGTGAACGAAAGTATCAAGTATTATATGTGATTCTCCTCAGAACTTCATTCTAAGTCCAGCTGTCATTTGCGCAACATCTATGTTTTCAATCGGACATAACACCCTTATTTCTACGTTTTGATTGTGGCAAAATCCCACCGATTTTGGGAAAACTTATCTCTGGAAGTATCAGCGGCTATCCTCGGAATGATTTTGCTCAGAGAAGAATTCGAGCCATAATTGCACGCTATATGTATACCCTGCTCTGCAAGACTTAAAATGCATCTTACTAAATCCATCTTTAAGTCTGGGGCTACGTCCCGGACCCGACTTACCCTCATCGATATAGGTGTAGGTTCCCTACCTGGACGCCATCGGATGTGATGATGGGCTGAGGCACGTCTCAGCTTATCGGGCCTCTGACAGCAGACTGATCGAGCCTGTGCTATTTCGCGCATGGCTCAACCGTTCCACACTGTCATAGGGCTGTGGCATTCGAGGGAAATGGTTTTATGAGGAACTAGCTGCCGTACCCGGCTTCGCTCGGGTGTCTTACTACCATAGCTTTATCATACTGCTGAGGCCAATTACGATCACCGATAAATTCATTGAAACATTAAAATCTCCATAACTTTGGTGATCAGCATGTTAGCGAAGCCCAAGTGAGCCTTCCCCATCGACTTGTGAGCGAAAAGTTGGCGAAGCTATTTCGGTGATTTGGAATCGATGTATTCGTGTAAAGTGGTTGTGATATTCATATTCAGCGTATCGAGGAACCCCTGTAGACATGTCTTCGCCGCTCCATTGGGCAAAAGAGCCAAAAATCAATAAAATCGACATTTTGTGCAGAATGGTTGTCATATGCGTGTTCAGCGTATTGAGAAACACCAGTAGACATGTCCTTGTCCATCCCCGAGCGATAATGGAAAAATCGATAAAATCAATAAATCAATATTTCGTGCAAAATGGTTGTCATATTTGCATTCAGCGTATTGAGGAACCCCAGGGGATATGTCTTCACCGCCCCTTTCGGCGGAAGAGCCAAAAATCAATAAAATCGATAAATCGATATTTCATGCGAAATGGTTGTCATATTCGTACTCAGCGTATTGAGAAACCCCAGAAGACATGTCTTTGTCCGTATCCGAGCGAAAATGGAAAAAATCGATAAAATCAATAAATCAATATTTCGTGCAAAGTGGTTGTCATATTCGTATTCAGCATATTCAGGAACCCCACCGGACATGTCCCCACCAACCCCTGGGCAAAAATAAAGAAAAATCAATAAAATCGATATAATCGATCAATCAATCGATAATCCCAGTTGCAAAGTAGCCTATAACCTCCGCCGGCCCGCGAAGTATGTGCATGTAAAATTTGGTCCGGATCGGTTCACACTCCGCGATTTCTATTCATTACATACATACACACACATACACACACACATACAAACTTTCACTTTTATATATACAGATTGGAAGAAATAAGAGAAAAAAAGAAGAAAAGTGAGTAAGATGCATTCGTATTCATTCTCGCACCGTCCGAGCGCAAGCCGAGTGCGTTCCGTAAAGTCTCTGCAAGTCGCTTGTAGCGGATGTGGGAGCGCTTATGAGATTTACCGTGTTTCGCAAGTCGCAAATAGTTCTCTCTTCGTGCATGACCGATCCAAAGCAGTGACTCGAGGAACATGGAAAACCGTACGAGCGCTCAGCAATGACCGTGCGAGCGCTCTTCAATGAACGTATCAGAAGCGCTAACGGGGAGCGCTCAGACGGTCATTGCTGAGCGCTCGGACGGTCATTGCTGAGCGCTTGCACGGTTCCATATCTGAGACCGTACCACCCGCGCTGGCGAGGAGCGCTAGGACGGTCATTGCAGAGCGCTCGCACGGTTCGAGTGTCTGAGTAAGCTGACGACTTTTCTTGTTATAACCAACAGGAGTTATAACTAATAGGACTGAGGCGAAGCTCCAAAATGTCTCACATTGGAGATCTTATACTTCTAGTCAAAGAATATACCCTGCAGCGGAATGGTGATAGGCTACAAAAGTCTTGCTGCTGATCCCCACTACATATTATTTAACTCCTTCTTGCCATCAAGCCAGAGGGAGCGATGACCTCAAAGGATTATTCCCACTCATTTCCGGCTGGCATCAGCGATGTTACCGTATTTAGTATTGCCTTGCATGAGTGACTTGAGCATATATCCGCTACATATTGTGGAATTCTTCACGAAGGTAGTAGAGGAGCCAAATTTAGGATTCGATAATCTGGTGTGCAACACTTTCGATATGGGTTTACCACTGGCGGACACAGGGGATAAGAGGTGAAATTACTCTACAATTCATATAAAAATCTTGTATTAGTTTATTTTTATTATTGCTTTTGATACAATTTTTTTAAATTATTAATTATTATAATTAGGGTTTTCATTAATTTTATTTTCCGTTGGGTCCCCAAAACCGAGGAGACCCCACTTTTTTTGCACGCCCCCCCCCCTCCCGTCCACTTTCTGCGTCCGCCAGTGGGGTTTACTACTTAGTCATTCGGGGGAAGGTGTAGTAAATGAGAAACTTGAGAGGGAAAAAGCTGGCATCATGAGGGTGTAGTATGTGACCTGAAATTATAGAAAACTTTGGAATTATTTCACTTTATTATAGGATTATGATGAATTTTTCATGGATTTTCAAAGATTTCCTGTATGCAATCTGTGTAATTTCCTACACAAAGTGCTTAATCCGTTGCTTCAGCGATATATTAAGCTATTAAATAACACAGTTTCCCAGTAATGAAGTCATCATATTGCAGAGATCGGACAGGACGTTTAGCTCAAATAGCCGTCAAACAAGGTGAATTCCGTAGACCACAGTAATTTGAGAGGACTATTAGCTGTGGGTTCATGTGAGTGAAATTCTAAAAATTTTAGCGGAGAACTGCAGAGGTGTTTTCTTGCGAAGGTCATGGCCTACAGTACGACGCGGCCGTTCAACCGTTTTCCAAACCTAAAAAAATTAATGCGAACAACTTCTGTGTTTTTAACTCAGAAGAGATCGCCTGACTATGAGCTATCTTTGTGGATGTGTCAGTATTCCATTCAAGGATTGTATATACATATGTACATACATAGATAGGTACCACGCATCCTAGGACCATGAAATGCAAAACTTGCAAAATGTGATTCGTTTGAAGTTAGAGGCGAAACGAATCACATATTAATTTTCCTTTTACTTTCTTCCAACCTTTTCGTGTTTATTTCTAACACCCCAGATTTAACTGAACATTGAAGGGCAACTACATGTACCTAGCTTGTTCATGTATTCTTCCCACAAACAAATCAGCTAATGCTTACATGACGCTAAAGCTCTCCGCAAACATTCTTAAGCGATATTTTCAGGATTATGCGTGAATGCTATTTTCTCTGGAAATGAGGCGCCCGGCTTTCACTTGAAGAATCCAGCTCAGTATCAGGATACTGTGAGGTGGGAATGAGGAGTGAGTTAGCCATACGGCAAGCGCGAAATGAGTTGAAAAAGTAGAAAGACACCGTACATCTTAGGCTAGGCTGTAGAGAAAAGAGTCTGAGTTCCGGCATGGCTGCGAAGAGGTAGCTTTGGCCGGTTAGATTTGACCGCCGACATGTACACATACTGTAAGATACGGTATCCCACAGAATCCCCTCATATTTCGCGGTTAGGAGTAATTCGATATGTTAAACACAGATATCTTATCCACTTTGTACCATACCCTCGTTTTCATGAAATTGGATGTTTGAAAGCGTACATAACTCCTGCGCCAAGTAGCCAGCCAGCCTTTAGTCGCCACTAAAGAGGCCACATTTGGTCGCCTTTTGGAGGGCGGCCAAATATGGCCAAAATGTTCACGAAGCCAGAAAGTTGTATAAGAACTCATGCCCTTCCTTCTTTCTATTTCTATTTTTCATAATAATCGCAACTTGGACTTCCTAACCAATAATAGAACAGGTTCTTCCATGACATTATTCTGCAAAGTGATCCCTGTTTGTAATTTGCGCCTCGTGGCTGTCTTCCACATGAGTAGCAAGCTTAGTTGTCTTATGCTGATCAGGTTGGACGTCACATAATCCTGTTCCGTCTATGACCAAGAGGATTTCCCAATATTGTTAGTAGATACCCATCACGTTTATCGCTTATTTATTCAGCACGACTTAAAGGCGATGTATCACCCCGTTTTGGGTCTGAGGTCTTATGAGGCTCTGAATCTCCTTGATGCGCTGAATCCGGCAGTATACATATAACTTGACAGCTCCAAACTCCCTTAAACCCAGTTTTTTTGGACGTTTTTCGCAGTGGGATTTGCAACAGTTTGTACTCTAATAACTGTGCAGGACGAACGCAGTCCGAAGGGCGTAATGGTTTGAGTAGGAACGCTAGTAGCAACGGTTCCCAGTTGCTGCCATCCTCGCCTAATTGCTGCCATCCCTGAGCAATTGCTGCTAAAGGGTCGAATACTAGAACAGGGGAGGATGACAGCAATTGGGAACCGTTGCTGCTAGCGTGTCTACTCGAACCATTACACTGTTCTGGCTGCGTTCGTGCTGCACAGTAATTAGAGTATGTAGATGTGTTGGCCAACGCTGCGGGCAGCCAACACTCACACGGACCGCTTCGCTCATTTGGTCCGTGCACTGCCTTTCGGCCCCTTCATAAACTGTGTTTTGGGCCCGTCATATCGTCTTATCGTCGTTGGAATGAATGTGACGAGGAGGTCTAGAGTCTATTGATATCTACATACAACCCACTAAACGGGCTAACACACTGCTTTTAAAAGTCTGGACTTCGATGAAGTCGTGATGCAGTGTTCACTAGGTCAAATGATGCCATCTTTTCCGGGATATATGTAGGATTTTACACGTTGAGTAGTTGAAACACGGTTGTCTTCACCACCAAATACACCTGGTTGTGTATTTGCTTTTTTCTATCTCCTAAGATATGCCTTTTTTTCTTACGACATCTCGCTTCATTAAGGGTAATCGGTCCTTTCTTTCCAATTGTGCGACGGGTTTTACGTAATTTCATTTTTTGCTTCTGAAAAGTAAAGAGGGCCACAATTTTTCTCCCAACCAAAAAAGGAAGAAGGGATCCCGTTGAATCTTCCAGATTATGATGCGATGTTTCCGATTTGAATCAAGAAAAGGAGAAGGGAAAAGATGACCTACGTAGCATAGAGCGGTTCTGGTTTCTATTGGGGGGGGATTCTACAGAAAGAAAGTGCACTAGTTAATTTCCCTCATAGTTGTTGTGTTTGGTCTTATGAAGCAGTCTAAATAGGACGAGAAGAAGCCACACAGAGAGAAGATCACACTGAGAGATTTGAGCATTGTTCTTGCAAGCACTAGCAACATTTTTTTGTGAGGAAATCAGCAAATTTCAAGTGTATCACCATTTGAAAACCGGTAGAATACTGATATCAGGAACCGTGTTGATGAATCAGCATGATCTTTCCAGCAGTTAGTTATCAGTTCTACTTAGTTTTCTTGATATTTTGCCGCCGTTTTCTGGAAGTTCACTTGGGCATCGAAGGTCCCCCTAGCAAGAGATGTGATTTTCCCACGGTACATCAATGAAATACAAACGAGAAGGAAGAACTGAAGGTATACGGCAACGAATCCCCAAGTAACGATTTGCTCACGCCTCTCCTGCGCCTGGCCATCTGTCCGGGTCCATACCAGCATGGTTCGAGCATTTACTTTGTCTTGCTTGGGAGTAGGAGTCGTTCAAATACTGTTTCATCTCATTCATGTTTCTTATGGCTGGGTATTTTTCTAATACTTTCACTCTTACTTCAACATCTCTAAAGCGAACTCTGCAATGCACAATTGGATGTACTCGAGATGAGAGAACGCTTGATACCTTAGTCTTCTTTCAGAATAACTTTTGAGACACCCCTGCTTGCTCATTTCTAACTTTTTATCTTGTCGTATTATTTTGTTGAAGTTGAGTATACATGTGTATGATTGTAACCACAGGCTCATGTTTTCAGCCCACACCTGAGTGCAAAAATAAATAAAACAAAAACACATGTTGTAGATTCTAGGACGATATTCAATTGGAATATACATATCGAAGTTATTCATTCATTTCCACCTTATTATTAGCTACTGCACGGTTCTGAGAAAGATTCATAATCATTTGTATTATAGCTTTTACGTGTGTATAATAATTTTGTGGTTGTCCTACGATGACAAAGAACGACCAACAGCTTTCTGTATTTGAGCAGCACCCCTTCATTGTGGGGGCGACCTTTCCTGGTAGTTGTCGTCATAAATATGCTGAATACCCACTATTGAAAAGATGTAGGAAATCTAGCGCATGTAGTAGCACGTGTTCTTTAGAAAGGGATAATTAAGCTCCTTCACGCTGATTGTATGTTGCAAGACAAACGCCAACGTAAGAATAGCTCGTTGCCTTGCAAAATGCAAAAAATGCGAATGGACATTAGTAGAGCCACCACTCCCTATTGAACCATGATGCTGTCCAAACAGCTGTCGCTGCGGATTTGCCTGCTCCTTGCTCCCACACCTTTGGAAACAGATCACTCCTGATTACTATGATAAGAATTTTCAAGTTGAGTCTATCGACGTGTGCTCCAGCGTAGCGACTCGGCATTTGCTGCGAAGAGAGCGATCATGCTCACTAGATATGTACTGCGAGTAAGAACTTATGTGCATACACTCGCTTATACTGGTAATTTGCACAAAAAATAGAACCTCAAAATGTTAAAGGCTCCCTATGTTTCCCCTTCTTTGGAGATTATAAGCGCTGGGATAGAATCATTTCAGTGAATTCTTGACATTATTCTAGGCATTCTTGCAATTCAGGTGAAAATGAATGCTTCTGAATTGCTCTAATTTAGCTACATTTCAATATGAGATGTCCTTGCGGTATTTTCGCCTACACTTTGAGAACGATCAAATTTATGTAGTCAGATTTTTTCATTGTCTGTGCAAGGAATACTCGAAGTATTTTGAGACTTGTAAAAATAGGCGATAAGTGCAGGCATGTTTCTGCCTTCCATCGGCGAAAACAGTTTATGCACTTAAGTCTAGTACGGGAACGATGCGAATAGGTTGTTGTGTTTCGAGTAAAAATCTTCCCAGCCTCAACTGCGGATGAAACTCAATCAGTCACTAGTACCAGTGAATCTATCAAAATTGTGACGGAAAGAATGTAGGAAAACCATAGAACAATTTAGAGATATGCAGAAAAACTTTCGCTCGTCAAGGAATTAAGCGTAATTTTAACATCAATATGAGGAAGAATTGGTGCTCTTCGACAGAAATGTGCCAGTCTTGACTGAGCGAACACGGGGTCGTGAGACTATCTCAGCACATTAATCTGTAGAAAACCATCAGGAGAGCGGGTATAAGAAAAGTAAAGCTAACGCATGGAAAAATGTTTGACTTCAGCAGCATTTTCTTAAATGTACATGGTGTTTCAAGTTTTTGGTGTGCGGTAGCAGAGTGAGCGCAGCCGACTGCTGGCGACTGGTGTGATAGGCATCAGATGGCTATTGATGGGCACGTCTTGGGTCGAGAACTGCTCATGGCTCTCGCGCCGACATCGTGATCTTTTTTGCACACATTCCTGCTCCTCAACACTTAACTCATTCTTTTCGCAATTGATCTGGCTCTGCTTCTCATCTACGATAACAATTGTAAGCATAGTGAACCTTATTTTATCAATTTGCATTCTGTGCCCGTGAACGGGTTCGTAGGCCCAGTGTTCCTGTTTTCGTTCTATACACAGGAACTCTTGAAATCTACAACCATACTTGCCAAACCAAAGGCAGTCCCAGCAGTAGTCATGAAAGTGCTTAGGTTGTCTCGAAAATAATTCCCGTTTCTGCACATTCCAAGTAGCGTAACCCAGCTCGAATTCGAGGTATTTCTTCGAGATACAAACTGTTATAATCGGGATCTTGATTAGATTTTTACTATATTGAAGAATTCATGGAAAGATGAATGCATAAATCACAGGAGCCAACAAACAATCCTCAGTACACCTCGATTCACATGAATTTTCTGTATCAAAAACGCTTGCGCTGCATATCCGAATGTGTAATCAGTTAGGCAAAGGTTCGATCTATACAACATTGCAATGACGGGTCTAATGCTATAATCAAAAATTTCTGTTAGGATGTGGAGGATTTCCACATCACTACAAGCAGACAAGCACTTGCTCTGCACGCCAAAACTGGGCAACCTTTCTCCAAATCTCGAGGCACTGGCCCAAATTGTGACTGGTGAGGTGTTCAGTCAATACCGCTCCTTGCTGTTCCAGCTTCTGTTGTAGAGCTCCAGTGGCACTTCCCCAAAAGCGTAGAATCCCTGAATTCCAGGTTAAGAGGAAGGATTGGTAGTCTCAGTGCACTGTATCTCCTCACTTTCGTGGAAATGAAGGTGATTGTTAGTGCCACAAACACCACGTTAACGATCCAAATGCAGCTGACGCGGCAACGATGCGACTCACGATCTCCACCGATGATGCAACTATCCTCTCGTGCACTATACTGCCTAGGTATCTGAAGTACAAACTTTACTGAGCTTTCAAAGTTCTTCTCTACAGAGCTGAATTCTGCGCAATCTTGCAATCGGATGCGCGGAAACTGGAAATGTTTCAAATGCAATGTATTCGACGAATACTCAGCAGAATGCCATGAAACTGTGTATTCGAAATGAAGAAATTCGACGGAGATGTAATGAGCAGCCCATTATTGCGGCCGCGATCAGAAAGCGAAAATTGAAATTGCTTGGACACATCGGACAACGTACATTAAAAAAAAACGTGGACCCTTATGAAGATGTCTCATAGGTTTTCACAAGCAAAGGTTACCGCATCTGGAATTTTAGCCGATGCGTTAGTGCTAACGAACTATTTCGAAATACCCAATAAAATATTGAAAGAAAAAAACGAATTCTCAAGCAGTCTGCTAGCGCGTTACTAAATAAACGTGATACGCTAACATGAAAAAATGTAGCAAGAAAAGCATTAGGTTTACATTTCCCGTGTTGTTGTAGCTTAGAACCTCGCTGTTGAGGTGGTTACTTCTAAGATGACGTCCACCCATGTGTTATTCGCAGAGTCTTCTCCTGTTGGAGTGACATGCAACAATCGTCGAATGCAACAATCGTAGAGTGGTGAGGCTAGCGCAAAGAAAAACTTTAAATATGTTTTCGTTTGGTTGTGTATTTGTTTTGATCCGTTTTACTTTTTGGCGTACTGTAGCGCGCAATGGGGGCGGCCGACGTGTGGCGGAAATTGACGGCTATAAAAGGAATCCATGGATATCGATGGTGTCCGACTTCAATCCAGAACGGCTCGCAGTGGGCACATCGTTGTGATTTCTTTACTATGTGCTCCTATTAGGTTTTACCATTGCTCTCAACTTATCAATCACCTCTTTAATGCTCTTAAAGTTTATTTGATCTTTGTGTAATCGTTGCTCGTGAAAGGGTCCGTACCTTAAAGGCAGCACTCATGGAAATTTTCACTTCTGTCGCTTATCATGTAGCCGGCCGCTGGACAATCGCAACAGTAAGTTGAACACCTTGAATGGCCACCTACCTGCGAAGATACTGCCGTGGACACGTATGCCGCTCTGGACATTAGGGTTCCGTCGCGCCAATTAACGCCTTTGACAGGGTATGTACATGTGGTTCAGCGGTTGCGTGTCTATGAAATTCGTACCATTTGCAGGGTTCCGTGTCGGGACCCATCACGGAAGACTCGTCCGCGCTGTGGACACACGTGGAATACCGCCATCTTTTTCTGTGTTTTTTCGCGTGTTTCACGCTATGTCATCTTTGTCAGTGAGTTCATCGTCCCTAAAAACCCCGATATACCGCGAAATCTTCAACACAAAAATTTCCGTGAGTGCTGCCTTTAACATATGAGTAGTTGTATCAGTGTTGACCAGGCCCTCACGCTATACAAGTTCGTCTTCAACCATCTATTGTCAGCGGGTAACTATATCCATAGGTATGAGAATACCTATGCTTTCATTCGCAAATGGTGTACCATAAGACTACTTGAATAGATCTAAACACATCTTCTCAAATATTGCTGTGAACACGGATAACCTGCGTTACCTTAGATGCTGCCTCAGGCCCATGACCTGCTCCACCATCGGTGACCAAAGCAAAACGTTAAAGTTCTCGTATCTCATCATAAAAATTGCATTTAATAGCATACTGGTATAGGAATAGTCGTTGGGGAGTGAATGAAGCGACAACATCACTGTGAAGTATGCCACCGGCGTTAGTGTTGGCGTTCTGCTCATCTGTTCTACAAACGCAAATTATTTCGTGTGAAGCTCAGGCTGATATGTGTTCTTGGCAGATCAACTACTCAGAGGCCTCTTTTTCAGTCTACACCATTTAAGCCAATATCCAACTTTCTTTAATACCGGGCCCACAGCTTCTACAGAGGCAACTGTGCCGTCGCATTGCCTTGTGGCAGCTAGTGCTAAATTAATGCTGTGACTTTTCTTCGTGCAACTGTAGTAGGTGTTTGACCTTCTATGTATAGCCCACCACATGACATGTTCATTGATGTGCTCGTACTCTACAAATGCGTGAATGCAGCATATTCATGTAGCAAACGTGTTCTCAGAAGAAAGTCTCTGATTGCAATTAAATGGGTTTTCCAACTGACGTCAGTGTTTTTAACTTTTAGAGAGAGCATGTTTAAAAATAGTCAAAGCGATTTTCATGCTGCGAAGCATCAGTTTTCACGTACCTCTCCCATGGACTACTAAAAGGTTTTGATCACAGATGAAAATCTTCAGATAAAAATGAAGCATTTTCGCTTTCCAAAGGCACATTCATGCGCCCAGATGTGCCTTTTAGGGCTCACGATGTAGTTGAAAATTGATGAGAAGCGAGTGAGAGACTACTTGCTTTGAAGAAAAAAAGTGTTGGAATCGTGCAGAAAGGAATGCTAAGAGGGGGCGGGGGGGGGGGAGGTGCGAAGTAGTGGTTTCATGCTAGATAGTAGTTTCATGCTAGAAATATTATTATATTGTATTAGAAAATTATAATATTAGAAAATTATAATATCTCAGCTTCAAATCTAATTATCAGAAACCAATGTTCTGACCATCCTTTTTTCTGCATGCGACACATTCAAAAAGTGCTCATCTAAGCGAGTGTCTCACGGGGATGGCATATTATTGGTATTGTGCTCTTCTTCTTGCTAGAGCGGTACACTCCCATCCACGTACTTACCAGTATAAGCACAGTACCAGAGTCGCTAGCAAAGCGTCATGCCGGGAATGCTCGGAGTGCAATTCTGCGATATTCGTCCGCTAAGGCGAGTTATTAGAAACCCCTGCTTCAATTTGAGTGATTATATTGTAGAATTGGAGCACTGCGGTGGTGTTAGCTACTCAACTACGAGGAAATATCGCATGAGCAAGCGGCAGTTTACAATAATGTGGACTTCGGAGCGCTGATATTGGCCACTCTTATTCTTGCGCTTGATTATAAGTCAATGTGCAAGTCAAAGGAGCAGAATTACGCTACGTTTCTGATATCAGAGCTTTATCCTCTCATAGTACAGTACTAGTATAGAACAACCTTTATAGAAATAGATCCATTGTGTTGCGCAATATATGGCGTGCCCTTCTCATAGTTCATTCCATGGAAATGGTTAAATTACCGAGTGCGGTTACAACCTCCACACCTTGCAGTGTTTTCTTGAAATTGTGACAGAGTATTCATGTCGTGTTTATACCTGCATAAAAAATCAACTACAAAAACCACTAGAATAAGTCTGGAAGGGGAGTATCGAGGAGTGAAACATGTGTCCGTAGTAATCCCCCAGCGAAGTCAATTAAGCTGACTTGGCGTATGTTTTCCGAAGTTAGCTCGTGCGATTCCAGTTTGACTAACTTCCCACAATGTGGGATAGTCAAAGGGTTCCTCAGTCGAACTCGCGGGAAGCCAAAGAAACCATCTCAGTTAAACTTATCCACTCCAACTGTCAAACCATCTGGTGGAATTTTAGGGAAATAGTTTTCGAGCGCGAGAAAAGTCAAGTAAGTAAATCTCTAGTAGTTTATTTGACTCTCATCGCTTCCGACACTTTTTTTAAGTGGTGTTGTTATTCGTCAGCATTTTCCAAATGATACCAGATAGCAATCAGGCGAATTAATTTCAGTTATTCGGACGAGTCAACCTCATGCACTGTACTTTCCTAGTTTTCGCCCTATTTCTGGATGTAAACCGATTGTTTGCTTATGTTGTGGTCGTTGATCCCTAACCTTCTCATCTTTAACATCGAATCAATTCAAATACGGTCCGATTTAGATATTTTAGAGAGGAAAGTAACGAATCTCCAACACAGGACGGGTTGGCAAGTGCACAAGTGCGTCATTAAGTGAGTTTTGCATTCTACTCGAGTCTTTTTTCTGCTACTTCTTCTTTTCTTAGACTTTCTCGGAAAAGTTAAAGCTTTATCATGTCTGCTGACTTTGAATTCCTGCCTTAATCGTTAAACATCTATTCCATTCATTTCAGCGAAGAAGATATGCTTTCTATGGATGCCTTTGTGGTGTAACCCTTTTGAATAATCTAATTTCTTTTATAGGCGTCAAAATGATGATAGATGATAGTAGTTGTTGGCTCTCTTGTTTCAATGGATTTATTTTTAACGTTGAACTAACACATGTCTTGATGAATTGATAGAATAACCAACAAGACCTCTGATTTCTATGTGGTGCAACATCTCATCATCATCTTATCATCATCTGCAACATCATCTCGTTCAGAATGCTTCATCATTTCGCTCTGACCTGGGAGACTATTCTTCTTGCAAATAAAAAAAAGTAGGAAAATTGTGAACAGGGCCAGTTGGCTGGACTGTCATCCTTTGTTTTGAAAGACCACCAGGGCTGTTCCGTGAGGAGATTACACAATTACACCACAAGTGGAGGGAGTACGGAGGACTAAGAAGTACCCTTAAAAGTGACTTTCGTATTTAACGTCCACTACATCAGTTTAAAAAGTCAGAAACCTCACCTGTTTCGACTCACTGATGCTGCTCATTTCTTTCATCCTACCTGTCATTTCACTCGTCGTCAAGACGATCGCTATACCTATCGCCAACCACACGAACGTTTCCCATCAAGAGATTCGTCGCGTGACAGTGTCGCATCATCTAGACCTTATTCACCATACCACCGCGACAGGAATTACCCATAGCTCATATGTAGCTGCTTCATCGCTTCCAACGATGAAGCAGCTACATATGAGCTAGCAGTGTTTGGAGACGCTTCCAAACGTCTCTTTGCCTGCTGTGCATACCTTATCTGCCGCACACCAACATCTACCACATCTTGGTTAGTCATGGCCAAGTCACTGCTGGCACCAACCAAGCAACAAGTGACCATGCCACGACTAGAACTTCTCGCATCATTAATAAGCGTGCGTCTAGCACGCTTTCTCCATTCACAGCTCAACCTTAAAATCACTACCATACATCTCTTTTCAGACTCATTAATAGCATTACACTGGGTCCACTCAATTCGACCTCTGAAGCGTTTTGTTCAGAATCGAATTGATCAGATCCGTACCATCCTTGCTACTTTTACCTCCGCCGATATCCAAACGAAGTTCTACTACGTTCAGTCTGAGGTTAACCCAGCTGACTGTGCAACTCGTGGGTTATCGACGAAGGAAGCTAAAAGCCACATTTGGTGGCATGGACCACCATTTCTTCAGAAACCACCATCGGAATGGCCTAAGGCCGAAACGGATTTCGCTCTGCCGCCGGGCACAGGTTCCGAGGCAGAATACGAATTTCGGGCTATCACAGTCATTCCAGATAAACCATACCAATCTCCCATACGTTTTACCGCTACCAGTAGTTACCTTAAGCTCATACGCTCTACGGCGTATGTGCTCAAATTCGTTAAGGCGCTTTTTACCAGAACCGGCATACCAAGTAAAACCTTGAACCTTACTACCATCACACCATCAAAAGACATCTCTGCCCGCGAGATCATCACCGCGGAAACCCTTCTCATTACCGAACATTATAAAGAGTGTGAAACTACCCTGAAACGTCTACCACTTGATCATTTAAACGCATACCGCTCATCAGACGGTCTGATTCGTTGTCCGAATCGCTTAGATAATACAAGGACATCGCATCAGTCGCCTGTACCAATCCTTCTGCCGGAACATCGTCTGGTACACCTTCTCGTCATGTACTACCATAAGACCCACTACCATGCAGGTGTCCATTCTACCATCGCATCACTCCGTAGCTCTTACCTCATACCATCCATCAAGAGCACGGTTACCAGGATCCTTCGGCTGTGTACCATCTGCAAGAAAGCCCAAGGACATGCATACCGTTATCCTGAGATGCCTAGCCTACCTCCTGAAAGAGTCAACCGTTCCAGACCCTTTCAGAATGTTGGCCTAGACTACCTGAGACCGGTATACTACCGCGATCAGCTCCATTCTCAGGTCAAGATATGGATCTGTCTCTTCACCTGTATGGCAACTCGTGCAGTACATCTCGAGTTGGTTCACAACAATACCGCCTTTGAATTCCTTCTCGTCCTTCGCCGCTTCATAGCACGAAGAGGCACACCAGATCTCATCATCAGTGACAACGCTACCACCTTCACATCAGGGAATGTCATTCTTCAAAAATTCATGTCTTCAAAAAGTCATCTATAACAAAGATACCATTGAAAGACTATCATCCCAATTTGCCAACCGAAGGATCACCCGGAAGTTCAACACCTCGCTTTCACCATGGAAAGGGGGCTTTTATGAACGTCTAGTTGGTCTCTTCAAATCAGCATTCAAAAAAGCGATCCACCATACCTTACTACCATTATCACAACTACATACCCTAGTTGCCGAGATAGAAGCAGTGCTGAACTCTCGCCCGCTTCTATCCGTCAGCGATACCAGTTCATCTTCCCTTGTTCTCAGACCAAAGGACTTCATTTCACCTCAAGTGGAGCTTCAGCTACCTCCCCACCAACGCAATCATCCTTATTTTCCCTCTCATCGCTTATCCGACTGGTATGCTGAGACACTTGAAGTGTTGAATAAGTTCTGGGACATCTGGTACAAGGACTACCTTACCACCATAGCACATCGCCACCAACAACGGATCCGTCAAGGACGGTCCACACCATTAGTTCCCTCGTAGGAGACGTGGTTCTTGTTGCCGAGAAGAACATACCTAGGGGCCAATGGCCTCTTGCTATCATTACCAGTATAAAGCACAGTAAGACCAACGTGCCAAGATACGTGACCGTCCGCATGTCGAACGGTCATGAATTGCAGAGATCCATTAACCAGCTCTACCCACTCGAAGTCACGGCCAAGGAAGATCCAAAACCGTGCGACAAGCCCAAGCCAACTCGAATCCAACCACCACGAGCAGTGAAGCGGGTACGATTTGCACTTGGTACGAAGCACATGTAAGTTTCTTACCCTTTCTACTTCTTGCATACTACTCTCTAGATTGCTGTTCAATTATACCTACCATTTACCATACCCTTTGAGTCGGTTACAGCTTGTTTCGATGGGTAACGCTTCATGTTACTCTGCATACCATTTTTCAACAATGACCCCCTCACGTGGGTTGGGTAAAAAACAACATACCCCCCCCCACGTTTGCTCACTATCATCCTTTGGCTTGGGACTTCACTACCCTAAAAACACCATCAGAGGACCAAGAAACATCAGATCCTCAACCTCACCATGGCCTATGTTAGGTAAACCATCACAACATCATCATTTCAGACACCTATCGAGTCACAGTTGACTACCATATGTGGACGGTATATGACCCCCTCACGCGGGACGGGACAAAATACCATAACCCCTCACGTTCGCCTTGCTTGATTACTATCTTTCGGTTTGGGACTTACCCACCTCTAAAACACCATGAGGACCAAGAAACACCGGATCCTCAACCTCGCCTCGGCCCGCACTAGGTAAATTTTTCCAATCCATGTGTTCAGGTCCGTGTCGAGCCGCTGCCAGTTGCCACATCCGATCCATTCCACCACTGTCGAGCCGCTGTCGGCCACCACGCCCAAGCCAATCCACCAATGTCGAGCCGCTGAACTCCGTCCGTTTTCAAGCCGCTGTACTGCCACGCCATCACTCCAACATCATGCTGTCATCAGTCAACGCCTTCGATTATGCCACGTCAGTTCAACGCCACTCGATCACCGCCACTCCATCTCCAAGCAAGCAAGTCGAACAAGTTCCGTTTATACTTCCGCCTACCGTCACTCGTCCATCGTTCACCTTCATTCGATACATACGATCAGGAGACCATTGCCTCCGGGCAAACCTTGCGCCGCACTGTAGGATACCCGTAGGTAAGTGTGTGCGACGCCTAGTTTGACTCGTAGGCATTGTGCTCACATCTGTATATACCATTGACTCGTAGGCTTACCTTCGCATGGCGGCTGACCTGCAAGTAGCTCTGCTACATACCATGTTATTTTTTCTTTCGCTTTCTCACACGACAAGTTTTTTTCGGCGCCCCCCAGCGTCGCGCCGTGCGTGACTCTGCCCTGTGGCCGGGTCCCGCCGCGCGTACTGGCGTACGGTACTTCCCACGCTGTGCCGCGTGCGGACTGCGTGGTGCGGCTGATTTTCGAAATCAGTCGCGCCTCTGCGGTCACGCCGGACGGTTGTGTTTTCGTTGGCTCTCGTGTCGTGTATTCTTGCCGTGTACTACTCGCGTCCGTTGAACACCGTCATACCATCTGGAGTAGCAGGTCCTCCCGCAGGTTGACCAACACCTTGGCCGTCGTGCACACCATCTACCATCCACCATGTTTGAGTTGCCCCTAATACTATCTATCGCTGTACCATTTAATGATTGTCGTGTATTGATATTGTGTGATTTCTTGCATAATAAACACCATCTACAGCGCTTGTGTTAATGCAGATGTATCCATGTATTGCATCACCGTCAAGGTCATCAACAAGTATACCAAGGGGGCGGGGCTAGGGTTGGGGGCTCAGCGTAGGGACCTGGCGAGGGGAGACGGGAAGTGGGAGCCAACCATGGGATACGGCCGGGTACGTCTGTGAGGGTAGGCCGCCAGTAGGTCCAGGAAGCGCAGCCTCCACCGACGCGGCCAGTCGTGCTCGGGGTTCATCCTGACACACTGAACCGCCGAGGACCCTGGGGCACGACACCTCGTACGCAAATCACCGGAAAAACGCAAATATCAACACACTAGGACTCTAATAAAACCGGAAAATATTATTCTCGGTTTTCTTAGGTCTCCCCCATTTTCTGCTGTATTGGCGATGAATGGCCCCTGAATGATGAAAAACATCTGAAAATGGTATTCGGCCATCCACAGATCATTCTAACCTACCAGAACTCCGAATCTTCGATTATTCCCATTTCTTTCACATTCTTCACTACATTTCACCGGATTCTCATCTACACTCACCCTAATCTACGAAGGAGATCCGAAAATACTATTTTTCCACCTTCCCGAACACAAGGGAATGGAAATACATTCCGAAATTCAAGCTATTAGGTTGGTGCAAAAATAATGCGCGTTTTCCGCTGCTTCATCTTCGGTGCAGAAAACTTCCGGTGTTTCTCATCATCGGTATGAGAAGTTGCATATGGTTTTGTAGCAAATTTTATGGCCTTTTCAAGCATCTCATGCGTTTTGAGCGAAGTTCATGTTTTCGGTGAATTTTTAGTTGTGGAAGGAAAGGCGCCAAAACAAGTTTTTCGCCAAACTCACTTCAGCGAGCTGAAACCCGCCGGCATCCCAGCAGGAACCGCTCGGAATACTATCATAGTTTTGGCGAAGGGAGTGTGAGCGAATGCATTCCGCCGAGCTGCTCCCGGATTTTTCGGCTTGGTGTGCCTTGCTTCAAAAGTAAGGAATGTCGCATAGGTCTTCCTGGGGTTTGCAACTCCCAACTGATGACAATTATCAAACAGCACCCATCCAAAACAACATATTTGGTTTCGCAGAACATTGCCGGTGATTGTTGTCAGACCATCCCTCCCTTCAGTAAAAATGGGAGGATGAAAAAGCTCGACGAGTTGATGTCGCGCATACTGAACGAGTACCACATTGATCTTCGATGAGAGGTCTGCTTCGCGCCTTTCCAGTGAAAGAATTGCAAGCAAACAGTCGGTCGCTTAGTAATTAAATGTGAAGTATAGACCCTCTTCGACAAAATGAGGTGCCTCGCTGAATAGTTGGGCGAAGAAGATGCACCGAAACACTCCCAGAAACCGAAGGAACACCAAAATAAGGTCACGGCGAATTTGTGGTGACCTGCTGCAAGAATTGCTCACTGCAGCTCATTCATTCTTCCTAATCTGGTAAGTCCTTTAAGACGTAAACGAAATAAATTAGAAACTTTACGGTGTGACCCCAGCGTTGCTCAATAAAATGGATTCTTCACTCCTACAGGGTACCGTTCAGGCACACCCTGCATGACAGATTCTTCCCAGCTTCGAGCAACTGAGCTAGGAAGCTCGGACTCCTACATCATAATCAGCAAGCTTCTCGTCCACCGACTACCACTTCCCCGAGAACCTGGGCGACTTCTTCCAGGAGAATTTCCTCGAAGACTAAAGTGATACCAAAACTGCCCTCCGGAAGTTCGTCGATTCTAAAAGATCCTGTCAGATTTGCACGGTAGTCGGAGAACGTCTATCTTATTGCTAAAGATTTGCGGATTAAAATGGTTTTAAGCCTTTTGAAAAAGATCGATTTTGAACGGAGTTATGAGGTTTACAATCAAATGCATGCAAACGCGCATTATTTTTGCACCAACCTAATAATTCAAAAAAGAGTCATAAAATCACAGGTTTTCTTGTCTGCTCCTACTTTGGACATCCAAATGATTACCGAAAGTCGAACGAAGACAGAAGAACCGGAACATCACAGTTGCTGGAGTCTTTTTCGACTCCAGCAATGGGAATGAATGCTGGAAGCCGAACAAATCAGGAAAATTCAGAATATCACAATTATTTTTGCCTTCACTGACATTGGGCATGCATGAATTAATTTCGACAGTCGAATAAAGCCTGAAAGGTCACGAAATCATAGCTTTTCTCTTTTCCGAATTCTCGGCACGCGATTGAATGTTGGAAGTCGAAGAAGTCCGGGAAAAGCTGAAAATCACTGTTTTTTTTTTGTTGTTTTCTCAGATTTCTCGCCATCGTAACCGGTTCTTCCAGGTTTTCATCCAACAACCTTTGGATTCCTGAAGTATAGAGTAGCTGTGTGTACTGAGGGTGGTACTCTTGATTTCGATTATGTTGTGCTTTCTCACGTTGACGCTTGTGGACGGGCGAGTTTATATGGAAGAGCTAATAAATGACTCGGTTTTGCGTCAAAAAATGTGACTATTCCTAAAGGAAGTGAAATATTTGAGTGAATGATGTCTAGGATGGAGAAAAACTTATCAATGAGATACGGTCAATTTACATGATCAATGAACTTTCTGTGAAGTCTCTCCTTTGAAATCCATTCATTTAAGTAATTAGTAAGTATGTAATTCCATTCGTTACAAAGGAGTGGACGATAGGCACTATATGCCGACCACCAGGGGCTAGCCTGGGTGACGCAGCAAAGCATTGCGATGAAAGTAGCGAGAAGCGTGAAGGTAATCCAGATACGCATCCTGAAACGATGCAGTTCAAGGTTGCGTGTATTAGGTGTTCACACAAGTCCCTGTAGTAGGAGAAACCAACAAAATACCTACAGTATCAAAAATGGCAGAGGTGAGAATGCTAAAGCAGTCACAGTATTAAGACGTATATGATGCTCGGCGACAACCGGAATAGGACGGATAGGACTCTTTGTTATCTTATAGTAAAGCCAGCGCTACCGACCACCATGCACACAAAGGCATTAAAAGGTTAGTTACTCAGACAAACTCTCGCTGGTCGCGCGCACCTGTTCGAGGTCTCCGCGAGAAGCGACCCTTGCTTCGCTTCGCGCGGAGCAGAAGGAAATAGTACAGTTTCGAAGACGCAGGTCGGTAAAGTCGCTCGCTTCTGCCGGAGCACGACTTCGCTGGGCGCGGAGCAGACGAGGGACGATTTTCGAAGGACGCAGACGACGAGAGACGCTCGCTGGGCGCGCGCGAGAACACATCTTCACCAGCAAGAAATACGAAGCAACATCTGTGGGAGTCCGCTGGTCAGGGCGGCCAGCAGTTCTAGTTTTGGATGGCGTGAAGGCAATTTTTTTAACCGCTAGCTTCATCCATTGAAGGGGAGGTTGTAGCGGCCATTTTTGTAGAGGTGGTCATGCACCATCAGTACATCTATGTGGTGGACCCTTGACGCTCAACGTTAAACACCTGGCCACCATCCGGTATTGACCGGTTTGACATCGTCGCTGGGCGCGCGCGCCGATCTCGCAAGGCGCGCGCAACAAACTCGCAAGGCGCGCGCTCTAAGTTCGCTGGGCGCGCGCTTCTATCTCGGTCGCTCGGCGCGCGCGACAAACTCGCTGGGCGCGCGCCCCAATCTCGCTTCTGCCGGGGCCTTACCTGCGCGCCCAGCGAGATTGTCGCGCGCGCTCAGCGAGGGTTTGTCTGAGTAATGGTGGAATGCGATTCAAAAGGAAAAACGGATAGGCAGCACTTAGACAAATGGATATTTGAAGAGCTACAACCATATCACGCTCATTCATTGACCAAGCTTTTAGATGATTTGCACCTTTTCAATCCAAGGGTTGCAGTCTCAGTAGGGTGACAACGTGTCTATTCGATCGATCATTCCTTTTAATCCAAACATTTCTGTTTCAATTGATTGCCTTTTTGTCTATGCAAATCGGTTGAAAGCTTGAGGAACAGTCCCATGTACTAAGCTAAAAGCATCCTTTGTTTAATATTCCATTTAAATTGTTATCGTTCCTCGAGCTCAAAACAAGATTTTCGCCAGTGAAATCATATCTTGCCCAGGTTATCCATTCAGTTCCATACCCTACTAGCGCTTCTTCCTCGCTGTTGTAAATCTATCGCTAGGGTTCCCTTTTAATGACTGTATAAGATCTTACTGTTTGCCTTCTCTGTGCTCTCTGTCCGAAAGCTTTTAAGATTTTGAAGCAGCCTTACGGGGAGAACGGTAGAAACATTTTCTTGTTTTACACTAGTCAACCCT
The DNA here is from genome assembly GCA_037903475.1 of Ancylostoma caninum. Taxonomy (NCBI): domain Eukaryota; kingdom Metazoa; phylum Nematoda; class Chromadorea; order Rhabditida; family Ancylostomatidae; genus Ancylostoma; species Ancylostoma caninum. Next base: position 382,713 of record JBAJFG010000190.1, read on the forward strand.
GCGCTTGGAGATGTCTGGCGATTACTGTGCGGCCGCAGCCAGTTGTATCCTACAATACACGTGTAGTGTCATTCTGATTCAAAACCAACGAAATTCTGGATCCTAAAAATATCTTGGTATAAAGCTCTTGGACCAACCTAATGTTTTCATTTCTGTCGCGATGGGTCCTTTCTCGACTTCGACTAGTGTAAAACAAGAAAATGTTTCTACCGTTCTCTCCGTAAGGCTGCTTCAAATTCTTAAAAGCTTTCGGACAGAGAGCACAGAGAAGGCAAACAGTAAGATCTTATACAGTCATTAAAAGGGAACCCTAGCGATAGATTTACAACAGCGAGGAAGAAGCGCTAGTAGGGTATGGAACTGAATGGATAACCTGGGCAAGATATGATTTCACTGGCGAAAATCTTGTTTTGAGCTCGAGGAACGATAACAATTTAAATGGAATATTAAACAAAGGATGCTTTTAGCTTAGTACATGGGACTGTTCCTCAAGCTTTCAACCGATTTGCATAGACAAAAAGGCAATCAATTGAAACAGAAATGTTTGGATTAAAAGGAATGATCGATCGAATAGACACGTTGTCACCCTACTGAGACTGCAACCCTTGGATTGAAAAGGTGCAAATCATCTAAAAGCTTGGTCAATGAAGGAGCGTGATATGGTTGTAGCTCTTCAAATATCCATTTGTCTAAGTGCTGCCTATCCGTTTTTCCTTTTGAATCGCATTCCACCATTAACTAACCTTTTAATGCCTTTGTGTGCATGGTGGTCGGTAGCGCTGGCTTTACTATAAGATAACAAAGAGTCCTATCCGTCCTATTCCGGTTGTCGCCGAGCATCATATACGTCTTAATACTGTGACTGCTTTAGCATTCTCACCTCTGCCATTTTTGATACTGTAGGTATTTTGTTGGTTTCTCCTACTACAGGGACTTGTGTGAACACCTAATACACGCAACCTTGAACTGCATCGTTTCAGGATGCGTATCTGGATTACCTTCACGCTTCTCGCTACTTTCATCGCAATGCTTTGCTGCGTCACCCAGGCTAGCCCCTGGTGGTCGGCATATAGTGCCTATCGTCCACTCCTTTGTAACGAATGGAATTACATACTTACTAATTACTTAAATGAATGGATTTCAAAGGAGAGACTTCACAGAAAGTTCATTGATCATGTAAATTGACCGTATCTCATTGATAAGTTTTTCTCCATCCTAGACATCATTCACTCAAATATTTCACTTCCTTTAGGAATAGTCACATTTTTTGACGCAAAACCGAGTCATTTATTAGCTCTTCCATATAAACTCGCCCGTCCACAAGCGTCAACGTGAGAAAGCACAACATAATCGAAATCAAGAGTACCACCCTCAGTACACACAGCTACTCTATACTTCAGGAATCCAAAGGTTGTTGGATGAAAACCTGGAAGAACCGGTTACGATGGCGAGAAATCTGAGAAAACAACAAAAAAAAAACAGTGATTTTCAGCTTTTCCCGGACTTCTTCGACTTCCAACATTCAATCGCGTGCCGAGAATTCGGAAAAGAGAAAAGCTATGATTTCGTGACCTTTCAGGCTTTATTCGACTGTCGAAATTAATTCATGCATGCCCAATGTCAGTGAAGGCAAAAATAATTGTGATATTCTGAATTTTCCTGATTTGTTCGGCTTCCAGCATTCATTCCCATTGCTGGAGTCGAAAAAGACTCCAGCAACTGTGATGTTCCGGTTCTTCTGTCTTCGTTCGACTTTCGGTAATCATTTGGATGTCCAAAGTAGGAGCAGACAAGAAAACCTGTGATTTTATGACTCTTTTTTGAATTATTAGGTTGGTGCAAAAATAATGCGCGTTTGCATGCATTTGATTGTAAACCTCATAACTCCGTTCAAAATCGATCTTTTTCAAAAGGCTTAAAACCATTTTAATCCGCAAATCTTTAGCAATAAGATAGACGTTCTCCGACTACCGTGCAAATCTGACAGGATCTTTTAGAATCGACGAACTTCCGGAGGGCAGTTTTGGTATCACTTTAGTCTTCGAGGAAATTCTCCTGGAAGAAGTCGCCCAGGTTCTCGGGGAAGTGGTAGTCGGTGGACGAGAAGCTTGCTGATTATGATGTAGGAGTCCGAGCTTCCTAGCTCAGTTGCTCGAAGCTGGGAAGAATCTGTCATGCAGGGTGTGCCTGAACGGTACCCTGTAGGAGTGAAGAATCCATTTTATTGAGCAACGCTGGGGTCACACCGTAAAGTTTCTAATTTATTTCGTTTACGTCTTAAAGGACTTACCAGATTAGGAAGAATGAATGAGCTGCAGTGAGCAATTCTTGCAGCAGGTCACCACAAATTCGCCGTGACCTTATTTTGGTGTTCCTTCGGTTTCTGGGAGTGTTTCGGTGCATCTTCTTCGCCCAACTATTCAGCGAGGCACCTCATTTTGTCGAAGAGGGTCTATACTCACATCGCATTGATATCATCATTGTGACTCCAACAGGAGGATGGGTTATGCTAGCTAATCTTCTGCCCAAACGGCGTATTGTACCACATCGCATTGATATCATCATGTTGTGCAGGACTGCACATGCCATCACCACTTGAGCGGCTTTGTCTGGTTCCAAGCGGGTTGTGGTTTCTAAAATCTTGAAGCGCTCCTTCCAATCTCCGAAGACACATTCCACTACTACTCACCCTCATCTTCTTGTGGGTCTCATTGAACTTGCGTTGAGAGCGAGTTTGAAGGTTTCTAAACGGCGTTACAATCTCGTTAGTGTTTGTGAACCCCGAGTCGCCAATCAAGCAAAATCCGCTCGGCACACTGCCTTCAGTGAAAGCATCGTGTATTCTACTCATATTGTGCACTGTGGAGTCATGTACAGAGCCGGGAAAGTTGCTGTTTATGTACATGAATCTATCTCGTGCATCGACGACTGCAACAACGTTTAGGGCTCAAAATCCCTTTCTGTAGTAATGTTTCCATCTTGAGTGGGGTAGTCGCAAGACGGGCACCAAACTGCCATCGATTTCTCCGATAATGTTAGGTAGAAGACCCTTGCGAGCGAATCCAATTGCTTTTCTGCTGCAGTAGGTGACATCGTTCAATCGGCAATTTAGAAATTTGCCCACTATTGATGGGTGGTTCAGTGCCGTGACAAACTCCTCTATTGCATTGGAGACTGTTTTCTGACATACTCCAATGTTGTCAGCGAGAACCGTCTGATGTGCATTGGTGGCAAGATATCTTACGGCTATGACCACCTGAAATATGAAAACAATCTATTAGGCATTGTTTTTGTTAGTCTCGACTTTTTGGTCTGTGTATCGACAAAAATTGTACTCAAAGCAGGGTGAGGTTAATATTCGCCAATATTGACATGAACAATGCAATGGTTTATTCCCATTCCGTAAAAAAGAACAAACACATCATTTGGGGAAGTGTGACAAGAATGACAGGCAGTCGGTGTAAATACCTAACTTCTCTGAATTTTCGTAACATGGTGGTCGCACTATTATTCTATGGTTGATATACGGCATGTTAACCATGGGCAAATGATGGAGTCACCGCGGGCTATTAGTGTGCACGTCGGGTGCTCTCTATTTCTCTGGAAAGTGAACCAGAGAAATTTCGTTCGGAAAATTTTTGGCTTTCTTCTGTGGAAAACTCGGAATTTTCGTGGACGAACTGAGGAATTTCCAAGGAGTTTTCAGGGACTGTATCCATAGAAATCATACCCAGGGCATGATTTTACCCGTGGGTATTGGGTTATAGAGCCTTCTGAGGATGGATCTACATCCTGGGTCCGGAATAAATTAAAACCATCATTTTGTTTCTATAGTTTCACTTTATAATTCTACTACCCAAGCGGTTACCTTGTTCTCAATATCTACACTCCAGTTGGAGGTGGCTCATGAGAGGGGCAACAAGATTGCACAGGCGACGCAGGTGCTCTACTCTCATTCGATATTTGCTTCTCAAAATATCTTGATTCTCGTGAAAGAGACGAATCGGATGCAAACACTGGTAGTTCAAATTCGGGCGACACAGGAACATTGAGCATATATAGAGGAAATCTTCTGAATTTTCGCGATCACTATTTGAAGCGTTGCGACAAATCACGAATATTAGACATGTAACAGCTACACAGGTGACCACAAAATCACCTGTGCTAGCTAATAGCTAGTTAGTAATTAGTAGTTATTAGCTAAGGAGCTAAGGAAAAGCGGGAAACAGGATGTTACCTACTTCATTCGACCGATTTGCCGTGGAATAATGACTGTAAGTGGTTAACATTTCTTGCATGTTATGATAGATAAAGTGATAAAAATGAACTTCGGTATATAATAGAGTAAGGAGAATACTGCAGAAAGCAAATGAATGCAGCGCGAGACAGGAGTGGTTGCGCTATAAATAGAAGCGCATGAACAGAAAAAACAATAGCAAGTTTTTGGAATTCACTTAACTTTAGGACGCCGGCGCACCCATACCGCAGCGCTGCGCCCAACTCTCCCACTTTCGGACGCCGATGCTCCATTGTGACAGAATTGGACAACCTTACCGTCTTCCAAAAACACAGCACAGCACCTCACGCCGAGTTGGCACCTAAAGTTGCCACCTTGTAGGCAGAGGTGCCACCAGGTTGGCAACTTGGGTGCCAACATGCGGTGTGGATTACTACCGGCCCTGGGGCGATGCAGCGGCGTGAAAAAATACCGCTGCATCGCCCAAGGAACGCTAAGTGGATGATAGTACATCCAACAAACCAAGTCCAAAGTGTGGTAAGGTTGTCAAAGGCTCCAAAGGAAAAGCAAATCGTGATTATGAGTCGTGACAGCAATCCCACCTCACTGAAATATGTAGTGTGAGAGACGATGGGTTCAGAGTAAATTCCCACGAGTGTTTCACTTCGCGTCAATTCTTTCCTCTATTCTACACGTAGAGCAGGGATGTGTATGGTTGATTTAGGACTGATCCACTCAGATCGCCGCACACGCTGCTAGGAACATTGATGTGGACGGAAATGATCTATTGTGCAATCTCGCCTGGATGATCTATGGTACACAATACATGATATATGTTATCCCATAATGCAGTCAGCCCCCTACCTACCCCCCCCCCCTTCCCCCGTACCCTCCCCTAGAGGTGGCGGTGAGTTTTGAAGCTCAATAAAACAACGAAGGACGAAGAAAATACGGAAACACAAACAAAGAAAAAGTGTAAAATTGAATGTGATTCGTGACAAGTCACCAACATGGAACTTTCCTATGGGCCTAAGTTTCACACCACACTGTTTTATTTTCAGCATTAAAGAGCAAGTCTTGTTCGAATAACTACTGAGAAGTGAAAGCAAAAAAGGATAAAGAATAAAGTGGTCGGCGTTAATCAATCCCGTCACGAGGGATGCGCCACGCATTTGACTTCATATGAGCATCGTAGAAGCGTTGAATGCGTATGTGCCCTGTACAATGACTTGCGGGGGGGGGGGGGGGAGCACCCGATGTACCAAGTCAGTGCTTCACCCTCCCAGACTCCTCTGGTACCAATTTACCGATCCCGGAGGGATGGAAGGCTTGGTTGGCCTCGGGCGAGATCGAACCATCGATCGTGTGTGTGCGCAGCGAGCCTCTTACCACTGCGCCACACGCGCCCACGAAAGCAAGCAAAGCCTTTAAAAATAGTAGAGGGACGGCAGACCACTTGATATATCAAAATTTATTGGAATCTGGGCATAATGGGCAAAGAATCACGAAACTCGTGTGGAAAACACATAATCAACGATCACTGAAATTAGAGGAATTGAAGCTAACTGGGAAAAGTTCAAGCATACGAATTCCTTTTGAATGCTTCTTGTAGCATAGCCAGTGAACGCAACAGAGCATCAGTTGCCATTTCACAAATAATCTACTGAGTAGATCAAATCATGGCATGTTCTATTTGTCGTTTTGATAAATAATCGTGCTCCGCTCTTCATAGTAACAAGATACTCGAAATACATATAAATACACAAAGCGAGTAAAAACTTAGAAGAAGGTTTCTTAACATCGATCATGAGCATGCATCTCTGAAGAGCTTAGGGATTATCACAGATAGAAGTCAAACAAGTGCCAATCATTTCGCTGTGTAACACACCTATTTTCGTCTTATAGTTGAGTTCGAAATTTTTCTCATTGGGAAAAATAAGAGAATTCAGTGGAAGGAGCAAATCGAAGTTCCCAGAGCTTTGGCTAATATCTCGAAATAGGTGTGCTCCTTGAGAGATTAGACTTGATCCATTCGTCTAATGTTGATAGCATTCTAGCAAAGAGATGAATTTCCTTTTTACCGCTTATTTCCCCTAATAATTTTTAGTTAGTTTGGAAAAAAGATAGATGTCACTGATTCAAAAAAGTCACTCCTTCATCCGAATTTTGTATTTTTTTTGTTACAAACGTCATTTCATTGCTCAGATGCGATCTGATGTTAGTTCGATGGTGGTCTCATTCACTAGAAAACTGTGTCAAAATTTCCTTCTCCTTACTTTGAGATAAAGAAGAAAAAAATTGGCAAGTAACTTCAACTGTAGCTCCAAAGAGAGAGGTACAACACTACAGGCACATTGTAAGTAGGATTCTCTTGGAGCAGAAACTGAGCTAAGAGAAGATTGAAGGCATTGCCTCCTCTCAGAAATGATTTTGGAGTTTTAACAACACAAAACAAATCAAAACGGTTTTCAGACGGCGCTAATCACAATGGTATATATTATAGTATATGTAGGGTGCGCGACTTATTGGACTTGCGTGTCATCCTTGCGCAGGGACTTATTGACTTTTTCAACGCCAATCATTGGAAATATTAGGTTGGTGCAAAAATAATGCGCGTTTTTCGTTGCTTCATCTTCGGTGCAGAAACCTTCCTGTGTTTCTTATCATCGGTTTGAGAAATTGCACATGGTTTTGCAGCAATATTCATGGCCTTTTCAAATATCTTATGCATTTTGAGCGGAGTTCATATTTTTGGTGAACTTTTAGTTGTGACACGAAATTTGCCAAAACAAGTTTTTTGCGAAACTCACTTCAGCGAGCTAAAACTCGCCGGCATCCCAGGAGGAACAGCTCGAAACAGCACCGTAGTTTTGGCGAAGGGACTGTGAGCGAATCCATTCCGCCGAGCTGCTTCCGGATTTTTCGGCTTGGTGTGCCTTGCTTCGGAGGTAAGGAATGTCGCATGGGTCTTCCTGGGGTTTGCGATCCCCAGCTGATGGCAATAATTGATGAGCACCCATTCAAAACAACATATTTGGTTTCGCAGAACCTCGCCGGTGGATGCTGTTAGACCATCCCTCCCTTCAGTAAAAATGGGTGGATGAAAAAGCTCGACGAGTTGATGTCGCGCGTACTGAACGAGTACCACGATCCTCGTTGAGAGGTCTGCTTCGTGCCTTTGTAGTGAAAGATTTGCGACCAAACAGTGGGTCGCTTAGTAATTAAATATGAAGTATAGACCCTCTTCGACAAAATGAAGTGCCTGCTCAACAGTTGGACGAGGAACTGCACCGAAACACTCCCAGAAACCGAAGCAACACCAAAATAAGGTCACGGCGACTTTGTGGTGACCTTCTGCAAAAATTGCTCGCTGCAGCTCATTCATTCTTCCCAATCTGGTAAGTGGTTTCAAAACGTAAATGAAATAAATTAGAAACTGCACTGTGTCACCCCAGCGTTGCTCAATAAAATGGATTTTTCACTCCCACACGGTACCGTCCAGGCACACCCTGCACAACAGATTCTTCACAGGTTCGAGCAACTGAGCTAGGAAGCTCGGATTCTTATATCATAATCAACAAGCTTCTCGCTCACCGACTACCACTTCCCCGAGATCCTGGACGACTTCTTCCTGGATAATTTCCTCGAAGGCTAAGGTGATACCAAAACTGCCCTCCGGAAGCTAGTCGATTCCAGGAGGCATGGTAGTCGGAGAACATCTATCTTATTGCGGATTAGTTCCATGATTTTTGAAAAAGATCGATTTTGAAAGGAGTTATGAGGTTCGAAATCAAAGGCATGAAAACGAGCATTATTTTTGCACCAACCTAATAACTCCAAAAAGCATCCTTTTCAAGACCCTTCCATTCCTACTTTACACGAGGTCGAGGTCGGCCACTGACCTTTCCCTTCAAAGATTTTCTGAGACAGGCTTTGGAAGACTCCGACTTTTCGTGTATGGTAGGTCAGGACTATTTCTCAACTAGTGCATGCTGATCGTGAATTGGACCACCAAATGATAACCATGGTCAAAAGACGCGTTATGTCTGACAAGCCACCCTCGCTATTTTCTACAAACTCAGATCTGAGAATTAGCGGTAAGAGCAAATCTATTAAATGTTCTGAGGTCGTGGGAGACCAATTATTCTATTAGTAGAGCACGGCTTTTGCGAATTTATTCTGTTCTACAAGGCAAAACTCGTTCAAAAGTGGCTTCACAAGTGATTTCCTTGAATTCTGGGTCTTGGAGATTTTCTACGTCACTCGCTTCTTTTGCATTTTTGTGAGCTCCGCCTTAGATATGTTAGTGGGTAAATCTTATCCTACTAAACAGGTAGAATCAGACAATTTGTCCCTGAAGAATCTTGGAAAAATCTTGTGAAATGATACCTGCGTGACAACGGTGCTGTTGTTTACGATAGGAATTGCTCCAGCGAACACACCCACAGAATGACCCATGAATTCGCTCAACTACCAATGAATAGGCTTCAGAGAACCCCACGCCAATACTTCGCGCGCACCCTGTATATCAATTTTACAAAGGCGCCAAGACACCCTTTCACAAATCCTTTAATTCAGAGAGTTCTAGAACTCCCTTGCGTCTGCCACCACAAGAGAAATTGCGGAGTTGCAACCTGCCATGGCAACTGTGATATCGATCGCTGCCGACCGAGGTGTTGAGAGTGCAACTCGTAGTGATAGCTGTCGCAACGGGCACCTCAAACTCTCCAGAAGGAAGGGGTGCTAAAATGGTTCTTCTGGCGCGATTGTATTTAGATATGAATACCATTGTAACCAGCATCGTCTGATGATTTTCTCTCTTTCAAAATTTTAAGATCCATCCTGAGTTCAGACACTGCCTTCAAGCAGCTAAACCGAGCTACTCAAACAATCAAAACGATGAACACAAGAAATGTAGGTGGAGGCACGTTCTAATTAATCGTCAAATGAACGCTCTCATTCCCCCACAGACTTCTTGAAGAATTCTGAGAGCCTTTGGAAGTGCTTATTAATCCAATCAACTTTGTGCTCCGATTTCTCGATTATCTCGTCGAAATCGCCGAAATCGCTAGCGTGCTTGCCGTGCTTCTTCAGATATTTGACCTGTAAAAAGAATGATTTAGTCTCAGTATTTTGTGCATCCCCTCAAGCATTCACGCAGAATATAATATTTTTGCTTTTGAAGAACGTATAGTAGACTTGCCTGTTCAATTTGATGCTGTGAGCGTATACCGATAGCGGATGCCTCAATCAGTTTACCGACGGCTCTGTGCTCTGGCATTAGCCTAAAGCAAGAGATTATGCGGAACTGCCTTAAAATGATCGCTGTGTACAGGCAATTTATACTAGATGCGTCAGTCGAGCGTCAGACGCACGCATCCGTTTTCGGAAGGTTTTCCATAGGTCAACACGGCATGTATGTACACTCTGAATGAAAACACTGCGCGATCGCTGCAAGGCTGCAAACGCGCGAGTCCCACCTGCGTCTGAGCTGCGTCAGCACTCTGACTGTGCGTGTTATTTGTCATATAGATGACGTTAAATGCACGCATCTGGTATGAATTCCACTGTTTTTGCGATCTACTCAGTGTTTAAGAATACCCGTCGTATATCTGTTCCCATCGCTCTAGCAAGAAATTGAAGATAATTTCTTGACCAACAGGATTCGCAGAAACGCTGTAGAAAATGTCGTTCACGTCTTGCAGGCGCACAAAGGAAGCATTCCGGTCGAGTGCTAACAACATTAGTCTAGAAGAAATCATAACATCGGCAACATCAACAATAAAATGCTATAAATTCATATCAACATGTGAAGACCATTCGAAAAGGCTCAAAGCAGCTTGAGGAAAAACACTTTCCCTCCTCAGTATTCAACTACGGAACAGAAGACATCCGATGCTATTTGAGCGCGTAGGCGTTGTAGAATATATCAGGTTGATGCGAATTAATTGCCTTTCTGGGGCATGTGCAAATAAGCTTTTCTGTTCTGTGGGACTTGAGCAATTTCAAGCCAAGTTGTGTGGCCTTCTGAAGAGGCTTTTCCTCCTCTTTCAAAAAACTTTTGAATATTTTGGCCAGCACTTTCAATTACCTTTTTGTAGGTTTGCAAATAAATGAAAAGCCGACGTGATTCTCGGGTGATCGTAGTTGATGACTTCGAACCTATTCAAACTGTCTCCGAGGTGTCTTGCATTTGTTTTATCCTGGCATCGCCTTCCCAATGGACAGTGAGCTAAGGATTCGCAAGGTTTTCTTCCTACTGTTTTGAACTCAAATGCAACCACGATCATGGTCGCGGGATGTCGCTAGACGCGTTGAGGACAGCCATGAAACCTTAAAGGCAGCAGGAGCTGAAATACTCGACTCCGAGCTGAGCTGTGGGTGATGAAGTACAGACTCAGCACATCATACATATGAAACGAACACAGACAATGATGGCTTACCTGCAGAGAAAATGCAACATTTGTCGCGAATACCCTGGCCGTGTTCGCGCGCGGACGAGTTTTCCCCGGCGCAAAAGCCATTACGGTGCGTGGTTTGGCGCAAAGGGAAAACGAAATGCATCCAATTCAGAGGGTTTCATGGCGGGACTTGGACAAAACCACGCGCCGCAATGGCTTTCGCGCCGGGGAAAACTCGTCCGCGCACGAACACGGCCAGGCGTGTTCGCGACAAATGTTCCATTTTCTCTGCAGGTAAGCCATCATTGTCTGTGTTCGTTTCACATTTATGATGTGCTGAGTCTGCACTTCACCACCCGCAGCTCAGCTCAGAGTCGAGAATTTCAGCTCCTGCTGCCTTTAACCGGATCTTACAATCAGGGCAACGAGAACAGGCATGGATGCTCACTGTATTACAGCTGCAAAACATCTGACTTCAATCAATAGGGTAAGAAAGGTGCAGACCTGAACACCACACGATCGGATTAACGACCAGCGTCTTACCTGGTGTGACAGCCTTTCTAACTCCATTTTTCGTCGCAGAACTACCCATTTCGAGACCATGTAATTTTTAGAAATTAAGCTCTGTTTCTTTACAATCACAGGAAATGCGAATGGGTAAGAGTAGAGACGTTTTTCAACTTCTACATTTCCTAAATCAGATCTTCTCTCTAGGGAGGTTGCATCAGGAGTTTAGTGGTGCTGTGAAGGAGTGATCGACCGCAGCCTTCTTCAACCTAGTCAAACATTGACAGCAGACCCCTGCATTGTAATTTCGAGTTGATATCAGAAGATCTGATGTAGATGTGGTTGGTAGTGGTGAACAGAATCAGGTTTTCTCCTGCTCCAGGGCCTCTCACTTAGAAACTCTCCTGGCAAAAACTGGTACAGTAAAGCATCGACGTTCTCATTCATTCTCCCCATTCCACAGACCTTTCCCTTACTGAATAACACTTTTTTCTAGTCCCAGATGCAATTGCAGATTGCTGATCCACAACATACCGAAATCGCCTCCCAGAAGTTTTTAGAATTTTGCGATCTCAGTTTTCATTCTAGAGGCATACCACTTCCACTTGACAGTTAGAGAAAATTTATCGAATCAAATGGCCATCAAAATGAAGAAGACGTTGTGTTCAAGCCAAGTTATGACATTTTGAACTGGAGTGTTCGTTTCGGCAATTAATTTCGCACTAACTCAGCGAATGCGCAAAACATTTTCAATGGAACTCTTGGAAGGCCAATGTGACGATGCTGGCAAGAGTGGGGTCCGAAGTCTTCACAGGGTTAGACGACTAGACCTTTGCGATTGGATTTTTTCAGCAGAATATTATCATGTAGATTATAGCTTCGACAATTACGATCTGTTCGATCGAAATGATTGGCGTCATCGAGGCCAAATATGTCTTCTTTGAACTTGGAAGATAGCTAGTGACTGGCCATTTCAAGCACAATAAAAGTTTTATTGTTTGAGCAGTTTTGCCTATCTATCGAGCTCCAACTGAATGCCGGGTCCTTCCAAATCGTATACAACATGCAATTAAAAGGTAGCAAAAAGGTAGGGAAAGCGGCTGTTGAAAAAAAAGCGCAAGGACTTATGTTAAAGACAGCACTCACGATAAAAAACGTCCTCGATTTTTTCCTGAAATTCTACTCTGAAGGCTACTCTTGTGCCCATAGTAGAGGAAAGGCCATCAAAAAAAAAAGCTATGTACGTTTGCGAGAAATACTTTGTTGTATTTTGCCAATCTATGTCCATTTGTACGAGATTCATCGCCTGAAATGGCTGCGGCCGCCGAGGTGCGGAAAAGATCACCGCTATCCGAAAATACTGATCGATCCTGTATCAGCTGAGAAACACAGCCGCACACGATCAAAGAGAATAGGGCGGGGTTGAGCATGGCGGACGCATTTGTACATGGGTACGAGTTTTATTACTCGAGCAACTGCACGATTCGGAGTGATTCCTTTTGAAGTTACGCTCCAATTGATGGCACCTTTAAAATAAGCACAAATGCAAGAGAACTTTTTTCAGCGTGAGTGCTGCCTTTAACACCTAATATTTTATGATAGGTATTAGCGACATTCATAAGTTCTGCCCCCATGGAAAAAAATTGTACCGAACTTTGATAATTTGACGCAAACCAGTGAAAAGGAGTAATATGAAGGCCGTTGCTGTCAACGACGCTGTTTTCTCCTCATTTTCGGTACGTCACATAGTTAACCCAATATAAAACAGGTGCCAGAAAGAAATTTCATCAATCACGACCACGCGGCTGCAACCAGCCCTGGATTCTTTCGGTGGTGTCTCTCCATATTCTGAAGCGGCGAGATCGTTGGTGTCCTTTTCAGAGTTTGTTGTTAACATATGATCCGTTGCATGATAGCACCGATTAATGCTTTTTTTTTTTGAAACGAAGCCTATTAATGAGTACAGAACTTATGAGCGCATCTAATGTGAACGTATACCATCCAAGTTGGAATCACATGAGAATTTTGTTCAGGCTCATACCAGCTAGCAAAATGAACATATGCTAACGTAGCGTGCTGGTCGATAGCCAAAAGAAAGAGTCCCGAAATCAACAATTCTGAACGACCCACTCTTTCAATGCTGAGATGTCCTTGTGGCAACCCAAAGCACGACGAAGGATGTCTTTTTCCAGCTGTACACTTTCTGCAAGGTACAGCTCCATCATCTGAAAGTTATTGTTCCTCATATCGGAGCGTGAATTTTCAATCGTATCACACTAGAATTACATATGTACGTATGTAGCTTCTAGAACATTTCTTCCAGTAGCTGTAGTTGAACAACTGGGGTAGTGCGAAATTCGTCTCAATTCCACGAACCCACTCGGAACTAATCAAAGTGGATTAGGCAGGACAGGTTTCCTTCTCCTTCAAAAAAGTATGTAGATTCCCACATATCTTCCGGAAACAACGGATCGACAATGAAGATATTGAATCAAAATTCACCACTTTTGCTATGAAGAAATAAGTTCCAAACGCCCCTCGAAGAACTTTGTTTAAACCCATTCATCTGCAAAACTTATGGCCCACAATGACAGAAATCTCCCCACTTCTACATTTTTAGTGCACTTTCGCAATTTTCATTGGATTTTCTCTAGCCAAGAACTGTATGCATCGAAGTTTTGAACCCCACCATTGCCCAACCGTGCTGTTTAAGGCATTCCATAAGAGACCAAAAAACGGTTACGTCACAAGCTCTGCGAGAAATGGTTACAACTAACGATTTTTTCTCTGAAGAAGTGCGAAATGGTTGAGTATCTTGAATGTCCCACTTGCGCTGCTGTTGGAATCTACAACCTTATCGTTTCTTTTTTTTGCCAGCTCATAGTCCCTTCATAGTTCTTTCTCAACTTACCTCCTCTATGAGAGGTCACATTGTGACCTATGTATATAGCGTATAAATAAATATATTTAATACCTTTTTGTAGACAGCATCCCCTCCTTCTTTGATGCCGTAGCAATACGTTTTGGCTCGAAGAGGAGCAGCAACACTGAACATATGATACAATAATTACAGCACACCATCAAAAATAGTGTTTCTACGTTGGATTATCTTCTGAGGAGAAAAATATTACCTGGAGCATTCGCTAGGCTTTGCGCCTGTGCGTTGGCACTTCGCAAGAACTTGAGTGTCAAACAGCTTCTTGTAGTTTGCAATACACTCTGGAGATCCAAGTAAACAGTAGCCATCAATCACTGCTTGTTCAAGATTCCTTAACAATTTGTCGAGTAGTATATTCTGTACACTTCTTACATCAGGGCGGTAGAGACAGGTCAAACATGGTTTCGCCAGCAGTTACAGCGCAAAGCCAACTTTTATTCAGCTCCTACACACGCTGACACGCCTCTCTCCATGAAAGTTATTTGGGGTGTGGGATCCCATTTCCGAGTCGGAAGCCTGGGTTGATGGCTCATTTTGGAGGTAGAGCATTTTCCTGAACCGAATGAGAATACTATGCTCATACACGAGCTTGAATTGCGATAATACGGCTACGTCATTAGCTAGGATCAGCAAGGACACTAACAAGGACCTTGCTTCCACTTAGTAGGTGTCACATGAATTCCCAAAAATTTACCCCAGGCAGTAGCCCGCCTCCCACAATGAGTGCGAAAAATACCAGTCATAATATATGAGGTCGAACGTCAGTACACGTCTATCCAAACGCTGATACATCAATGGTTAATGCTGACGCTTGTTCGGATTTTCTTCTTTTTGTTCCCCTTCATTCACTGATATTTCATTTCGGCATCTATTTGTTTGAAAACGACGACTTTCTAAAGAATTAACATCTATTCGTCAATACTCATAGGTCATTCTCCATCGCTACCCATACGAGAAAGAAATGAGTGGTGTTGCTCTTCAGCCACCTAAACATTCTCCTGATGACGCCCTTTGACGCCCAAAGAAGCCGGCGCGGTTCGTTTCCCTAGGGATAGAGCCAGACACAGAATCATATTAGGTCGTCAAGTATGAAATGTCCGTTTTTATGAGCGGTCAGTTTGACAGTCTATATCTTCGAAGATTTACTAGATCTCTTCTCATCTTTATTTTCATTATGAAGATACATCCTCTTCCTTTCAAAATCACTTCCTGGGTTCTTGATCAGTTTTCGAATTTTCGTTCGGAAGCATTTTTTGTAGAACTACTCAAAGACCAAAAACCATGTCGTTTTGGAACGCAGGTTCCATTTTCCAGTCATTAGAGCTGAGAAAGCTGCAAAAATCAGGGTAGTGTTAAAGGCAGTGTGTCACCTCGTTTTCGTGCTTGGGGTTTTAGCGGATTCTGAATCTTCTCGAGGCGATGAATCTAGCGGTATACATAACTTATTACAAAACGAGCTCAAAGCCGTTTTATTAACGTTTTTCGGGATGGGATTTGGAACAGTTTGTTGCTTCGAGTGGACGTGGGAAGCCGTTGATCTTATCGATCGGACACGTCCAGACGTGTTGGCCAACGTTGCAGCCGTGGCGGGCAGCCAGCACAATCACGGACCGCTCCGCCCAAGTGGTCTGTGAACTACAAGTTCGGGCCCTTCGAAAACGGGGTTTTATGCGTTACATTACAATTTTGTGCGTATTATCGTACATCTTTGGACTCAGCGTGACGAGCAGGCCTATACTCTATTGATATCTACAAGCAACGGAACGAGGTGACACACTGCCTTCAAGGGACATTTGGCTAGTGAATGCACTAAACAGCGTTTGCTTGGGATGTACCTGTAGAAAAAGCGCGAATAGGTGGCAAGTCAACGCCACAGTACTCCTCATCCTCCGCCATTCGTCGCCGCGAAACCCCGCCCCCGAGGGCTATAAAAACTCGAAGTCCAACCCCCTCGAGCTTGATCTTGGTCCGTCGCTACTCGTCCCGCCCTCACTCGATGAGGCTTGTTTTTTAACTCCTTTTATTTTTTATTTGTATTCTTTCATTCCTCGCTTCCTTTTCTTCCCTTCCTTCCACATTAATCTCTTTAGGGCAGGAGGGGTCTCCCTCCTGCCTCATAAGACCACCTCTAAGGCCTCATTTATCTTTCGTGATAATTCTCCGTTTTTTATCCATATATATATATATATATATATTTATGCCATTAGGATAAAGTTAACCAGAAATATTCATGTTCACTCAGTCTAGGAAAATGGGTAGACATAAGGATTTTTGGGTACATAGATTCTAAAACGTTTGCTAATTTGGTACATGAGGATGGGTGTAACGCTCTAGATTCAAAAGAAATCAGATCTTAACGAAACTCATTCCCCTCAATAACAGTATCGTTACATACTGCTCACTGACATGAAGCTCCAAAGTGCGCCTTATGATGAACCTGGATATAGATGAGCTGGAAGCCGTAGCCGAAGCGGATAGGAGTTAAACTAGGTCAACATAAGCAGCAAGGTGTGACCTTTATAATCCAATAATATTTGGGTACTCAAGGCAATATAACCATTAAAAGAGGTTCGGTAAACAAATTTTTCCTAGTCCGATCCTCAAAAATGTATGCAAATTTTTTTTACTATTTTTCGCCAATCCATGCTGCTTAAGCCAGAGGAGCAGGGGTGAGGACCAGCCTGCCACTCATTGTACTGGGCAAACCTTGCTCTATTTGACCACAACTCCTTTCAGGGATTAGCTAAGTTCTTGCTGGAGAAAATGTTCAATTTTCAACATGATGTTGAAAACGCTGTTCGTCACTTGATTGCTACTAGCTTTCCAAGTTTTCAAGCTGTAGGCGCATTCAAGCTGCAGTTAATATGGCAAGGCTGTGGGGATAGTACAGGAGCATATTCGAATATCTTGTGCTGCACCTTGCTTTAGAAACAAAACTCGAAATCTTCTCATCCAAAATCGGACATTTCATACTTGACGATCTAATAATAGGTGACTCGTGATCGAATTCGCATACCTCTGAAATTCTAGCCTGGACCTCGCTTAAAGGCAGTGTCCAGGCAAAAATTTCGATACTTCAATTCTACCATATTCTCTGATAACTATGCAGGACGAACGCAGACCAAACGGCGTAATGGTTCGAGTAGAAACCCTAGCAGCAACGGTTGCTACTTGCTGCCATCCTCCCCTTGATTGCTGCCGTTCCTCAGCAATTGCTGCTAAAGGGCCGACAAAAGCAGCAATCGAGGGAAGAATGGCAGCAACTGGCAACCGTTGCTGCTAGGGTTTCTACTCGAACCATTACGCCGTTTGGTCTGCGTTCATCCTGCATAGTTATCAGAGTTGTTACTCTACTCGACGAGCTGATTGTAACTGTATGGATTTCACTCATAGAAACCTTGAAATTTGTGGTTTTTAGAAGGTTCAAAGTTACGATTTGGACGAGTTGTCCGGTGCAAAATGAAAAGGAGGCAATAAGGCTTCTCGAACTCTCGAACTTTTGGACAAACCAGCTAAATATTGCTACAGATGATCCTAAGGGACATCTTCTTGATTGTTTCTTGCTTTTTTCCATTAGTAATTCTACTAGTGACCATTTTTTCCGAAATTTGGGGCGAAATTCTGGATTGATGCTGATTGAAAACCTCTCAAATTTAACAATGCATGTTCAACAAGTTAGCACATGTTGGTGTGAGTTCCATCCGCAGCATAAGAGAATAGAGAGGGACCAGACTGTTAGACAGTAAAACATGTCTTTACAATCTTAGGCATGACTTAACATGTTTTCACGAAATCTTCGAAGGGGCGGAGCGGGCACTGGAGTGGCTTTGGGTACTAATGGTGAAGATTCTGCCTGGACACTGCCTTTAAGGGGGATGTGCTATACCTTGATCAAGGAAATCGCACATGTTTTCTACCCTAGCTCCGTTTTCTTAAAGGCAGCAGGAGCTGAAATTCTCGAATCTGAGCTGAGCTGCGGGTGGAGAAGTACAGACTCAGCACATCGTAAATGTGAAACGAACACAGACAAAGATGGCTTACCTGCAGAGAAAATGGAACATTCGTCGCGAACACGCCTGGCCGTGTTCGTGCGCGGACGAGTTTTCCCCGGTGCGAAAGCCATTGCGGCGCGTGGTTTTGGCCGAGTCCCGCCATGAAACCCTGTGAATTGAATGCATTTCGTTTTCCCTTTGCGCCAAACCACGCACCGCAATGACTTTTGCGCCGGGGAAAACTCGTCCGCACGCGAACACGGCCAGGCGTGTTCGCGACGAGTGTTCCATTTTCTCTGCAGGTAAGCCATCATTGTCTGTGTTCGTTTCACATTTATGATGTGCTGAGTCTGTACTTTATCGCCCACAGCTCAGCTCGGAGTCGAGGATTTCAGCTCCTGCTGCCTTTAAGTTTGCGATAGTAATAGGATGCAATCTCCGACAAGGAAATCGAAATAAAGGCAGTGCGAGAAGCTGTAGCCCAGCCAACGTAAGTGGTACTATTGTGCAAATTGGATAGGATACTCATACTTCATTAACCCTTCCACCAAAAAATGAGGAAATTTGCGGGATTTCCCAAGCAGAAAAGAGAGAAAGTGCCTGACCAGGTTGCCATTTCCTAGCCAGGATTCATATTTTCTCTCTGTTTCTACTGTGATCCACCCTATCTTTCAAAAACGTGACTAAGATAGGAAATCAGTGCGATTTTTGTGATCAGGGCATCGAATAACCTCCTTAATTGGGGGTTCAGGCTAGGATTTCTAAAGAATGCCAGTCCGACCACGAGCCACCTTCTATATTAGGTTGAAGAGAAAGTAATACATAGAAGAAAATTTTCAGAACTTTCTTATTCTCTATAGCTGATGATTCGATCAGGCATGGTCTGCTGACATAGTAGGAGATTACCCAAAGTATTACCCTGTGGCTATTGAAGTACCAGGGAGGGCTTGTTGCTGCAGTTACGCCTTCAGTTGCGAAAGGGCGCTTTTGCCCTAACATTTATAATGAGGTGCTCTGCAGCAGCTTGACAAGCACCGAGACCAACAACAACAGCAATGCAATCAAGGAGAGAGTAGCTAAATGTTTCACAGTACACAAACGCCCCACTTACTTCGAATCTGGAGATATGGGCTTTAACAAGGAGCCATGCTTCGGACGGTCTTACTTCACAACGCGAAGGGATTGCTCTGATTCGAGTTGACCCCGCAAAGGAGACAGGGCTACCATATAGGTAGAACAGGTCTGAAAACCGAGGAGAACCTTCGAAGAAAGACGACAATAACGAAAAACCCTGGCCCACCCCAGTTATTTCGCACGCCAATTTTTCCACTTTTTTCCTGCCCCAAGCATTTCCTTCGTTATTCCTAGGACTGTTGCTGGATGATCCTCTCAGAGCTGCTTTTCGGAAAGAACAGCTTCAACAATACAATAATGCTTTATTGGTCCTAAAAAGTCGCGAATGGTCTGCTGGAGAAACGCTCGGGACGCTCAGAATACCATGTTCCGCATCCCAAATTTTAGCCAAAATCTGCTTCCGAGAGCTGGCTTAAACTTTGATAATTTAACTGAGAAACGTTTGAGTAGTCATCGTATTCCTCAAGAAAAATGTCTCTGCAGCATTATCTCTGCAGCTCTCTCTCTTTCCGAAAGGAAAAAACCGCCAAACATGACGATATGAAAACGACTTTCTCATTGTTCTTAGCTTCGCAGTCGCAGGAGATATAGGCGCATTGCGTCAGGGACCTGCTCATACAATAAACAATGGTCCACGCCAATTGAAGGGACTTTATGGCATGCCGAAATTATCGTTCATTAAAGCTGTGGAAAAAATAGAGCCAACTTGAAAAGGCCCTGTTTCCTTTCCACCAAATTAATATTTCGTGGTGGGTTTGGGCGCCGCTCAACCTTCAAGGAGTCGGAGCAGGTCGCGGCGATTGATTCGCATGCAGCGTGTGGAAGCCGACGCGCCTCAACGCTGCTCGTCGTCGAGTCAGGTCCTAGCCTCAGACGGCTGTGACTATAATCCAAAGCTCCATGCCCGTACTGAGTACCCTACCAATCTCAAAGACAGCAGCCACGGAAATTTTGCTATTACAGATTTTGCATTATTTTTAGATTCAGCGACATAATGAAAACAAACGCTGATTTCAATTTTGTTAAATAGTCCAAGAAGTCTCCTTGTCATCAATTCAGGCCGTTTGCAAAATGGACGAGTTTCCCAGGCTTCAATGGAAGGAGGTGGGAATGAAAACAAGTGCTATCATAATGAAAGAGTGTGACTGTAAACAAAAACACCCATCCATCTCATACTACAACTCATCCTAAGCGATAGCCAGCACAATTTTTTATCTCGTCACATCTTAGGAATGCTGATAGCAACAGCTGCACAATTTCGTAGAATTCTTCGACCACCGCTAAGTATGAAAACAATCAAAACCTCGGACACAAGAATTTCCGTAGGTGCTGCCTTTCAATAGACAATTCACTCCAAGAAATAGATTCAACGTCTTGTAGAGAACAGCAAGTTTGCACGACGAATTGATGATTGCCTTGCAGGCTGCACATTTTAGTGTATTGCAAACGGCCTCTTCGACTTGGTACTCTTCAATCGGAAGTTGGAGTGGTATTCAAAATTTTAACACGCGATGAATGAATAAGTGAATGAAAGAGCGCATGAATGAATTATTAAAGAAAGAATGAATGAATTATGAATGAATGAAGAATTAAAGAAAGAATGAAAAAATGAATGATTAAACGGTAGGCAGAGTGATAGGCAGAAACTCACATTTCGAAGAAGAGTTCCTCTTTCTTGTAGTGATCTGCGATATGCTGGAGGCTAGACCTCTTATAAATGGGTTCCAGTAATCTCAGCATGAACTTCTATAAAAAGGGACGATTTGCATGGTTGTTTATCCTGAACGCTCGCATATAGGTAGAACCGTCTACCTTAGCAGATTTTGCTTCGGGCTCGTTGCCGAAGAACTCCAGAACATTGAAGAAACCGTTCAACGCCTCCTGCCATGGTAGGAACTCCTAAAGGAAAAGCTCCTGTGTGCAAACTTTCTACGTATTAATCCACAAGGAAATTGCTCAAAAACCTCCTCTTTCTTCACGTAGCTGAGTACTTCGAAGATGGTCTCGTAGGGAACCTTATCAACGAGTGCTGCTGCATACGCATCGCTGATAATGGCATTTCTTGTCTTGGTACTGTATATCTGAACGAGAGGGTGATGGATGCATTGCCAAGAGAAAAAACATGTCTGCTCTTTGTGGGTTTCTTGCTAAGTCAAGTGAAGCCTAAACATAGAATAGAGAAGCACAAAGATGGTTCGCGCAGCTATGATACAGCAAAAGCGTGCTGATTTGGGAAAATGCAGAATCTGTGAACTGGTTCATTATGAAGACTGCAGAAATCTGAGGGATGCAAAACAACTGCAGCCATTCTTTGGTAGTCTCTCAAAAATGAGGTTGGTGAGCACATAAGCAAATGTCATGTTCTAGGCCAGATGTGCTTCAAGAAGTATCCACTCTATACGCGCTTTTTTTCATTAGAAAACTGGTGAGAATTGTTGCTATCTTTCTTGTGAGTACGTACAGCAGCGAGCAAAAAGATTGGTTTTTCGTCCATAACTTCTTTCAAAGCAGAGCGTAGAGGTTAAAATTCTTAAGGGACTTGCAGACACTCATGTGAAATAGGGACAGTTAAAGGCAGTGTGTCATCTCGTTTCGTGGGCTGTGGATATCAGCATATTCTAGACGTTCTCGTCGCGCTGATTCCAATTATGTAAGCCGTAACGCATAAAAGTGACACAGACCCGTTCTCGGAGGGTCCGAATGTGCAGCTCGTGGACCACTTGGGCGGAGCGGTCCGTGACCGTGCAGCGTTGGCAACACGTCTTCACGTGTCCGATCGATGAGATCAATGGCTTCACGCGTCCACTCGGCTCGACAAACTGTTCCAAACCCCGTTTCGAAAAAAAAACGATCAAATACGGGTTTAGAAGCCGTTTTGCAACATTTTATGTACACCCTGGATTCAGCGAATCGAGGAGATTCAGGATGCGCCAAACCTTAAGCACGAAAACGAGGTTACACACTGCCTTTAAGAACTCTATTCCATAGACGTCCTCTTTTTAAATAAAATTTCCTTTCGCAGCGGTCAAAATCTACAGTTTAGCATCATTGGCAGTGTTCCAGAAAATCACATCTACCGTTGGGATCCGACCACGAATTGGTTCCTTGCAGCATATTCAACCCGCATATGCCAGAAAAAGTGCATGAGCTGACCATTAGTTGACACCTGCGAAGACTATGTGAGGTTAATTCAGCAGCGATTTGATCCTCTGCGAATGTTTCTATCGCCCTGTCTCACTCGTTCAGTTCTGTTTGCAAGGGAGGGATTCTGCTGCGGTTTCTATAAGTTTAGTTACAGGTGCTTGGTTTCAATGCGATCTACTGGTACCACGGAATTGCGAAATATTCCGGTTGGTTTCGGTGCAGCCAATTGTGCACATCGCAGAAAATAAGATTCGTATTTTTTTTCTATCTGGGGATGAAGAAAATTCAACGATGCTAAAGATGCCCCAGGATTTCTGGAATATTGCTGAGTACATTGAAGTCCATGCCGCCTTGGATTTGATGGGGTGGATCTTACAAAGATGCAATGAACTCTAAGAGATACCACCGAAGCGCGATACTGTAACCTGGCCTCCATAAAACGCGGCTTATTCAGTTTGAATTAGATGAAGCAAATTGAGCGAGAGATTTTCAAACAATTCATTCAAAACAGTACACTAGAAATGTTTGAACGTGAGCTACTCCTTCAGCGATTTCATTCCCAGTACGCGATTGTCACAAATTAGCAAGCATACCGAACGTAGGAGGGAAGGTTTATATGCATATTTATTAGATTTCTCGAAAGTTTCTCGCCACTCGCTGTCGTGTATTGTCAGAATTTTCGGGATTGCTTCCGAACTTTCTATCTAGCACATATATGAAGATGGCTCAGCAGCCTATCTATACCTCTTTTGTCCTACCAATCGATGGGATTATGATCGAAAAAAATCATCACTAACTACAAGCATGTTCTGCTGTTCCAGCTTTGCGAGCTCAGGAGATGCAACAACGCTCCAAAAAACATATGTTGTACGACAGATCTCTCCTCTACCTCTCAGGTGAAGATTTGGTTCCGTGAGCTAGGAGACGGACTTAAGATTACGACCCGACCGATAAGGTGAAGTGAATCACGAACTCCTCCTGGAGCTGATTGAAGAGAATTCATAGCGCGATAACCGCGAGCCGGTAAAGGAACTCCAGGGCTATCACGCTGCAGTAGCTTTCATCTACATTGCTTTGAAGAGGAGAGCTAGTTCAGCTCACGTATTCATCATGGTCTGAGCCGTCACGAACTTCAAGTGTGCTGGGTGCATGCTTTAACTTCTTAGCTTTCTACAGAGTTTTGCTCTCGGTTCCCCAACTTGGTACCCATGATGAAGAGTGGGCCCCTTATGTAAATCACATCAGAAAATGTGGGCGGCTCGGACGCCTATAACCATGGATTCTCCCGCCGAAACGAGAACTGCCCCCACAGAAGGCAATGCTCAATGGGTGGTGGAATTGAGAAGGAACCACTTGTTGGAAGCACTTGCTAACAAAACCCTTCTGTTACCACAGGAGTTCTTGTCAGTAATGGCAGCACATACATAGCGTA
Organism: Ancylostoma caninum; assembly: GCA_037903475.1. NCBI lineage: Eukaryota > Metazoa > Nematoda > Chromadorea > Rhabditida > Ancylostomatidae > Ancylostoma > Ancylostoma caninum. Next base: position 406,498 of record JBAJFG010000190.1, read on the forward strand.
ATTGTCAGTTGTTTTGAAGGAGAAAAATTAATTTGATAAAGAAGGCTTAAAGTGGCGGGAAACTTTCGTGGCAACGTAATATATTTTATCATCCGTTGTGTGGTTTATATATATATGTCTCTAACCCCCTAAACACTCAGTTGACCGCTTCTATCAGACTCAGTTTTCTCTGAGTTTCGAATTTACGGTGAAGTTGAAGGTTTTTCTACATTGCCTCGCCTTGAGCGTCCTCTTTAGTGCAACCAGGACGATGTCGAACTGGAGGAAAGAGACGTTTGGTGGCTGAGAACAGAGATTCGGACTTTACTCCACTTGCAGGTCTCTGGCGAAGTCGTGTTGACGAAATGTTAGGCCACGAATAAACGAGTACCACCTATCAACCTGGATCGAGCAGAAGCACATTCTATCAGGATTTTTCAGGAGGAATTTGCAAGATAAAACCTTTGACTGCATCAATAAAATAATTACAAACCTCGTGGTTTTCCTCGAGCTGCTTCGCGAGTTTTTTCCATCCCTTCTCATCATAGTTTTGACGATAAAAACCGTTTCGTTCAGCGTTAATAGTGATAGGTTCATTCGGATTGCTTTTCAAATACAGCGGTTCATCTACAAACATACTGTTTTACTAAGTGTGTGACTGAACTCTCTTTAAAAACAAATTATTGGGTTGTCGGAGAAGTTTCCCGCCAATCCCTTCCTCTTCTCGCCAGCCTTTGCGAAGTTGTTCGAGAGCTTTCCATCAAAAACTTATGTAGATGCTAGGTAATATTCTGTCCATACCAACTTTCTCTTCGCATTTCGTTACGTTTTCGCAAGAAAATCATTGTTGAATAAAAGGCTGGAAGCATGTTCGATTGCTTCTGCTTTTTGGATTCAGAAAATACGGCAATGAAAGCAAGGCAGCAAAAAATATAAGTTCTTAGATAGATCCCTCCGCTAGCCCTTACTACACTGTAAATTTTTAGTTCCGCAGGCTTGAAGACAGCGGTCTCGGCTTGAGATAAACTAGGACTTCCTCGAAAGATTGAAGTTATTGTGGACCGTCTACTGAAGCTGTTTGCACAAATTTCGAGGCGTGATGATGTGATCTCGTGATCTAGTAAAGGGACATCAATGCTATCATAATAGAACAGCGACGCCTTGTTTTGTTCTAATCTGAGCTGCAACAGCGTCATGTGCTGAGAGATGTGTGCCCTAATCTTTCTGACTTTTCGACACGAGTTCGTTCCCTCGACAACTTGGTTACTGGTGACGAAAAGTGGGCTCCTAAGATAAATCAGACGAGAAAGTGCGGATGGCTTGGTCGCTGGTAGTCTGCGATACTAGTGTCAAAACAAGACCTCTGTCCACAGAAGGCAATGCCAAGTGTTTGGTGGATTTGAAACTGAACTACTTACTCGCACCTTCTGATAATAAACACCATTGCTATCGCCGAAGTTCCTGTCAGTAGTGATGCCACTTACAATTTGTAATCTTGGGTTCTATTGGAGAAGAATAATAAATTTGGGAAGAAAGCTCAAAAGTGGCGGGAAACTTTTCCGACAACCCAGTATTATACGAGCGACACTAAAAAGCATCTTTCGGATACTCCTCATAAGCCTTCCAGCAACTACATATTTTACTGGCTTGCGAACATCAAGTTTCTGATCGTAATGAAACTAACAAAATTAGAAGATGGTGGAACAGATGCTTTTGCCACCTCCTTGTTGAGTTGATTCAATCCGGAACCATTGTTTATATAATAGATGTTAGATGCAAAACCATTGTTTACAGCATTTTTTGCTAAGAAAATTGCAAGAACGAGCCCTGGTAAAGGATGCTGAATAACATCCTCGTATTATGAATTTGACTGCATGCCTTGGCGTCGGATGTGTTTGTGTTCTCCAACTTAAAGGCAGCAAGAGCCGAAATCCTCGACTCGGAGCTGAGGTGCGGTTGGTGAAGTACAGGCTTAGCACATCACAAATGTGAAACGAGCACAAACAATGATGGCTTACCTGCAGAGAAAATGGAAACGTCGTCGCGAACACTCCTGGCCGAGTTCGCGCCGGTACGAGTTTTCCTCGGCGCCAAAGCCATCGCAGCGCGTGGTTTGGCGCAAAGGTAGTACGAATTGCTTTCAATTCGCAGGGTTTCGTGGTGGGACGCGCACACCCGACATCAGAGTACTCGCCTGCGCGCGAACACGGCCAGGTGTGTTCGCGACGACAGTTGCAGCTTCTATATAGGTAAGCCATCATAGACTGTGTTCGTTTCACATTCATGATGTGCTGAGTCTGTACTCCACTACCCGCACCTCAGCTCGAGGATTTCGGCTCTTGCTGCCTTTAACCATCACCACACGACCTTATTTTACAACACGGTACATGTAGGCGAGCGCATATTTTGCAGAATGCATTGTTATTCGAAAGGAAATTTGCGGATAAGATTCTTCTTTGGATGACATAAAGCCCATATAAAGTCTCCAAGGAGTTATAAGAAAGAGGGCGAAGTTCCTCATGAAGACTATAGGTGATGATAAGCAGGGAAGGACACCCACATTAGAGTGAAGCCGCTACATTTTCGAACTCCTGAAAACAACTAGAAAAATTCATGACCTAGGAAGAAATAAGCAGGAGAAGCCCATGGTACTAGGCTTTGCTGGCTACCTTCTTGGATCTTCCTGGTCATTCACTCACTGTCATCATACCTCTTTTCAACCATGCCAACTCCACTTTTCCTTTGCCTTCTTGATACCATATTGGTACTTCCCACTTGAACCTGAAAATCACGGATCTGCTCCTATAAAGAACGGTGGTACCAATATCAACCTACCCATATTTAGGTTGGCTGTACTTCTCGGGATCCTTAGCTTTGGGATTTTTCTTGTAGCGTTCTTGTGTAAGTTTCACATGAGTATTGTTGAAAGACGTCACAGTCACAATGGGGAATCCCATCTAAATAGTTAGATAAATGCATACGTAGCGCATTGTTCGAAAGAATAGCGTGAGCAAGACGGAAACGTCCAAGATACCTGTGCAGTCCACTGGTCGGCATACTCTACGACCTTCATTTTCCCGTTCGGGCCCTCCACATTACCGACGACTTCGTCGATAGCTTGCCAGAGGTCTCTCGCTTGAGCATTTTTGTATGCGAACTTTGAGACGTAATTCTAAATGTACGCACAGAGCTCGCACATTGATCTTTACAAATTTTAACCTCCAGTTGACATTTTTGAGCAGTGATCGCTTCCAACTCGGCGTGAAGTGATTTACGAAAAGGGCCTCTGCAGTGATTCATGATATCAAAGATGTTAAATATTTCCCTTTTACTTCCAAAAAATGTAGAAATGGAACAAGTTTTGAAGAGTTTTTCTCTAAAGCATTTACACTGAACTAATCGCTTCCGTGCCGTCACAAAAACAAGAAAACATAGTTATAGGAGACCTATCTTTATTCGAGAACGAAAGGCTGGTTTTTTTAAGGTAGGAATGGGAAAATTCTTTATTACGCTTCTTACATTCATCACTTTGTATCTCTGCAGAAGAGGTTGGCATGACGGAGGAACTGGTGACAGTTTTGTACGGATTCCGGACGCCTATTACAGTGGTTACATTGTAGAATTCGTTCGATAAAGATTAGGTTTGCGCGATATACAGTTGTATGAGTATAAATACTACGACAACATACAGAACTTCCGCTGGCTGCCCAACAATGTACGCACAATCTCCTTCTTTGAACCCTATAGCCCTTCTCCAACGTACTGTCTTTTAGCGTCACGCCAAAAGACAGTACCGTCGACTACATCAAGAGGAACACGAACGTGTCGCTTCCGACGGTGAAGACTACGGAGAAAGCCACGGCATCGTTTTCGAGGACAACTGACTTCGTCACCGGTACTCGGCACTTTCCTGATTTTCGATATTGTGTATCTCTTTGTCTCGTTTTCCTCTTCATGATAGAATTGTTTGCAGGAGTTATGCCTTTTTTCGTTTTCCCATTCTGAACGACATTTTTTTGTCATGACAGATGTTTTTGACTAAAACTTCAGTTAATGAACGTTTTGGCCATTTTGACGACAGAGACTCACAAAAAATTGCTGTGTGATCGCTTAGTTTCTCCAGAAAGAACAAAATTTTGCCTATATCCGCTTTTTTTTCTTCTACAAAAAACGGATGTCGGTGAAAAGTCCATTTTGACAAGATCTTTCTTGGCTACCTACTGCTAGCTTTTTTTCTATTAGGTTGGTGCAAAAATAATGCGCGTTTTTCGCTGCTTCATCTTCGGTGCAGAAAACTTCCTGTGTTTCTTATCATCGGTTTGAGAAATTGCACATGGTTTTGCAGCAAATTTTATGGTCTTTTCATATATCTCATGCATTTTGAGCGAAGTTCATGTTTTTGGTGAATTTTTAGTCGTGGAACAAAAGGCGCCAAAACAAGTTTTTTGCCAAACTGTGATACTCGTCAGCATCGCAGCAGGAATCGCTCGGAATACCACCACAGTTTTGGTGAAGGGAGTGTGAACAAATGCATTCCGCTGAGCTGCTCCCGGGTTTTTCGGCTTGGTGTGCTTTGCTTCGAAAGTAAGGAATGTCGCATAGGTCTTCCTGGAGTTTGCGACCCCCAGCTGATGGCAATAATTGACGAGCACCCATTTAAAACAACATATTTGGTTTCGCAGAACCTCGCCGGTGGTTGCTGTCATACCATCCCTCCCTTCAGTAAAAATGTGTGGATGAAAAAGCTCGACGAGTTGATGTCGCGCATACTGAACGAGTACCACCACGATCCTCGTTCAGAGGTCTGCTTCGTGCCTTTGTAGTGAAAGATTTGCGACCAAACAGTCGGTCGCTCAGTAATTAAATATGAAGTATAGACCCTCTTCGACAAAATGAAGTGCCTGCTCAACAGTTGGACGAGGAACTGCACCGAAACACTCCCAGAAACCGAAGCAACATCAAAATAAGGTCACGGCGACATTGTGGTGACCTTCTGCAAAAATTGCGCGCTGCAGCCCATTCATTCTTCCTAATCTGGCAAGTGGTTTCAAGACGTGAATGAAATAAATTAGAAACTTAACTGTGTCACCCCAGCGTTGCTCAATAAAATGAATTTTTCACTCATACACGGTACCGTCCAGGCACACCCTGCACAACAGATTCTTTACAGGTTCGAGCATCTGACAAGGGAAGTGCAAGAGGCCATATTCGAAAATCGGGATGAAACCTATCTGGCTTGAATCTTTGTTGGAGAGGGTGTTACAGTATATATTTCATTATTGCCCTCGATTCCAAAAAACAAAAATCCCACCACAGTACCATATGCGCTGCAGCACTCGTCCCTCAGCGACGATGTGGCCGAGTGGGGAGGATGCGGACTGATAGGCAGGAGGTCGAGGGTTTGGATCCCGTCATTGACACTCGTTTTGCATTTTTGTTTTTTATTCCTCCTATGTTATTGAAATCAATTTTGGAGGGCTAGAAGACAACACTTGTCTTTACTGACGTACTAGCTATAGAATACACGAGCTGCACAGTTGCCATCACCCGGACCAAACCGAGCCAACAAAAGGGCCACGACGCGTGAAGGTTCGAACATTATGAACCGAGTGGGAAAGATTTTGAGTTACAGTCGTGAAAAGTGACTGCTACTTTATAGCTAATCTAGGGAGAAAAGCAGGTTTTATATAACGTAGTTATTCCGTGCCTAGTGCGTCAGTAAGGATAAGTATTATCTTCTAACCTTTTAAATTTGATTTCAACAACACAGGGGGAATAAAAAAATGAGAGAGCAAAACAGGTAGGTGCGCATGACGGGGTTCAAACTCTCGAGCTGACAGTGCAGCATCCTCCCCACTCGGCCACATCGTCGCTGACGGACGAGTGCTGCAGCGCATATGGTACTGTGGTGGGATTTTTGTTTTTTGAAGCCGAGGGCAGTAACAAAATATATACTGTAACACCCTCTCCAACAAAGATTCAAGCCAGATAGGTTTCATTCCGATTTGCGAGTCTGGCCTGTTGCACTTCCCTTGTGAGCTAGAAAGCTCGGATTCCTATATCATAATCAACAAGCTTCTCGCTCACCGACTACCACTTCCCCGAGAATCTGGACGACTTCTTCCGGAAGAATTTTCTCGAAGACTAAAGTGATACCAAAACTGCCCTCCGGAAGTTCGTCGATTCTAGAAGGTCATGTCAGAAATGCACGGTAGTCTGAGAACGTCTATCTTACTGCAGATTACAATAGTTCCAAGTCTTTTGAAAAAGATCGATTTTGAAAGGAGTTATGAGGTTCGAAATCAAAGGCATGAAAACGCGCATTATTTTTGCAGCAACCTAATAGAATCTAACCGAATACTAGTGCAAACGATACCTCCAATACGGAGAAGCGGCGAAGTTTTTGACTATGACGATTCCAAACGCACATCTTTAGGTAATGTGACTACCTTGCATCATTTTGCTCTGTCATCTGAATGTCTTATCTCATCTCTCGCTTCAAAGCAATCCTTGGTTCTTTAAAATATGAAGCACTATTCCCAGCTTTCCTTCTCTACGAGTTTCATTAACTGTTTCCATCTCCAGTCTGGCATTACCTGTGGTTCTCATTAGAATATTCACCCTTGGAATATCTATCTTTTTAGCTGCATGGGCAGACCATCTTCCCTCACGTTGTTTAAAGACAGCACTCACGATAAAAAAACGTTGTCGATTTTCTCATGAAATTCTACCCTGGAGGCCACTTTTGTGCCCCTAGTAGAGAAAAGACCATCGAAAAAGGCAAGGTTTGCGCGAAATACTATGTTGTAATTTGCCAATACATGTCCATTTGTACGAGATCTATCGCCTGAGATGGGTGTCATCGCAGAGCTGCGGAACGGATCACCACTATAGTAAAATCCTGATCGATCCTGTATCAGCTCAGAAACACAGCCGCACACGGTCAGAGAGAATGGGGCGGGGTTGAGCGTACTGGGCGCATTTGTAAATGCATACGAGTTTTATTACTCGAGTAACTGCAGGATTTGGAGAGATTCCTTTTGCAGTTACAGTCCAATTGATGGCACCTTTGAAATGAGCACGAATTCGAGGAAACTTTTCAGCGTGAGTGCTGCCTTTAGGCAATATCGTGTCTTTCCTACGTGAAGTGATTGATTAGCTGCTAATTTTTCTTTTTCGATTATGTACTTATTTTTAGTTGCAGTGTAGTCATGTAGTCGTAAGTTTCCAAAAGTGCATTTCTACCGTATTCAAGCAGCTTTTAATAAATGTATTTGGTCATAATATCGTTTAATTGTTTCGGGTGTCATTCGTCAATGTTGTTAACCGGTTGACTGCACTGAAACAGAAGAGTCAACTGGTCAGTAGCAGTGACGAATGATTTCTTAGAGCGGTCTTAACAAGCAGAATTTGGGGGCGTAGAGAGGGCCAATACCAGGGCGTTCCGGCTCAAACGCGCGAGCGACATGGGCGAAAACGGGGCTCTTCGCTCGTTTCTTGCGTCGCCCCCCGCTCGTTCGGAACTCTGCTAGCCAGATTCTTGCCCCTGGAATAGTCTGAGTACGGAGGGAAACAGAAACATGTGCGCAGGAGGCGGTTCTATCCCCCCTCTCCTTTCCTCCCCCTCCCGCTCATTGAAAGGAGTGATCGGGGGGGGGGGTCGTTGGGGAAGAGTGGGATCGCTTTCGGATAGGAAGTAATTCGCAGAAAGAGCGGTGGAGCGTCAAAAGTGAGCCAATTTTTTTTCTTACCACCACGTTTGGCCTTCTCAGGAGCCCCTATCGTGCGAGAGCTCTACGAGCCAAAAGGTCATATTTTTGCCAAAGTATAAACGGGTCACCTCTTTACCCACCATCTTGATTAAGAGTTTGGGAACACGTTGTTGCAAAACGCACTAAGGAGAAACATGAACCACTAGAAATTCGTCCGTAATTGGGGAAAAGAGTTCAGTATAGGAAAACTAGCACTACGCCTAGATCTCAGGGCAGGTTGAAGGTTTCCAGAAACAGAATGTGACATAGTCTTGATCAGATTTTGTTAGACATGCTGATTTTATGTAGTCCGTTTCAAAAACGACGATAATTAAGTATTCGTGCCCATGATCCGAATTTCCACCTGTCTCTTCGAACACGGCACTATTTCTCGCGTTCTCTCTTTCTTTAATATCTTCGCAACTACATTCCCTGGTGAAACGTACTATAGCAGGGCTCTTTGCGTTTAGAAAACTATCAGTTATTTTCTCTATCAAAGTATGCTCAGTGTAGTCATTTTTACTTTTACTTTTATACAGAAGTGAAGAAATGTTTCCTAAACTCACAGCAATTCCTTTGTGGAAAGTTTCCGCGCCAATAATAGCCGAGAGCATTCTCAAAATCGACGCTCCTTTACCGTACGAAATCGAGTCGAACGCTTCGAAAACCTCGGTGGCCTTATCGATTCTGAATGAAAGTGGGTGGCTCCGAGCGACCGAGTCTCTTGTCAGTCCTTGTGTTACAGCGTCAAGAATGATGTATTCTGGCTGCAAAGAAACGCACGATTCAGAACAGACGGCGACAGTGTCAATTTGTCTGACCTACCATTCTCCACTTACGATCACTGATGACATCAATTCCAAAGAATTCAACCCAAGTGGCGAAACCCTCGTTCAACCACAGGTCGTCCCACCATTTCATCGTTACCAAGTCGCCAAACCACTGAAGAAACAGTACATATGCCTCTATTTCATTTACTCAAAAGCTCCACGAAGCTCGTTCGGGTATTTTCCGCTTAGCCATTTCGGTGAGCAGACAGAGAAGCCGAAGGAAGGTGCCGACATAGCTCACCGCAGGTTCTGAAGGATTGTCTGGGAAGCAAAATGTTGTACGACCTTGACTGTTGTGTTTTTGAGGGGATCTTCAGGGAATTTCCCACGGTCGTGTGCAAGGAGGGGGGGGGGGGGGGAGGGGGGAACGCGCTGTGCGGCTCTCTAGGAGACACAGAGGCTCAGGTTGTGTGCTTCTGTCAGCAGCAGACAACTCGAGTGCCACCCTGTGCCGCGGTCCCGCCCCTTGCACACGGCCGTTTGGAGTTTCCTGTAGAGCGTAGAATGTTTTATCTATCATTGATCTGTTGTGATCAACTCTGGAATATTCCGGAACCTCATCGCTTCGGGTATATGAACCCCACCATTGTCGCTGTGTATGTATATGTAGTTCGTACTCATACGCCTGTGCACTATTCTGGTTTTTTAAATGAACTATTCATCTACGACTATCGGGCAGCTACATACAACACAAAAGGACAAGGGAGGGCGTGGTTGGTATCTCGCATTTCATCATTGTCTTACAGCTCCGGGTTCACTACATCAAACTTGGGTAATTATAGATTCGCTCAAGAACATAAAAGTTGAGCAAGGACACGTGTAGGAGTCCGTGTGAGAAAGTGTACTTCAAATATGCTGATGAAAGAAAATGACAGGTTTACCAGCCAGAACATGGCAGCTTCTCCCTCCTCACTCCTATAAGAGTACAAAAAATCCCACCATTGCATTATGGCATCGAATTTGAGCGTGGAGTATTATATAAGAAATGGGCGGTGAGCCAGAGCTCTGCAATTCACTCATTGAACGTATTGGCCAGTTGTCAAGCTCCCCAGGAGTAGCGCTTCACCCCCTAAAATCCGGTTCACTTGTATGTAAGCGGGAGCAATGCCACAGATGATTCATTAAGAATCACGTGCATAATAAATTTCACATCTTATATAATAAAGTCTTTTCCTTGCAAAAAAACTGTTATGCGTTCTCGTCATTATATAGCATAGGCGTGCGGACAAGGGAAAAGTAATTTTCTGTGCAGCTGGACTTACCTGGTGACCCAGCTCGTGCGCGACAACGAGCGCAACCCTTTGTTTGTTCATTGGCCCGTACAGTTTTTCATCGTAGAGAAGTGAGTTCTCTCTGAAAAAAAAACAGTGAGCTATCCGTCTGTGGCGACGGTTTCTTCTTTCCTTTTTTTGTAAAACAGACCTGTAGGTAATCAGACCCCAGTTTTCCATAGCGCCGGCAGAGAAATCAGGAAGAGCAACCATATCTAAATAGACAAATAACAAATAATCCTATATGACATGCAAGAACTTGCACGTCATGTAGGAAATACGCGGATGGGAAATGAAGAAAAATTATACATATATGTAGACATCCTGGAGCTATCACTGCTAGTCTAGAATTTTCACATCAGGGCCGGTTGAGGGGGGGGGGGGTTCAGATATAATCTACGGTGACACTTACTGACTCCACCCAAGCTCATGCTTTGAATCAGCGGTATTCTCATTGATAGTGCAGCAAACAAACTGTTTTCTGGTCATGATTTCTGCGTGAGCGTCGCGAATGTGAAGATGGACTCTTCTAACCGTAACTAAGGATAATAGGGTTGTCCAGAGATTATGATTATATCCTACAGGTTGGCAGAAAAGGGAGGCTTCTTGACCGAGTACAAAAGAGGCGAGAAACAGGAGCCAGCGAGCTTTGGCAAGCTTTGAAGGGGGAGAAAAGACATTAAGAAGCGAGGCGGCCGCACTAATGAACAACAACGTTCTGCATCTCTATGTACCTTGGAACCTCATACTGCTGCAGCTGTCACCAAATATTTTCAAAATTTCTTCAAATGCCTTGATCGCACCAACTAATTGGAGTCATGAATTCCCCGCCCCCTTTTTTCGAAAACTGCGTAGTTTTTTTGGTTTCAGGACCGATGGTTTACATTTTGGGACCTTGCAAGCTGGCGGAATGAGTTCAATAGATGATGAGGAGCAATTAGAATTATTCGGAGAGTTCGGAATTTCGTCCACTACAAAAATTGTAGATTTTCAAGATACGCCGTCAATTTTCAGCTCACTGGACCAAACCAAATTGTTGCATTCACATCAGCGTAACCCGAATTAACCCGAATTAGTGGGCGGGGTCAAGGCAATTAAAGAAATTTCCGAAGTATTTGGCAACACATGTATATATTTGAGATTCATCACGCTGTCGATTTGATGCCCAGCGTTAGATGCGGTGGTGAGGATAAGCTGGTGGCCGAAGACATTAAGGCGTGCGGATAGCCTCTTTACGTTGCCGATTCTCGCGTTACATGAGGGAAGCTGGAGCCCCAGCACCAAACTTCGAAGACTATCCTACTGCACAAGAAAGGCGACAAGGAGGATATCAACAATTACAGGCAAACAACTTTGCCTCCTGTTCTATATAAGATCTTGACACGCTGTCTCCTAGCAAGAATTTGGAACCCTAGAAGAAGCACAAGCTGCTGAGCAAGCCGGATTTCGATCAGGCAGGTCTGCATCTGAACACAGCAAAGACAAGGGTGATGAGAATCGTTTCGCGGATCCTTCAATAATCCTTGGCTAGAGCAAAAATTGAAAACACGGACGAACACGTATACCTAGGACAGCTGATCAATATGGTAACAACCTTAGACCAGAGATAACCAGGGGAAAGAGAGCTGCTTGGGCCGCATACAACAGTATTAAGCCAGCTGTGTCTCAGATGAAGAACTCGAAACTGGAGGCCGAGCTGTTCAATACTACCGTTATCCAAGCCCTCTGTTATGGAAGTGAAACCTGGGCGTTCACAAAGGCGCTTGAAAAGCAGCTGAAGACCACACAATTATCAATAGTACGATATGGATATGGATTAACGCTGCATAGACAACATAGTCAAGGCATGCACAACGCTGACATCCGACGCCCTTCCAAAGTCGCTGACGCTCTTGAATACACTAACAAGGAAAAACATCGATGGGCCTGGCACGCGGTGAGGAGAAACGATGGCCGATGTAGCAGAGCTGTGATAGAGTGGTATCCCGTGGAGAAAAAACATCCGCTGGGAAGACTTCAGACTAGGTGGAGTGATTCTCTTTCATCCCGACATAACATAACTGATGACAGAAAAAAGTGCTTGGTTCACTGGTCCACGAGAGCCCAAGATAGAAATGACTGGAAGACATGCTACAATCCGCAAAAAGGCCACCGCCACGTTCGAAGAACGGATCAACCAAATAACCAAGTAAGTAAAGTGTTAAAAGTGGTTGGCGTTAATCAATTCCGTCACGTGGGATGCGCCACGCATTCGACTTCATCTGAGCATCGTAAAGGCGTTGAATGCGTATACAGTGATTTGCGGGGTGCATCCGATGTACCAAGTCAGTGATTCATCCTCCCTGACTATCCTGGTACCAATTTACTGACCTCGGGGGGAGGGGGGGATGCCAGGCTTGGTTGGCCTCGGGCGGGATCGAACCATCGAACGTGTGCATGCGCAGCGAGCCTCTTACCACTGCGCCACCAGCGCCCACCAAGTGAGTAAGTAAGTATATATTTGGTAAATGCAAAAGTGTGAGGCGATCAACAAAAGAAAAGATGCAAAACGTAGTTGTTCACTACGTAACCCTTGAAGTTTCAAGAATTTTTTGCTATAAAGAATGTTATCGAAAAATCCCGCAAATCCCGCGAATCTCGCGAAAATTTTCACATTTTACCGAGATTGACTGTTGTTGCACCGAGACGACTGTAGTTGTATTAGTTGAAGAAATGTGACACAAAACAAACAATTTAGCGCTATAGCTCAAATGGTATGCGTTCAACTAAAACTTTGGAGTGAATGTGACGGAAAACGCAATCCCAGGCGAAATTTTTCAAAGTTCACCAGGAAATTTGTCCTCCAATTATTAATTTAACAATAAAAATAAGGAACAAATGCTCTTTTTCTAACTCAAAGTGGCTACGAATGAACAGTCTACAAAATCGTGAAAAATAATCGTGCGAAGATCCTGATGCATTTAAAAAAGGAGAGGAGGACCTATTTCAAGCAATGTTTTTGCACACAGTGGAATCGCAAGCAGCGCTCTGGAAATAACGTTGAAAAATAGTATGAGATGAACAATTATTTAACAAACGGATGAACGTATGAAAAAAAAGAGAAGGTGAAGACACTATAAATGAAAGAGCAAAGACTCTAACCTTGCTTCGCCAAAGGAAACTTGAAATCGAAGAGTTTCTCGTAGAATTCTAGACACTTGATTCCAGCGTAGAGTGCGTACTGCGTCATGTTCTTCGCATCCGGTCTGGACCATATCCGGAACTGAATAATTCTGAATTAATGGCAAACTGAAAAAAACCCAACGGTGAAACAGTGTCTGCTAAGCACTGCAGTTCCGTAAAGTGGGCGGGGAAGGGGTGGGAAAAAATTGGGGTCTCCGCCGCTTTTGGGAGCCCAGACGGAAAATAAATTCATTAAAGATGTTAATCATTTAATGGACGATTCATAAAAGTTATATGAAAATTAAATCATTGTACACAAAAAAAAACGATAATAAAAACAATTAATAGGCTTTTACAAGATTTTCATTCACTGCACAAAGAAGTTCCGAAAATTCGGCGAACCATTCTCGACGAGAAGTGGCGCCCCTCCCCCCTCCTCCCCACCGCATCCCTCTTCCGCCACTGGAGCATTGGTAAAGATATGCAAAATAGGTCAGAGTAAGGATAGAAATCTAAGTAGACGATTCTATACGGTCAATTCGAATACGTTAAGCTGAAAGATCAACAATGAGCTCTTGGTCAGGTTGGTCAATGAAGCAGACAAAGCAGGACCTGGATGCATCATTGAGATTACCCAGGGTAAACATGTTGACGCCCATGCTAACAATGGGCAACCCTGTGTGATGTTGCTACGTTTACCCCAGGCCGCCCCAACGCCGCATGCGACTCTCGGGATGTCGTTTCCACGAACCATGATGATTCCCTCAGTACAGGCTTACTTACCCAAAATAATGTTTGCGCCCTCTCAACTTTAGTAAGCACATGTACAGGGTGCGTGAAAAATATTGACCGCTTGAAATGGCTCGTAAAAACCTCAGTATTTCGTATATATGTGACGAGTTTCTTCACAGCATATAGAAAACAATATGGCGAACAATATGAGACTGTGTCCGTCTAATTTTATCTTCACTCTTGAGAGCAGCTCTAAGGAAAACACAAGGAAAGACATAAGTGATGCGCCGTAGGGACCGTCGTGGATTTCATCCTTTGTTTCTTCTGAACGATCCACATGCGACTCCGTACTGCGGTCCGGTGTAGCACATGCATGCTCCTTCACAGTGCACCAGTGGTACGATCCAATGATTTGAAACTGGAGGAGTAAGGTGAGAAGCAACTTGAAACTGAATGACTCAAGAATGGTTCCTAGTGCAAAACTCCTTCGCTGTCTTTACTTTGTGAGCTAGAGAAAAATCTTCTCAGGAAAGGAATGGCCCACTTGTAGACCTATAATTGATCCTACGGGCAGTGCGCTTCCGGTGAGTACCATTTTTGGCCGCATGCTGATTTTGGCGCTAGAACCACAGATAATGATAGTAACCTATTCTGCGCCGTTAACAAATACGGAAACAAAGTCTAGTCATCGCACAGGCAGGAGTAGCTGATGCTTTTCATTAGTGGATTCGTTGGTGGCTTAGCATATGCTGTTTCTTAGCACTGTTCCATTCCACCAAAGCTTCTCAGAAAAAACTCTGGATCAAGTCAAAGATGACTACCTGCAACGCCTTAGTGAAGCCCTCTCCCGTCTTGTCTATTGACAACTGGCAAAAATCTAGATAAAACGGACTGAATAAATGTATGTCTTGGTTCTAGATTGTTGTTGAGTTTCTAGGCAACAGAGCGGTCACACTTGGTCTTCTATCCAATTTCGATTTTCTATGTTATTCATGTGTCACAAAAGGCGGTCAATACTTTTCACGCACCCTGTAAGTGTAGGTAAATGTAAGGAAGCCAAAATCTATCCACATATCAAGCAATTAGTTATTAACGTAAACATCATTTCGAGACACCCTGCATTTCATACTTATCACATTCTCTACGTTGTTCTCCATGAAAAAAGAAATGGAAAAGAAGCCCCAAGAAGCTAATTATCAGTTCATCCTACCAGCACGCCAGACTTGGTTTTGCCTTCGATGTACTCAAACTCGTTGACCATGATCGCTAGCAGATACGAGGACATACGTGGAGTTTGTGTGAACTTGGTGGTAATCCAGTCACCATTCTCTTGCCTAGAACATATAATCCAATGACGATTCATCACAGAAGTTCTATGAAAAATATCATAAACGTGTCATTCGGCTTTTATAAATATTGGAACAGCTCGAATTTTTATTTATTTATTTATACGTGGTATTTCCACGCAATTTGAATACTTTCCAACAAAAAAGATGTAAAACAACATAAAACGCAATACAAACAAGTTAATCAAATCAGAGGCAAACAATAGGTGTATTTGAATATGAGATTACGAGCAGAAGCCGGAGGAATATTGGAATAGTTATACCCATGCGGCATGATCCACAGTTTCCTAGCAAAACTATTTTGGACAGCTTCAAGTCTCGAAATGGAGCGCTTGGATCTAGGACTAAACACTGTAGTACCATATTCAAGAATGGGGCGCACATAAGATTTATATGCTGGCAGAAGATGAGTCGATGAGTTAGTTGTCAAGGATCTAAAAATATTATGTACAGTTTTGTCTGCTTTCGTTGCTATCAAGTTGCAATGATCATCAAAGCTGAGCTTCTTATTCAAAGTGAAGTGTATCTCGCTACAGCTCCTCAGAATTTTCACCAGCGCAGCGACCACCTCCCCGTACCTGCCTCTGCTATGCTTTCAGATTTAAAGGATGAACTGGATGAAGTAGTGAGGTTATTAAATGTGTATGCAGCCTATACATTAAGTTGTGGAGGAATCTGATGTACCAAGTCAGCGCTGCAACCTCGTGGACTCCTCTGGATCTAATTTACCGGGCTCGGGAGGATGGACAAGTTGGTTAGGTCGGGAAGGGTTAGAACCAACCCCTCCGACCGCGCAAACGACAGCTGGCCTATTTCCACCGCACTACATGCGCCCAAGAAAGGACAACGTGATTTGAAGCCAAGCACTTCAGTTCCGGTTATCGTACCCAGAAAAAATAGAAAGAATCAAGAAAGAAAAAAATTCGCTCAAATTCTGCCTGTGGTTGTTGTTTCGCCACGAGAAAAACGCTCAATCTGCACAGTAACGCTATTTTACAGCAGTTACCGTAGGGAAGTGGGGATGCGGTATCTAACCAAATCTTCTTTTAATTTGCTAAGTAGGCTAATTTATAACCCAAGCACGATTATCATGCCATCTGAGCACTGTTTACCATGTCATTTAACTATCCTATCTAAGCGGACATTTTCTTCCCGTTTCTCACAGTTAAAACAGTTATAGCAGTTAAATCATGGTATCGCACAAAAATCGCGACAAAGTTCAAAATTGCTGGGATAAACGCGAATCACAGGAGAATTCCGGGAGGGATTTCCCGCAGCTGTGATGTAGTGAAGTGGAATAGTCTCTGATCCAGTTATTATGGGGCTTTCCATACAAGTGTTCGGGACACCACTTATAATTGAACCGTGTGTCCTAGATTCAAGCTTACGACTTAACAGGATCACTTGATTAAGAACTCAGAAGAGAAGTGAAAGGATGCTTGTATCGCATATAAGTAACTCCAAAGAGGCAGTAAGTGTTGAATGGTGTAGAAATCTGTAGTCATTAATTTAATGAGTACCACCAAAGTAGCGTAGGGCATTCCGCTTCCCCACTGCTGTTCATTTAGTATCATATACGTATATTATATATACTCATATGCCTTATGTACTATATGGGTACAGGAAGCGAACAACCAACCTTCCACCTTCAAGCTCAATCCCGTTCGAGATGGCATTAGTTCCTTTCGGATGGATGACCGTAACATTCCATGTTGCTTTGAGATGGGGTTCATCAAAGCAAGGTAAAAATCCGCGAGCATCAGTCGGCTCTAGCTGGGTGACAGCAGCAACTCTGCACAAAAATTTGACACAGGTACTCTTGAAAAAATACAGCCACAAACAATGAAGTGTAGAGCGAAACCTACTTCTTCGTGCCGTCCTTTTCGTGGTAAGTAGTCTGATACAGACCTCCTAATTTGTTGCTGATAATTCCAGTGTAAATCAACTAGAAAAGAGCTCATTTGAAGAAAAGGGTCCTTCAGGAAAATTGAAGAATATTACTTCTCTGCGAAAGAAAACTGTCAGATGTATTACCCTCAGTTTTGCCTCTTTTCCTCTCTCTACTGGTTTCGCAAGCACGATATCAACCTTTTCCAGTTTTGGTAGTGGTTCCACTTTCTCGATTTCGATCTTTTCGTTGCCCTGGAAAGATTCAGGAATTAAACCAACAATTTCTACCTCTTCATCCACTAGCCATCTAATCCTAAGAGGGTTCGCGTCCCAAAGCGCTTTCCCATCTGAAGAGAAGGAAGGGAATTTAGACAGCAAAAGGGATCACCCTAATTTCACGGGTTACTAAGTCCCAGGATAATTCAATGGGCGATGCTCGCTATATACACTACACCACCTGCAATGTGGCCCTCTGATTTTCTACGTATCCGCGTATTTTATTGATATCACCTGCATCTATCTCGTTTTTGTTCTCCTTAAGGGTAATTTATACCAGCTGCGTGCGTCAGTCGCGCATCAGTCGCACGCATCCATTTACAAGGAATTTTCCATGAAGACCGGTCAACAAGGAATGTACATCCTCAATGAAAAGAACGTGCGGCCGCCGCGAGGCCCTAGTCGCGTGCGTCGAGCTGCGACTGCGATGCGACTGCTATGCGACTGGCCCCTATTCTTCATCATATAGACGCACGCGCGTCAGTCGCACGCATCCAGTGAAAACTGCTCTTTATTCTAACGCTGTTCTAACCTGTTGAAACAGATATCAAAGCGCCTATTGGTAGACTCCCTTCATGAACATCAATAATCATAACCAACTCACCACATAAAATGTGCTCTTCTCCTTGTTTATTTTGATATCCCTCAAGTTGAGCACAATTTTCTTCACAGTTTCGATGATCTTCAGCGTTATCTCGACGTCACCATCAAATGTGAAATCCTTTTCGTGCGGGAAATCAACATAGTTAGGAAGGTATACTTTTACCTTCATATCATAATGCACTGAAATCATGAAAAGATAAGAGAAAAGAGGGAGTGTCTACGGGTGGATTTTGTTTGCAGTTGCGACCGCAGTAGTTGGTTCGATTGGAGACAGCGGCGAAACATGGAAATGGAAGGGATCACATCCCATACATTTCAAACACACAGAAAAAGGTGTGAAAATATTAGGGTGGTACGAAGGTCTTGACCCGATTTTTTTTTTGAAAGTTCCAGAGTTTTTGGTTTGATTGTAGGTCGGTACCCATGACCTACATGTGGTACTTGTAGACCACTCTCGGCACTTCTCCATAATAGGTGTATATAGCCGGGCTTGCCTTTATTAATATTAATCCCGATATCAATTCCACAAGAGCACCTCCGAGCCAGAATCAGTTTTTCTTTCTCTTCCCGCATCGAAAGAAGTTTCTGGAAGGCCTGATTTCCTGATTACTGGAGATGAGAGTTGGATCCCCTACGATTCTAACACAGATCGTGCCATGTGGCTCTCTCGAGGCGAAGACCCGCCAAATCGCACTTCCCACTCAAAGAAGTGTTCCAGAAAGTCGCGGACGCTATTCGAGAAAAACGGCACAGGCGAAATTCGTACAACTATTCCACGATGATAGATGAAAGAACCCCGTGAAAAATTGAAGGAGCTGGACTCGAACATGGTTCCCCACTCACCCTAGTCTGCTAACATTGCCCCTCCCCCTCAGAACAACTTATTTCACTTTTTTAAGGCATACCTAGCTAACAAAAAAAAATCGCCAATACTGAAGATGTTGAAGGGACGGTCGGCGATTTCTATGATTCTCAGTCTCTCCAGTTCTGGAAGAGGGGGATCACTAACCTGCCCCCTGCAGTGACTGACTATAGTGACTATCCTTGTTGTTTGTTCTATTTTAAAGCACAGGTGAAGATTTATATTTATCTTTCATTGAACGACTAACGTTTCGGCGTAGTCACCTTCGTGAGAGCCTGGAAAAGTCAAGAAACATGATTTATCCTCAAACACCTCATCATATGCAAAGGACCTAATCCAACTAGCCGGATAGGACCAGAACAGCAACAAAGCAGAGAATAACCGCTCATATTGAGCCGCAATGCCGTTACAGTTTTTCTTTCTCTTCCCGCATCGAAAGAAGTTTCTGGAAGGCCTGATTTCCTGATTACTGGAGATGAGAGTTGGATCCCCTACGATTCTAACACAGATCGTGCCATGTGGCTCTCTCGAGGCGAAGACCCGCCAAATCGCACTTCCCACTCAAAGAAGTGTTCCAGAAAGTCGCGGACGCTATTCGAGAAAAACGGCACAGGCGAAATTCGTACAACTATTCCACGATGATAGATGAAAGAACCCCGTGAAAAATTGAAGGAGCTGGACTCGAACATGGTTCCCCACTCACCCTAGTCTGCTAACATTGCCCCTCCCCCTCAGAACAACTTATTTCACTTTTTTAAGGCATACCTAGCTAACAAAAAAAAATCGCCAATACTGAAGATGTTGAAGGGACGGTCGGCGATTTCTATGATTCTCAGTCTCTCCAGTTCTGGAAGAGGGGGATCACTAACCTGCCCCCTGCAGTGACTGACTATAGTGACTATCCTTGTTGTTTGTTCTATTTTAAAGCACAGGTGAAGATTTATATTTATCTTTCATTGAACGACTAACGTTTCGGCGTAGTCACCTTCGTGAGAGCCTGGAAAAGTCAAGAAACATGATTTATCCTCAAACACCTCATCATATGCAAAGGACCTAATCCAACTAGCCGGATAGGACCAGAACAGCAACAAAGCAGAGAATAACCGCTCATATTGAGCCGCAATGCCGTTACAGTTGTAGACATCTCACCTAGTAGTCTCAAAGAGCAGCTAGTACGAAACCGAGCTCACCGCCGCATGTGTTTAACTTGCAGTTCATGTGGGGAGCAGCATACATATTGGGGAAACACGGCGATCATTGTTTGTGCGGATCAATGAACATTTAGAGGGGCTCAACAAATCTGGATATTCCACGTCGTTAGGAACCCAACGTGTGTTACTTCACAACGGTTCTCTGCTCATATGAGCGTAACGATCTCATCGCGGGAACGCGGAATCCTGGCTTGCAAGACGTCGGAATCATTTTGGACTCCAAAAATGAACGGGAAAAAGGAGTGCATTGCTACAAAAACTATCAGAACCTATGAGGGATTCGATCTACGTTGGCGGGGCGGGGTAGGGAACTTAAACATCCTAAGCGGAGCATTTCTCTTGCTAGATGGTCCTCTATTCCGTCGGCATTATGGCTGTCAAGGCGACCATAACGGTGATACTCTACTCTGGTCCTCTGTTCTGGTCCTATCCGGCTCGTTGAGTTAGGTTCTGTAGATGTGTTGAGATGTTTGAGGGGTAAATCATACTTGTTTTTTGACTTCTCCGCTCTCACGAAGGCGATCACGCCGAAACGTCAGCCATCTGATAAAGGTCAATACAAATGTTGACCTGTGCTCAAAATAGCCCACATAACTAGGATTCAATATGCCAAGGTTCGAAGAAAGTCGAACCTTTATTCTATGGTGAGCATATTGTTGAGTAAACTCTATTATATGCTGAATAAAAAAATGAGGCAGGAAAAATGTCAAACGGCTCAATACTCCTTTCCACAATATATTAGGTTGAGGAATTATAAATGTCCGCTGCATTCGTTTTACCTTCCTCCTTTTTGGCATTGCATGTGTATTTATGTGAAAGAGTGCTTCATGGCGCTTCAGGAAATATATGATTTGTTTGGTATCCTCCAATTTTTTACTTTTGAATAATTATTTTTAACTGATAGCGCGCCTATTCAAAGCGGACATAGTAAGTGCGCGAGCCGCCATTGGAAGAATCCGTCTCTGCCGTGTAAAGAGTCGCGATTCTTCGAAACCGTCATAGTGTCAGATAATAGAGGAGTGTGCCTTGAACATGCAGACAAAAGACCATTCCTTCTCAGCGTGCCGGAATAGGACGCACAGCGGCCTATTCCGACACGTAAATCCGATTGTCACGAATGGAAGGTGACACTATGTTTGAGGTAAGGTATTAAAGGAACGCCCCATTCAAGGATGATGATCAGTAGTCATAAGTCTAGTGCTGATCCCTCTGCGCAATATTAGGACCGCCTGGACCAAGAACTCCATCGCCTTGGTATCAGAACAGCTGCTACAAAACTTATCCACGACATGGTCAGAACGACACATCGTGAAAGTGACCTAGAAGAGAACCAAAAAATAAGGATGGGATGCCCTACCCCACTCGCCTCCTCCAGGATTGGCACTATCAGACTGGCACCTGTATCTGGCGATGCAGCGGTCACTGAAGGAGAAGAAACTGCGGTAGAGCTAAAATTTGGGTGGGTCGCTTCGGCGTCTCAAAGCGGTGCGATTTTATCACGGAGGGCACTCGTTCATTTCGTGGAGGAAGTAGAAGAGTCACGTAACAATTTGGGAATTACCCTTGGATGGAGCTCTTGTAATGTTGTCGCGGTAGTGTTTTTAATTTGAAAGTCAAATGGACATTCATAATTCCGCAACCTAATAATAATTTGCAAGCTCAAGCTCTATCATGCGTCCTTGCCGTCTTCATTTTACAAGTGCTTCACCCATTCGAGATGTCACACTATGCAATGAAGTTTTATAAAAGGTGAAGTAAGTAAAAGAGAAATGATTCGCAAGGAAAACCTGATACAGAAGTGAAAACCTTTACCACTCACATGGTTCAACACTAGTTGGCAGACGCAGTTCAGCCGCAGATGGTGAGTTGTCTTCCTCCTTCTGAGTACTGTTACCATCGCTGCTAAATAAGGAGAATCAACACGGAGTAAATTCCCCTCTATTTCCTTTTTTTTTCTCCTGAGTTAATACAACAACATGAAAATTCTTTCCATGTTAAACATGTGTTGGTGGGCTCCTTTGAATGTTGCCATTGTAGTTCTATGAGTGCAGGAGGAAACATACTTTTATGATTAGTTTTAGTATAAGGTTCATGCACGAAACAAAAACTGAACAGACCACAAAATTTCAATATTACTTTAGAATTTATAAGTGTTTTTCTCAGTAGACCCCGTTTCAGGCGCAAGGGCAGGTACGTGAATTATATTTGAGGCATCGGATCATATGAGTTTTGGTGCGGTACAATTGAAGTCATTTCTAACGGGAACTCTACGACAAGTTCATCATACTATGAGCATAATATGAGCCGCCTTTAGAAGGTGATGTGATGAATCAATAGCAGTTTTAACTTCAGAAGGTAGAAGAACTGCTTATGGAAGACATCATTTCTTCAAATCTCGAAAAATATGTATTTCATGAAAACAATTACTTATTCTTGTATTCGTCTATAATCTACAACGCTCGCAAGGCATTTGTCAAATTCCAAACTTACTCTTGTTTTCGTGAAGTATCGTAGGCGTTCCTTGTGAGGAAATACGTCAGAAGAAATGTGACGACAACGGCAAGAATAACAGCAAGAATAGAGACTATTAGATTGAGACTGTTGCACTCCACCACCGTCTTCTTCCCCCAATTCGCACCCATCTGACAAGAATGATTAAAGAAGGACTAAGACTGCGAGTCGAAGAGTGAATGGTAGCAATTCGTTCGTGGAAACAGATGGATAAGAGCAGATATTGTTGGACAACTACAGAGAATGATGAGCTGCCAAGGATTGACCTATACATCGAGCTAGTATTGAAACGTCACGCAGGTCTACAGGTCAGCATCTGCTTGCCATTTCACTAGCTTCGTCCTTCGCTTCTTTGACATGAAATTTGCAGGACTCCAAACTCAGCTGTTTTGATTTAGGCAGGACCTACTTTTTTCTTACAACAACGTCTGTTGAGCCACTACAACGCACACACACATCCAGATTTTCGCAGAAGTTTTATCCATAAAAATTGCATTCTGCATACCACCATAAAAAGGATGCGCCGACTTTCTCAGATGCAAGAGAACCGCTCCCAATTTTGTCATCCCGCTTCGCTCTTTTGCCATGAAATTTGCAGGACTTATAGACCAGATGCGGCTGATTGCGTCAACAATGTGATTTCAGGGGAAAGCTCACTACAAAGAGCGCACATCCAGAGCAGCCTGCAAGGAGCAGGCTAAGGGACATCGAATCTACGGCTTGCGTACTTTAATCCTCTGCCTAATTTATTCAACTTTTTGGAATGAGTTTTAAAAATGGTTATCAAAGCTCTATTCATTTTTATGAGGGAAAATTATAGAGGTAGAGATGTTAATTGAGATTTATAAGAAAAGTTCAACTCCTCGTTTTACAGTGAAAATGAAGATGCATCGAACAAAATCCAGCTTAGCCCTCAATGAGAAAGGAACATCAAAGTAGTTTGGCTTATTGCGCTGCACATGCATGTGAGAGAAAGCGTGCAGTGCAAGGGTTGCACCAGAAATTCCAAAACCTAAATAGTGACGCCTAGAACAGGAAAAACTGTCCATACACGGCAATCGCTAGATAAGACCTCGTATTTGCGTTCATGCTTCACACATCCATCAACAACAGCTTAAAACACAAGCGGAGGGCACACACACCCAAAGGATGCTAGTATAAAATTGTTTTGTTAACTGGACAACGATATAGTAAACCAACAAGTGAATTACGAGAGAATAGCTCCTTTGAATGCAGCACCCACAGAAATTTTCATGTCTGTCATTTTGACCGTTTCGGATACTTCGCAGTTGTCCCACTAATACTATGCTACAAAAATTGCACCGTCGTAGAAATCAGCATTCTCAAGATATAGAGAGATTAAATATGCGTTGTCGATAAGTTAGGTTGAGTTCTAGCATGAATTGAATGGTGTATTCGTTTGCAATCGCAGCAATTGCTTTTTTTCCAACCACTTTTCATTTCAGGCCCATGCAACTCGGCCATTCTTTGTAAGCGGACTAAACTGGTGGCAATTAAAACTTCCTTTTTCGTAGGATCTGACAAAACTGAACACAGCAGTCGTTTTCGCGATTTTCAACTCCAAGGACCAAGAATCTTTCGTAGAAGAACAAAAGAGGAATTTCGCGAACCAGCATGGCGAAACTGAGAGGTGGAATATTACCCATTGAATGGCCACCGAAAGAAAAACAGGCCGACGTGATTTCCATGAAAGGCCGAAGTAACAAAATAAAACGGAAAGCAATTCTGCTGCCGTATCAATTGCTTCTGCAACCAACAATAAGCATTGGAGAAGAGATGATTGCCACTGCCCTTCGACGAAGACGAAGAAAATCTTCTGAAGTTCTGCACGAGGAATTTTTATGGGCTTCCCCAAGGTTTTGGACTTTCTTTTGTTCTGTTTGAAGTTTTCCGCTGGAGCTGCGCAGTTATACGTGCATATGTTAAACATTCTCATGTTCTTCAGTAATTACCTCGCACATCTATAACTATAGCGGTAAGTATTAACTGATTATGCAAAAAGACTCGGAAAATTGATAATTCTGATCGCCCGTGTTTGAGAATGGGGAAGGCACAGGAGGCCAGGAAGAGGGAAAAACGAAAGGACGAGCAATGACAGTTCGCACAGAACCAAAAAGGCACAAAACGATTAGCTTATACTATTTTTTGATTTTTCAGATTTGTATAGCATTCCCTCACGGCTAATGGCTTCCGGGGAAGACCGTACTCCTATCCAATTCCGTAGAGTGGCAGGAATAAGACGAAAATTAGGTATATTTCTTATTCTTTTTCCTTGTCTGCTATTCCAGGTTGCTATGTTGAAAAATCGTTCATAATCAACTTTACCTTCTGGGGAATCATCTTCTTCAGAGATCTGAAAGTGGCCTTATTGGTTTCGTTCGTGCAGTGCACGAACAATCGTCCAATCTTACTCGAGACTGAGGTTTGAACCTGTCAGAGTAGAGTTTCCACGCTCTGCAGAAGCGTCCGTAGGCCCCGAAATCGTTAGTGGGCGAGTGGTTGATAGTCAACGCAGGATGTTATTTGATCTGCAGCTATAGCTGGTAGCTCATATAAAAAAGAAAGAAGGTTGCTTATTGATGATGGGCATTTATCCCTCCTGCTCATCCCCGAATATCTGGTAGAGATCTAGGCCGCTTCTGAACATTTCTCGTCAGAATGCTCTCTTAGTACGTTAGTGCACTTAGGATCATAATCATTAGACTCGTGCGTTTGAACCTGACGGTCATTAGGGAACAGATGACTACTGAGAGGTGATGTCGACTTTTTGCTGGAGAATCTTGAGAGGTGAAGCAGTGAAATACATCTTTCTCGATGCTTCAGCAGAACGCTTCAGAATTTTTTTCGCGTGCAATGTCCTCGCGACTGCTCTCACTCGGAATCCTCGCGCATTGCGCGAGACCCTGGCGTTTTCTACACCTCTACTGCTCAAAGTCAGTCTAGGCTCCGCTGCCATGCAAGCTAGAAGCCTCAATTAAGGAATCCAGATGTACAGCACCATGTCCATTACATAGATGGGTGAGAAGGAGAAGACTCTCTCCACGCTTGCAAGTCTAGAGAAGCTAGATCTTTGGTCGATATTCTAGTTTTGTAGGCAGTCGTTCACGGTATATATTCGTTTTAGTGGCCCTGTAGCAAAACATGAGATCCCAAACATTCGGAAAACGACCTACTCACTAGAGGCATCATAATTGGGGGTGCCATAGGGACCTGCTTTATAGCTGACTACGTGAGATCATTTTCATAAGAAAATAGCGTGAGCCGACGGGAATTATCTAGATTCGTATAGCTTCAGGCACTTGCAAGGTTGAACCGGGAACTGCGTTTAAGATACAGCGCTCAAATTCTTCCCAGCAAGTGCTACTGGAGGAGTGAGTGTGAACAGGAAATGAGAGTCGAGAATACAGATAGTATTTATCGTTATGCCTGCGATTGTTTATAAAATGGCAAGGATGTGAGTGTTGACGAAATCAACATCTCCGTAACGATAAATATGAACTAAATAAGAATGAGGTGAATTCATTCTCAAAAAGTATCCAAGTTGAAAGTCTAGTTGGAGCAACAAAGTAAGACAAAATATAAAACGATAGTGAATAGTAACCCAACTTTGTGTGAAATATTCTTAGAAAAATTGGTGCAGTGCACAATTTCCTGAATTTAAAATTTTTGGCTACTGCCAAAGGGCCCGGCGAAAATGCAAAAAAAAGTGCAAGTGAATGTTGATAGAGACCGCCAGGCAGTGACACTGAGAGCGCAACTAATATCGCGTACGTGACTCGTTGAACTCAAGGAATGTCAGTAAGGTGACTGTGGCACTGAAACTAGTGACAACGGATACGGTTTTATATTTTACTGCAATTAAAAAATTTCTTATCAATTCGATGACACCACAACTATTTCATTGAACTGATAATAGGGAGCAGAGCCCACCATGGATTAGCACCTTGGTATAGAAGAAGGAGAAGCTCATTTTTCTGTTGCAATCACACTGTAGAAGCAGTGGTGCGATGTATTGGAACGTGAAAATTACGTAACGTAAGAATGAAGAAAAGAGTGAATGTAGGAAACAATGGACGCGCGAGCGTGTTAAATAGTGAAAATGGAATCCATACAAAATATATTGGGAACTTGAGCAGCATGTTCGTGCGGTTTCCAATTGGCATAAAAATCACAGATTTTCATCAATCTCAACCAGTAATTTATGCAGCTCATTCCCTCTCCTACTACTTGAGAAGCAGCTCCTCTATTCCACATCCGTGAAAAGCCACATGGTTTGGATCCACGTTGTGGTCTTCGGTCTCAACTCTTAAACGGGACTCCAAAAAAAAATGCTTAATAAAGTGAACAGAATAAATGTTTAAGACAATGCATTAGACCTTAGGAGTTGATATGAGTAGGAAACCATTTTGGCGAAATTTGTTCAGAGTGCGTGCTCCCAATGCGAAGGGTCGTATCCTACTTAGTCCTTTCATGCTTTTTCACAAAGCGGATCAGTTGGACCTGGGTGATGCTGGGGCTAACATCTGTTATAATTCTACTTCACGTCTACAGCAAACGCCAAGCGAAAAATCAGCTATTTTTCTATAATACAAGCTGCGCGTTCAGAATAAGAGGCATCATCCAGGCCGAAATTGACCTCTCTGAAGCGAACGTCCTTTATCTCGCTGTATCTTCAGCAGCAAAGTCCTCTCTATAGACGTCGCCGATGTCCCTAGCCTCTTGAGCTGCATCTGATCTAGCGGTACAATACAAGGTGTAGGAGATGAACGTTTTTTTTTGAATTGGAGGGTTATATTCTACGCGAGAGATAACAAGGTAAAGCTTGGAATTGAGAAATTGGTTGTGATACATATTTGTAACGAGCACCTACAAAATCTGTATATATAAGGTGTTACAGAATCTGTGTGTGTGTGTGTGTGTGTGTGTGTGTGTGTGTGTGTGTGTGTGTGTGTGTGTGTGTGTGTGTGTGTGTGTGTGTGTGTGTGTGTGTGTGTGTGTGTGTGTGTGTGTGTGTGTGTGTGTGTGTGTGTGTGTGTGTGTGTGTGTGTGTGTGTGTGTGTGTGTGTGTGTGTGTGTGTGTCCATATCGAAATCGCGAAGGGTTAGCCGGTTGGGACCAAACTTTGCACACATACCTAAAAACGGCCGGCGGAGGTTATACGCTACATTTGGAAAGTATCGATTGATTTCTCGATTATATCGATTTTATTGATTTTTTGGTACTTCTGCTCAAAGACTAGCAAAAACATGCCTATTGGGGTGCATCGATACACTGAACACGAATATAATTAACCATTCTGCTCGACACTATCAATTTATTGACTTTATTGATTTTCCTCTAATTTTGTCCCGCGGGCGGTGAAGACATGGCTACTGGGATCTATCACTACGCTGAACACGAATGTGACAGCCATTTTGTACGACACTATCGATTCACCGGTTTTATTGATTTTTCGGTATTCTTGCCCACGGTTCGGTGAAACCGTGTCTTCTGGATTTTTCGAAAGGTTTAAAGTGGATATGGCAAGCATTTTAGAAGAACTCACCAGTCAAACAACTCCACTTTATTTTTTGAAGGAGGGGGACGGGGTGAAGAAATGTCAATTGAGCTGATCACCAAATGATGAGAGGATTCTTTTGGCTCAACAAATGTTGACAACTTTGAACTTTAAATGGCCTAAAGAAATAGAACATCCGAGCGAAGCCGGGTACACCGTCTAGTTATCTATAAGAAGCAATCAAAAGAACTTCAAGTCAGCAAAAAATCAATTTGAAAAAAGAAAAAACGCGCAAACTTATTGCTCAACCCTCAAGACTTCTTGGAACACCCTTTCGAAAAACTGGTTAGAAAGTGGACTGAGGTCACTGCAACCTTATGCATTGACGGCAAGGATGAGCAGATCATCCGCAGGTACTTCAGGCAGTTTGTCCAGGGCCAGGTGGAAAAATTCTTGTTCGGGCCTGGTGGGTGGTGTCCAGTACCATGGACCGTTAGCTTTATACGTTTTCCGTTCAACGAATAACCTTATTTTTGGAGATTCCGTCTTCCGGGCTGTTGTCTGCTGGGTTTTGGAAAATCCCGTATCAGCTCACCGCTGATTAATAAGTTCTCAAAATTATATTTTTTGCGAAGGCATCAAGAATTGACTCCATATAAGCAGATATAATGCAAAGCTGCCATTTATTCAAAAAAAACTGATCTCAGCCAGGCCGGAACTGTTCGTTGACGGACGATCATGCTAGTCAATAAGTGAGATAAAAAGCTCGCTAAGAACTTCAGTCCAATCTTGCAAATGCTTGCAATCATCTAGTTAAAGAATCGAGTCTTTTTATGTAGAAGTATCAGCGGGTAGAAAATTATATTTGTGAACGGTAGGGTACCTTAGTGCGTAGGGCATCAAAAAAAGGCACTCCTTGAGCATCGTCAACTGAACAGGAATACAAAAAGAACTTTCGGCTGACAAAGCGGTGGGTGTATAATAAAAAAAAGGAGAAACTGTCTCTAACTCCAATCATATCAAAGGAAAGGCAGGCAAGTTAGGTGAAAAATATGTTAATTTTGCTAAATCACAAGGGAGAACGCCACTGCCTCACTTTTCTGGAGGGCGCCTTCACATTGGTAGCATTGAAGGCCCACTTTAGAAGTCTAACTTCTCGATTACATGATATACGTTCCCCACTCGCGCTGCGGCGGCCGCGAGGGGCTAGAGCATAGGCAGGGGGGTGGTGGATGGAGGCAGTACAGGGACCCGTTATTAATGGGGGACGCAGAGAGCGAGAGGACTCGCGGCGCGCGATAGGCCACGGTCGAGGTTGGGTAACGTATCTCGTGCAATCAACTTCTCCGTCCTTAAAATTGTTCTTCTTCTTAGTCACACTCTAGCTGCACAAATAGACACAAAAATGAAATTCGGTACAAAAAAGATTGAAGGAGGAAAATCAGATCGTCAGTGCTTCTGACAAAAGTAGTACGTACGTTGAGAAGTCTAGTAACTGTTGAAAACCTTACCAACTGTCCTCCTAGCATCCTCTGTTCCACGACGATGCTGCGGCAAACCATATGTTGTTAAAAGTGAGGGCAAGTCCACAGTAGTGATATACACCAAGAAGTCGAATAGCTCTTCTAAGCCCTCACCGTGTGAAAAGTCATCGAATCAAGCAAGCATCATAGAACTAATTTATTCAAGGAATTGTTATATTGAATATTTCGCATCAAAGTCGAGTAATCCGGCAATGAAGACTATTATTATTTATTACACAAGCATAGCTCGTGTGAAACTAAAAAAAATCACAAACAAACAGAGCGTACATGGCAACCTCGGTACAGTACCAACAAAAAAAACAAGAAAACAGGAAAAAAATCAGACAATATGTAACACCTCACGGATCAAGACCCTGTTTAAGACTTTTTTGAATGCGTTATAAGAGGCTGGTATAGTGCGCGTTTTCCTTGATTTTTCGAATTCGGGAATAACTCTGTGGACGAAACTGAATCGCCTACAGCTAAGCTTTGGTTTAGAAACGAGAAATTTGGTGGTGCCTCCTCTTGTGTTTGAAGTTCGCAGCGACGATGAAGATGTGAAAAGGCAGCGAAGATGTAGCAGCAGAATTATTCTTTATTTGCATGCCTACGCAAAATACATATTAGGTTGTCGGAAAAGTTTCCCGCCATCTTTGAGCTGCCTTTTCAAATTTATTATTCTTTTCCAACACAAACAATAGTTACACAATATAAGTGGCATCTTTATCGGCAGGAACTCCGGCTGTAGCAAAATGGTTGGTTGGCAGCATCTGGGAGCGAGTGGTTCTATTTTAATTCCACCAAACACTGAGCACTGCTTTCTCCAGATAGATTTCTCGTTTTGTCACTAGAATCGCAGCTTACAAGAGACCAAGCCATCCACGTTTTTTCATTTGATTTGCTTAGAAAGCCCACTTCTCGCTTCTAGTAACCGAGTTGTCGAGCGAAGCAAAAATCTGTGGAAAAGTCAAGAAGTTTAGGCACACATCTCTCAGCACTTGAGGCTTTGGAAGCTCACATCAGGCTGGATACATGAGACGTATTCCCTTGGCCGGTAGTAATCCACCCCGCAAGTTGGTATCAATGTTGCCACCATGATGGCAACGCTGCCTACAAGGTGGCAACTTTGGATGCGAAGTAGGTGTGAGATGCGGCATTCCATTATGGCTGCAAAACCTAGCGACGCTCACAAGATCGAACCCCACTATAGCGCGATCAAAAGCAAGCGACTGAACCACTTGGCCATGTCAACAGGTTGCGATGCGATTGAATCTCAACACAAACACCAACCAGATCAGATTTTGATTGATTTTTGGTATCTCATCTCACAACAGTGTGTATGGTATTGGTAGAGGTGCTGAAATCAACTGTTATTGTACTCAAGCATGTTCATTTCTCCATATTATTAATTTTGCTCCGATTTCCTATCTAGTTTGAGGTCTGTTTGTGCCATCAGGTTAATCTTTGTTCTCGCTAACCCTTGGCAGCATTATCGTAGGTGTCTCTTAACAATACAATATAGTCGGGTGAATCCCCTCGATCTCTGTTGAAGTTCCCGACGAGGTACGACCTCGGACATGCCCCAGGGCATGTCCGACCTGCCGACGGGGAAACCTCTCTCCTTACACACTCTCTCGTCGCACTCGCCTGCTGCCACCTACGTTGCCACCTTGAGGTGGCAGCTTTGGTGGCGCCCAAGGAGATCGCGATCTCGTAGGCAGCTGGAGTTTCCGAATATTTGCGCACGGCTGTTTGAAACAAGGACATCTAAACACTGTACCTGGGGGTAAAACAAGGTCACAGGGATAGTACCCGTGTGAGGTAAAGTTGCAAAATTCAGGAGTTTTTATTGATTGAGGTGCCTCCGCACCGTTCCGGCTGCCACTGATGTCGCACCCTGGTGCCACCGCGAGTTGGCAACTTGCGGGGTGGATTACTACCGGCCCTTGTCTCTCTGAAGCGATGTAGATGAACAGCTATTATGTTATGACAGCATTGAAGTTCCTTCACTAGCTCATGGTCATCACGCCGCGGACTCTCTTCAAACAGCTCCAGGAGGCGCTCTCCAACCTCCTTGACCGGTCGATCAAATGCTAGTCTATCCCAAGCCGAGATCGCCGTCTTCGAACTTGCGGGACCAAATGTTTGCAGTGATGTAAGAGCCGCTGGAGAGGCCTACCTTATGACATATACTTCTTACCTCAGTGCTTTCGTTATCGTGCTTTATGCTTTACTAGCGCCCCTTCGGGACACTAGAAAGTGGGGTGGGGCAGCCACTTAGGCATGTGCAAAATCTCCACACGTGAAAAATGCTTAGAAAATTAGCAAATAAGCAAAATTAATCATTAACTGAGCTCAAATACAAAAACCTTCTTATAAGTTACGTATAAGAGAAGCAGAACAAATCTTCCAATGGGCCCGAACATGAAGTCCTTCTTATGAGTTGAGTATGCGAATGAGAAGTTCGTTCCCCATCGTATGGCGTATTCGTGCGTATTCCTCACTATCGGGCCAACGCAAACGCGTTCTCCATCGGCGGAACTGTATCCTGCCCACATTATTGGACAAAGCGAAATTGTATCCGAGTGTTTTCCACACTACTGGGCCGCAGCGGACTTTCCTCCATCGGTGGATCCGTATTCTGGCGCCATCTTCACACATTAGGCCTGAACCGTATCCTGGTATTCTCCACTTTACTGAGTCACAGCGGACCAGTCCTATGTTGGCGGACCCGTATCCTGGTGTTATCCATACTACTGGGCCACGGCGGGCCCTTCCTCCATCAGAGCGCCCGCATTCTGGCGCCTTCCTCACAGTTAGGGCAAGCCGGATCCGTTCTCCAGGGGCGGGTTCGCATCCTGTCATTCTCAACACTAAAGTGAACCCGTATCCTGGCGTCCCTCACACCACTGGGCCACGGCGGGCCCTTTCTCCATCGGTGGACCCGTATCCTGGTGTCCCCCGCACCATTGGGCCCGCGCGGGCCTTCTCTCCATAGCTGGACCCACGTCATGGCGTTCCCCACAGCACTGGGCCACGGCGGGCCCTTTCTCATCGCTGGACCCGTGTCATTGAGTTCGCCACGGCACTGGGCCACGGTGGGCCCTTTCTTCATCGGTGGACCCGTGTCATGGCGTTCCCCACAGCACTGGGCCACGGCGAGACCTTTCTCCATCGGTGGACCCGTGTCTTCCCCGTTCCTCCATCATGGGCCAGGCGGGCCTTTTCTCCATCGGTGGACCCGTATCTTGGCGTCCCCCGCTCCATTGGGCCCTAGCGGGCCTTTTCTCCATAGCTGGACCCACCTCATGGCGTTCCCCACAGCACTGGGCCACGGCGGGCCCTTTCTCCATCGGTGGACCCGTATCCGTATTTAGTTGATTGGATATACAATGTCATGCCTTCCTATTTAGAGGCGATGCGGCAATAGCACCCACCAGATGAGGCGACCGCGTAGGTCCACCCTCCCGAGCTTCCGAGACGCGGCAGCCCTCATAGCACCCGTCCATCTCTTCCTGCAAGTGCACTCAGCGTCGCATCAGTGGAAGGCTGGTTTTCCTGCTGCGTATATTGTGCAGCCTGAAAGCTCGTAAACACTCCCTCACTCCTATGCGGCGAGACCGCCAGCGAAGGTGATGAAATCACCATCCCGTGCATGCGGGAGAGCCAGCAGTGACGTAATTTCGGGTCCCGAAGCGAACGTGTCTGCGTCCATG
Organism: Ancylostoma caninum; assembly: GCA_037903475.1. Classification (NCBI taxonomy): domain Eukaryota; kingdom Metazoa; phylum Nematoda; class Chromadorea; order Rhabditida; family Ancylostomatidae; genus Ancylostoma; species Ancylostoma caninum. Next base: position 439,679 of record JBAJFG010000190.1, read on the forward strand.
GAAATCGGCCATTTCGCCACACAGTCTGCGCCTCAAGATTGCGGTGTCTATGAGTGCCGCCCCGTATCTCTAACCGCTCTAGCCCCCTTACGGCGCTTTGTTTAATAGATGATTTCTCAAAGCAACAGCAGCCGAACATGCTCCTAGTCAATGACGATTTTTTCGGCCATAACCGTGACGGAACGCGGAGGGAAATTTGGTGCGAAAAGGCTATTGCAGGGCCTTAATATATGTCTTGGAAAGAAAGTTTCGGAGCAGTTGCGAAAAGATTTGCGAGTAGAAGAAGAGAGTGGCGAGAAACTTTTCCGACAACCTAATAGTAGTGATGATGGATTTTGTTGGATACGTTGACGCTGATTGTGATGGGTGAGGCGAAAAAAAGCGAATGATGGCCCCTCCTTTACTTTCATCGAAAAACTGAAGCAAAACGGAGATAGTTGTAGCTTAGAGCGTTCATTGGCAGAGGTTCAGATTGACTAGTCAGGGTAAATCTGCCATCTATGGGAAAGCAGCAAAAATGTGGAGAGGAATAAACTTGCATAATCGATTTTCTGAAAATGTAAAAAAAAGGAATTCAATGAAAACATCTATCAGTGAGCAGAGTTTTCGATAGTGTGACGTTTATTGCTATGACAGTTGCTGCTATAATCCCTCAGCAACATATGACGTTAATTGATACCGTTTTTGACCGTACCTGTATATAGTGTGACAATCCAATAACAGCCGAGTGATGAGAACCTTTATCACCACAGATGACACGTGTTCCGAGCACGCGATACTTTTGTAACCAATATCCTCAAGACTGAGAACAAAGCACGTGTCCGAGTACATACGTGCAGTATCTAACTTCTCACTGTGATTTCTTACAGTTAAATTATTGGTGACGCCCTTCCTTTGACAGTTTTGCCACAGATTGATAACAACCCTTAAGCGTGTACGTAGTTAAAATCTCAGCAGGTGAAAGAAAACGACAGAATCTGACAAATCTACAGATGAGAAAAAAATGATGGAACAGGATCATAAGCCGTTACATTTTGAAGAAACTGTGAGGTTGTCCCAAAGATAATGACCGTTTTTTGAGCTGTGCATTCCAAGTTGCGTAGCACACTTCAAACCCAAGATAATTCTTCGGGATGTGAACTGTTATGTCGGCACTTTCCGCTGGTTTTTGGTAAATTGTAGAATTTATGGAAAGATGCAAGCCGAAATCACTGAAGGCAACAGAGTGCGTAAGGGCAGTGGTCCGCGCACGTCGACTCACATGAATTTCCTGGATCAAAAGCGTTTTCGCTTCAAAGGGATAAGAGCAATTCATACTAGCTGCGTGTGTCATTTGTCGCCGCCAGACGCACGCATCCACTTGCGAAGGATTTTCCATGAAGACTTGTCAACGCGACATGTACACCAGGGATGAGCGGATTGTCCGTACCCGGTTATCCGTTTTACCGTTATCCGTAGGTTTTGGCCTATCCGTTATCCGCACCGTTATCCGGGCTTTTGGCCGAAAATAGCTTCATTTCCCACGTTTCCAACGGAGGATAGCCCCAATTCCAAGAAGTGTCGCTCGATCTAACCCGTTTTAATTTACAGCCTTGTACCAAGGTAGGAGAAGGCATATCCTCCTATATATAAAACATAAAACAGACTTGTAACTGCCCAAAAAGAGATGCTCCTGCTCATTTTTTTGGTCGTCCAATAAAGTCAGGCAACAACCTTCGAACCATCAATTATCAAAACATTGGCTAATGTTAGAAAATAACAACGTTGAAATTCGTGAACTTGCAGCTCACCGATGAGAGGTGCCTCTTCCTCGCAAGGTTCATAACGATTATTCATCAAATTCTACGGTTTCTATCTATTTTTGAGTATATTGATTAGATTGCGTTTAGTCAACGCGCTCATATAAGTCAGTCAGTACTAGAAGGTTTATCAGAACTCCAAAAAAGCTAAATAAAGCAAGGCTTCAGCCTTCCCTTCCCCAATATTCATTTTGTATCTTTATCATTTATAATATTGTATTAGGTTGTTGCAAAATCGATGTCAGATTTTGACAGTCGGCTCTGAATTGCCATACCGCGGTAGACGCCAAACCTGCTTCATCGGTTAAGTAGTAATTTCAATCATCACGCACGTCTTCGTCATGTTCCAGCTGAGGTTTGGTTGAGTTAGGTCAAAAAATCACACTTTTCTGAGCCAGCAAAGTCGACAGAAGTGTTTTCAGCGACGTATTTTTATTTTTTTTTCATTTCCATCCTTCCTCTCAGAGATGCATCCGACTGGTTGGTTTTGTGATTATCTGAATTCTATGGTCACGTTGAGATCCTGAACAGTGCCCTCAGATGAGTTTTGACGTTATCCAATTTGAGTCTGTAACTCTGAGACACATATGTCCAAAATTGACTGACTCGGACCAATATTGGACTAAGACTTTGTTTGACGTCCCCTTGAGCATACGCTTGTAACATTCCCTTTCCTAGCTGCAACGCTGTTACGGCGTTTCAACCCATGTTTCAACTTGAGTTTCAGTTCGAGACGATTTTTGCAAACGACTATATTTCGATTCACCTTTGAAAAAGCCAAGGAAGGTGGATCCTGGAAATGAGAAAGAAAGGACTGAAAGAGAAGAAGACGAGCTTTTGAATATCTACTAGAACTGCGATGGAAACATCATTCTCTACTTCAAAACATTATTCCAAAGCTCGTGGTTCAAAAAACCGACATCGATTTTGCAACAACATAAAACGTGGTGTTTTTTTTTTGGCATCTGAATCACTTATCCGTTATCCGTTATCCGGTCATTTTCGGCCTATCCGTTATCTGCACCGTTATCCGGGTCGCAGAAAATCTCGTATCCGCTCATCCCTGATGTACACCCTTGGGGCAGCACCTGTCGAAATTCTCGACGCGGACTAGAACGCTAGTAGTAGTGTAGTGGTGCACACTGTCAGCACATCACAAATGTATGACGAATATGAAGAATCATGACTTACTGACCTGCAAAGAAATCCGAATTGTAATCGCAAACCTAGCCCCGTGCACGTGTTTTTGAGGCGACGAAGCCCCAACCAACAGTGATCCGTCACATTCAAAAACGCGTTTTCCGCCCGAAAAGACATGTGAGGCGGCATTCCGATTTCGCGAATTTCTCGCATGTGTTGTGCTGTTTCAGTGTTGGATTTGATTTCTAGATCCCTCAAACATCAAGAGCATCAACATCAACACATCAAAACATCAAAGCTAAATCTTAAACGTGAAGGTGTGAACGGGTGCTGCCTTTATTGAAAGGAAAGCGCGGCGCGACGATGTAAATTCGTGCTTCTGAGCTGCGTGAGCAATGCGACATGCCCTATATTTCATCATATAAACACATCACACGCATGCGTCTAGTATAAATTGCCCTATAATCAATTAGGGAAAGGTTCGACCAATACAATGTTTCAAGCAAAAATCCTGTTCTATAATCAAATAGATCCTTTTTTTCTGGTTGGAGGACTAGTACATAACTCCACTGAAATTGCATTTTTCCGGAAACTAGGTCATCTTTTGCCGAAGCTCAGGGCAAACGCTAAAATTGTAACGCGAGGTGTTTGAAGAGCACTATTTCTGAGCTGTTCCAGCTCCTGCGTATAGCTCAAGCGGCACTTCACCAATCAGAGGAAGCTAGCTTTTCCTGCGATGTCAATGTTTGGGTCATATATCCAGACTTGTCTCCGCGTTACAGAGTAGCAGAAACATTTCTGAGACAAAATGTCGGAAGGATCGCAGCAGAATGTCGGAGAGAGAGTGAGCGCTTCCTACCTACGGGGCCCAATTTGGCTGCGGCCAACAAAAAGTCGGTGCTTTGTGTCTAGAGGTCAAAAATTCACTTCATTATATGTCCCCGTCGCAAAACCACTGGCCTCCACCGATTTCATCATTTTTGCGCGTGAGTACCAACACATGGTGGTCCTAGGGGAGTGAACTGGCCGTGTAACTGATTCGCATAGACATGGCGAAGGACTACAGCAGCTACTCACTCAGAAGAACCGCAGCAGCTATTCGCAAGAACAGAGCAGAAAACCAGGGGCCGTAGCAACTGCGCCAGAACCGATGGTTATAGAGGAAGTTGTGACCTCTAACAACTGCCATTTTCGAGGGGTAACCGACTTATAACCAAGGTATAACCAAGTTCTTGCCGTCAATTGCCCACTCCACTCCCACATATTTGCAAATGACGGCTTCGGGAAGGAGACGAAAACGCGAAAACATGCGTGTTGGGTAACAATCATGGAAGTGGACTGAACCACACTGTTCCAGGAAAAACGCTCTCCAAACGAGGCAACGACAAAAGAATCCTGTGGCGCACACTCAGCCGCTGTCAATACATTTTTGACTGGTCCGTTTTCTGTTTCAAACGAAAATGTGTTCATTTTGGAACAACTCTAATATCCTATCCTCCTACCCACTCTATCACACCGTAGCTGGGCTGGGATTCATGGAACGACAACCAAGCAAACCAACGATGGTTACCATGAATGGTTATTGCACAGACTATGTGATACGCGAAGACGTGACAGAAAGTTAGTTTGCTAGCCTGGTTGTGTCTGGTTAAGCGTTCATGAATTTCAGCATTGAAGCTACTTGGTGGGAGATCCCTCATACTCGTATAGTGTCATCTTCTTTTAGCGTTTTTACCGTTCATTAGCAGGGTAGGCTTTCCTGTCCGAAATGGCGTCTTCTGACGCCATTTCGCTCTATCTTTGTTGGCGCGCAGAACGTGGACGTACCATCTAAGGCGGGTTTCGCAGAGCTTGTAAGCAACCGTGGTGATGCCGAACCGCTCTCGGACATTTTCATTGCGTATGCGGTCCACACGCGTGATACCAACCATCCATCGTAACATCTTCATCTCCATCACACCCAGACGGCGTTCCATTCTCTTGGTGGCCGGCCAGCATTCTGCCCACACAGTTCGACGGGTCTCACAACTGCTCGATACACCTTCGACTTGAAGCGATCCGGGATCTTCTTGTCGCACAGCACTCCCGTCATTGAGCGCCACTTCAGCCATGCAGCATTGATGCGACTGACGACTTTATGGAGTAGGTTGCCATCGGAAGGTCACTGCCATCAACCTGAATGTTGGCGGGCTCATTCATATCGGTCGTCATAACTCACTCTTCTTGACATTGGGCCGAAGACCGAATGCGACTGACAACTTCATGGAGTAGGTTGCCATCGGAAGTTCACTGCCATCAACCTGAACGTTGGCGGGCTCATTCATATCGGTCGTCATAACTCACTCTTCTTGACATTGAGCCCAAGACCGAATCGCGCTAGACGTTCGCTCTAGGCCTACGTCTGTCGTTGAAGGTCCTCCTTTTGTTTAGATACGAGCATGACGTCATCTGCGTACAGCAGAGTCCATGGCATCAGTCTCTGGAGGTCTCTCGTAACAGCGTCCATGACGACGATGAAGAGGAGCGGTGGGAGGGCTGATCCTTGATGTACACCTACGGAGATGGGAAATTCTGCTGACGTGCCCGCGGCCACCTGCGATCAACTCCTCGGGTCAAAGAATCCTAACCCACTCGATGAGCTGTTCTGGAATGCCGTGCCACCGCAACGCGTACCAAATGTCTTCATGTGGCACGCGATCGAAGGCTTTCTCCAGATCGAGGAATGCTAGATGCAGTGGCTTCTGCTTCCCCGATGTTTCTCGATCAACAGTCGAGCTGGATGGATTGCATCCGTAGTTCCGCAGTTGGCTACGAATCACCACTGGTTCGCGGTAACTTGGATGATGTCGCGTATTCGGCGGTCGATTATGCATTCAAATTTCAATTCAAAATGAGACAGTAGACGTATTGGACGATAGTTTGAGCAATCCGCAGGTTGCCTTTCCTCTTTCAGAACGGGATTGTGGTACTCTTCTGCCAATCCACAGGGGCCTTCTTCTCTGCGATGATCTGGTTGAAGAACGACGTCAGCCATTCAGTTGTGTTCCAGTGCTACTTCCATAGTTCCGCCGCTACGTCATCAGGACCCTCGCTTTTCCTGGTTTCATCCGCTTTAGCGCAGCCATGGTTTCATCCACAGTGATAGGACCCTAAGTTGGCGGTGATTGTGGAGTGGGCGGATGGCTGAATTCTTCTGTTGAGATCTTCTCGAAGTAGTCACACCACCTCTTCGTTGCCTTCCTGCGGTCTGATATGAGATGGACGTGTTCGTCGTCAACTCCGCAGAACTCTTCCACGTCTTAGGCCTGCCGCTGGCGAGACCTCGCCAGTCGGCAGATGAGGCGTTCCCCGCCATCTTTCTCATCTAGCTTCTTGCTAACATTGTCGTAGTGCTCAGCCTTCGTGGCAGCCACAGCCTTCTTTGCTGCTTTTTTCGCTTCTAGATACTTCTGTTAGTTATCATCCCTCTTGTTACCGAGGAATACGTGGTAGAGACCTTTCTTTTCGCGCACCTTCATTTTCACTTCATCCGTGCATAGTCACGCCTGTCTGTCAATTCTCCGGCGACATGGCTTAGTGGTGCCAAGCTCCGAACGTGCCACTTCTACAATGGCTCGGGTTGCGTTCTTCCAGGTCTCGTCGGCGCTTGTGACCGGCGGCAACTTGATGGCGGAAGTTACTGTGGCTTCCTTCTCCATCAGCCGCCAGCAACTGGTTCGTGCCGGCCCGCACAGTTCGTCACGCATCCTCCTTGGCAGCATAATTTTCATGGTGCGGACGATATTGCGTGGCCACGCTCTCTTAGGGTACAACCTCCGCATCGGTAACTAGCTTTTGATCGTGACGTAGTACGAGAACGAAGTCGATCTGGGTCTTCACGTTGCCACTGTAGAAGGAGACGAGGTGAGAAGGACGCTTTCGGAACTTTGTTTTCATTATGATGAGGTTGTGAGAGTCAGCATATTCCAGGATGCGCTCGCCACCTTCATTCCGTGTTCCGCAGCCAAAGCCCCCATGGCATCTGTAAGCGTCCTTTTCCACTCCTACGTGGCCATTCAGATCTCCTGCGACGACGATTGCGTCTTCCTGTAGTACTTTCGCGGTCTTCTCGTCAAGCAGCACCCAGAGTTCATCTTTGATCTGGTCACAACAGCCTGTCTGTGGTGCGCACGCCGAGAAGAAGTGAAGGCGTTGATTTGCGGTGGCGATGACGACCTTCATGAGGCGGTCATCGTAACGCTGCACCTCGGCTATCGAGTCACGGAAGCGTTGAGAGACGACTACGCCCAGACCGTTCCTGGTCTTCGGACTGCCGTTGTAGACTACCTTGAAGCCGTGACCTATCTCCTTCTACTTAGTACCAGACCATCTCGTTTCTTGCACAGCGCACAAGTCAATTTGACGACGCTCGAATGCTGCTGCCAGTTCACATGAGCAGCCTGTCAACGTGCCGACGTTCAAATCGCAATGCGCATCTTGGCTACGTTGTGATCCTTAACGATTCGCATTCTTGCCACCCGATGACACCGGTTGAGAAACATCAAGGACCCTCGCATATTTTTCACACTAACCGGGCTCCGAAAGTGCGCATCGATTCCCGTGGACGCCGTAGCTTTTATCTTAGAACCATTTGTTGTCATTGATCATATGAGTGTGACGTGGGTCTTCCTGAGCTGGCCTGTCACGACGGCCTGTGGCTCGAATACGGGAGGCAGCGGCGGGATTCCAACCCGGCACCCCGTGGGGACACGGTGCTCTAAAGCAGCGCCTTAGACCACCAGGTCATCTCGCCCCACTCGTATAGTGTGATATCGACAATTACAAGTATACATGTTGTAGGAGGGCGCGTGTGGCGCAGTGGTAAGAGGCTCGCTGCGCACGCACACGATCGATGGTTCGATCCCGCCCGAGGCCAACCAAGCCTTCCATCCCTCCGGGGTCGGTAAATTGGTACCAGAGGAGTCTGGGAGGATGAAGCACTGACTTGGTACATCGGGTGCCCCCCGCAAGTCATTGTACAGGGCACATACGCATTCAACGCCTCTACGATGCTCAGATGAAGTCGAATGCGTGGCGCATCCCTCGTGACGGGATTGATTAACGCCGACCACTTTATCCTTTATCCTTTATGTTGTAGAACCATGTTAGGCAACAATTCAAGCCATGTAGGTTTCATTTCAATTTGTTTTATCAACAAATTGCACATGTAAGATGAGATTGGATGCATTGCTAGAGCAACTTCATTGTTTTCGATGCAAAGAGAATAATTAAGAGCTCCAAAATGAAACGAATTTCCTTGATTCTTTTAGATCGTTGAAATATGAGTTAAGACGCGCAGTTATATAAGCCCGAAATTCAACGGAAAATCAGGTTACAACATCATTTACACGTTTGCTCAACCGGGATATAAAAAGACTTAGAGAGGACTTTTTAATAACCGGTATGTCTTCCTCTCTACTTTTATAACATTTGCGCATTCTCTTCGCGCGATCTATCAATATCAGGGATGTGCGGAAGTAAAATTTTAAATCCCGTAAAACATAAAACGGAAGGCCAAAAAATGGGCGGAAAACGGACAGCGTAAAACGGAAAACGGAAAATTTTGCCCGAGCATAGGTTTGTGACCAAAAGTCCTCCTCAACATTGGATTTCCTAAGTATCTTCTTGATGAGCATAAGTGGTGACTCTTTTAAGTAATTAGGTGATCTCAAGTCTACTGATGGTACTTACTTCAAACGCCTAGAATATAGGGAGATCGAGGAGTATCTATCCTTCACCTAGTTACGAGAGATTATCAGAATTATATAATCAATGAGCACATTTCTCACTGAACTTACTTACTAAGACGATAAACTGTAAAGTGTGAGAAGTGCGACTTCTCTGCTTTACTTTAGAGCCGACCTATTCTGCAAAAATTCAGACAAAAAGGTATCTACGGTAGTTAATACATCTGCAATCTGGGAAGGATCACGTTATTCACAGAGGATCCCGTTGGAGCGAGTTAGCGAGTGAGGAAGGAGGAGAAGAACAGTGTGTGGCGAATGTGAAACACAAGCAGCCTAAATATCACGCAATACATTAGGCGTCAACGGCGCCATTGTGGAGCTCAGAATCATCATCTGACTAAAACAGTGACAATTGTGATGTAGCGTTATGCCTTTGTCAAGTAGAAAGAAAACCTACATCATGCGTTGCTTCGCAGGAAAGCTTGGTGCTCTTACCATGGCACGTCACAGTTTTATGGAAATTTTATATAAGTTCACCCCACATTTCTGCGGAACACTGTTTTTTTTTCTAGGATTTTGAGGAGAGCACTTGTGTGGCATATTTGGAGCAATGATGGAGGCCATAAAAGTCAAGCAAAATAGTTCGAATTTCATAAATGGCGTTTTGACGTCAATTTTGGCGCTACTGTTGTGAACCCATATACATTGCGCGTGGAAACACGTGAACCCTCTTCAGAATAGGGAAATACCCCGGAGAAAATACCTCGTCTCCCTTAATAATTTTCCGGGATTTTCTGTTTCCCGGGCTAAAAACCCATGAAACGTAAAACGTAAAACGGAAGGCCAAAAATGGGCGAAAACGGGAAGCGTAAAACGGAAAACGGAAAATTCCGCACACCCCTGATCAACATCCATATGGCAGTGCCTGCGCGATCCTATAAACCGACGGTTTTGCAGTGCCCTAGACCGGCATGAAAACTATGGTATGACCTGCTGGTTACGTCACTTTTACTGTAACCAAGCCGAAGTTCAGCTCTCTCAGACCGTTTTGAGACGATAGTGTTTTCGTTTATAAACTGTATAACTGGCGGTTTAACCTGTCGGTTAACCGGCACTTTGTAAGCGCTGTAGCTAAAGGAGTTATTTGAATGGAGACAACCGAAATAAGCGATACACAACAAAAAAGTCGGTGACGCTGCCATGCTAATCCCATATTTTCTTCATGCAGTTGAATATTTAACAATACGATATTTGAAGGGTGCTCTCTTGAAACAGAAAAAAGCGCAGAGAGAAGGAAATTAGAGTATTCATCAAGGGGACATGACCCAAAAAAACCTTGTGGTGAAGTCCAAAATACTAAATGATGCGAATACACACAACACTTGAGGAACTGAATGTTCTGTGTGAAAAAGGCATTACAAAATTATAGGCAGGTATGAAGGCATGGATCAATGGTGATGAAAGACAAGTACCTAGATGAGGAAAGCAGATAGGAACAGTGCAATACTTGTAGAAATGAGTAAAGAAAAGGCTAACATGGAAGAATGACCTATAAAATTATCGCCTCTATCAGCTTGAGGTCACTATTTTTGCGCACCGTGGAAGATTTTTCAGCTTACTGTTAGCATGGAAACTCGTAAGTTATATAACCCACTCTCAGTATAGCCTGTGATTACTCCTCATAGCAAAGATTTCTTGTGGTGCTGATATAGCCAAATTGACCACACCATCAATTGGGATGGACAAAAAAATTACAAGAGAAGAATGTGCGCCACGCAAAAAGCGCTTGTCCCCGACCTGTATGTTTCATTTAGCACCTCATTAATTTGTTAATTTTGTTGATTATGAAAGGATTATTCGAAGATTATTCGGGGGCTAGGATGATAATAGTCTGATAATAATGATATTCGAATCTGTTAATTTCCTGGTGTGATTACGGTACTTTCGAAATGTGCTGTGAGCATCCATGGAACTGACAAATCTGCCGACTAGGGAGGGCACAACGACCGCGCCACCTCTTCGGATTGCTAAATTGCACTGTCGTAATAGCTATTTGCAACAATATATAAACAAACACATAAACATAAACATATTTAGCCTTTTTGTCATAAAAGCATCGTATGCGATGAAAAAATCCAAAATATGACAACAGTCACCCATCACAGCAGCATAAGACAGAGTTTCCAGCGCGAGGCGCGCTTGAGCTGTTGTCTGCCCGCTAAAACGCAAATTCTTCACCTCCATCGACGTTTTCTGTGCAATTGCCTAAGGGGAAAAACGCTGTTTCTTTTTGGAAATGTGCTCTCCGAGAGAAAGAGGGAAGAAAAGAAAGTGAATTTGAAGCTCCACCAAATATGCTTTCAGTCATCGTTCTCAGGAACTGACATGGAAAGTTGAACAATCGATACTCCTTTCACTTTCTCACATTATGAGACGTGCCCTGATTTGTTAATTATTCCAAGTTCGTACAACGGGGCATTGCTCGTTCATTACGTATTCAGTGGAAAAACCTGATATGAAACCCATACAACGAGTCACTCAGTGTGCGATAACCAGAAAATAACCCGATTATCTCATCATCAAAAAAGCGCACGCGTATGCAATAAACGACCAGCAATCATTCCAGGTGAAAAATTGTTGGGATTCCATAGCATTCTTTCTAATTTTCGAGTGTTTTGATTGTTCCAGTAATACAGGAGCTTTGTCTTTAAAAAATCGACTTCAAGGGCAAGCGCATGCTTTGAGAAGGAGACGACAACCTTCTGAGCTAACTGTGCTCCATTATTTAGGAAGTTGTTCCAATATTATTTTTTACCTCCAATATTTACAAACATATTTTTGCGAAGCATAAGTTATACGCTTCTGAAAGAAAAAACCTAATTGGAAGCGTTCCAACGTGAAGCGAGAAAAGCGTAAACGGGGTCACATGATAATCGCACAAGAGAAAACACCAGTGAATTTCAATAAATATTGCTCTTATTGAGTATCAATTGCTATAATAGCTAGATCGTCCATTAAAGGAGTAACGCCCTATAACACCTCTCATGCATTTCTATGAATTGGACCAGTCGATCTAAAAGTCCGCTGTCATGACTGGGTCCATTTTCGATCTAAAAGTCCGCTGTCATGACTAGGTCCATCGAGCGCTGTTGCGCGAAGCTGGTAACATTTTCCAGTAAGTTTGAGTAAGCATAAGCTTACCTAAGTCTTCAGAAGAAAGACAGCTACATAGCTCTGCGCCCAAACTGAGCTCCCACTCTTTCGGGCAAGCATAAGCGTACCTAGGTCTTCAGAAGAAAGACAGCTAGCTCCGCGCTCAAACTGAGCTCCCAATCTAAGTTTGTGAGATGCATCCAAAATCTTTACCCCGAATCACAGCATATGGGGGGGGGGACTTCAGCCATCGCAGCTCCTGGGGCAACTGCATAAATAAGCTTTGAACTTGCGGTCAGGGCGCAGCACCAGGTGGTCATTGACCACCAGGACTTAGTAGCGTCCTGCAGATTCAGGGGGCTTTGCATCAGTGTCCGGGGCGTAGCCTACCGCTAACCGTCTACTGATGTTAGAGACAAGCAGATTTCAGAGAGGCACTTCTCGAGGATCATCAAACTCGTGGCTGAAGACCACCGTTGTTCAACCATTTACTCCATCCCTACCCTGCACTCTGGTGTGCTCCAGTGATAATCAGGTGTTGCTCAACCTGTAGGAGACGTATAATGTTGGAATTTTGACTGTAGATGCGCGCTATACCAACGAGTATCCCCCCGAAGTGGCACCGTTCGTTTTTGAGAAACCGTCTTCGTTTTTGAGAAAAACCGTCATTAATGGTCAAAAAGTGGTTTTTGACCATTTTTCGACCATTAATGACGGTTTTTTTTTTCAAAAATGAAGACGGTTTCTCAAAAACGAAAGATGCCACTTTGGGGGAGAGTTGGTACCACCTAGGCGCATTTCTTAGAGTTGACTGCGTATCGGAACACTTCCTCAAACGAGAGAAATTTCCTGGGAAAGTTCCCGGTTCGAGAAAAAAAAACACGCTCCAATGACAATTTCTTGTATCTGACAGGTCCTATAACAAGTTTCAACGAGTTCTAGCGGCATCAACCAGTTCCGTACTGAGATCGGTTTTTCGAGGAGTTTAGCTTGAATTTGAGATGATTTAGGCTGTCTTCGCTAAATGGTACGCATTTCTTGCTGAAACATCATTCGTCGTCTCACTAACGCTTATTTAAGTCACTTTTTTAGTGGTATCTGCTTTTCCTGGAAGAACCCTTGTGTGTAGGTACCTAGTAGCCCATTTCGGAATCCGACTGGACTTAGTACACCCCAACCGACACTGACCACCTAGTGCTGCGCCCTGCTTGCGGTGCAACTGCTGGAGGAATGTGATCAGCCTGTGTTTGCGAGGTAGAAAAACGAATTGCAAGACAGACTTGTAATAACAATAGCCTAATAACAATAGAGTGCTCCACTTTAATGATAGAAGATTACACGCGCTGGAACTCAGGATCAAATATAGATTGGATGACCAAGGGATTTCTGTGGAAAATACCAAAAACATAGAAGGATCCCACGGCAATAACACGCCTAACACGACAACACTCCACTACAAACGAAAAAAAATGCAAGATGACAAAAACCATGAGAACCTAATTATGTCGCAATTATAGACGCCGCCTCTGACCAGCTGTGGCTATCGTGCGAAGCTACATATGTACAAGCCTCTCATTGTGAAATAGGGAAGTAATTAAGTGCGTGACTACCAAAAATCGATAGGGAATAATGCTCTGAAGAGGTGCTCATCCTGAATTAGAAGTATTTATATGGTTACAAAATATTGCTTGATTTTCTTCTTTTAAGCAGTAGCAGCCTTCTCGATTGAACGTTCACAAAATAGTTGCGAAAGCAAAGCAGCTGATTTGGATAAACGGAAATGATCTTCCTGAAGAATTCCACAAAAATTTAGAATCGCTCGAAGTGCATGAGTACGCGATACAATCTTTGCACTCAAAAAAGACTTCTGTGTATACAGGGCTCACTGCTAGTAGCTGATGTTCACAAAGCGATAAGAACACATCTGATGCAATACAAGACACTTTTTCTGCCATGCATTCACCCACACTGCAAGAAGACTAGCAGTTTCGAACAAATATTTGCATTTCGACGCTATCACATTACTATTGAAATTGAATTAAACTTCTAAAACGAGAAACAGTACTGTAAGGGACATTCGGGAATCAAAAGCTCCACCCAAGAGGTATTTCCCAAATTGTTACATGACTCTTCTACGCCCTCCACGGAATGAACGAGTGCCCTTCGTGACAAAATCGCAGCGCGTAGAGACTCCGTAGCGACCTACCCAAATTTTAGCTTTACCGCAGTTTTTAAAGTTCTCCTCCTTCAGTGAACGCTGCATCGGCAGGAACAGGTGCCAGTCTGATAGTGCCACTCCTGGAGGAGACGGGTGGGTAGGGCATCCCATCCTTTTTTTTTGGTTCTCTTCTAGGTCATTTTTACGATGTGTCGTTCTGACTATGTTGTGGATAAGTTTTGAAGCCGCTGTTCTGATACCATGACGATGAAGTTCTTGGTCCAAGCGTTCCATATGTTGCGCAGAGGGATCAGCACTAAACTTGTGACTACTAATCATCATCCTTGAATGGGGCGTTCCTCTAATATCTGATCTCAAACGCAGTGTCACCATCCATTCGTGACCGCCAGGTTTACGCCTTGGAATAGGCCGCTGTGCTTATTGACAAACACTTGCCAGAACCCATTGCAAATTTGAGAGAGGAGTTTTCGGTCCTAGGTGTTCTCATTCATTTTTTATTATGGGTGCCACCATAATTATGATACACTGCAGGATGGACCAAACATAGGTTACCTTTAGGTTCTCCATTTTTCAGAGTGACACATGGTGGGACCCGCTGAACCAACGGTAGCATCGGCTTTTGTCAGCAATGTGCGAGAAAGCAGACACCGTCATTTTTGGGGTGCACGTATATGTATGTACTAGAGGCCAGGTATGCCTTCTATGTACTAGAAGGCATACCTGGCCTCTAGTACTTCGCTCGGGAGTTTTACTACCGCCGGATTTTCAGACTGGTGCGGATTCTTAGTGATACTAATACATTCTTGCGAAGTGCTCATCATTTCGGTGATTATCATATTAAATAAGTTCGGTAACCCCTCCCCTGCACGGAAGCGAAATAGTCGATAAAGCTAATTGATCGATAATTTGTGCAGAATGGTCGCCACATTCCTGTTAAGCGTATCGGAAAACACTGGCAGCTGGCAGACATGTTTTCTCCCGCCCCTGAATGGAAGCAGAAAAAAATCGATGAAATTAATAAAATGGTTCTTTGGCGCAAAGGAGTTCTCATGTTCGTGTTCAGCGTATTGAAGAACCCTTGCTCTTTCTATCCCTCGAGCAAAATTGGAAAAAAATCAATAAAACCAATAAATTGATAATTTGGCGCAGAATGGTTGTCATATTCGTGTTCAGTGCACCGAAAAACTCTAGTGGGTATGTCCTCGCAACTCCGTGGACACGAATAACGGAAAATCAATAAAATCGGTATAATCGATAGCCTAATCGATAATCCTCAGCGAAAAGTAGCCTATAGCCTCCGCCGCTCCGCGGAGGATGCGCCTGCAAAATTTGGTCAGATTTCTATTCATTACATACATACATACTTACAAACATTAACTTTTATATATACAGATGATACGCTGCATGTATGTGCAGGAGTGGAAGAAGCGTTGTGAATTGGGTGGAAGAAGTGGGAGAAGCACTCTCCTTCTGTTTTCCTTCTGCTATACGTCTTTACCGGATGATTCCTCATACCGATTTACGTAAAAGAAAGTCAGAACATTGAAGAAAAAAAAATCCCAGATTTTTCAGGTAAGTCTTCGTACCATGTGTTTCACGTAGAACTGATAAATTTTAGGGAGATGACGACTTCTTCAATTTTTTTTTCGTAGTTAAGTTTGTTGTTGTAGAAGATACTTATTCGCTACTTTATTTCTTTCTTCAAAATCAATAGAATATACTTCGAAACGATTACTAGCATCAAGAACACACACAAGCTCACTTCTCATGCCATAGGATTATGTTGAAAACTGGTGATCGAAAGAAGGGCTACGACTCTCCAAAGTCTAGAGCTCGCTCTGCCTCCCTCACTCATTTGAGCTCTCCCCTCATTTCTAATAGCGTTATGAGTTACAAAGAAAAGTTAGTAGACTTTACCAATCGTAAATTTTATCAATCTGAGTTCTACAGCAGCCAACCTCCGTCTGCCCGTTCAGGCTTAGAACGTTGCTAAACGGAAGTGTGGTTATACCCTGAACGTATGATGTTGCTTGTAACTAGCCGGTCGAACCAGTCCGGCAATCGCAGAGCTCCGTCTCCCAAGAGAACGACAGGACATGAGAAGTCTCTCTTCGTAATTGTGCTAAGCAGTGCATTAGTTGATAATCCCCACATTTCTTCAAAATTATCAATATTACCAGTGTTCATATTAAATTTATCTATCCGAAGACATCTCGGAAATTTCTGGAAACTATTACTTGTATGTGAGGCTAACTCAAGAATTCTAAAGGAAATACCTTGAAATTCTAGAAACCAAGTAGCATAGGCGTTGCGAGAACTGGTCCTCGATTGAAGGGTTCTGACCTTCGTTTTGAATTCAACGTTCAGACCAAAGTTTAACACGTTCGCGGCAATGTGCACAACAGGTTGACACGTGTGGTGCGACAATGTGCTCAACCGGTTGACATGCGGGGTGCGACGCGTGTCAACAACGACGCCCAACCAGTTAAAGGCAGGTGTCACCTCGTTTCATGGGCTGTAGATATCAAAAGACCCTAGACCTCCTCGTCACGCTGATTATAACGATGTGAGACAAAACACATGAAAGTGGCACAGTTCACTGGCCACTTGGGTGGAGCAGTCCGTGCAAGTGCTGGCCGCCCGCCACGACTGCAGCGTAGGCCAACACGTCTCGGCGCGTTTCAACGGCTTTACGTGTCTCCTTGGCTCGACAAACTGTTCCAAATCCCGTTCCGAAAAAAAAAACGTTAGAAAACGGGTTGGTGCCCGTTTTGCATTATTTTATGTATACCGTTGGATTCAGCGTGGCGAGTAGATTCAGAATCCACTAAAACCTCACACGAAAACGAGGTGATACATTGCCTTTAAGCACAATCGCGTGCTTTAGAGACCGCTCGTGTGCCACGCACCACAACATGGTGAAAGCGTCGCGAATGTGTTAACCTCAGTTCACTTGAATTTTCTTCCACATAGCACGCTTTGCCTGCGTCCATAGGAGAAGTGGTCCCAATGAAATACATAAAATAATAAAATAATAAAAAGTACCAAAAATAGTAATAAAAAAATACAATGAAATAAAATAATAAAAGTAATTTTGAAAAATAATAAAAAAATAAAATAATAAAGGTAATAAAATATGCAGCACGGGAATACGAAACTTCTACGAGAAGGCAAAGATTTTATCAAATTTATCGATGTAACCCCAAAAACAGGCGTTGATACTGGGACGTTCTCTGCCGCAAATACCTGAGGAAACAAGGAAACAAGCAAAAAATAAAGCTAGTAGAGTTCAAGCATTGGTCCAGGAAGATATAGAGTTCAAGCGTTAGTCCAAAAAATCGTCTATACAGTTTCATGTATTTCTCTGTGACGAGCAAAGATTAAGATAACGACACTTTCCAAAGCGTTAAACGCGATCACAATGACAGAGCCATAATATAAGCTGACAGAAAAAAGTCAAATAAACCGATGTTAAGTCTTGGAACGCTAGAAGTCATTGACGTCAAAGTGTTTAATTACAGTGAAGGTCAGTCGCTGTTGCACCCGCTGACAACAGGGGACATCACCGGCGAACCCACATTCATACGTCTTAACCCAAAGCATCAACGTTTGGGTTACCTCGTATTAAAATAGGTTAACGGGCAATGCGAAACCATCCCCATTGTGGGAAATGCAATAACGACTGAAATTCACTGGACATCATGCTATGGGTGAGGAAAATATTACGACTCAAAGGCAGTGCTCACAAATTTTCTTCTTTTAGCTGAATACAAAGGGCTATCAGGGTGGAGAAAACGACTTTTTATTGCCGCTTCGAAATAGGTTTTCCTGCTGTTCTATAGGAATTGATGCAAACCATCGTGTGCATTGTCACATGACGATTCGAACAGTGCAGAAATCTCGGAAACTGTTCTTAAGTAGGGAAGTAGGCATTCAGCGGCAGCACACTACATACAACTGAGAAGTGGGAATTTCTATAGATTTTACCATAATATTGGATATGGAAAATCGAAAAGGATGTCCCATGTATCAGTAGATTTTAACTCCTGGAATAGTGAATATGAATACTAGAGAGGTTGGCTAGCGCTTGAATGGGTCTAGACAGCACCAATTCCATGTAAACAAGCGATGCACGCTTTATAGAATCCACAGGCCGCAACAAATCGAGCACATAGATACAAGCAACATTTGGCATGAACTAGGGAAATATTTAGGAGGGATGTGGAATTTCTCTATGCCCCTCAATGCAACCCATCTTGAGCCTATTTTTAGTCCTTTCTTGTCTCGTTCAAGGTTCCACGAGTTTCCTTCACCGTATGTTTCTGATCCAGGAGGAATCAAGGATGAGAAATGTGCTCGACGATGCATCCAACAACAAAAATGTGGGAGAACCGGTTCAAACTGTAAGTGATGACAGCACTGCCGTGGAATTACACACAAAAAAGTGAGCGTAGCACAGGAACAATGAAGAAAGCCCTGGTTATGTGCGTAGTCTATCGCGTGCACAACTGTCACGTCCCATTATGCTCTCAAATATGTCGATCCCCGAAAAGAGGATTATGTCGGAACGATGTAGCCGAACACTCGCAGTCAACAGTAAAACACCGACACTAATCAGATAGTGTTTACCTAGGAGCAGGTGTCCTTTCGTTGGTTCGGGCATCATGAATGATTCCAGAGGCAGAAAAAAATTGGGAATCCCAGAGAAAACATTTGCAGTGACGAAATATTGCCAACATGAAGATTTATTGCATTTCCTTTCCATCGATTTGCTCACATTTGGTCCTTGGGATACATTTCCTTGAAGAAAAAAATTTCGTTCTGGGAACTTAGCCCTGCTCATAAGAATGTGCGTTAGAGACGGATTTTGCTAGAAAAAATAAAACTAATGCGGATCGCACAGTAACAGGTGCCTACCTGCATTGTATTCTATGGAAACCAGAGTAAGTTGAAAAAAACAACAGTTTTTTGTCCGTTAACAGCTTAATCCTGAATGCGACAGCTTAATCCCTCTAAAATAAAAACTGGCCCTAAAATACAACATTTCCATTTTTCTCCCAAAAAAATTGTAAGGTTTTAACCTCCAAGATAAAAGGATTGCTGTTCACTTTTTCATATCCAAAACCTGACCCTGAAACAAACAAAAAATAGAAGCACATCAATCACTCACTGCCCTTACAGAATCCACAATTCGATTTTGAGATTTTGACATCAGAATAATCTGCGAGCGACACTGACCACAATCTCATACTCCTTAACTTGAGGTTTTGCAAAAAATCCTCTTTAGAGCCTCATATTTTCGGAGAGTTTGAGGAGTCTGGGCAACGGCAACTACCACGAGCTGCGGGATGCTGTAGCAGCGGCGATTAGATCGCTGACGCTTGACATGTTCGAAGTGCAACTTCTTGTGATCGCTGCCAGGAATAGCCGCATTTCGTGGTAATCCTCTTTGCGCGGACACCTCGAACTCTCCAGAAATAAGCTGCTCTAAAAGGGCCCTTCCGGCAATTTTGTAATGTGATTCTTATACTATTCTGATTAACGTCATCTGCAGATTTGTATGCAGTCAAAATCTCAGTATCGAACCTTCAAAGACGATGTCCCATTTCCGAACTGACAACTACCACGTACATCAAACGATCCTGAGATCTTAGTACAAGAAGAATCTTAAGGTGACGCTGATCACAATAGTACATGTATTTCCCCACTGAAGCATAAAAAACCATGTTTTGAAGATTCCGAGGTTGTTGGGACAGCAACTCTGATAGAAGGATTTGCACTCTCTAACATGTCAGACGCCAGCGATCGATATCATAGCTGCAACGGTATGCCGCAACCCTTTGTGGTAGTTGTCGCTACGGGCATCACGAACTTTCGAAAAACAAGGAGTTCTTAAAGGAGCTTCCCTGCACTTTTGCAAGAAAATGTATATATCGTTGTGATCGGCGCCGCCTGAAGACTCCTCATCCATTAAAATCTCGAAATCGTCTCTGATCTTAGTGCAAATTTTGAACATTTATTGATTACCAAAAAAATGACGATGTCAAGTAGCGGTCCAACAAATTCGAAGTTGTGAGTCCAGCCGAGCCATTCCAGCCATCGAACAGAGGCAAGTTATTGCTAGACAGTTGAATTTGTTTGCACAAATGTGGACATTAAATGTTGGAGCTGGATTCGCATTGGATCGAGGAGAAAAACATGGTGCTCGCCCAGGCTCCTACCTCATAGCAAATGCAAATGTCGCACTGATGGCCAGCCACTTCTCTATTCGTTGGCAATTTTGAGTGCGTGAGGTGTACTTCAAATGGGTTGCAACCTTTGCCACACTCAGATTGACGAAAAATATCGATTTAATTAGTCCGACTTTTTTAACTCTATTAAAACAATGACATAACTGCATTGCGCTGCACTTCATGATCTTGCCATGGTAGGAGACCTTCAAATTTTCTTCGGCGGAAAAATAAGCGATATTTGGCCGGAAAATAACCAAAGTTCACATGGCTTTAGCGAAATTTTGCAAAATTGCAGTCTGCAAGACAATTCTCAAGAATTTTCTAGTAATTATCTAGCGTAGAATCAACGGAAAAATGTAGTATATTACAGGGTATCTAAAATTACTGAGACACACCAAAAGTTCATATCCAACGTTACGAAGCGAGTTGGCGATTCTGTTCCCAATACGGTATTGTTCACTGTTCGCTTTACAAAATCTACCATCACATCTCACGAATTTTCCTTCAACCGGAGAGGAAAGACATGAAGAATAAGAACTAGACACCTGCTGTGGCGCGAAAGTACAGTTCTCCTTAATTATCTAAGCCCTTCTAGAAGCGTTTTCTTCAAGGATTTAACAATTTCATGAGAGCGGAATTATTTTTTGTCCATGGATGGATATCATAACGAAATCTGCTCAAATGAATACTGAAAATAGGATTTATAAGGAGGCGGATATGACGTCGTGTGCAAAAATAGGGCGAAAACATCTATGGGAGCTTTTTCCGGCTCTGTTTCACTGTTTAGGTAAGGGAATGGAACTTGTGTGGCTTACAAACTCCCAATCTTGAAATTCTAATGAGGGTTTCCCCCATTGCTCAATTGATGTTGTAGATTCGTTTTAACGAGCACGCCCAAACTGTTTCGAATTTCGACGTATCCTCACCAGATCTCGGATCTCATGACCATGTTAGGTGATCGATTTTTCACGATCACTCTGATGTTCTTCTGTTCCCCACGCCTTGCACTCTTCGTTGTACTGGTAAATGACCCTTTTTCAAAGTCCTACACTTTGCCCTAACACATACACATAGATTACAAGAAAAATGCAATAGGGTGATATAACTAAGCTTGACTGATGGCCAAGCTGTTTCTGGAATTTATAGTGTTAATTATTGTTCTGGAAGAAGCTGTACAATTGAAGAGATGAACAGCAAATGTTTCGATGCAAAACGCCAACACTCGAGATAAGTCCGAAGACGAGTATGTCTTCGGACTTATCTCGAGTGTTGGCGTTTTGTGACACCCTTGTCTCCGTAATTTTGGACCACCCTGCAGTACAGAATTATGTAGACATACATCCAAGTTTCTGTTATTTATAAATCCTTCTTCCTGGTGGAAAAAAGATAGGCTGTAAATAAACGGAAGTCATGTAACGGTGCTCTGTTCGTGACATTTCACCAAAATAGTACTTAGTATGTCTTTTTTCGCTGCTGCAGGTTCGGGAAAACCCTCTCCTACAAATTAATGCGCAAAAATATCATGTTAATGCTGCTGCTACAGTCCTCGAGGAGAATAGTTTTTCGATCAGTACATAGTTTCAGTACGTATCTATTCAGAACCGGCGACCGGCACCGACAGTGCCGGCACAACGTCCCATACGATCGATATTTATCAAAACCAGTGTCGCCACGCGCTGTGATCGAAACCACTGTACTGTTCTACGAGTATAACCATCCAAACCCCGTCAAATATTGTTTAACTATTACATTTAAACATGTAACCATCCCACTGAAAAGTACAGGATGACAACAAAGTCTTTGGCCGAATATAACAAATTGTAAAACTGGGATTAGATGGGATAGCAATTTGGAAACTTCTTTGGGCTATGTAGAATTCATGCGCTTTGAGAAATCACTCCTGGATTCTAGATATCTCTCTTGGCCTTTCCGTAGTGTCAACAAAACCGTCGGCACAAGGGCCGCAACGTGGTCGAACCTTTATGGTCCCGTTTTCTCCTTAGGTCTATAACAAAGCAGCTGGTATTTCAATGAAAATTAGCACTAATCCTGGGTTCTAAGAATTGCACCTCAGAGATCTAGATGTCTTCGTTTCAGGGAGCACGCTAATTATCAAGCAAATATGACGGATTAGGTGAGGTTAAAAATTGGGGGTCTTAACCATTCCTCTGCTGCTCTTTCTTCAGAAACTTGATGAAAAACTTTTGTCAAATGCCCACCCTATTTTTATCAGCTTAAGCCTACGAAATAACATACCTCTTAGGATTTTGCTCTGCCCACTTTTGCCCTTTGTTCTGTGAATTTTAGTAGGAAAAAGTAGAGGTCACAATCTACTGATTTTTTTTCTGGTTAACAAAACTAGTTCACACACGGATCTCGCTAGGACAGAAAGCTTCTACCCTCTTGAAAATTGGTGAACTGGAGAGTCGACTAAAAGAAGTTCTTGGAAAAGATGTCCTCGAGGTCCTACCTGCGGCCATTTCAACCTCTACCTCGCTTCATTTTTGCTGATCGTACAAGATTCAAATAGAGCTATGGATCAAATTGTGATCAAATTTTGCGCATTTGTTCAAGACATTTGGATAGTCAACAAGAATACAGAGTCATGGGTTTTCCGGCAAAGCACAAGAAATAATTGTTGCAAAGTCTCTGGCCAAAGACAAAGAATCCGAGCATACAC
This sequence comes from Ancylostoma caninum, assembly GCA_037903475.1. Taxonomy (NCBI): domain Eukaryota; kingdom Metazoa; phylum Nematoda; class Chromadorea; order Rhabditida; family Ancylostomatidae; genus Ancylostoma; species Ancylostoma caninum. Next base: position 462,589 of record JBAJFG010000190.1, read on the forward strand.
TTCTGTAGGCATAAAGCTTTTTAAATAGATAAAAAAAAGAATTTAGAGTTTTATGTTAACAGCAAGATAGCTATGCTGCTGTAAGGACCGGGAATATTAGGTCGTTTGAAAAATGTGCGAAATGGATCCAAACGATTTAAAGTTACGTAAGTGATGGAACTAGAAGGAGCCACCAATAACACCAAATTATTCGCTATCTGAGTCTTTCCTTTCCACGATCAATCGCTCAGTGCTACGATACCAAAATTCTCAACATGAAAAGTATTGTTCTCGAAGCAACCTCCTCCCCCTCTCAAGTCTCAGAACTAGTCATTGTAAAAGTACCATTCAAGTCACAGGGAGCAGATGGAAATGCGATGGAGCTGGGTTGGGTGAATACGACGGATGACTCGTAAATTCCCATCCCAACTTGATTTCATTGGTGATTGGATCCATCCCGAAGACTTTCCGAACAACCCAACATTCAGGATTGAGTTAACGCGGCCTCCGTGGTTACCTGACTCCATCTCGCCGCTGCTGGGAAGCTAACCCAAAGTAGCCGCTGACACATGCGATGACTAGTACGAAAGCAATCGATTCAAAGACATGTATGGGCGGAGAGACAATCATCTGAAAATTCTGAAGCTTGTTCTGTCGATGTTTTCTGTTGCATATCCAGTTGTTGTGCAAGATCGAGATCTAAGGAAGTACGTAAGCACGGTGTAGAGAGCTGATGATCAAGTCCAAGCAAAAATTCCATATTTTCTATTTTTTGTTGCAGGAAACAGGGAATGATATCCTACTTACGCGACAGAGCAACGCTTCCAGAGAAATTTGTTGCCTATCTAACAAACGAGATTATAATCTGACTAGCAGGAGAAGGATACCAGATATGCGTGGCATTTCGAAATGGAATGTGGAATGTGCCTCATAATGTGAGGTTGGTATTGCTGATCTCGAACATGTTTTTTCATTAGTGGTTCCTGCCACTGCACTGCGGAAAAAGTTATGACCTTGTCCACAGAGATTTCGGAACGACGAACACAGGCGTAACACGTTTCAACAGTAGTTACTTCGCGAGGTCAAAGCTTATTTTGTCGCCCCAAGAGCTGCCTTGGCCCCACAAAAGCTGTGATTCGGTTGCGATGAACTGGTTTGCATGCTTCAGACCAAGGATGGCAGCTCAATCTAAGCGCAGGACTGTGTTCCTGCTGCAAATTTGGGTAGGTGAATGCTTACCCGAGCTTATCCAAAAATATTCCCGCTTTCCGCGTATCGGTCCCACGGCGGACTTCGGACCCGCGCCGCATCCGCACGTGTCCGCTCTGCACGCATCTCGTCTGACCGATGTTTGCACTGGGCCACTGTTTTATTCTGGCCTCAGCCGGCCTGACGTGTCTCGCAGGGCTCGCCTTGTCTTCACCAAAGCGGAGACACGACCAAACTATAATGCTCAATCACCTCAATCACCAACTATAATGCTTATGCGCACCTCCCAGGAGGCGGGACGCCACATGGCAAAGAGCGATTAGAATGCAGAACATGAGGGGCAGAACGCAAGATGGACAACACCACAGTTAATCGGGCAGCAGCTAGCCCTCACAATGAAGTCGAAACACGGGGTATACTGCTCGCAGCAGTCAGAATGTTCTTCAGTCAGCTCTTTCCCATGCAGCAATGTCTGCCTTCCATTTCTTGAAGATGTGGCTCAGCAGATTGTGCGGTGTTTGCCTTATCCAGTTATCAGAGTCTGTGCAGTAACGTCATTTTGCATAACACCACCATTTTAATGTCGCAATTAACAATTTCTCTCGATTTTCTGCAGTAATTGCACATTAGACCTGTAAAAATGTGGTTATGTTGCAAAATAGATACCAAATTCGTGTTCAGCACTTCAAATAGCCCTATTATAGAAAATTTCGGCCAACAAAAAAAAGAATTGCTTGAAAACTTGAGCTCACATGAGTACCATCATGAGTAAATTTTCAGAGAGAAACAGTAAGTGGAGTAAAATTAGGAGAACTCCAGCCGTGAGGGGAATTGATACTGCGAGCACGTGCATTAGAATCAAGACTTTTACCACTGTGCTACTCACTACCTAGGCCTTTCCTAAATGTATACTATATTATATATACTTCCCTGTGTATTATTAATACTTCCCTGATGTGCGTTTGAAATAACTAAATCCTTATGGGGTGAAGCATCGCTTGGAGATGCGCAAGGCAGTACACACCAAGAAACAGAAAGGCTTTGATGAAGTATTGTTCTCTTATAGTGATAGTGAACTATCAAAGCGCATTTCTGTAATCCTAGTGATGCTTTTTTTTTTCGTTGAAGTTTTCAACAGAAACGAAAACCTATTCAAGATCAGCACATCAACATCACATTAGGAGGTACATCCCATCCTGAAATGCCCCAAACAGCTGGTATCCTTCCCTCGTAAGCTAACGAATTTCCCCAATTGTATTATCATAGGTGAATTACCGCCAAATGTGGTGAGATGGCTGAGTGGTCTAAGACATTGCTTCAGAACACCTGTCCCTTCAAAGGCCCAAGTTTGAAGGCCCGAGTACACCAAATGTTTCGGGCGATGTGCCGTCGTGACAGCCCTGCCCAGGAAGACCATCACGCCTTATGAATAATGAAGTCAAATAAATTTGGATATAAGAATAAGCTTTCACGGGAACAAGAATACGGGAATCGATGCCCACTCGGAGCGATGGTGGTTGTGGAAAACGATATGAGAGGGTATTTGATGCTTTTCGAAAGGTGGCATCGGTAGATTTTTGAACGTCGGCATATTGTCGGGCAACTCCTTTGAATTGGCGGCAGCATTCTAGTTCAGTCAAATTCACCTGTGTACGGCGTAAGAGAGGAAATGGTTCAGTAACAAGTCGAAGGACATAGGTCACGGCTTCACGGTAATCTACAGCGGCGGTCCAGTGACCAGAAATGGTGTTGGCATAGTCGCCTCTCACTGGTTCCGGGACCCGGTGGCCGAGCTACAGCATTTCGATGATCGCCTCATGAAGGTTGTCATTGTTACCCAGGATCAGTGCCTTCATTTCTTTGCAGCCTATGCACCCCAGTAAAGTCGTTGTAACAATGGATTATTCCCGGATATTGCTTGACGAGAAGACTGCGGCAGTACCCTTCTGGAGAAGGCAATCATTGTTGCAGGAGAACTAAGCGTTCATGACGTACAGCATGATGGATACAGTTGTCACGAAGGCTTTGGATGCTGAATTTAGAACGACGATGGCGAGCGTATTCTCGACTCACACTTGCCGACTACTTCGCAAACTCGGGAACGTAAATACGAAGTTATGAAGTCGTCTGCCACATCTCTTCTCCTATAATGATAACATGAAGGACCATATAGACTACTTTCTCGTGCGACATCGCAATTAGGAGCGACTTAACGACGCGAAGGTACGAGACCAACCGTCGCCACGCAACATCGTCTGCGTATCTATACCATAAAAGCGATTTCGTCAAATGGAGTGTGCGACGACAAGAGCGAATTGGCCCAAGTCGAGTTGTGGAAGCAAGAATAGGGACAATTCACTATGATTTCTTGTATCAAATGGCAATCTTTCACAACCATTAGCGAAACATGGAATCCTACAACCAAACAGACTGCACAGTGCATATCACAAATATATGGGCACCCCAAAACTAGCGGTATCTGCCTTTTGGGACATTTTAGAGGAAAATCCATTGCGAGCGATCAACTCGGCGCTCCCGAAAACCCTGCACCACCGTATTTTAGGTGGAAAAAAAAGTTTAAGCGTATGTAGGGCGGGTTTGGTCATATCTGACAGTTTACCATAATTATACGGCCAGCCGCAGATAAGGGCTCCTGACGATGCAGGGCTCTGTGTAGGATTGCCAGCCGAGGTGTAGGAGAATCAAGTGTCACTGAAGCCTCGTGCAAGATTTTGACTCTCACGATCAGAATAAAAAGCTTGAGAGGTCTAGGGATCTGTGACAGCAATAAGAGCGACGGATAGAACGGATGGTTTTGAGCACCATGGTATCTATCAACGATGTTTGAGCCAGTTGTGTCATCAACGATGCTTGAGCCAGGCAGTCCAATCGAGTCCTGTCTCCAAATTGACTGCATAGAGGGTCATTAAAAGTGAAGTAAACATCGTCCGTTTTCGTTTCAAACCTGCTTCTTTACTCAAAAATTCTCATAACGTAGCAGAGCTGCAATTTGCCAGGAGAACATGGCGGCAGTTCAGTCAAAATTACGCATTATTCTTTAAAGTTTCGGAACACCAAAAACTCGTGTAGTATAATGTTCTCTGATGCGAAAAGTTTATTTGGACGGCCCAGGCGGAACCGCCTGATACAAGATAGATCTTCGCACCTGTTCAGCAAACGGAACCTTGGCGATGACACAGTCATAGTGTGGGGCGGCTTCTGTCAAGAACGAGTTCTCGATATCGCCTCTATTTAAACTCAACTGAACTCATTCGATTTCCAGGAGATAATTACCAAAACAAAGTGTCATTCGTTTTTTTTTCAAACTGTACAGGGGCTATAACTTATTGAAAAATGTTTGCTGGCTTATGTCTCAACAATCAGAGAATATTGTTCCCAGTGTTGGCCTGAATCGTGTTTACTAGAGCCTGAACTATGACTTGGCTAAAGTTCTCTTCGAAAGCATAGCGGAAAGACACATTAGCGCAAACTTTCAATGTAGATTTCTCTGGTGTCACCAAACACACTAATTCAATCCGCAGTTTCTGCATAATAGAACGGCTGAAAAGCGGAAGATCATCGCCTGCCTACAAAAAAAAACTAAATGGAAGCGAATGAGGGCGAAGTCGCGCCATATTGGCGACTCGTACAAGCTCATCTACCAAGGCACGAGATTCCGCCGCAATTGTGTTGGTATCATTGTCAGTGAAGGCTACCGCGACTTCGTCACTAGCGTCAGCACGTTTCCGACCGCCTGATGTCCATCGCGATCACAGCAGGAAGCAGTGTACTGAGGATTGCCTCTGCATACGCACCAAAATGCGTATGCACCGATGACACAAAAGAAATTCCTACCGCTGCTTTGAAGCGCTGCTACATAGTTTTGGTGAATACGAAAACGTAATCATAGGTGGAGACTTCAAGGGCACGTAGGGTCCGCTGGAGATGGTTACGAAAGATGGCATGGAGGACAAAGCTATGGCACGCGAAACGAGGAAGGAACAATGACCACGCTGAAGCTACGGATTTGGCCGTAGTGAATACGTTCTTCAAGAAGAAAAATGAACATCTCATTACATATCGCAGCGGTGGCCGCGCAACGCAAATTGACCATATCTTTGTGCGTCGCAAGGAGCTGAAGACGTCATCATTGGAGCGGACAATAACAGGAGAAGCATGCAACCTCATTGGAACCACCAACCTGGGCGGGCGTTCATCGACAAGCAAACCTGGTGTTGGTCTGACGAGGTTCAAGTCCTCGTGAGGAAGAAGAAGGATGCGTACAAAAAGTGGCTGAGGACGAGATCGGACGACAGTACGCGGGAGTAAAGAGAGGCCAAGGACAAAGAGAAGAAAGCAGTTGCAGCAGCAAAGGCGGCAAGACATGGAGCACTTTATGAGAAGTTAGATACCGCAGATGGGTAGAAGAGAATGTACCGTATTACTAAAGCGAGACAAAGCGCTACTGTGCATGTAGTACAGATAAAGGATGATAACGGACATCTTCTCCATTGCGTTCCTGACATACTCAATCGGTGGCACGATCACTATCACGCAACGTGCAGTGAAGAGTTCCCTCACTCGCCGATGCCGGCGTTTAATTCTCCATTAAGAAGAGGTTAAAGCCGCGCGCCAAGATGAAGCAGGGAAAGTCACCCGGTCCAGATAACCTACCATTCGAAACCTGGAAGATAGCAGGAGCAGCAGGAATCCGCTGGCTTTCTTCTTTCTTCAACGAAATAACACCTGAAGGGAAACTGCTCAACTCGTGGACGAGCAGCAGCACAGTACCTATTTGGAAGGGAGAGGGAGACATCGCAGATTGCGCAACGTACCGACCAATTACGCTGCTGTGTCATACGATGAAGATCTTTGAACGGATTCTGGATAGACGTCTCCGCGCTATTGTTGCAATTACAGGGAACCAGTGTGGGTTTGTCCAGAACTGCAGCACAACCGATGCAATACACGCGGTTCGGCTGCTGACTGAGAAGCACCGAAAAAAAAAGAAAAACTGTGCACCTAGTCTTTCTCGATTTCGAGAAGGCCTCCGACAAGGTTCCGCGTGAGCTGATCTGGCTCTCGCTACGTGCTCACGGGGTCCCTGAGGAATATGTGAGTGGATTCAGCTTCTGTACAAAAATTCCACGAGCTCATTTAGATGCGCTACAGGAACATCACCACCGTTTGAAGTTTGTGTGGGATTTCATCAAGGCTCTGCACTCTTCCCCCGCCCCTCCCCTACTATTCATCCTCTGCATGGACACGATATCGAGCGACCTCCCATACACAGCATCATGGATACTCCTCTATGCAGGCAATGTGATGATTGCTGCGAGTACTCGGGAGGAACTCCAGCAGAAAGTACAGGCATGGAAAGACCGGCTGGAACAGTACGGGATCAGGCCCAACATCAAGAAGACATAGTACGTCGAATGCGCAGAAGAAACCCCTGGCACAATCCTCGTCGATGACACCGAGCTTCCGAAAGCATCTGATTTCAAGTACCTCGGGTCACGAATCTCAGCTGACGGTAGCACTCTAGCTGATGGTGAACATGGAGCAAACGTCGCCTGGGTTAAGTGGAGGCAGGTCGCAGGGGTTATGAAAGGAAGCTGCCACTGAAATTGAAGTCGGACATCGACCACGGTACGACCTGTGGCATTGTATGGAGCGGAGTGTTGGCCGACCACCTCGAAGCACGAGCAGGCCCTTCATGCAATTGAGATGCGAATGCTTCGCGGGACCCAAGGCCTTACGCGCCTCGATAGAGTTCGAAACGAGGATGTGTGCACGCTGTTTGGAGTGGCACCAATTGCGGTGAAGATGCGAGAAGCTCGGCTACGTTGGTACGGTGACGTGCTGAGAAGTGACGACAGTTCCGTCGCCAAATCAGCTATGAATATTACTGTGGACGGACGTAGACTGAGAGGAAGGCCGAAAACTGGATGATTGGATAGGACAGAGTAGGACATGTCGGTACTGAAACTCACAGAGGAAGACGCTTTCAATCAAAGGAAATGGCACAACCACACGAGATACGCCGACCACGGCTCTTGGGGATATGGCTAGGAAGAAGAAGACTCTACTGTTATGCCAAAAAGAGCATGCGATTGGGCTTTCATGATGTTTTTGGCCCATCAACTCAGCGACATCACAAATTCGGACTTCAGATCAGCGAAATGCCCAGTGTGAGAGCTATTTGATTGGATGGGATACATACAGTGACGGTGTAGCTGCAAGTGCTTAATTCAGCCGTTCTCTCACAACTGCTTCATTGTTAGTACGTTATTCAACACAAGACTGATAGAGTATGAAAACTTGTGACATTTTTTGCCAACCTGCGAAGATGTCACTGTGACGTATGCCGCTAAAATCCAGAGAAGGTGTGAAAGTTATTGTGGCGTATACGACTAGCGAACAGTGTTATCCAGAGATCCTCTATCAAGCCGTAGTATTTGCCCTGAGGGCCAAAAGTCAATTTTTTGTATTTGAGACTGGATGAAAACCAAGCAATTCATTTGAATTCATTAAACGCAGCATCCACAGAAGCTTTCTCTTCCAAGATTTTATTTTTCCAGGATTATTAACGTAGTCCCTATAGTTTGTTGTACAGCAATAACAGCGGCGGAAATGCCTTTTGTTCAGCCAGTAACAAATATTCCTGCGTGCTTACTTTCGACGATATATCGCGTGTGCTAAACGCTGTGCTTTCTTTTGTTGCGTGAAGTGTAGTGAGATCAGCTGTTCTCCCGCGGTCCCCGAAAGATCCATGCTTTTCTTCCATTGTAGGCCTTTTGAGTGATTTTTTCTGTGATTTTTGTTATCTTCGTAATCCTTCCTCACTAGCATTCTGCGGTATTTTTAGCTGTTTAGTTACTGCTGAAGCTAGTTATTATCAAAACTTCAAATTTTAACCACGTTTCCCTAATTAGGGAAATTCGTGCTGTTTTGACCTTCAAGGGACCTGTTTCTTGAATGTTTCACATTTTCAAATCATTATTTCATTGATAAGGTGTGGAAAGGCTGCAGTTCAGAAAAAAATGGCTGATTGCGCGGAGAACCAGCAGGTGAAGTAGGCGGTTTTATCGATCTTTTGATATCGGTCCGCGCAACACGACCGCATTTGTTGCACATAACCTAACCATGTATGAGCTTTTGAGAAGGACTTTTTGCATGCTATGGGAATTTCAGCCTTATGAAAGCGTTGAGCAATCTTGCTACCTCCAGTATATGCTGAAGCTTTTAGGACGAAATTTTTCGTGAGTACTGCGTTTAATGATTCGGAAGACGATTCAAAAAATTCAAGTATTCGAAAAATAGAAAGCCTTGCAGTCCTCCTTATCTTCAATGTTTCATCCGCGGCTGTACTGCTCTCTCCTTTCAGGACATTCGAGTTTCTGAGCGATTCGAAGGCGAATGCTCGAATTTGAATGTATGTTATACATCATACGTACACATTGTACCCACAATTTTCAAGCACCATCTAGAGAAGAATGGTAATTCTGACTGACTTAACTATGCCGCAGTGCTGTGACCAGCTATTAATGTCATATGTAAGAGTGAGGGGCAATATTTGCTAACATCATAATTATGAAAAGAAACTGCTAAAGGTAAATGTCCTTGAGGACAAGGTCTCGTAAAATATGCAGATTTAGTGAAAAACAGCACGAACACGAACGACGACGCTTTCGAAGAAAATTGCGCAACCACACGAAAAACGCCGACCCCAACTCTCGGGAGGATGGCTAGGAAGAAGAAGCGAAAAACAGTGGAACATATCTAAATCCCAGAAATCAAGAGTAACCGCAAGGAAAAAACTGACGAGAATATGAAATCCGATACGCTGTTGAGCAGAACGTAACGTTGACAGCTGACTTGAATTAATCTGCCAAAACATTTTAGTGAAGTGTCATAACAGATAATGGAACATTTACAGGAAGAACGATGATGTTTTGTGTGGTCGATGGTGTCAAACACCTGGAACGCTAACATCCAGGCAATCATTGAAAGAAACCGGTTCAGCAGTGTTTCCATGGGGGAGGTTTCCAATAGTGGTCACGTCAAACTCACCTCAACATTGTTCTTGATTTGCTTCTTGATTTGTGGAGTTAACCCACTTCTTATGGATAGAGTTGATATATACAATGAATACTCCAGTTCTGAGGCTTCTTCTCGAGCAAAACCTCTAATGAAAAGCTGGGATCACCTCACAATTTCGAATGTTCTCGGTTCACTCCTTCGATTTCTCAGCTGACGCACAGTCAGGAATACATTTACAAACCGTTTTATACTGATGTTCATATGAAATATTTTTGGATTTAAATTGGGGGGTACAAGGAAAATATGTTACAAATAGCCCTGGAGTTCCTGGAGACATTCAAATAAGATTCTATACAACTATAATCCACAGAAAGGACATAAACAAAGAAAACGTGAAACCCATGAAATCCTATGGTCAAGCAGAGATCAGAATCCGTAAAATTTCCGTAAATCGATAGAATACTGGAACTATTGAATCTGAGTGAGTGAGCGGGATGCCAACGCATCGATATCCCGCCAGAGAGGACAAAAGCCGCAGCAGCTGATTTCCCATTTCGGGAAGCCACACGGACAATGGAGGCGATATCATCTGCAGATCGGCTGGCGTCGATGATGTCATGAAGGCCGTTCCTGGATGTTCGATATGAGCAGAATTAAGCCGACCACTATCAATAGGACGAACACACATAGTGCGCAGAATGCCAACCTGTAATCTCGTATGATATAGCTTCAAGTGAGATTAATCACGAATTAAATTATGAATGAAAAGTTGAGGAAAGTGACCGCATAGTTGAAGAGACTTGAAACCGAAAGGCAAATTGTATGTAAGCAGCTGGCTTCTTTTTTTCTCTGCTTCAAAGTCCAGGTCTAATTTATACAAGCAATTTAATGAGATGATATTCTTCTTGAGTGACAATGTCCTCTTACATCCAATATAAATATTTCATAATGCAATTCTCAGATACAGGCATGCATATGTATGATGACATGGATTTACCACTCTAATTTTTGCGCACCCTATCAAAAAAAATTGCAGTTATGAATAACTACCGCTTCGCACTTGTTAGTTCAACTACAGAAAGGGGTGCCGAGAGCCCCTCAGTTAATCATAAAGTACATTTCTGTCTTACTATGATTGTTTTGCCATAATACCATTTTGGTTTTCTTTTTCTGTGTTTTTTTCTTGTTTCACATGTAGTCTACATTTTACGCTGTTTTGTAAATACATTATATTAACAAGGTCCCATTCCTGTAACAATGAAACACAAACTTACACAACTTCGTTATTGACAGACTCACATCAGTTAGAGTTTCAAGGTAAGTTTTAGGGCCTTAGTTACCCAAATCTGAGGCATATTCTTGTTAACGAACTCTTACAATGGAGCTCTTGAAAATGCCTGAAAGAGGGATTCATCACGCATGGGCTGAATTACTAACTATTTTTCGATTCTTTCATTTTGAAAGGGATTTAGAATAAGGCCGATCAAAAATCATGGAAATCCTGTTTATGGGTTACACGAGTTTGAACCAGGAATGCACTTTATGCTTGAAACCCAAGTGATATGTAAGTGCTTTCGTATTAGGGCACATTCATGCAATAATCCTCGTCTCAAAAGTACTTCCGAAATTGGGGTAACTGAACCGAAACTGTGTGTGTGTGTCGATCGAACTACCATCTTTTGACAAGGGCTACGAGGGCTATGTACAGGAAGCTCCAAATGTCCGCAGTCAAGAGGGGCGTGGCCATGACGCGGCTTTAGGCAGAGACACAGGCGCTCTGCATGCTGCCACTGGTTGTCTGCAGAGTCAGAGAAGCCAGAGGCAGCATAGAGAGCGCCTTGTGTCTGATCAAGGAGCCGCGCCGTGGCCACGCCCCCCGTGACTGCGGACATTTGGAGCTTCCTGTATGTATCTATGTATGCACTGCCTAGTCCAAACTTAGCATTGATAAATCTTTCTCTGGAGCAGAAAAAGTTCAAAAACTGCCTCCAAGCCATGAATCGGGTCAGCCGCTACTTTTCCTTACGACGTAGAGATTTTTTTCAAGAGCACTTACTCAGTGGGAATGCTAATGGGTTAGTGATATCAATGATGGATACTCATTGGATCAAGGTGTTGAATCACCTTTTCTAAAGGGATTTTTGTTTTGGGTGCAAACGAATGTTCATGGTTTTGAACCCTAATATGTATGTATGTCCTACAACTGTGCATTTCCATTTCATTAATATGTATGCATGTCCTACAAAGATGCATTTCCGCCAAAACCAAGTCCAACTCTCAAAAATTCTGTGAAATTGGGGTGCCAGATTTTATCAAATTAGGATTGCGTCCTCTTTGGGAACAACTGCAAGAAACGAATACGTACGTAGATGTTGAAGTTATCCTGAAGTAACCAGAAAATTTCCCCCTACCGGCTGTGCATCCGATCGATCCACGTCTTTTTCCGCGATGTCGGCGGAGGAGGAGTTGAAAGGCCGACGGACTGCCTGTAAGAAAGAAAGCTCTCATCTCATTAGAGAATTCAAGGGCTCTCGAGACCGCAACGATACACTTCTACTTTCTTTCTACTTCTACCAAGGGTTTTAGTCAAAGTAGCCAAATTGCGTGTGACTTGCAAGTCAGCGGCAGTACCTGTTGTTTGTGTCTTACACTGTACAGACCACAGATACTGTCTATAACTATGTCCTAGATAAAATGAACTGAACTTCCTAATTGGCGAACTACCTTCGCAACAGGCTGAATTTGTATAAGCGCTCCGAACACAACGCACGGCATGTGTTTTTGTGCAGCCTTATTCTACGTATGCTTATCATAACTTCTTCATTTTAATCCTAGCTTTAAAACACAGAGGCACCTTGATCCAGAAATAGTGATGTCAAAGTCGATGCTGTCATCGTCGCTCATTGTCGATCCTCCTCACATTTATCCTGGAAATGGTCAAGCAACGTAACAATCGCCGAACAAAACATCTGCGGCGATGCGAGATTCACGACAAGTAGAGAATCGGTGGAGAATCAAGAAAAGCATAGCAAGATACACTAGTACTTTCATTTCTAATTCGACTACTTGTCCATATATTACCACTAGCTGCCATATTAGGCTTCGAGTGTTTTACTACTCCAGCTATCTCGCACTATTGAGGCCAATTGCTACTGCCAGTAAATTCATTAAAATGCCCATAATTTTGGTGATCAGGATGTTAGCAAACTTCAACTGACCTGTAAGTGAAAAGTCGGCAAGTTTATTTGGATGGTACCGAATCGATGTATTCGTGAAAGATAATTGTCACATTCATATTCTATGTACGTATTGAGAAACTCCAGTAGACATGTCCTCCCTGCCCCCATGGGCTAAACCGAAAAACCAACAAAATAACTAACTCTATACAACTCTATATTCTATATTATATCGAAATATAGGTAACTTTATATTTCGTGCGAAACGGTCATAATATTCGTGTTCAGCTTGCAGGAAAACCACAGTAGACATTTCCTTGAATGTCCCTAAGTGAAGATGCAAAAATTGATAAAAGCAACAAATCGATATTCCGTACAATATGGTTGTCACATTCGTGGTTAACGTATCGAGTAACCCGAGTGCACATGTCCTAACTTATCCTTGGGGAGAAATAGCGGATAATCCATAAAATTGATATAATCAATATGTAGATATATAGGTTCTGGTAAAAAGTACATAATGAAACAAGCTACAGTAATCAAGCATCTTAACCCCAGCTCACTGGGGAGGCGGTTGAAGCAGCAGCATCCTGCACCAACATCGAGAGAAATGGTTGGTCGGCACAACAGCGATGGCTGATCCACTTCAGAAACTAAGAAGCTCGACGTGCTCATAATGATTTTGAAGCGCAAGGATTTCGGCGCAGAAACTGCAATTAGACCCTGCTCAGATCGCGAGATCCACTCTTTGACACCCATCTACCTGGATAACGGACCAACAATGTGGAAAATCGAGGGAAAGAAAGTCAGAAAATATCTTTAAAAAAGACAACTTTCACTCTGGGAAGACATGATTTGTGAATTGAATTTGAACGGGAGCCATTTCGTCATCGCGTAAATTTCCCCACGTAATAAATTGTTTCGGAATTCATAAAGAATGCATGTGACAATAACAGAAATGACGTAAAAAACTGACTATACGATCTCTGCCCTCCAACAGATATTTTGGAAAAAAAAAACTTGAAGAGAACTTCTAAATCTTATCATGTGCGAGGAAATTTGCAGATGGCTTCTAGACGCTAATGCCGTGTTCATAGCTATCACAGCGTCCCAACGACGTCGTGTTCCTGTTCCGATCAGCTGATCAGCTTTGCGAATAATCTCAGTGTTTTGAGATAATCGGGTAAACACTGCGTCTATCGAGATGATACCAGACTAATACACAGTGTCGTTGAAAGAGAGGATTTCGTTGAAACACTCATCTATGCTTCCTTGGAAGGTTTCAACAACAGGTGAATAAGGAAACAATAACCCGCTTCTTTGGGGTCCGTCCGTCATACATAAGGTCTCTTACAGGCTCGTTCGGTTTGGGCCGAGAAGGTAATCCGAACTTTGGTAATTCATGTGTAAAAGATCTTAGTGAGGGACCTCTACCCCTTCTATAGCAGCACAACGACCTCATGGTTTGCCTTGCGAACAGAGCGTAGCGTTATATTCGCGATTTCCAAAGTTCTATTTTCTTCTATTGATTCCTGTACGAGGTCACCTATTCAATAAATGAGTAGCTATATGAACATAAGCTTTCAGAAATACATATAGTCCTTCTCGAAAACATAGACGGATTCCGTATCTGCAGGATCGCGGCGGGACCCGAACGATGGACGCGGAAAGAGCATGCTCTAAGTGAGAGGGTCCAGTAGGTCCCGCTGCGATTCTGCGGCCGCAACGCTTTGAAGCCCGCACGCGCAATCCGTCTATCTTTTCGACAAGGGCTGTATGCCCATATAACATCTCTAACTCCAATAACTTTGCACTCCATGTTTTCCCGAGTTACAGCTTTCCAAATCGCTCCTCTTTGGAGCCAGCAACCGGCAGGCCGTTCTGTTTTAAGGCCTATGGTTAGAAAAGGTTGTCGTTCACAAACTGAAAAGTTAAAGAACTTCACTAAGTAAGTCTCAGCAATTAATCTGAGAAGTAATGAATGTAAGCAGGTTGGAAGTCATACAAGTAGTAAGTCATACCAGCAGTTTGCAACTAATTAGCGTTTCGCTGCTCACCTTGTTTCACTGTTTATGGCATCAACAGTCCTGTGCTCCTCGCTGTACTGAAATAATAACACATTTACCTACAGTGGACTTCAATGGCGGTGGCCCATACGCCCCCTCAAGAAGCACGCCACGTAACCGCTCCGCCCGCGTCGTACGATGTTTTCTGCTCCTGTTATGTCATATCTAGAGCTTTTCTGCCCAATTTTAAGGACTTTTGACCAAATCGGGAAGGAAGCGACTAGAAATAGCATTCTAGCAGCAGACGACTCCGGTCCCGGCGCGCGCGGCGCGGTTGCGCTGCGTCCTTCTCGGGGCCGCATATGGGCCACCGCTATTGCCGTCCACTGTACTTATGAACGCATACTTGGGTGCACACCAAAAAAAGCAATAAAATACAATAAAAGCTCATACAAAATGGTCCCATGCATAGCTTGCTTTACATTTCACCCTACGCTTCAACTTTTCGTCCCTGCACTTCTCGTCCAATACTTGTCTTATCATCCTTCACAATAAATAACATGAAATATGAAATTAACAAAAATTTTACTAGATAAATTTCCATTGGTGTTCATCCTCTATGAGCTAAATTTCAGAAAATCCGAAAATTGAGGAGATTTCCTCAAATATATATATGGAGCAGTGGCGGACGCAGGGGGGGGGCGCGCCCCCCCCCGAGAATGGGTCGCCAAATTTTCGAAATTACTTTACAATACAAATAAAAATCTTGTGTTAGTTTATTTTTAATTGTTTATTTTTATTATTATTTTTAATATATTTTTATTTATTGTTTATTATTATAATTAATATTATTATTAATTTTATTTTCCGTCTGGGTCCCCAAAACGGCGGAGACCCCACTTTTCTTCCCACGCCCCCCCCCCTCCCGCCCACTTTCTGCGTCCGCCACTGATATGGAGGGAAGCGTAAATGGATGTCAAAGTGAAAAACCACACATACTATGTTCCAAAAATCAGAGCAATTCAATGTGTTTTGTTTAATTACACAGGGCGCATTTTATCACACGCCAAATCATGGAAATTCCTGCTTTCAATCGACGGCCGTTAGATGGAAGTGAGCCAAAACATGTCTCGCCTGTACCAACGTGGCGAGACATACCTCATCTTGGCGGACGGCCAAGTGGCAAGATTCGTGAAAAAGACAGTATTTGTATGTCACAACTAGACAAACATTACTCTAGTAAATCATATCCGTAAAAGTGGAAAACCACACATTTGAACGTCACACACTACTCCAGTAAATCATATCCATACCAGAACTTCCATTTGAAAAACGTTTGGCTTTGCCTTGGTTTGAGTAAACCAACTCCTAGTGAAAACGTTTCAGAAATAATGAGATAGCTTAATAAACAGGCCCTCAAAAAATGCTCAGACACTTCGAAGTTTCAACGCTACCTATGTACAGAGTGCGGCATAAATACTGTGTCAAAAATATTTGTTAATAACTTTTCTCACAGGATTTGAAACTCTAATTCCTCTTCAGTATTATTTACCTAAACTCTTAGAAATTAAACACACTAGGATTCGTATAACGTGGTTTCCTTCTGCCTTCGCGACGGAGGTTAAACCTGAAGCCATGTACGGCCACTGAGGCCCGAAAAAAAATTCCAGAGGTTTTCTTCCTCCTTCTTTCCTCTGAGCGATCCCAGATTCGTAGCAGCAGTGGGGTAGTGAGCACATGTCCACATCTCTACGATCACCAGTTGACACATCCATATGATCGATGTCAAAGAAGTTTGCACACGATTCCTTTGCCGGTATGAGTTCGTGGAGTTGGTGCACCAACGGTCACTTTTTCCTCTGCGCCTCGTTTTTTGAACCACTGCTGTCTTAGCGAACCCATTTTTAGTAGATGAACTAGTAGCTATACCTACTTTACAAAACTACCCTTTTTTCCAGCAAAGAGCTGTTTTTCCAGCTTTAATCCAACGTCGACTTGAGGCTTACGGTCACTTTCAAAAACATCAGCTTCAGTGACGATATAGGCCAGATGTGATCTGCAAGAGAGGCCTGTCCTACCCCATCTGATGTCTTGGAGAACTGTCCTAACATTACGCGATTTTTGCTGATAAAGCTCTGTCCCACATTGAAAAAAAATCATTGTCCCAAGGTGCCTAACTTTTGCGGCCCTCCAAGGTAACATAACTAAATTCTGCCTTCTCTCCTGCTGATGCGCTTCGTTGTGAACATGCTGCTCCTAGTGGTTGTAGTGTTCCGTCTGGACTTCTTCATTAGCAGGTGAATTAATCGTCCTCTGCAAAGATCACGGCTTTGTGTGCGTCTTACTCTTCTACCTCGCATTTTTGCAACGGGTTCGTTTCTCGTGAATTTTCTCGAAAATTGGAACTGCGACATCCGTGTGGCATGTATATGGGAACAGCTCTTCAACAGCAGAGCATCATACTGCAAATTGGACGGTGCAGTTATATAACTGCAAAAAAATGGGCGATTAAGAAAAAAGATTGTACGGTGATGCTTCCTAGCTCGATCTTGGTTCTTTTCAAATTTGGACTTGTTATAACGTGCAATGTTGATGTGACGTTACGAAACGAGGAGGTAATGCAGAAAAGGGGATAGCAATTTCAGATATGAAATTTAGGGCAAAGAGCTTTTTCGCAATGGGGATTGAATTTGCGACAAAGTTTGACACAGTATTTAAGCCGCACCCTGTATTGCATCAGTGCAGTATGTTCATTAGGTCTTGCTCAATCTGTATATATAAAAGTGAAAGTTTGTTTGTGTGTTTGTGTGTTCCGAATAGAAATCGCGGAGGATGAACCGATCGGGACCAAATTTTGCAGGTAGACTCTCCACTGGCCGGCGGAGGTTATAGGCTACTTTGCACCTGGGATTATCGATTGGTTTATCGATTATATCGATTTTATTGATTTTTCGCCTTTCTTGACCAGGCACTGGCGAGAACATGCCTACTGGGGTACCTCAATGCGCTGAACACGAATATGACAACCATTTCGCGCCAATTCATCGATTTATTGATTTTATTGATTTTTCGCTATTCTTGATCATGGGGTGGTAAAGGCATGTCTACTGGGGTACCTCAATGCGCTGAACACGAATACGACAACCATTTTGCGCGAGATATTGACTTATTGATTTTATTGATTTTTCGCTATTCTTGATCATGGGGTGGTGAAAACATGTCTACTGGGGTTTCTCAACACGCTGAATAAGAATAACAACCATTTCGCACGAAATATTGATTTATTGATTTTATCGATTTTCCCCCATTTTCGCTCGGGGACGGACAAAGACATGTCTTCTTGGGTTTCTCAATAGGCTGAATACGAATATGACAAACATTTTGCATGAAATATCGATTTTTCGATTTTATTGATTTTTGGCTCTTCCGCCCAATGGAGCGGTGAATACATCTCTCCTGGGGTTCCTCGATATGCTGTGTATGAATATGACAACCACTTTGTACGAATACGTCGATTCAAAGTCACCGAAATAGCTTTGCTAACTTTTCGCCCACAAGACGATGGGAAACGTCACCTGGGCTTCGCTAACATGCTGATCACCAAAATTATGGAGATTTTAATGAATTTTAATGAATGGTAGTAATTGGCCTCAGCAGTGTGATGTAGTCAAGGTAGTAAAACATCCGAGCGAAGCCGGGTACGGCAGCTAAATATTGTACACTAGCTAGTATCTGAAATTTTTAAAATCAACAGCATACGGTACTACTGGATTGTTTAAATATTGTACACAACAGTAGTGTAAGCAGTCCCTTATAGCTTCATCTGTTAGCGTCAGCGTCCGATCGATTCAAGTAGAAGGTTGGCCGTCGCGGATCGACAGCAATGGCTACAGCAGCGGGTGGATAGGTTGCGATTATGGTGTGTTACATTAGGAAATATAGTTGTGAAGGTACCAGAGACAGAGAGAACTCGAGAAATGGTGCCGTATTCGGAGAGGCAGGCGAGAAATGCAAACCATAGGCACAAGTACTTTTTTTTTAAATTCTTGAAATGGTCAATGCATATGGTGTGCATCAAAATCATGGGTACACCCTTTGCGCAGCGAATACCTCTGAATGGTCGCAGACCTCCTGAATTTCTTCAATTTTCCCTGTTGTTTGATTGTTAAACCTCCTGCTAAGGTCTCAGGCGGCGCGGCCGACTTCGCAGCATACATCGATCACCGATTCGATCAGCTATTCTCATTGCAATTTACCTTTTATTTCCCAATTATTCCCTTCCTGTCTACCAACTTACCATCTCTCCTATAGAGTTTTGAAAGAATTGAATAAAACTCGAATATTTTTTCGAATGTTCGAATATTCGAAAATTCGGAGGTTCCGAAAATTCGAAAGTTCGAATATTCGAGAATTCGAGGGTCCCAAAAAATTCGAAAATTCCATGGCTCCGCAATATTCGAAAGTTCGAATATTCGAAAATTCGAGGGTCCGGGATTATTCGAAAATTCGAATATTCGAAAATTTTAGGCCGAAAATTCGAATATTTGGAATTGTTTTGCTTTGCAACTGTTATTTCAGTCTCATTTTCTCGCTGAAGAACCATTCCAATTGAAACTCCAGTTCAATTTCTCATTTCAATCTCAACTTTTCCAAAAATCTGCTCATATCTTTGCACGCATTCGAAAGCCATCAACTACATTTGAAAGCTTTGAAACTGCAATCATACGGGGGACATTGGCGTGATCCCTTCGGTGAAACCTACGTATGTACTTTCCTGGACAGTTAAGAAACTAGTAGTTTCAACTATACTTCTGATTATTCAAGCCTTTCCTCCAAAAGTATGTAAGTGAACTGCAAACTATAATATAAAATTTTACACAGCATTCCTCCTTATATTTAGCTGATTTCTGACTACTGCTTCGTTTAAACTCTTTCTAAGTACATACATCACCGTTAGTTATGGAATTCAAAATTCACACAAAATCTTGAGATCTATTATTAGCCTTTCTTCCCAAACATACTCCGACTCCTTGTTACAGAAGTTCTGTTGGTTTTAACATTCAACGTACAAGCATGCAGTTGGACCCGATAAACAGAAGTAATAATGAGGAACGGGATAACACACAGTGTTTTTATCTTGCTGACGCTTTTTTGTTGATAGCTGGAAACTCATTCATGATCAAGGTAAATGAACCACTGTACCCAACACTATTTTTACCGCGTCATTACCTCTACATTTACTACCATGGCACGTTTTGTTAAGCTACAACACGAAGTTATTAAAGTGAAAGCCTTCTCACGGACGAAGGGTTTCATCCACTTTACGATCCTTTAATAATGGTTACAGACCTCAAGTGACGTTCTTAGAGGCAGCACCCACGAAAAACTTTGTCACTCAGGTTTTAGAGCGATCTTGGGTTTCCGACTATGTGAAGCATGAACAATGTGGCCAATTTTGTCAGAACTCATGTTAAAATGGTTTTTGGATACTATCAATTTGCTGCCTTATAGCAATTCGGCCGAGTTACGCTGGTGGAGTAGATCAAGGAAGTCGATGACACTGCCTTTACTGTCAACGAATTTCTTGGCGCAACTAGATAATCGACTAATTTTCCAGCTTTCCTAGAGGAGGAAAAGCACAAACAAAAGGGAAATAGAATGTTCATCACAGAGACATGCTTTGAGAAAAGGCACAAAACTTACGATTAAGTGTAAAGAGCTAACGAACAGAAATTTATATCATAATTGAAAATTTGAAAGTTCCGAGAGAAAAGAACCGATCGTTCGGTCTAACAACAATTGAAAGAGCGTAGGTGGGGGAGTCAGATCATCACAATGTAAAACTTCTGGAAATGAGCATGGAAAACAAACTTTATCTTGGGAAAACTGAGTGACTGCGGCAGAAATCAGCTGATTCGGATCGCGCCACATCTCACCCCGCGGATACCCGGATACCAAGTCTACAGGGTGTTTTTCCGGGAGTAAAATCGGTGCAATTGCGGACCAAGTACAAAGGCTACGTGCGAATTGCTGGAACCTCCGCTTTCACGTGGTCTTTCGACTGAGAATTTGATCTATTGGAATGGATCAGATCGCGCGCGATTTTACTCCCGGAAAAACACACTGTAACCTGTTAAAACTTGGGAACGCTGATGCCTTCGGCAATGCAATTTGCGTAGAATTACTGGGACTATCGTCCAGACTCCAAAACTTTCAAAATTCTGGACATGAAGGTTATCCTGGGTGCTGTCTTTACGCTTAGAAATTTCAACCCTTTGCAATTTTAAAACCGATAAGGGGCCAACTCCACAGCACCACAAGCTTCCACTCATGAGAAGGTTGTGAGAAATTCCAAAACGGCAAATGAAACTTACTACCCGAAAAGTTTCATGCCCGTTGTGATTGGCGAACATATCGCCTTGTTCGCATACATGCATGGGTACAAAATGTTTTTACCAAATGGAATGTTATTCGAATAAATATTCGTACATTCGAATATTCGAAAATTCGATGGTTCGCAAAAATTCGGAAATTCGAATATTCGAAAACTCGGAGGTCCCCGAAAATTCGAATATTCGAAAAATATTTTTGAATGTAAAACTCTACTCTCCTACCATTACCTTTCCATTCGGTGGAATTCTCCAATAGTTTTACTTCGAACAGCCAAATCGCCACTCGCAGCAGCCACGCTGCCTCCAGGTTTTCCACCGACCTTATCCACCCCATCTTCTCGGATCGACTGTAGACTCTCTCTCCTCACATAGAACGTAACAATTATCTAGTCCTCGAATGATATGTAGTTTTAGAAAATACATGGAAGAACTAATATGAGCTCAAGCCTTGAACCAATACATATAATGCGACGCAGCAAACTGTCGTTAACCAGCTAAAATCGGGTTGAATTCGCCGCTTTCTGATAGTATGATTCACATTCTAATTCGTATGAAACGAAAGTATAAACACACCTATTCCATGACATTCTCAGTAAGTATTAGGTGTTAACATGTGTCCTTCCACTTTTTTTTCGGATTTCTCCACCTATTTGCCATCTTTTAGGTACAAGTCATATGCGATTCGAAAGCGCTGTTCTTCCTCCACAAGAATGTTGTAAAAAGTGTTTCTCTCGAAACGACAGTTCGCTCGAGTTTTTAGCTTGCGAGGTGGAGCAAGCGAAGTGTCAATGAAAAACAGCGCAACCGAGAGGTACCTATCCTAGCCTTCAGTTAAAGCACGGAAGGCGATCAAAACTGGTTAAGCAACCTGTGCTCAGCATAGAAGAGACGTTTCGCTTGAGCTGACTGGTCTTTTGTAGGTTCAAAAAAGACATTTTCTCAATAACACCAACCATTTCGACCCAACAGATTTCTTTCACGTGAAAATTGCTCCAGAGGGATCTTATGGTCTAGACGGACATCATACTTCACAAAGCCAGCAAATAACTGAGGTAATTCTTCTGAAGGAATCCAATCGCGAGGGTATAGTCATCTTACTCCATGGTGACGTCAGACCCCACCTTCCAAAAATCGTCAAACTGCCGCTCAAACAGTTCCACTGATGATATTCTTCTGCGTTTACACTCCTAAGGGATGCTTTCTGGTCCATGTTGAATACAAGGAGGAAATTGGATTTTTCCTTGAATTGGCGTTCTTCTTCTTAGGCCTAAAAGTTAAGTAATTCATTGGTTCTGGAAAACACGTGGTAATAGAAGGAGTGTGAAGGAGGGAAAGCGCTTTTAGAAGGTATAATGCATGTTAGAGAAAATGGCAATGGGGCGGAAAAATCGCAACTAAAATAAGTGCAAGGACATATGTATGTTAACACCTAATATTTATATACATAGCACATATCTGTGAAATAAAAAACTAATTTTGTCTACCATCGCATGGTAAGATGAGGCGATTGTAGTTCTACCTTATAAACTAGTCTTACGCGTGTTTTTCACTGCTCTTGGACCGCAAAATGAAGGTAAGATCCCATGGGTATGTCGCTAATGATTAATGTTCTGAGATAATCATGGTGAAGCTTGAGTAATTTCGCTTCTTCTTACATTTGACTTGACTCATAAGATTAATGCCCTGAAGTAGATGAAAAAAGGAAACAATTGAGCGCCCTAAATTATGTTGGCTGTAATTTTCCCCTTGCTCAATCCCATTATTTGCCTTATCCTTTGTGATGTATTTCTCTTGTAAGCCAGAATTACTGACTAATAATTAATGCTTAGACAAGCAATCGACTGGCAAGAGGATTCATTCAAAAAGGATAATGAATGCTAGGTCAAAAACTACTTCTCAAGTGTCTTCTCATGTAAAAGGACAACGATTTAGGTTAATTTCTTCAAAAATTTATCATCGCAGGAGGTGAAAGCTAGAGCGGAGCAGACTAGAACGGAATTCTGCTCCAATCCGCATTGTTCTTGCTAGGTTTTGAGTCCGAGTCAAGAGGTGCGCTCGCTCGTTACCTGGGTCATGTAGCACCTTGACCGCTCACTGTCTCACTGACTGTCTTCCTTAGGTACGAAGGGTTCATGACAGATGGATACTGTAACCATAGGCAGAGGCAGCCATGGCTACAATATCTATCTGTCATGAACCCTTCGTACCTAAGGAAGACAGTCAGTGAGACAACTCGTACATATCGTCGTGCGCGAGGGACCGTCGTTCGAGTGATAGTACTTGATAATATAGAAAGGAATTAATTCGCGTATAACGTTTTTCTAATATATATCATAACATACGTGGGTGAGAAAGAAATTCAAAATTAAGCTCTCAGTCACTGACTTGGCCTTTTGAGTCATAGAGGTATCGAAAAGATTCCGGCTTAGATCATTTACGGAGTACATAGGCATTGCACTGAAATTTCAATGTAAACAAACATAGATCCCTTGATTTTCAAAGCACTTTTCATCTTGTCAATTTGTCCAATTCAATAAGTTTTATGAGGATTTTTATGGCGTGAACAGAAATACCGGATGCAGGCGCTTTTTGATTTTTTTTTGTGATTTCGTTCGCTAAAGTGCCTTTTCCACCTTTGTTTCAAACTTGATATTCTTGGAGATCTGTCTGATTTCACCCACTAGTCCTTGCTTAGGACTTCAAGGACCGTAAATGTAACCTGGAATATTGCCTAGAAAATAAAAAAGGGCGTTTTGGATAGATGACTGCAGAAGCACTGCTGTCAAAACCAATATTTCTTATTCGTGTTCTATTTTGTTCTATTTCTTTGGGATTTTTCTCTGGCCGAGCTTGAGTTCATCAGTCATTGAATGGTGCTCGCGAAATTGACCTGGCACTACAGGAAAAATTAACTTTGCCTGCAGCATATCCGTAGGAAGGAAGAATGCCTGCAAGTGGAGAACTAGGGCGTGGGGGATCATGTGAAAACACCTCAAGGCAAATTATTTACTCAAAAAGGTGTTCTCCGAGTTTCGTTTGACACTGTGATCAAGACTTACAACTTATTACTTATAGACTTGGTGCCGTAATAGCAACGGTCTCCTACTCAAAATGGGCGGAAACCTGTCAATTTTCTACACATATTTACATAGTTGCAAAATACGAATGATGTTAAACCTCCCTATTTAAAAAAAAAACTCTGGAATATTGAAGTCCAAGTCGTCGATCATGTCTACATGGCTGCTGAGATAAATTCTGCATGATCAACAAAACCATATCGTAGTTTCTACTTACTTATTAGGGTGGTAAGAAAGTCTTGAGCCGCTTCAGACTTTTTTTGTGCTTTATTTTATTACTCAGCACACAGTGGAATTTGCTCAACAATATAATAGCCATAGTTAGTCACTGCAGTGTCCCACCTAATGGGCAGGTCAGCGGTCCCCTTTTCCCAGGAATGGGAAGACTGGGAGCCGAAGAAATTGCTGACCTCTCTTCCAACATGGTCAGCTTTGGCGGTGTTTTTCTTGACTTGAAATGCCTTGAAAGAGCAAAATAAGTGGTAGTCGGAAGGGGCAACGTCAGGAGAATAGGGTGAGTGAGAAACCGTAACCCAGCCCAGCTCCGCCAATTTTTCACTGGTCTCTTTAGCTATAGGGGGCCTACCCTCATCATGGCGTAGGTGTACAAGAAACTCGTTTCGACCGTTTTTCTCAAACATCATCCGCGGCTCTCTGGAGCTGATTGGCGTATGTGTTACCGGTGACTGTGTGTGTTTGCGTGAGCCGCCCATAATACAATATTTCTAGCGAATTCCAGAAGTAGCAAGGGAGACAGATGTTTGGGTGGGGGTGCGATTTGGCCGATCTTCTCCTTGACGGAACCACATTACACGGTGCGTTTTAAAATCGTAGAGGACCCCACTCTCATCTCCAATAATTGGGTATTCTAGAAACTCCTTTCGATGTGGACAGAGCAGGAAAAACTGATTTTGGCTAGGGGGACCTCTCGTGGAACTGACGTCGTAGTTGAAGTTGAGGAAGGCAATTTGGCTATATATGCCTATTATGGAGAAGCCCCAAGTTTGTCTACAAAAAGCACGCGGTAGGTCATGGATACCGATCAATAAGCAAAAGTTCTGAAACTTTTGTAAAAATCGGCTCAAGACTTTCTTACCACCCTAATATGTATATTACTAGAAGTTGACAGATTTTAACCATTTTCTTGATTGTTTGTATATTTAGGCATTAGTAGTGCGTATTTACTGTTAATAGTAGATTTTATGGTTGCGTGGGAAAAAAAAAGGTTTCGGCGTCTCAGCATCAGAAGTTCCAAGCAGCTTCTAAATAACAGCGCTTTCCCCGATCCGCATTGCGGTGTCCGCATATTCTGTAAAGCTTTAACGCCGTTCTGCCGCGCGCGACATTTCTGACGGCAAGGCTCGGTCGGGGAGACCGTCTACCTTAGCTGGTAACAGCTCATGCCAATATGGGCAGCTCTTACATGACACCCGCAATTGCAGGTGCGAGCGATGTGCGAGAGAGCTGCGAGAAATTCTCGAGCGCACCTCATGACCGTTACCCCTAGGTTATCGTAGTTTTATCGCTTTTCAGAGAATGGTCCTAGAAACACAAGAAATTTGAAATCCGCATGAATTTGCAGCTTTCTCTTTAACTTTTCCAGTCGAAAGCCTAAGGCTGCTAATCAAAAGCTTAACGGATTAAATGCGATGTTAGGGTGGTCCCAAAAAATTCCTGTGACTCAACTTTGTTTTTCAGCATTTTCTCGTTATGCGGGGCGTTAGTGTGACTGACATGTTGTGACAGAATAAGTGTGCACGGCACGAGCAGAAGCCGCTGCCGAACTGCATTTGGTGAGTCGAAATGCGAGGTGCGAATCGGAGAACGAGGTTTTGATGCTAGAATTCATTGGAAATGCAATAAATGCACACAAGAAATGCAAAAATTGAAACGTTGAGAAATGCTGGGGAATGACAAACAACCCACCTGGGAGACAATCAACCATGGAGGCATTCACGATTTCTAGGAAAAGGATCTAAAATTTGTGAGAACGGGGGTAAATAAACTGGTTGGGAGTCGCTGGGAATTTTGCTTTCGTTTGCGTGCCATAGCCATGCACAAGTCATCGTATTTCTATGCATTTGCGGAAGCAGAAGCATTTCCAAGCAATTTTTCACTTTTTTTTAACAGGATCCTTGCTGTGCTCCATAAAAAGATCACGAACTATAATAAAAACTACAAGAACTCAATGGAATGGTAGGGTTTCTCCTCATAAAATTTTGTGGTAAACAAAATTTCTAAAACACACTAGCAGATGGAAAGAAACTTAGAAGTAACCCAAATAATACTTCAGCAGACAGAACAAAAGACTCCAATCACCACAAAAGGAGCTATGGAAATCAAATTTAAGGATGACTTCATCGAAAGTAGTGAGAACAAGGATTTATTTTGTAGATCTCAAAGATCGAAATTTCACTCATTAGTGTAGTAGAGGTTGGAAGGCTCTATATGTAGTAGAATTTCGAAAGTATTTTTTAGGTACCTTAGCTACCGAGATGTACAGCGACCCACCGTCAATGATATTGGAAATTAATTTTTGAGCTAGATGAAAGTGAAATTTGTCAAACAGGTTCTGACGTTTGCTCTGCCAAGAACAAAATCGAGATTTTAAAGTATGGACTGATTGAATAAATTTCGAGAATGAAGTTGAAAAATAATTGCGAGGAAAGTGGCCTAAGTCCAAACAAGCATAACTGTATGGAGAATTTCGGGAGCAAATGGTATTAGGAAAGATTCAGCACACAATTATTGCTTCTTCACATTCTTCGTGACTCACATTCTGTCGTTGTCCCTAACTTAGCATTCCACAAAGAGAGCGGACGATTGTCTCTATTGAGGTGTTAAGCTCCAACGTTATACATAGCTTGACTGTTACTACACGATCATGGAGAACGCTATCCAATTCACTCGCCATTTTCTAAGATGTAAAGAGTTATTTTCTCGTTTGACATAATAAAAATAAAACGAAAATAAGTTTTCCGGCAGCCTGGACTTTTCTGTTCTTATGTCTGCAATTCAGGTGAAACGCGGTCACACAGGAAGCTGTGGCAGTAGTCTTGTGGAGTGAGAAAATTTCTTTTTACTACTACTTTGAACAAAAAATCGATTCGAAGAATGATTTTAAAGAATGGCAGCAACATCTTCCACCACTAAATACGTACTTCCTAAGTGATGGCGGAGAGTTTAGCTCTACAACACCAAAGTACTGTGCCTATAGTCCTTCTAAGCAGTATCTTCTGGATTAAACAATGACAATAGACGATAGATAGCTCGTAATTATGGCTTAGGTATGGCGGTTTGAAGAGTTCCTTTCTCTGTTTATTAGAGAACATCGGAATTGAATTTCTCAGAAAAAACCTAACGAACTGAAACCTCCAACAATTACTTTAGTAACGAGGATATAAGAAATTTTCAGCCTCTGCTTGCCTATTTCTATTATGACAATGTTCTGAAGAAAAGAATAGGGACGAAAAAAAAGCTCATATCAGGCGATTCGCACTGGAATGGGTTCCACAAATTAAAACGATACTGCTGATGAAAAATTGCGCTTGTGATGAATTTTCCTATCATTTCATGGGCATTTCAAAGTGAAATAACAATTTTATTACTTCATTATATAGCAAATTACTAGTAAAAACAGATTCGAAACTTCATTGAAAGTGGAAGAACTTTTTCTAGACATATGAGAGAGAATAAAATGGCAGAATGAAAAATGAGTTGAACTGAAAGGGATGTAATTGTTTGTATGGAATTTCAATTGATCCAGAGCTTTTCCACACTCCTTTAACAGCTCCACACAAAAAAATCTGCCATTCCAGCACATATCCTTGTGATTTTTTTTCGTAGAGGATTTTTAGTGCAAGGAAAAAACCGCTCAGGGAGTGAGATTCGTCTCTCTCGGCTCCGCAACCAAACCTCGGAGCTGTCTTCGCAAATCTGTCATGAGCAGCAGATTGCTCCCTCTCGCTTGTATCCCATTGGGACGTTGAAGAACATTATTCATGCAATCACGCCAATCAAATCTCTCGCCGTCGGATTTCGTTAGCGCGTTTTGGCAGTTCACAAGTGGTCAAATTCGTGTGGTGTACTGACACTTATAGGAAAAAATAACTGAAATGGTGCGAATATGATGCAATTTTAGTGGCTCTGGTGCAATCTCGAAGAAAAGAATTGTCGCTGGTGATTATCAAGAATATTTTGTGGCCTTCACACTTCTAAGGTTTGCAAAATTGCGCGGATGTTGTTGAAAATATCAGAACAACCCCAGAAATGCTTAAGGTGTTATCCGAGAAAATCTGATGTGGTATCCACTAAATTCTGATGCCAGTAGCTCGTTTCTTCTGAGATTTGATGAAACCATTCTCTTCCACTAACCCTATCCGCTCCCCATCGTGGTGTGTTAGTGAATTTCCTTCTATCACGAGGTGTGTCCCCTGCACCCTGCCACCCCGAAGGCCCACAACAAGGTCTAACAAGTCGATGGGTGGTATACTACTTCCTCTTTCGGTGGTATTCTGAATCGTTATTTTCACAGGTAAATACAGGTACAGAGATATGAGAGGAAGGAGCAGTCCGGGAAAGAGCGCGGTATTCGGAGAGGTGGGAGAGAAAGGCAGACACCAGGCACAGTTTCTCAACTACCGCCTTTTTGTAAATGAAGTTTATAATATATAGTACAAGCATTGGCATAAGGGAAAGAAATGTAAACTTTCCCGAACAAGGAAGACAAACAGAAGTATGAGAAAGCCAACGCATATGAATCAATGGATGTCAGATGACCTAGAATTTTACTTTTACAAGTTGTTTATTAGCTATGGAAGACCATCGATCGTCAAGTTTCAAAGGGGAGAGCGAAAATTTGTACGTGAAAAGCAAGCAGTCAAAAGTGATTGAATAAGGCAGACGGCAGCGGCAAGGGAATAACATTGAGGCAGAAGCACCGAACGAGGAGGAGCCGGACGAGTAGGAGCAAGAGGGGGCGGGCGGGGCGGACCACCATCACCATCACCGCGACCACTGCGACGACGAAACGGACGCATCCATCGGCGTGGCGGCCTACGCACAGCGTCCAGCATTTGGCATTCACTTCCAACAATGAAGTCAATTGTGCAGGTTGCGGCCGGATGAATCAACGAGTGCTCAGTGGAAAAAGGCAGACGGACACAACCGGAAAGGGCACACACCGAATGTGAAATTCTTTTGTTTGGTTGACTGATGGTGGCCGTTCCATGGCATGCTTTATAAGGTGGACGGCTTTTCGAACGAACGTCCCCAGAAATCACTCTATCAAATATCAAATATAAAAAAGGCCAACATTTGAAAAAACTCACAAATTCTATCAACCTTCTTAATCTTTCAAAGGAAAGTACAGCCCAAATCAAAAAAGGAGAAAAGTCGTTGCAACTTTTTCGACTCAATCGAGGACATCCCCTGAAGGCAATGAGGCAAGTCAATCTGAACTGTTATCTTCCTCCTGGGAGAGAAAAGCGAAAAGAGTAAGAGAGTCGAGTAATTCTTTCATACAACAATTTGTTAACGTAGCTTGTCAACCTCGCTTTGGACCTCACTCCTTGTTAGTTTAATAATCTGTTATTTCATGTTATAGGTAATACTGGAGTGACATCTTATACCTTTTGAAAGGACTTCTTTCCAAGAACGTCTTCTTGTTGTCTGATAGAAGGCCCTGATATTTGTCTCCTTCCTCTGTCCAGCACCTCTTCACCATTACTCCCACACCAGTTTTCGACTATTACATGTAGAAGTAGTGCTTATGTATGTATACGTATATGTATGTATACGTAGCCCCCCCCCCCCTCCGCCGAGAATGAGTAGCCAAATTTCTGAAATTACTTTGCAATACAAATGAATATCTCGTATTACTTCTTTTTTAATTGCTTGTTTCTACTATTATTTTTGATGTAAATTTTATCATCTATTTATTGCTATAATTAATATTTTCACTAATTTGATTTTCCGTCTGGATCCCCAAAACGGCGGAGACCCCACTTTTTTCCCACGCCCCCCCCCCCCCGCCCACTTTCTGCGTCCGCCACTGGTATATTGTGCAGTAGTATGTATTATAGTAGCACAGTATCTAAAACAATTTGCACCCAAAACACCAACCGCTGCAAAGAATCACTTGTTAGGCTTGCATTGCTGGATAAATTTGAGTCTTTTCATAGCAGTGCATCAGTAGCGGACGCAGGGGGGGGGTAGGGAGGGCGCCCCCCCCCCCCGAGAATGGGTCGGCAAATTTTTGAAATTACTTTACAATACATATAAAAGTCTTGAATTAGTTTTTTTTCACTTGTTTATTTTTAATATTATTTTTAATATAATTTTTATTAATTATTTATCATTATAATTAATATTTTTATTAATTTTATTTTCCGTCTGGGTCCCCAAAACGGCGGAGACCCCACTTTTTTCCCACGCCCCCCCCCCCTCCCGCCCACTTTCTGCGCCCGCCACTGCAGTGTATACTAAGTGTGTATATACGTGCGTTCGTCTGACAAAATTCACAATTCAAGTAGTTCCAAAAAAATTAATTTAAAGAACAAAAAAAACTAAATCATAATTGACAGCCAAGCACTCGGAGTAAATCTAACCGACGTTCCCATACTCCGCCGATTTCAAAAATGATAGCTAGGGGCCGGCCAAAGTCTCAGGCTCAGTAGTATACCCGGCGCCTAACTGCGTCTCTCACCAGTGAGTCAAAGTTACAGTAACCCCGGTTACTTGCACTTTCCAACTGATCGCCTACAATACACAAGATTCTTCAGACTCGACAGTACTTCTGAGCAGGACATTTATTAGTTAGGTTTCCGTTTTCTGACTCGCACCGCAATGTCATGATAAGAAGCGAAGCTGTGCGATCGCCTCTGCAGAATGAGCACTTTTGTACGCCGGTCCTTCCGTCCGTTCGTACTTGGACCAGGGGCATGCGACAGCCGTGCGATAATTGTCGCAGCTACTCTCCTTCCGTGACCACTGCTATGCGGAAAACTTCTGCACGATCCACTGGGACATGAACAGATTAACGTATGCTACAAACTTAAATAATTGATAAGTATAGTAGCCCGTTTCATGTGAGGCGGGAACTGAGGATATATTGGAGAGATAGAACGCGGTTAAACATGAGACTCTTGGACAATTATCAAGCGTTTTCTCCTGCTCATTTTCCGTTTAAAAAACTTTATGCAGTGGGTACTTCTTCTCAACAGAAATATTACGTAGAATTCAGTCAATTGAAGGGTTGCAGTATGACCAACAAATTCGTGAAATTGTGAGCAGCATTAATAAAGCAGTTCCGACGTCGACTCTGCTCAATAGACAGGTTAGTTAGATCGACCTTCTCCTGACTTGCAGTCAGACAAAGGCTGTATCACTAAAATACTAGTTTGAATTCACTCTTGAATTTGAATTCACTCTTGAATTCTTGGGCTCTTGACGAAATCGCGGAATGACCCCTTCGTGGTCCTTACTATTCCTCGAAGTTGTACCTAAATGTTTTTCATCATTAGAATAAAGTGAAATATTTCAATAGAGAGGAAGCATCCAATACGTCAATTTCAATGGAGAAAAATTGCTGAAAAAAAACGCCCGATAATTGTGCACCGGTCTAATATAATGTGGCGCTCGGAGAAGTTAACGACACCGGCAGCCCTTGTGCACAAATATTCAACTATCGCCTTTTGAAAAGCAGACACAAAATTTGAGTTAGTAACACATGGCGCATTTTTCAAAGAAGACCATGAAGCGGAAACGAATGAAGTGGATTGGATGATAGTCGTTATATAGAAGTATAATTTGGAGAAGACTCAAGGGAAAGATCCTGTGGACCAGTCGCATTTTCACCTTTCAATCGTTTTTTACATTCAACAAGAACTGTTCATTACACTGTCAACTCGTTATGACCGCATGTGAGACGTAGCATTAACAGTAACATTAACATTGCATTTCAGCGCATTCCCGCTGTGATACTACTCCACACATCTGTAGGGTTATCTTACTTCCGTGTTTGAGTTATAACAAAATTTACAGGTCGAGGTTATTCATAGGGTGCAGGTAACATGGCCCAAACCCGTTTTTTGCACTGATAAATCTTCTGGTCCGTGGGTGTTTAGACGTCAAAGAAAAGAATTACGCCTCTTCATCAGTGCGCCGTTGAGACCATCACGACGAGACGACGTGGGAGACGTGCGGGGCCAAAGCAGCTCTGGCTTACGTCACTTACCGCGAGATTGAAATAGTGAAGTTCACGAAATTTTCACGGGTACTGGCCAATGGAGCCGTCAAAGAGTGTGTTCTCGACTTGACGACTTAGCCCTCTTCAGAGTCGTTTTCGATGGTGCTAAAATCTCGTGCTTTGCCGCATAGTTCCGAAAAGGTGCTTCTCAAAAAAAAAAGGAACGTATAAAAGGATAAGAGGGTCTCAGCCAAATTTTTGCACAGAATCGTGCATACCATATTAGTGAGTGACGTTTGGCGATTCCAACCGCATAATATTAGGCTGATAAATTGGAAATGCGCGTTTTTGCGTCATGATATAAAATATTTTCTGATAACAAAGCCACAACACCTCAGTCCAAGTTCCATCTAGAATTAGCATTGTTGAACCTTCAACATCCTCCACACAGAAAGTGACCGCTCTCCTGCGGGAAATCCCATCGCTGTGACCTGAAATAGCTGCTCACCCAAATTTTGGTTTCATCGCGGCCTTGGAACTTTTCTCTGCCATGGAAACTCCCCTGATAGCACAAGTTCTGAGCTATTTGGCTCTACTGTATGTTAAAAAAATTCGCCTGGAAAACGGTCAATAGGTACCCGTCGGCGGGGTGTTTGAGCTCAGCCAGAAAAGGGGCGTGGTTAGTGTTGCCCTATGGATTCCAAGTATTACGATGCTTCTGCTGACAGCTACACCGAGTCACATAGAAGGATGTGAGTATTGCGCGTTTCGACTACTTTTACTAACTGACAACAATGAATTACCTGACAAGTACGAAGCTACAAGCGACAAGAACTACAACTTCAAAATAAAACTGTCGTCTAAAGCGTCCATTGGAAAGAAAAAAGTTTGAGAATTTTTAATAAATCAAAGGAAAGTAATATGCTTCTAAATCGGGATCAAATACGATGTCGTAGAGTCCCCTGAAAAATTGTGCAGGTGGGTTATTTCACGTGCTGGACACGAAGATTAGGTCTTCGAGTGGATAAAAGTGACATCATTTGACAAAATGGACCCCGATTCCACGATAGCACAGCAAGTAGCCTTCTAGGGGAACATTTTGGAGGGTTTTAGAATCAATTTAAGAATTTCACCCTTCTGCGTAAGATTTCCTGGCTGACACTTACCGGCGGCGCGCTGCATGCGTACCCGCTGGACACCGTCAGATAAACCCCCTTTTTGGCTAAGCCCAAACACTCACCTCCAGGTACCCGACCTAATTAGCATCATCCATGCAAAGGCTCAGTGGTTGTCAGCAACTTACCATAATAGTGCTGCGACAGTGTCAGCGGGCTCTTGCGTTGCCCATGCTCTAAGCCCCTCCCATTTTGACCATGGTAAGCTCATGCTGCTCTCCAAAACCTACCTTATAACCACGCTGGTTAATCGAATGTGCGAATACTGGAGAAATGAAGAGCAGGGCGTTCAAAAAAAAGAACTTGCAGAAATTGGATAAAAACGATTTTGGTTCTCCTTCTTCTCATTAGGGAACATCACTACTGCGGTTATCAAAATCCTGTATCTGCGCCATGCTACGAAATTTCACACATACACATGCAAATCCATACAGAAAAATTCAGATCTAACTCTACACAAGACCAGCTCACTAAATCTCATTATTGACCTGTGGGTGGAGCATACAGTTCGTCTAGTAGCCCAGGTAATTAAGTAGGGTACCTCGTTGCAGTGACTCAATTCGCCGTAAAAGGCTCCTTAAGGTAGCACCAAATGTTTCAAAAATGGAGTTAATACATTCATAAAAATGTAGAAACTTCAGTGCGCATTCTCAATTTACCTTCCTAATAATATAACGGGAACGATTATGAGATTGCGCTGTTCTTGTATTGGTTTATTTTTAATTGTTCATTATTATTATTATTTTTGAGGACGGTTTTTATCAATTATTTATCATTATGATTGATTTTATTTTCCATCTGGGCCCCAAAGCGTCGGAAACCCCACCCCACGTATGGTCACGTTGATAGATGCTAGAAGAAGGATAAATTTGTGCACGTTAGTGTATTTACAGTGGATAATCTGAAATGTGTAGCCCGACCGGCCGCGACACATATGCTAAAGGGTTGCATTGAACTTGAAGTCTCAATTTAACTCAAAGAAACACCTAATTGGCAGAATTTCAAGGATGGAAGAAAATGTACACTCCTGTCAAGGAGTAAGCTTCTGAAATGAGGAAGCCTAGTTCAATCCATCATCCGAAGTACAGAAGTTGTGCACTTCTGGGAATCTAGCAAGCCGAATTCAGGCGATAAATGATAGAGTGTTAGCAGTCAACTCCTGGGAGTTACAGTACCAGCTAGCGAGATGGAGTTTTATGGGGGGGGGGGGGCAATATGGAGTTTTGGGGCCCGAATAGAGCAAGCCTCCTGTGCCAAATCTCGCGATTTCCAGAACTGCTCCGATGGTTACATCGAGAGGCTACAGGTAATCTAGCAAGCCGAATTCAGGCTGTTGACCTACCCGATGAATGATAGTGTGGGAGCCGTCAACTTCTGGGAGATGCAGTACCAGCTGGCGAGAAATCATTCGGAGTTTTGGGGCCCGAACGTACCAAGCCCACCCGAAGGGCACTAAACTTTGAAGCAGGCCGGGTCCATTCCCTTACATCCATCAGAAATTACCAACATTTATTCGCGGACTCGCACAGAGTTCAGGTCGGGTGCCTGGTGGGGTACTCCCTAGTGAGAGTTCCAGCGGTACACCAAGAGACTCACGATGCCCACTCTCGTGGTTTCTGGAGATCAATCGGGAGAGGTGTTTAAACGAACGTAAATCCAAGCACAAACCCTTGACAATCATCGGCAAGACGGAAAACGACCGTTCTTCAGATCATCCGTGCTGTTGATAGTACAATGCTTCACCCATTACTTGAGTAGGTATAGTGTCGGAGAGCAAATTGATTTTCCATGATCATATCAGGCAACACAATTGCTATCTTTGTTGAAAATTTAGAAGTTCTCATTTTTTACTATGCAATTCACAAGTCTACTCACTCCTCACATTGTATGGATCTCAGTTCTCGTTTCCACATGCCGCCGAAGGCATCGGGTGCGCAACGTTTTGATCACTACCCACAACACATTTCTCATCGTCCCATTGCAATAAATCAGATCCTGCTGCGGATTCTTATCGCAAAATCCGCACGTCCACAGAAATGCATCTATTCATGCCATGTTGTTTCATTTCGAGCGACAGCAGTTCAAATCTCAGACTATGCCGAGGAACGGGAAAGATCAATTGGAAGCAGACAACGGCATTGGCAAACGTAGAGTTTCTCTGTTCTAAGCTCCCAGATAATGAGCGAAGGAAAGCAATCCATCTTCCCGACCAACAACCATCTCGTAGACTGGAACTCTTCATGTGGACAGAGTCTTAACCGGGAGTAGCCTTTGGAAGTGAACAAGGAGTAGTCGCAATCTTATTTACCACCGGAACCTAACAAAAGCGCGACCAATCACTTGTTCTAGAAAAGCATCAGGATCCTATTCAAAAAGCTTCATTCGACCTGATAAGAGCAACTTATACTAGATGTGTGTGTCAGTCGCATGTCAGACGCAAGCACTCATTTTTCATGATGACCTTTGGCATAAACGCTTATCATTCTTCACATATGTAATCACGCACCTAGTCAAGTTTCGCTTCTAACGCAGCCGTGACGCAGGAGAGACGCACGCATGGCCAGAGTAGCGACTACTCGACGTCGCCGGGTATCCTCATTCATGGTGTACAAGCCGCTCTGACCGGTCTTCATGGGAAATCCTCTACAGACGTATGCGTGCGCCCGATGTGCGCTGATGTACCCATTCGGTATAAAATGCCTTACATGTCCGCAAGTCATACGTGGTGATACAATAGGCGAGTTGTCAGTCAGATGTAAGCGGATAAAGATATCCTGTTGTGGGATGAGTGGGCAGGTATATCAACAGATATAGGTTTCCAGCTGATAGCGGAATATCCTAAAAAATAAGAGGAAAACACAGAAACACTAAGACTAAAAGTAATTTGCGCCCAGTTTCCGCTTCAACACCGAAAGCCGAGAACTGAAATAAAACTTTAGCACTTTCTCAGGACTCCGGCCGATCCTCGCCTGCTGAAAATGGAAAAACCCTTTGCCGATCTCCTTCTTTGATATCCTTATACCAGTGGCGGACGCAGAAAGTGGGCGGAAGGGGGGGCGTGAGAAGAAAAGTGGGGTTTCCGCCGTTTTGAGGACCCAGACGGAAAATAAAATTAATAATAATATTAATTATAATAATAAACAATAAATAAAAAATATATTAAAAATAATAATAAAAATAAACAATTAAAAATAAACTAACACAAGATTTTTATTTGTATTGTAAAGTAATTTCGAAAATTTGGCGACCCATTCTCGGGGGGGGGCGCCCCCCCCCCCCGCCCCCCCCTGCGTCCGCCACTGCCTTGTACGTATGCGTATCAAACACATTTTATTCAACAGATCACGCAAGTTCTGGGGACGGGAATAGAACCGTTGTGCTCTCGTCTGCTGACCAAATTGGTCCAGAATGCCCCTTCTTTAAAAAGACTTTTCTACAAAAATCATCCTTGCTTTCAAAATGGGAAAACAAACACAATTTCAATTTTAAAGAGCACTGGCAGATTTTACGCATGACCAATAGCTCTAGAAATGTTCGTTTGTTGATTCACAAACATATAACTGTAAATTCAGAGAAAAAGAAAAAATGCACACATAAACAGTCACACCTAATATGTGCCCATACTGAACCTCCTGTGCGAAAAGTAAATTCACAACGATTCGATCGGATGACGAACGTGATGCTTCTAGTTTTGGACTGGAAAAGTCAGAGAAAATCCAGAAATCGCAGTTCAGCGTAAGTACATCGTATTCCGAAACAAAAGTGAAAAAGTGTATCCAGAAGGCAGATCTCGTTTCTTTTTTTTTTCTTTTTAGACGAACCTTGACTCCCTCATCGTCGATAAAAACCCTCTCACGAAGAAAGATGTGCAGGACGCATTGGTCAAAAGTAAGAACTGATTCTCAATCACATTAGATGCGCCTGTAAATGCTCTTTTAGAAATACACGATGCTGAGACGGCCGAGGAGAAGCAGTTGGAAGCGGTGAGTTTTCCCAAATATTCCAGTCTATTCACTGCCCGTATGGTTGTGAGAGCTCAGAAAGACGACATCCACAGAAAAAAGTCCAGCACTGAAGAGCAGTTTTTACTGCGTTTATACTACTACTGTATGCCTCTGACGCATGTGCGTTTATATGACGAAGGATAGGACCAGTCCCATCGCTGACGCAGCTCAGACGCAGGCGTTTGCGGCCTCGCAACGGCCGAGCATTCCCTTCTTTGAGGATGTATGTACATACATGCCGCTTTGACCGGTATTTATGGAAAATCCGCCGCAAGCAGATGCAAACGTCCAGGATGTATGTACATACCGCTTTGACAGGTATTTATGGAAAATCCGCCGCAAGCAGATGCAAACATCTTTCTCGCGACTGATCTGGTATGAGAGTATCCCCAGACTTCACCAGTTCAAAATGAATAAAAATGAATCGGCGATAGAAGAGATAAAGAGAGATAGAGGAATCACAAATAAGCAATTTCTCACCAGGAATAGGAAAATAGCAAAGTTCCTGCGTATTTCCGTAGTGCTAGCTTTATTCCACCATTTCGAAGCAACCTGACCATTGTTCATGAATGTTTGAGCTTCCGCTGCTTTATCCACTCGGCTCTACCGGCTGGACAGCAACTCATCACCGGCCGGCCAGTCGACCAGTCCAGCCTTTCGGCCGGCCGGGTCGAAAGGGTCGCATGACGATAGTACAGAACTGATGAAGGATGAAGGCATCAGCCGATACGAATGGCCGAGTGATAAAGCAGCGCACTCTCAAACATTCATGAACAATGGTGATGTTGGCTCGAATCCGTTCAGTAATGGAAGAAAGCTAGCACTCCGGAAACACGTAGGGACTATCTGACTACGGATCCACAGCGACGTCAAACCTCTTCTGTGCGATGCACTGCGCAACCAATGGCCGAGCTGCCAGAAGTCGTCACACTGCCTGCGGCCAGTTGACGGGTAATCTTCGGCAACACTACCCTGAGCACTCGATTTGGAGCAGTAGCACCTATACCCACTCGATTTCGAGCAGTTCCGGCTCAGCGGAGGCCCACCATTGGCCGGGCCGCTCTATCATTGCCGGCCGGGCTCCGTCCCGGTGATTCCCCGTTCAGCCGTCCGCACCAAGCTTCTGAGCTGTCGGCTAAGCAAGAGTAAACATCGGTGGTAAAGGGATCATGCTGAAGAGTAGGTCAGAACCCTCATAGGCCTAGAAACGTTCATTGTTTATGGAGATATACCCATGTTTCCTATTCATTTTCAAAGATTACCAAGAGAGAAAAGGTAAATGTAGAGAATCCAAACACACCCAGTCGATCCAATACAAACTGAGAAAGTGGCACTATTCTTCCATCTTGAATCTTCACATCTTATTTCAATTTCTTCATAAAGCCTAGACTCCACGACTGAAGCGATTTTTATTCGGCTAGCATTCGGCGTAGTAACGCCTTTTTTTCCAAACCTACAATATTCTGTACAGTCTGTTAGCTCAGAGATAGCATATGGGGCGACTATGTCTGCAATTACGACCTCATCACAAAATCGGGCAAGTAATATAATTTTTTTCATTTTTTTTGATATGTGTAGTCGTTCTCAAAAATACTTGCCTCACGCTTCACCGCCCATCTGCTAAGCCGCGCCGCATCACCTATACATTATCATACGTGGTGTGACGTGGCTAAGCTGATGGACGCTTCAGCGTGAGACAAGAATTTTTGTGTGATTGCTTCCATTTTGATGTTTCCCACAGCCATTTAGTAAAATCTCGTTCCAGACGCATCTTGTTCCCAACATCGTAATTGCAGACAAAGTCGACCTGGGTGCCATCGCTGAGCTAACATACCATAAATAGGACCAACCAACAGATATGGACTGCCACTAATGGAACAATTGGCTTTTATAAGCCAGTCTCTATATGTCTCAGGTTGTTCATCCCTGCTGTTGATCATGGAGTCCTTCTGGTTCGCCTTCTTGTCTCCATCGCCTCCCTCATCTTTCGTTGCAAAGGACTTTCGAGAAAGCGGGGTAGAACAGTTACACCGAACTCTGGTGTGCACTCTTGGGTTTGAACGAGTGAGCGATGTCTAGAGGAACTCCATGAAGAGGACGAACTCGGGTTCTGAAGACCCCTGTCGGTGCTTATCGAGATGCTTGTGTAAGAAGTATATCATCGTCTCCCATGATCCCATGCAGATCTCGAGCGGGTTGATCGCAAGGCTACGTGGGGCATCTCTATGTGGACTTTATAGGGTTAGTTTCGGAAACTTGTCTACATTTGGTCTAAAACATGCAATAAAGGTGGCCTGAAGGATCAAGACACTTCCCATTCTAAATGTCATCAACAGCGCTATCCAATAATTTTTTTCAGAATTTTGTTTAAATGGTGTCGAGAGAATTGATAGGGCAGATTACAGACGCGCTCATTACACAGTAAACTTCAAGCACCAGGTGAACAAGCAGATAAGAGGCAGACAGAGGATGAAGAAGCCACTAAATCTGTGGTGACAGCGGTCAGTATCAACTCCTCATCCGAGTTTATGTCTAAAGGCAGGCGCAGAGCATGCTTTGAATTTTGAAATTCGTCTTCAGGCTAGCATGAAGGTCGACAATCCCCCGTCGAGATGTTCTAAACCCTTAAGGAGAGATGAACCAAACGTGAGCAAGCAATACCTATCTCATCTTTCTATTCTTAGGAATGGCCGTAAATGAATGTCTATTCTAGGGACTACAAAAGTCACCGTCACAGGTTGAGCGTGAAGATAGGCGAACGTGTTCAAGAAGCTCAAGTTGATGCGTCGAAAAGATATGCTCGAGTGAGCTATATTTTATGACATTTACATTAACGTTTTTTTTTTGTTGAATGACGGAGGTAGTTTAACGGTAGTTTTGGTAGAATTCGAGATAATAATGGAAAAGGACCGAAACTCATCAAGTATGAAGAATATTTCCGAACTTGACTACTTTTGTTTCGGGAGTTTGGGGGCATTTTCTCCGCCACACGGTTTCAGCGAGTTCTGACGCTGCGAGGACGAGATCGGACATCGCTTTGCAGACGAGTTCGGTAGGAGTGTCCGGACAAGTATCGACAACGTAGAAACCGTGAACTGAGGGTGGTAACGCCCAGAAAACTCAGACTGCCTTGAAAACATTAATATAGGGATCTCGACCTTCTCTCGCAGTGCGCCTCAATTTCAAGCCTGCGCTCACTTCGTTAGCCTTTCGATTGTAGTTCGATTCTCCCTCTGAATACAACTTATAGCAGCATGTGGAGAGATAGGGACGTAGAAATAAATGTGGAAATAAGGAATCAAAAATAGGATTACACTAATGTTCTACAATTTTCTTTCAAAGCATTTCTGAGCAAATCGTCGAAATATTCGACAAATTTCTTCCTGTTACGTCATAAATAATGCAGGAGCGCTCATCCACATTCTCAGCAACTGTGCTAAATTTTCAGCAAAAATCGAGGATAGAAAAATCGAGAAAAAGCGAAGTTCAACAATTAAACCAGGTTAATTTGTTCACATTTTTCAACACAGCGGCATGAAAGTAGCTCTCCACACGTATATCCATCTATTCCAGGATGAACAGAAGAAGCCTCAAAAACGTTTGAGAATTTCGAAAATGCGCCCAATAAAGATAGAGGTCTGTCAAGTAAAAGTTCCAGAATTTTTCTATAATATCGCAGCCTGGGCTAGGATAACGTCTGGGTCGACAGCATGATCGAGCAGAAGTAGATTGGCAAAACAACTTTCACACACTTTCGTGCTTGGGACCTTGAATCTCTTCGACACGCTGATTCCAACGGTATACATGGGACATTTGTAACAGTTTGCTAACTCGAGTTGACGTGTGAAGCCGTTGATCTTATCGATTGGACACGCCAAGACTCGTTAGCTAACCCCATCAGCCGTTGCGGGCGGCCAACTCATCATGGAGCGATCCGCCCCCCGGCTCCAAGGACCAGGCTCCAAGGCTCCAAGGACTGACCCTACTAAAAACGGGGTTTTCGCCACTTCTGTGACTCCTGGTTTACATTGCTGGAATCAGCATGGCGAAGAGGTCAAGATCCTGTTGATACTATCAATAAGGGAACTGAGAAGAGACAATGCATTCAACATTACGTAGTCTACTGGACAACCAATAGGCTAATCACCGTCGGTTTGCTTGGTTCGCGTTCTTCAGACTTCTTTTGTGCCTAAGAACCACACACCTAACTAACACAGCTAAGAAACACATTAGGAAAGCTTTAGCAGTGGCATCTCTCTACTGAGGCTTCTAAAGATATTGTCAACCCCGATGTTACTCACTGTGGTAGAACACAATTGCCAGTTGGAGTAGAAAGCTTTAAATTCGATAAATTCCTTTCTTACACTGACTATTCACCGTACAAGTATTATTTTGTACATTCTCTTTTCTCTTCGCTATAGAACATATGCTCAGCTATTTCCGGAGCATTCACTTCAAAAAAAAAAAACATATTCTAACACCTTGCTTGAAGATGTGCTTCTAATCCTATACATGAGGATACACTAATAAAGCAACTATTGTTTTATAGTGTAGTATTTTTCTACAGCCCCCGATGTTC
Source organism: Ancylostoma caninum (assembly GCA_037903475.1). Lineage (NCBI taxonomy): Eukaryota > Metazoa > Nematoda > Chromadorea > Rhabditida > Ancylostomatidae > Ancylostoma > Ancylostoma caninum. The sequence goes on from JBAJFG010000190.1 coordinate 504,417, forward strand.
ACACCATATCCGGTCTCATCGAATCGCACTCATTTTTCCAGGCTCCAGCCAAAAGTTCATGCAATCTAAGCTTAGTCTACAAAAAGGAGACCGAAGATCTAGTGGTAATGATGTATACCTTATCTTTTTTATATACTACAGTGCCTTCGATCCGCAACTTGCTCCTCCCGTACCGCTTGAGATCAATCGTGGCGTCCTGCTGGCGATTGATACTCGGCCGGTTGGGCGCGGGAACGCTGCCAGCAGGACGCCACGTGTGATCTCAGGTGGTGCGGGAGGAGGAAGTTGTGGATCGAAGGCACTGTACTTTACCTCATCCGTGCGGACCACATCGAATGGTGCTTATACTCTTTTACTCTTTCTTCCGAGACTCCTAGAAATCCCGAGACGTGCTCGAGATACTGTCCAAAAACTGCTGCTACGACTGTTTGAGGAGTATGGTTTCGGTCACTGTGGAGATTGGCTGCGTGACAAGAGGTACGCTGCTGGTCTGTGATTGGTCGATTGATGTGCGCGTCTCGGCCGCGGCCTTCTAGGGTACGAGCAGTTCTCCGTGGCTATGGACAAATGCTCTGAGCTTGTGTGGGACAGATGTGTGTTATCGGAATCCATAAACTGTGAGAAGGTGGCCATCGATGTCATTTAGCGCTTCGAATTTGGAGAAACAACCTGAATTTGGAGAGCGTGCGCGTGCGGCGCGGTCGCGTTGTGGCGTACGTCTTGACCGCCGCCCGTGGAGATTGGTTTTGGTTTCGGTATCAGCTCGGCAGAAGTAACCCAACTCGTGTAGAAGAAATTACGAAGTCCCCCTTGACATGGCAAAAAAAAACCTTGCGCAGTCCCTATAAGCAAACAAGTCAGATTAACTTTGTAAGGAGAACAACGGTTCCCTATTCCCATGCGCATCGACCTATTCAGACAGTTAAGTAGTGCGTCTTCGAACGATTTCCACCCGCACGCTCAGAGTTTTGCCTTTTTGGACTTGAGCCGCCATTGGCTACCCATGCACTTCTCAACGAGACGAGTGGCAAGTGTCCAGTAACCAAAACACGGAGTATCGGACCTGCCGAAAGTTGATGTTCCACCCGTTCTTGTGATTAACCCACGCCAGTATGCGGTTATCCAGACTTGCATCCTTTAAATTAACGTATTTAAATGTGGGTTAACGAGAGGTGCAGCTCTCACCCTCAGTTGTTCCTTCGGTGAAGGCCACTCGTTTACAACGTTGGGTGGAGTATCCTTGCAAAGGTCATTTTCCAACTCGTCTTATATTTGTGCTAAATTACGGGGCGTGCTGCCTTTAACAACAAAAATCTTGAAAAAAAAACTCAATGCTCTGTTTCCCATTCAACATGAGGAGGGTACCCACTTCAGCAGCGCTACGGAATTGTGCCAGAGCAGCGATCTTCTGCAGTATGTTCAGAGTGAAAAGGTGCTACTGTTGCAGTCACCGCTGTAGAAGAACTCCAAAGCCGATAGGAATCCCTTTCTTTCAAACTACATTATTTTAAAGAACCTCATCCATGATTTATAAAACAATCATTCCGTTGGTCAAAATTTGCAAGCAAATGTAATCTACAAGGTTAAACCAATGAATATTACAAGGATGTTTACAGCAGTGAATGACTATGACATCACAGAGGAGTGGGCAAGTATGAACATACAGAAAAGTGAAGCAGAGTAGAAGTTACAAGCAGTTCTAAAAGAGACGCACAGGGACCTTCAAATAGTAAGAGAACTAAAAGCAACACTTCTGTAATGGAATTATACAACATTAAATTTGTAAAGGTACAGATCCATGAACGATTCTTCCTGCCAGTAACTAAAATAGTCGCTACAATGATGAGCTGCAGGAAGGAATACTATGCAAATAACCAAATAAAGCAATAACAGCTAGATCCTCACAACATATGACTAGAAATAGAAGGCACGGCAGTTTCCTCCAAAATGCGGCAAACCATGAGTATGGCGTGCGAGATGTGGAAAAAGCAGCATTGTTGTACCCGAGCTAAGGGTATGTCCAGAATGTACATTCAAGATTATTCAATACAACCGTCGATTGAGGAGATAACATTAGCAAAAAAGATACGTTTTGATCCAGTCGAGGTGATCAACGGGACTGGAGCAATTACCAGCGCACTCTGGAAGCACCCTTTAACTTCATTCCAGTTCAGTAATAAGGATTGTCCTTGGATATTTCTCCTTAAGTTGTTTCCACTGCACAATGATGTCGTCCGCCAATCCAAGGAAGTACAAAATAGAGCCTAAAGGTAAATTTTTGGTAACTAGGTAGTTAGGAGAGGCGGTCCTCCACTTCTTCAAAATATGTTGTTGTTTGAAACAGAGATTTCAAACCACTCCCAGTATCTATCAACATGTATAGGACGAATCACAGTTGTGTGGTCGCTTTCGTTTCCATCCTGCACCTACCGTACCAACATTTAATTTTATATTAAAAAACAATATGACTAAATATAACAAGATAGTATGCAGCGCAACTTTCTTTTCAAAATTTTTTTCTTCCAAAGCAAGGGATTTCTGCAAGCCGAGCAGACTTTTTCAACATTTTCCATTCGCAGGTTTTGCGGGTAAGGAACACCTACTACCCCGTATTTGTCGAATAAATCATGAACATTTTGTGTGTAATCTGCATCGACAACGAAGAAAGACCTAATAACTGCCTTTCTCGCCAGCCTCTCCGAATACTGCGCTCTTTCCCACGTTACTCTCCTCTAATAATTTCACCAGCTGCAGACATAGAGAAAGGAGACAGGAAGGGGGAGAAAACTAGTAATTCCAACTAATTGGAGACGCAGGAATTCAAAAATAAGGTTGATATAAAGTTGTTTCATATTTGAATGTACAAAAATTAAAAATGTTTAAAAAAGAATAATTAAGAGCGAGACAGTGCTCAATTTTGACTATTTTGTAGAGCGTCCTTGGGAAATTAAGTGACCAAATCTCAAAAGACCCCCTCCTTTCCCTGCCTGCGTCCACCAATGTTCTCTAGATATGTTCCATGGTGGAACGGACCATAAGTGCACATTTCGATCTAGACAATGATGTGAAAACCATTGTTAATTTTTTTCTGAAATTTATTGCTATCTATGGGCAAAGTAGACTATGACAACGTCCACTCAGGGGCGGGCAATTCACAGAGCGGATATAATGAAACTAATTTTGAAAAAAAAAAAACGACTAACCTGACAAAGATAGAGTTTCAACACGGCATATTGACTCCTCGTAAATGATAATCGTATCTCGTAATCGCAGCATGTCGAAAAGAGCGGCGGCAAACACAACTGGGATACAGCTGCCGGGTCCATTTACTAGAAGAAGATCAGGCCTGAAAAAAAAATCAGTTGGTGCCTGAGTCAGTCAGTCAGTCAGTAAATAATCCCTTCCTACTACCGAGTTTTTTTTTTACATGATACACTCTAACTCACTTGGCCTTCCAAACAACGCTAAGAGCGAACAAGAACGAATACAGTGTAGTTGGTACGGCCGTGATGAAGCTTTGACCGACTTCACGACTTCGAGGAATAGTGCAGATATCGAATGTGCCACTGTTACGAAGATTTTCAAACTCCCTCACCTAAAGACGAGAAGGTAAGAACACTCACAAAGAAAAAAAATTACATCTTGATAAGGATCTATCCCATTACAGGGCAGCTTCTACTACATATAATATCAAGGATAGGCCCACAAGAACATACCTCCAATGCAGACCAGACCCAGCGCATTTCCGGCATCACGGCTACCCTAATTTCACCAAGGAGTGACTTCGCGCTTATGCTTCGTATACCATCTACATACTCCCATATCAACTCATAGGACGGCTTAAGATCTCAGGCAGTTCAAAATCCCTACAACTACCATGCTAAATCATGTGTCACCTGTTCCAAGCAGCTCTGCGCTCGCCACTGCGTTCTGAACCGACTTCAATTGCGTTGGCCGTCCCGTATCCTCATTCTCCCATGAAAATGGCATGTTGATCGTTTTTTTTATGGGAAATCCTCGCTGAAACGGGAGCTGGGGAGCACCCTATAGAAGGTCATAGGCTTCACCTTGTAAGCCTAAGCCACAGGCTAGCCTAAGCCTAAGCCTGAGCTAAGCCTAAGCCTAATCCTATGCTTAGGCATATGTTTAAGCCCAAGCCTTAGCCTAAGGCTTAGGCTTCACAGGAGTGGCTCCCCCCAAGTTCATTTTCACCAAATCTCCGCAAACGGATCCGTGCGACTAATGTTCGGCGCATTTAACGCACGCACCTGTCGCCAGTGATCATTCAGTCATTCACTTCGGGAGAATTTTCCATGAATCAGCGTGGGATGCACTGCTTAGATGAGAATATATCGCGGCCAGTGCAAATAGCTGCACGACCGCAAACTCGTGCGTCTCAGTTGCGTCAGAGTGGCCTACAGTCTGTTCATTTAGATGGTGCACTCCACGTCCCGGTGGGACACGTGGTTAAGCTCGCATTGGAGCGAGGTGATAGGCTTATTCGCTAGTGGCATCAGTGAAAATGAACGTCGTAGACGTTTCACCTCGCTCCATTGAGAACGTAGCCGCAGTGCTGACCGGTACGTAGGATGCACCGTCCGAATGAACACACTATATCCTTCACAGTATAGACTGCATGCATGTCAGACGAACGCATCCCACAAAAATTGCTCCACTGTGGTTCTGACACGTCTTGACATGACAGGTCATATCTGATTAGAGACAAACAGAAATTGGTAACCACCAGAAATTGTTGGATTTCAGGTTTCACAGTCAAGACGTGTCAGAACTAGCGGGCCAACGTAATGAAACTGCGCGGTGGCGGGGCGGTGTGTTCGAAATAACTAAAAATGACTCAGGATTACTTCTGTTACAGCAATTTCGCTTGGAGTACCCGTCCAGTCTAAAAATCGAGAAACAGAAAAAAAAACTCAAAGCACTCCGAGAATGAACACACCTTATCTATGCTCATGTGATCCGTGTCCGCCACAATGTAGCATCGTGGTGTGTATTGCTCTCCAAGATTCTTCAGCAACTCGAGCATCTCCATGGTGTGACCGCCGGAACCCATCACACAGCACAGCGACACAGGTCCCGTTCGAGGATTTACTTTGTACTTCTGCTGGCTGTGATTTGAATGTCGAACGAGATAGCACAGATAGCCGGTCGTCAGAAACACGCCCCATAGGATCAGACTAACGATGCTGAAGAAGAAGACGTAAATCATTCGGAAGGTAGCCGCCGGGAATCCGATGACGTGAATGGAATTTGACGCCGGCTCGTTTTTCGTCAAGTCCGTAAAAGCTCGTAATCGCTGCGTACTTTCACGAATCGAGCAGTTTTTTGTTGTGGTGGGGAAAATGCTTATTGTTTCCATTTACAGTTGTCACGTGTTGCTCTCATCTATCTATTTTAGGCTTCAGTGTACGTCCAGTTCATTGCTGTTCCTTCGCAGGACTACAAAATGGCCACGGATGGTTCGTTTTTGAAGCATTTCGTTATTCTTTTCATTTTGTTTCAATTCTTGATTTCCTTCCTGGCTTAGTTGGCTTACTCCAGCCAGATTCCAGGAATGGTACTTCTCAGCTGAACTATGTACATGGTTATGCATAGGTAAAACCTCTGCTATCGATCAGGGCCTGTTTTCTGGGTACAGAGTAGCTCATCCCTCGTCCCTAGGTTATCGCAGTTTTCTGATTAGATAGTGACTATAGTGGTTTTGTCAGAGAAATGAAGTTAAGGGAATCACAGGTTTGGGGGGGGGAGGGTCGGTGGTGGGCTTTCAAGGTTTGAGGCCATGAGAATCAAGATCGTTACTCTGAAGTCTAGGAGCACTATATTTGGTTGCGCGCTTCGTTTGACTTTCTAGTTTGCCAAGCACCTTATCGAACGATGTTCAGCTATCCAATTGTCGCGCAGAATCTTCTCAAACAAAAGAGGCATCAGTGGCGCAAAAATTTCATCGGGACTCCTGCCAAACTGTTCGCTCCATGATATGCCATGGTGTGCTTCGCGTGCCACAGCGCTTCCAAACCGTGCGCACAATTCGGCACTATTCCACTTGTTCTGCCCCAAAATCTCAAAATCAAAAATTTCTCTGAAGCTTCATACAGCAGGGTTATTTGACGTGCTTATCACGAATATCACACTTGTCTCGTGCCATAACCCCATCTGGGTGCGGTTACGGTAAGGTTAAGGCAAGTAGGTATCTCATAGAATCATGGATTTTTGTGTACTGGGGTAATTGAGATGCTAATTACGAATATCACATTGATTTCGCAAGTTGAAGACAACTTGAGGTCTTCCTATGGATTGTACTTACCCTAACCCTACCGTAACGCTACCCAAATAGGGTTGCTGCACTAAACGAGTATGATAGTCGTGATCAGCATAACAAGTAAGCTCTAGAGGCCGCGGTTGTCATCCCTATTCAGTGCTTTCGCAAATACCGCCTTGCATCCATGAAGCAGTACAAGTTTGGTCAAGTTTCACCCTGTCTTGACATGCACACTGTTAGTCTTAACGGGTCGTAACGAGTTTGCTTCTGTCCTACCCAGGATATATAAGCGTAACATGTGTCAACCCGTGTCAAAACTTAATCGAGACTGGACGTAGTGGGCTTTAGCCATTTGGACAACAAAAAGTGTCCAACGACGTGTACAAACATGTACAATCACGATGGAGCAAGATTCTCCTGCAGTTTGTAAGCTATGGCCAACTTTTCCTTACCCTAATTTCCCGAGTACGTGGAAAACGCAGCACCATTAACGCCCACCGTGACTGCACTTCATTCTTGTGCAGTAACTACAACTATGTTGTATTATCTGAATACCTCAGGGCTAACAACAGAAATATGAATAAGTTAGGCATTCTTTGCGAAGTACAGTGAAATCAAGCCTTACTCTGGTTCAACATGTCTGAACACGTCGTTGGACACGATTACACCGTCTAAACACGACAAACAAGTACCGTTGGACATTTTTTTGTTGTCCAAACGGCTAAAGCCGACGTAGTGAAGCTCTAGTATTCGTGTGTGTCTGCATAACCCCAGATGATTTACTGTTCTGTCAAGCGTTTTCTGCTCTTTCTGCCAATCTGTTTAAGAAGTGATGTTATTTTCTTTCATATTATGTGAATCAGGTGTAAACATCTTTTGATCGACCTGTTTCAGACATGTATGAGTTGGACTACGATGAAGAACCCATTGCCGATCAGCCCGTACGGATTTCATCAGCTGTGAGTTTTATTCCAAAAGATTCCAATTCTTACATTTCTTGACAACCTCAACTTGTGGCGATGATATGAATTTAATGAAGCATTCCTGAGATGAACATTTTCTGTGCCTCTGTACTTCTGCTTGTTTTAAATTCAGTAATCACGGAGATACGCTTGGAGTAAGCCATTTACTTTTGATTGGTTGCTGGAGAATCGTAACAGTAACCATAATGCAAAGAAATGACGCCTACCTGCGACGATATGTATTGTCGTAGACACTGATGTCGACCTGGGTTTTCTTGGTGCTTATGCCGCACCAGCATGCGCGTGCCCACTCAAATGCAAAAGCGCGTGTGACTTCCGCGTTGTGGGATCCGCAAGTGTCAAGAGAGCGTGATAAGGTGCACGGAAAAGCGCGAAATATATGACGCTGCCAACTAATTTGTCCTAGTAAGAATGCAAAATAGAGAATGGATGGCCATAATCCGGACCGTTCGGGGTGGGGAATAATGAAGATGAAATAATGGCATAACTCGAACGGTTCAGATTGTGCCACTCATTCCCTACTTTGCATTTTTATTGAGACAAATTAGTTAGCAGCGTCATGTATGGAGAAATTTCCGACGCGAAGACTTCCATGTTTGCTATGTTGAAGCATTCAGGATGATTTTTCTGCTTCCACTCTGTTGGTCACAGTTGCCTTCCTTCGAAATGTCTTTAAATGTGTTCTGACTGAGCACGTATAATTCGCCAAGCCCAATATCTTCTCCCAAAATGTTTCATTGTTGGTGACCCATAACCATTGTTCTCTGTTTCAGTGATCTCATTTGTTTTTTTTTCCTTTTTTTTCTGAAGAATTATGACATATCGCATAAGGAGACAGGCTCATTTTTGTATGGTTTTTTTCCTATTCATTACAAGAGTGAGGCTCCCTTTATATTCCATGTGCAATATAGCATCCTACATCATCAGGCAACATCGTATTTGATATGTATGGATTATTGGTTGCTCCTAGCGGTGCCGGGAACGCTCTCATAGGTATCGGCGTCTATGTCTGGCGCAAGCGACGCGGGATGCTATACTACACACTGAGTATAGGACTGCAAATGTGCGGTATTTCCTAGAGCTCCTTCTTCGACAGCATTCTTCATTCTATAGTATCTTATTTATTACTCCCTTCTATAGTATCTTATTTCACATCCCATTTTTCTACTTTTTCACATGAAAAGTGTAAGTCAAAAGAGTCTCGTGTAGATGTCTGTTTCCATGGGTCTTTCTCATCCCGTTTTGTTTACTATTTAACTAATTTCTTTTGGCTGTTAGTTGACAGTGTCCTGACCTTACCGCGGTGACACTGTGACTTCTCTGATTTTCATTTTTTTTTATTCAAATTTAAGAAAGGGACACCGGAAGCCATTTCATTTGATGAATCTGGAATGGGCTCAGAACTGTTGGCAAAGTGACTATCTTGGAGACTGCTGATTATCAAAATCTCCGAAGAAAAAACTACAGTAGTAGATTTTCCTCCCAAACTCCGACTTATCTTATCGACACAGTTGGAATGAACGCATTTTAGCAAATCTGTGTGCGTTTGAGCCGCCATCACACCGCCGTGGTACATAATATTAAGGTGTAAAACTATTGATGAGCGCTGTTTTCTACCGCCGTTTTGATGAATATAGAATAATTGACAATTCCCGAAAGAACAATTCATGGCGCATCTGAGCACATACGAATTGCTGGATAAATTCCAACTTCCAATCTTAAAAGAAATTTAGAGGGTGAATAACCAAAAGCCGAGGTCATAATTCGGACGAGTCGCTACTTTGTCTCACGGCGCAGCAACTTCATTCAAGGAGATCCTCATTCTCTGAGCAGAAATTGGCTGAGGGCCGCTACACTTACCACGGAGACATCTCCCGACTGAGGTGTTGTATCACCACTTTTGAAATAATTTTCGTTTGATCCACAAATGCGCATTTATAGTTTTACACCCTAATATAATATCTACTTTGGTGACTCTACATCATTCGCGGCTCTTTTGCAAGAGGGTTGCTTAAAGGCAGGGGTCCATCTCATTCTGTTGTTGGAGTTAAGGACATATCCTGGGCCTTCTGGTCATGTTGATCCATGTAATGTACATCAGCAGGCTCAAAAATGACAGAAGGCCCATTTTTGAAGCGGTCGAAATGGCTACATTTTTGGAGCCCGGAGGCGGATCGCTCCAAAAATCCGATTGCTGTGCTGGCTGCCTGCCGCGGCTGCCACGGTGGCCAACTAGTCTTGACGTGTTCAATCGTTCAGATCAACGGCTTCACACGTCAACTCGGGTTAGCAATCTGTTACAGAACCCGTCCAAGAAGACGGGTTTAATGACCATTTTGAGACAATTTACCTATACCGCTGGATTCAGCAGGTGAAGGAGATGTAGAATCTGCCATTATCTCAACCACGAATGTGAGGTGGACCCCTGCCTTTAACACATTGACGACAATCAACTTGGAGAGATGTGCCACGTGGGACCAAGGCGAAATTCTCGTTCATTTCTTTCACTGCAGCAATAATAGGTTTTATGTTGATAATTAAATAATAAAACACCTCTGGTGATATTATTACGTATAATAATGCATTATCATAATTTATTAATACATATTTTGATTATTACTATCAACAATTTATCAATAAATGACAATAAATACAATCAATCAATACCTAAAAATATCAATAACATTGATATTTTAATAAGATAATTTTTTTAATAAATTTCCATGATGGTAAGATTTATTGAAAGTGTGGTATTATAATACAATTTGACCTAGATTTTACAAACATGTTTAAAATTAATTTATTGCTCGTATTTTTATGTATTTTCTGTTGATTTTTTACTTTACGTGACACAGTATGCCTACCGTAACCCGCGAATTTGCCTGTATAATACAAATTGGTGTTCATACTTGGACTGGGCAGGTGAAATAACCTCTCTATACTAATTATCGGAAGATTCCGATCTTGGGACCTTCCGGGGTATCCCTTGGTCCGTGGTGGCCCCCAATATTTGACCCACCCGTGAGTCCCATTGTCGTCAACGTGTTAATACAATGAAGTTATCAATCATAAGGCCATTTCACACTGCTTGCATCCGTCTATCGCTCAGATGTCCACGGGATTTTCACGGCAGTAGCAACTCTTACTGCATGGATGCAATGACTGTGGGAAAAGTAGCTGTGCCCGGAAAGCGCGGCATATTGAGGCACCAGTGTCTTCTGCACAAGAGGAAGAGTGGGGAGACAGCCTCCGCAAAAGTGAGAGTTGTCCTGAAGGTTGTTTACCACACAGATGACCGAAGGTGGGGGTAATGGAGGAGGGAGGAATAGATTTTAACTGCTATATATTCAATTAGTTACTTTTATCTATTTATTTGTCCGTTTATTTGTTTATAAATGTCAATGCTTGTTTATAAATACATTTTTTTATCCGCACATTTTGTTTCCACTCGTCTTCCGTGTCCACGTGAGCTGTGGAATGGAATGATGCTTTCTCAGTTGCGTCCAACGGGACTTAAAGGGCACAATGATTCGTGCGACTCGTGAAGGGAATGGAGGAGCGAATTTGGAAAGGGAAGGGCGGGGCGAATCCATAAGGGTCAATTGAGAAGTATTGACGAAAATGTGACCCACCGTTATATTAGCTTTAAAATGATGTATAACATGTCTTAACAAGTTTGTTCCTGAGAAAAAACGCTTTTCTGCCAATGCACTGAAAATGGAAAAGTAGGGTTTGGTTGGGAGCCCGTCACGGACGAAAGGATGGGGATTGAAGAAAAGTACGATCCTACCGTTACAGGGTAAGGGGCATTATGGTAGTGCATAGCAAGATTCCCGAGAAGGCCGGCATCCTCCTGCCATTTTTGCCAAAGTCGGCCAACTTCCGCTACATTGATCTTTGTCACCTTACCATCGGCTCCAGGAACAAGCTATAGCCAATCTGAGACATAGATATGATTTTTCTCTTTGAGTGATTCAGGTTGTATGTGATACCCTGGAAAAAATTCTTTCCTCGAGGCTGGAGATACTCGAGAAGTTAGGAAAATTTTCAAGGTATGGAAAATTTGCGCGCCTACCGCACGGCGAAGCAGCCTGGTAGGAAAGTACGGCCCTTATACAATAGCTCATAACCTGAAATCTTGAGTGGTGTACGGCAGGCTGTGCGTTAGACGTTAGAAAAATCTCAGATTTCGTTAATCCGTTAATTCGTTACGTTAGGCCAAAAATGGCCGTTACGCGTTATTCGTTAGTCCGTTAATCCGTTAGTTTGTTAGAAGACGGATTTGTGAATATGAAACTGGGAATGAAAATCAGCAAATTATTAATGTTATTAGCTAACATCAGAGATTCCTAATAAGTCCAAAACATTCAACTTAGACAAGGAGGTTTTGAAAGCTGAGGCATTCTTACAATTGAAAATATCTCTCTCTCTTCTCATTTTCTGTCTATGATTTGGGTGATGAAAGCACATGAAATGTAGAAGATTTGTCATTTTAACCTTATTTTTATAATACATTATCCTAATGAAAACTTTCACATGCGGTAAGGGTAGCCGAAACCTTTGTGAGAGCAAATTCGGATGTTTTTATGAAAGCGCCTGCTATTTTGTTTCCAACATGGAGTAGGGTTGGCAGCAGCTTTGCACAAGAAAATCTCAAAATTAGCCTTGCTCGGAGACGATTGTGCTCAGATACGATTAGCAGAAGACTCGCGCTATGGAATTGATGTTTTTTGTGCAGTTTAAATTAGTCGAAGGGTTTTGCTACTAGATTCATTTACTTCCTTGTGCAAGCCTCTCCTACGCTACCGTTCGATTTGAATGGTAAAAAACTCGTGATGATGGGCAGTTGTTTGTCTAGACATTATTTTTGTGGCATCGGAATGAGAGCGTTTTCACGAGCTGCGACAACCGAAACTTGCAGGTAGGTAAGAGCTGGGCAGCTTTTATAAATCTGTTATGAAAGAGATGTGTTGGGGTCCAGAGTAGTGTCCTATGCTGCAGTGGCAGGCCGGGGAGGGGGAGGATAGGGAGGGGAAAAAAGTGGCAGCTCTGTCACTCAAGAGACCTAGTTCGAAGAGCAAAAATGATGAAAAATACTAATTTTACAGTTAAGCAATAATGAATATTTGAAGAACAATAAGAAAAGTGAACGATTAGAAATACAACAAAACGAATTTTTCATTTGTTTCGTGAATTAATTTCGAAAATTCGGCTACGTGTACGTATTCCGGGGGGGGGGGGGGAGGCGAGGGGATGAGGAGCCTCTGCGTCCGCCCGCCACTGGTCCAGAGTTATGGAAATATCACGATCTGGATTTCGTTACACTTGCAATTTTGAACTAAAATGAACTTTTGCATGAATTGTTGAGCCTCCATCCTTTGAAAGGTAAAGGAGGAATGAATGAGAACAGGAGAGGGACTTTGTCTCTTGCTCATAATTGGCTTGCTTCTCGATACTCACAGTAAACGAGCTCTGCGATCGTCGAAATGGCTTGAATATTTATTTATTTTTTATTTATGTGCACGCAGGTGCGCTATATATTCATGGATCACAAGTACAAAAAGGTGGTGCAGGAGCTTTCCGGGTCTTGCAAGTAAATCAAAAACTAATTCAAGAATTGTCCCTGGTGTGGTAGATGTAAGTGGTAGCTTTTCTCTGAAGTAAACTTCTACGTAGTAGAATCAGTGAGACATCAGTACAGTTCGCCCAGAACTGTTCCCACGATCGGAGCGGATATGGAGACAACATCAGTATATCCCTTAAATCTGAGCAGATCTCTTTTGTGATAGTACTGCTCAAGTGGGACAAAAATCGTAGTTTCCATCTCTATCGGTTCCTCGCAGTATTAGTTTCCCCCTTGTCTCAAGAAAGTAAAAATCAAATCTATAAAAACTGGAGAAAAAAAGGTAATCAGAAAGGCTAAAACGGGCACCAGGGCATCAGTTTCAAGAGGTCATGAACTGGGGAGCCCCTCGTATTCGCAGAATGCTTGCAGAATAAAAACGGCAATCTGAGACTGATGTAAATGTTGGGTAGTTGTGGATGTGTGGGCAACAGTTTGACTCTGAGGCTGCAGAATGACCCTTATATTTGTATAAATTGATATTTGCTTGATTCCTTGAAAAAAAAAGCGAAATCTGGTAGTTCCGCGAGAAGTCACTGATTAAAGTATGCACATATGAGCTCAAGTAAGATTTTAAATTGTAACTTTACGTACATTATTATCTACTCCATTGAGGACTGGATCACCCCCACTCCCCTCTCCCTTGCACCAGCCTCCTGGTGGTGTTAGATATTTTGGAAGTAATATCAGGCCGCACACCAATGGGAATGCGATTCTCTTTTCGGCGAAAAGGGATATAGCTGTCGTAATCATAGACATTCGTCATTTTAAGCGATGACGTTCGCATGGAATACTCCCACCAGATTTGAAAGAACAACCCTCTCAAAACCCTCTCAATTTTAGTTGGGTGCCCCGATATTGTGAAAAAGCACGAGGGGCTCGTCAGTTTCAGAGTCTACATTATGTATTTATTACTTGGCAAGTGGTATGAGGAACAAGAATAAGTTGTATAGTTGAACAATTTTGGTAGGTCTGAATATTTAAATATTTTTATGGATAAGTGTAGGGAAATGACTTTATATCTGATTGGTAAGCCGAACATTACGACAGAAAAATATTGCTTATTTCGACGAACGAGAACTATTTGTGTAATACGTGAATTGTTATGCTTTTTTGCACTCATTATATTGGCATATGCTGTATTTGTCGCGATTTCCCAGAAAGTGCGCTGAAAAACACGCAGGTTACGAAGATAAACAGTGACTTTTCTAAAAATTTGTACGGAATGGGATATTCATTTCCACTGCGGAGGTTGATCAGTAATCTTCATTCTCAAAGGTTCTATGTGCTTTATATTTCATTGCATTCAATGCAGTCAAGATGGGCAATAAACAGGCACGGGATGTGTAAGTAAAAAAAGATAAGTAGTCAATTAGTCAATATTGTTGTCAAAAAACATGGGCAGAAACCAATCTTCAAATCAAACTAGATGAATTTGAAAAATAATTGAAAATAGGGCTCTGATTTTTGACAACAATATTGCACGAAAACAAATTGCAAAATGCTTCGTTGATGCGACAGTCGGGTAATGTGACATGAATTCCGCATAAATGGGAATGTCGGCTAGGATGTAATTCGTGAATTTGTTTTTGCTGGTAGAGATTTTCCCTACATTCTTTCTTTCACCGGCAACACGTGGCTCCATCGACCGGGGGTGTCATAGCAAGGCTGCTTCGGTTTCCGCATCGTTGACGACGTCCGAATGAACAGCGTTGGAAACTGCATCATGGTTGATTACTTTCCGTAAGCACAATCTTTCGCAATAAATTATATTCTGCTAGTACTAGATTTAATAACTAATAAGTAGCTTTAGAAGTACGCATTTTTGACTAGCTATGATCTCCATCTTCGGGAATATATGTAGAGAAACGGTAACTAAACGTAGTAGTCGATCCTAACACTCTTAACAGGTTAGGTGTGCCGCTCTTACCATGCTGACCTAGACCGCTTCACAAGAACCTCGAAGTGCATTGATCGTTCCTTTGCTAGAAGCATGGATGAGATCGGGAAATCGCCCTTTCGAAGAGGATTCCCGAAGTTGTTGAGGGTAGTTGTACGAGCATTAATAGCACTGTATGGATAGGACTACTACACGATTTTTTTATTAGATGTGTCTTGGAGACCATCCTTATAGAAAAAAAGTCCGCAAAGAAAAAGAAAAGGCCGTCCAGTTATACGAGTTTAAACAAAGAAAGACAGGAGCAGAATCGCACCGCATTTCATATTAAATATTTCGGGAACATTTGCATTGCCCCCCGCCACATTTATGTAAAAATCGACTCATTGAAAATATCCCGAGAATGGGTAACTGGGCCGAAATTTTGAGTGTCCATCGAACTTTCAATCGTCCTCATCTCCTAACCCATGCTGGGAAGTCGCCTTTTTGTTCTTCATATAACACCGACTTGGCGCCATCAGGTTTTCACTTGCTCCACTATTTTGCCTTCTGGCATAGCGACTTCTTTCAAAGAGGCACTCGTTCTTAGCTCGATAGATGGGAACGGTCATCGATATCAACAGTGGATACATCTCGGACTTAGTTGTTGCATCAATTTCTTTGATCAGCGAACGCGCATTCATAGTTTTACACCCTGATAATATTGGATCGAACGTTCGGTTTCCATTAAGTTAAATACTCCGATGTTTGCGAATCTGTACAGCTTGGATGAGTAATTGGAAAGGTTGTAGGGGTCTTGGTCTCAGGTATAGTCAGTTCACTTTCTCAGAATAAATCTCAAGAGGTTGTCAGCAGTCAAAGCTGGCTATAGAAAATGTCTTCGGCTGGACATTTCTAGAAAACTGAAGCACAACGTAGCTGTAACCAGCTCTCTCTGTTTTCTTGTGGTCATAGACGAAGAGGCTATCAGTTGTATAATGCGCAAACGCAGTGGTGTGCTAAATAATCCATGCACAACCAACAAGTAGCATTCACTTGCTCTAGAATTCTCCGGACGTGTAGTGATGTTGAAGAGAAACAACTTGAGTCTGCATTTCAACTTATGGCAGCCACTGGAATGTTCTCTTTGGTTTTTTTCTCAACGATGGATTTTTGTCTTGGTCTCCTTTAGTGATGAGAAGTTTTTGCAAATTTTGGATTAACCAGCTTGGAATAATCCACATAATCATGGTCATAATCGCATTGGATCTTTGTGCTTATCGCTGTATTCATGGTGATATCGAATGTCATTAATAAGTGCATCACCCCTAGCCATTATATTCGAACCTTCATTTTTTATTTTTAAGCCTACCCTAATTCTTCCTTGGAAAATTTTTATAGAGGCGCATTCATGTAGGTTATTGACCTGTATCCACGAATTCAGCTTTTGAAATTACCTGTTGCTTTTTGTATCAGGAAGCGGGTTACGCGGGAATATGTTCATTGAATCCAGGTCACCTCGACGACTTTTGCTGTTTCTTGGTTTCTTTGCTTGCTTGATTATGGCGGGAAAAATCGTATTATATTTTTAGAACAACACGACCTAGCCATATTGTGTACTAAAAATTACTGGCATGTTGAATGAGTTGGTCATTATTTTTCCATCGTCTATCTCATGGAATGGTGAAGCAATTTGCTTTCGGAATGAGTCCGCGCTTGAAAGTTACGCTTTTTTTCTGTCGTTTTTGCTGACAATGATTACCATTGGGGATCAAAATTTGAGGGCCAAATAGATAAGGCGTCGATATCTCAATCGTAGCTTTAGTCTCGATTGGAAAGTTTTTGTGTGATTCTCACGGATTTCAAAATGCACAAATCCTAAATTTCCAGGAGGACTGGGATGGGCTTGTTTAGTATACAGGGTGACAACAAAGTCTTTGGCCAAATAGAATAAATTGCAAGACTGGGATCAGATGGGCAAGCAGTCTGGAAATCTACGTGGGCTATGTAGAATTCATGCGCTTTAAGAATCCACTCTTGGATTTCGGATATCTCTTCTGGCTTTTCCGTAGAGTTGACAAAACCATTGGCCACTGTAACGCACGAGAGCCGCAAGCTGGTCAAGAATTTATGACCCTGTTTTTTTGTTAGGTCTATGCTAGGGAAGCTGGTGTTTGAGCGAAAGTTAGCTCAACTTCTGTGCTTTAGGGACTACCATTCAGAAATTCAGAGGTCTCCGTTTCAGGGAGACCTCTGAATTTCTGAATTTTTTTTATTAAGCAAATATGAGGATTTGGTGATATCGGGGACTGAAGATTCTGAACCAACTTTCTGTTGCTTTTTGTTTTGAAACTTGATGGAAAATTTTTGACAAAACCCCACCTTATTTCTGTCAGATGTGCTTAAGCCTAAGAAATAATATACCTCTCCGGATTTCGCTCTGCCCACTTTTGCCCTTTGTTTCGTGAATTTTAGTGGGAAAAAATAGATGTGGCGATCTATTGACCTTTTCCGGTTAATAAAACGAGTTCACATACGGATCTCCCTAGGATAGAAATCTTCTACCCTCTCGAGTACTGTGCAGAAAATTGGTGAACTGGAGAGCCAATTAAAAGAAGTTCTTGGAAAAGATGTCACCGAGACTCTACTGCGGCCATTTCCATCTTTACCTGGTTTCATGTTTGCAGATCATGCAAGGTTCAAATAGAGCTATGGATTACGAAATTTTGCATGTGTGTTCGAGACAATTGGGTTGTCAACGCGGATACAAAGCCATGGGATTCCAGACAAAGCGCAAGAAATAATTGCGGTAAAATCTTTGGCCAAAGACTTTGTTGTCACCCTGTACATTTTCTTTCAGACCATCCTAGCCTTGTCATAGTGCTATCCTTCTTCTCACAAAACCGTTTCACAGTCGATTCTTTTTGTGGTATGTGCAACAAAGCTTCAGAGACCATTTTTGACAAAAACGACATAGGTAACCTGCATTGTTGTTTGACAAAAAGGATTTGTGAAGATTTCCGAGGAACTGCAGTCTTCCTTGCCAAACGAGAGTACGGGATAAGATTGAAGGATTTAATAAGGGCAATTTATACTAGATACTTGCGTTCCAAGCGCGTGCGTCTGTGTAATGAGTTTTAGGCGCAATCGCAGCTCTGGCGGAAGTCAGACGCACGGGGCTGTTTGCGCTGACCGAATGCGTCTATTTATACACTTTCATATTGGTTCTTATATTTTTTTCACTTTGGCCGGTCTCTTTGGAAAATCTTTTGCAAGCAGATGCGTGCGTCTGACGCAGCACTTACGTGCATCTTGTCTAAATTTCCTTATAGTCGGTCTGAACGTTTCCTCTGCTTGCTATGACGTGAGACAAAACGTACCTTATTTGCTTGAAGAGTTTGTCTAGGAAGTTTTCGTGTGTAGTTTACAGCCTTAAAGGAAATAATTATGAATCCCTTTATGATCGAGCCCTGCAGCATTTGGATTTTGAGGCTTCACTGCACGGGAATATTTTTTGGTAAGAAAATACCTGATGCTATCATATCGCACTCGTCTGAACAAAAGGATCACTAGCAAGGTGCAAGGAACAATTTTCTAACCAGTTTTTACTGATAGATACTACTGTTATATGCGAACAAAAAAAAAGGTGGGAATAAGTGACCTATCCTATCAGCATTGCCTTTCTGAATTCTAGGTAAGAAGCGTGGAAGTGCTTTGTTATTGTTGGGAAATGTAGACCTTACCACCAGCTTTGCGCATCTCTTTCAAAGGAAAACCAAGATATCCTTGAAGGCTCCCATTGTAGCTGACACTTTCCCGGAAGCAACGCAAAAGCCAACCCCAATGATTGTGGCGAAGTTCTATCGTTCTATCCGTGCCTTTGTTTTTTGAAACTCAGACAGTCCTAGAATGAGGTGTTTACGACAATCAGTTACCGATAGAATTGGCGATCAGAGTTTTTGCTATCGCTCCCATGAAAGTGGGCGCGGCTTCTACGGTAACGACGACCTTTTACAGTGGTGGTTGTGGTCGGTTTCTCATGTGTTCGTCTGAGGTGCAAGAGTATATTTGGTCGACATCTTGGCAGTGAATCGTCAGATCGTATCTGAGATTTGACGGTTTCGCGTTGAGTGTCGCCTAAAAACGAAGCAAGGTCACTTTTTACCACTAAACATCGTTGATTCGATAATAGCCGCAGTGCGAGAGTTTGAGAGATACAATATCAAGACTTTCGTCAAGTCATTTTGTTTCTTTAAGGTGAAAATAAGAAGTCTCAGGATAACGTGGATGTTGAAACTGGTAATCCGTTATCCATACTTTTGTGAATGAATATGTGTGCAAATGTTTGACTGACTTGGATACATCCGGTTTCAGGAAGTTGAAAAAGTGTGGATATTTGTTCAGGTTTCCGTTGTTACTAAATAGTATCCTTGCTACTGCATTCATCTAAGGTCTGCTGTTTTCACGTACAGGTTTATTTTAGGAATAGATGAGGAATACATTCAAAGATATTTGCTATATACTTCGGCCATAATACGTTTTTGAGGCGGACAATCTACTGGCTACAGCAAAAATGTTCCTTGAACTATGATTTGCAAATGCTGATGAGATTCCAATGCAATTGTTTCTCTAGAGTGTTGAAATTCCTTCATACCCTCAATTTTCCTCAGTAGTCGAAGCATACAAGGTATAACAGTTTACGAAGATTCGCCCTGTAAAAAATATATCTTTAAACTATAAAAGAATTATCCCTGTTTAAGACATTTCTCACATGTAGAGATTAGTCAATTCCTGTTTTGAATTTAGCGAAATGCCCCCCCCCCCCATCTCCCCTCAACCCTTTGAAGGATATTTCTCGAAGTGGCGACTGCGGTCGCACTGGTAAGGAGCAGCTCCACTCCGAGAATGAACGTGTTGAATGGAGCCATTTTGTGAAAAATTCTACAAAATTGCTTCATTGAATTTTTTTTTTGAAATCTTATAAAGACAGCTGCATAAAATAATTCAAAATTTTGTGTTTGTTTGTCATCAGTTCTTGTTTTGATTATTTTTCTACATATTCGCTGTCAAAATTTATAGAACAAACTTCTAGTAGCGTTTAGTTTTCTTTTTTCAAATGTGTAACATCTTCATTTTTTCTTCTTCTAGATGGTGGCCTAGGGCTGGAGATTGAGACCCCGCCTGTCCCAGGATTCTCCCACTTCGCAATCGCCACTGCGTTATTTTCACATTTTGTATTACTAATTACTCCTTAAGTAACTTTGATTTGCTTCAAATAGTACTGTAATTGTTGGGCTAGAATCTCAACTTTGCCAATTTTTATACGATCTTTTGTATTTTCTCAGTGTTGCAACTGTTGCATCTACAATTTTTCCCGTATTACCTGTTTAATCTTCCGTTTTAAGCACAAACCTTCGTTTTTTCTCTTTTTTCACTATATTCTATTTTTCATTCCTTGAGCTTCCTTCGGTTCTCTTCACTATTGCCGATGATAGGTACCTCACACATGTCCAAATAAATGACGGGATGATCGGGGTAATGCTCTAAATTTGCTACAGTTTTTCTCCCGCAAAGAACCCCATTTTGACATATCATTTGTAAATACGATTTGAGAATGACAGAAGATTTGTAACCTCCGTGCGTATGCAGATGATGTTTCCTTTCGCTTAAATCCCTATTTTCGGAATGGTCGTCGCGTAAGCTCATAGGCTTTGCTTGCAGATTAAGAATTTCGCCAAATGATGTGCTTTTCGATCCTAATCTTCTCGAGATTTAGCTAGCATCTTGTCTCCATCATAGACAAAAATCACAGAGATTGAGATCTTATTTGCGATCACTTCTCATGCTTTCGTTTAGATCGGTTTTGGAAAGCGGTCTGTACCTTTTTCTCTAGAAGTTGCTTCCTGAATAACTGTAGGAAGAATCAAAGAATTTATTAAAGCTTAATAGGATTCCTGACTGCTTAGATGGCCTGGAACTTTCCTAGTCTGGAGTGCTTCAGGGGTTTGGAGGTAAAAAGATTTCTTCTGAGCTCCGTCATCCCTATGCAAGAACGGAGAGGGGGGGAGTGCTTGGATCGGCTTTAGCAGAATCCTAACATGTTTTTTTAACTAGCATATCTGGATAGGCCGACATTATGCTAGTAGAATGGTTGAATAACCTCATTTCGAAAAAGCGCGCCTATGCGAAAAGTTGTAATTTTGTGGAGCTAAAGAGCTATTAAAATCCAGAAGTGGAAATTTTGACAGACCATCCAGGCTAAAGTATTCCTCACTTCGACGACTTTGACTAACATGCTCACTACTAGAAGCCGGATATTCACGAATTCATGGGATTCCTTGAATTTCAAATGATGTTCTCCGTGAAATCGGGAGCGTTGTGCGAGAATCTCCCGATGGGCAGCAACAGCACACCGATCTCTTTGTGGAAATGGTGAGGCAGTGGACGAGAGCCCGTGTATTGCAATAGAAAAGCCGCCGGCAATCGATTTCATTGGCAATGCGAAGCGGTCATGTATGGTGGGCGGGACATGGCCCGCCCCGCACGTCCGCGCAGGACCCGCCCAATGCCGGCCGACTGCCTTGTCTGTGCAGCCGGCAGCCAGCCAGCCGCCGAGGCTCGCAACCCTCTCCGTATTCTCCTCTGATCTGCACGTCTCTGAGAGTTCCGTCCATTATAGAAGAACTACATGAACTACGCTTTTCCTCATGGATTGGAGCCATTCTCGGATTTTCGAGCAGTTCGCGCCGTTCCTTGATCTTCTGGAAAAGTTCCTACTTCTGCGGCTTCTAGAGCTTCCAGACATCCCAGCAGGCCCCGGTTCACTGAGTCAGCAGTTATGAAATCAATGTGTTCGGACGATCAGAACGCTAGCATTCTGTGTGTGTTGTCACAAACCCGGTGTGTGCCCGCTTGGCCTTTCCTCTTTGTGTCCAGATGTTGCCACATACGCACACACGCTCGTGATTGTTCACGGCTCGGCGTCCCGTCGATTTAATTGGAATCGATCCCCGACTCGAGAAGTGACCTAATTTGAGCTTTTTTCCTCTCCGTATTTGACGAACCCGAATGAGCACCGTCTCGCCGCCTGAACCTTTCGTCTCAACCTCTGTGCCAGGGCAGGTGAGCAAAGTTTCAGGTGTGCGAGCGGTCTCGCACGATCCGTTCTTGTGCATCAGACTTCCAGTCCGCTCTTTCGGCTGCTCTCTTTCTTCGCTGGCAAATTACTTCTTCTGGAATTCGCCAAATGCTCCGGAATTCTATCCAATATATGCTGCGCTTGTTAGCGGCTTAGCACTAATGAAGGTGTATAATTTGCTTGTTAATGCGTGGTGCATAAGACGTAATTTCTGCTGGTTTAAGTAAATGCAATGAAGAAGGTATGTGCTGTATTTTTATCTCCTTGAGATAGAAACCTGTTGTTTGTGAATATCTAAAATTTCTTTTTTTTTTCAGTCGACTGAGCCTGAAGATGACCGAGCTTCGGAAAAGATCTTCGGTATAGCGCGTCGCCCAGTTGCTCAGGTATTCTTTATTCGTTCCTGGTGGTTTCAGGTTGTTCGCGTGGCTAGGGAGGGGAAAAAGAGAATTATGCCATATTGGTTTATGTTTTGTTAGGAATGTACTAATAACCTATTACTTGGTTACATTTCTTTTACTCTTTAAGACTTCAACAGATACGGCAATCCCAGAGCTTCCGAGTTTCCTGTACGATGTTTTATTTCTTATATTTTCTAATTAACTTACCAAGTCTTTGCTCCATATATCGGGGTTTTCTGTGGATGATATTCATTCCCGGATGTGTAGTATTTATTTTAGAAGCTGCATGTATTAGGTGATATCTTGGGTACTGCCCTGGGAGAGTAAATTCGTCCCAACGCAAAGAATTCACCAGTCCTTACTAAGCGTTTAGCTAGACCTTTGCTTAGAAACTGCTCAGCTGGTCATATGTGATAGCTCAGAGTTTTTCGCTTTATAATAGAAGTAATGTTTTGCCCGTAGCTAAATTTATACATAGAAAAATGGTTTATTTCCTCTAGGCTTACTGAAGCTTCCTAATGCTGCTTTACTTTCCGCTGTCTTCTAAACAGGAGATTTCCATGTGAAGTACTTAGGAAAGTCATTATATGTAGCATATCACTACAGTACATGAAGTATTTATTGAATAACTACATGAATGAGCGCAATTCGAGCTCCATTACTGTTCTCGCGTTGGCTGTGTGTCGATGCTGTCGTGCACTCTGGCTACTGCTGGAAGTGGAATGGCGTGAGCGGTTATAAATTAGTGTCCGCTTGGACGCTGCCGGGCTTTTCTGTGTTTATATATTCAGCGCCAAACATTCACTGGTTGTTCGGATGCGCTTGGGAAGAGACGTCTGCAGCTGCGTGGAAAACGAGAGGGATGTGTCCTGAAATTGGCGTGGGGCTGTATCCAGAAATTGGGATTGCGTGATTTTTCCAAAATTGCAGGTTTGAAGGGAAGGGTTGCGAGTTAGGCAGTGGGAGGGAGATTTTTTTGCCCTTTTCGGGACGGAGTGGACAGAGCTTCAGAAGGAATCTTTTGATCACAAGGGTGTTCTAGTCGAATGTAGATTGGAAGATTCTGGAAGTAACATGGCATACGTACACTTGTTAGATGTGATTACTGGAGATACTTCTGATTTTTGTTTTTAAACACCTTTGCACCCGAAACTTTTATACTGTTCTGCCTATGTATAGGCTGTAAATGTTTTTTATAAATAACAGCTGACCTGAATCCTAGTCCTATGACAAAAATCGCTAACGAAATTCAAGGCGCGCCTAATAAACCCATGCTAGGTCCTCTCATGACCCCAAAAATGATAAAAAATTTCTGATGTGAAGAAAGAAAATTTAGTTCATGCTTAGCTATTTCTTCTAGGAATTTTTCTCACGTGGGTTTCTAGTCCGGGTACTAAGGATGGCATGCTTTGTCAGCTTGTTTCTCTGCAGATGCATGGCAATTTGCGAACGTACTTTGCTTGACCTTATCGTACTTTGCCCTGTCCTTTTACAGAAACTTCTGGGTTTCAGAGTTCTTCAGAGGAGTGTAGGGAGGATTGAGTAACACATCATATATTCTAGACTTGGAATAAGTTGTTAAAATTTGAGTATCGGAAGAAGAGAATGCGATAGTGTCCGGGATGAAAAATTGGACGAGCTATAGTTTAGGGCTGTCATTTCTTCCAATATTCCAATAGATTCTTAATTCGTGAGCCAAACAAACTGTAATAATTTGGTTTTTTTTCTGGACAGCAGAATGTTCATGCTAAGAAGATCCCAAGTCTGAGCTGACTTTCACACCTTTTCTCGAAATTATTCTCTTTATTTACCAAAAGTTGTTGGTTTTGGTGATTTTACTTTACTAATCTCGGTGTTGCTACATCAGTTAACTAGTAAAGGCATAATAACGCTCTTCATGCATTATGTGTACTGAGTATATTCAGAAAAGAAAACGAACGTTTACGGTTTTCTAATTAATTTGATCAGTGGTTTTGGAACCGATTCTAAAGGTGTAAATATATATTAGACAAAGGGAATGTCCTCCATCGCACCATACATTTCTGCCTGGGCTGCATTACTTCTCCTTTACCGAATTTTCGAATTTCCGGCTAATTCGAAGCCAAATAATCGAATTTATGTAGTATTTACTATTTAACAAATGTGTTGAAGAGCATAATCGACATTTTAGCGCGGTTGGATCTATGGTTTCTACTGAAAGCGATACATTTATCATGTATGGCGCTTCGTCGTTTTGTTTTTCTGGCTTCGTAGAAACGCGATATCTGCAGCAGTGCCAGGCTCTGCCGAGTTGCATGCCATCCTCGTCGCGGAAAAAAGCAGGAGTTTCGTGAAAATTCTATGGCAGTGCTGCGACAATTTGGTGCATTTTGAAAGTAATCAATCTCCATTAGTGAGTGCTGTTCGCATCGCTGGGTCGGCTAATTGCTACAGGTCCTCACGCATCGGTTTACATGTGTGTATGGCCTGTTTGCCTCGGCTGCGTAGTGTCATCCTGCATTGTTACTGGACATTCATGGATCCTGAATTTGGGGAGGTGTTGCAGAGGAGTAGAGGAGAGGCCTGCTTTTATTAGGGTAGTCCAGCTTTTTGAGGAATCAATTTAAGATTTTGCAATATCCAGCTTCATGGATCGCTTCCTGCCGTTCCGAATCCGACCCCATCCCCTAAAATAAATGTCACCATGATGGTAGAAGACGAAATTGTTGTCGACTAGATACGATGTAGTTGGTGAGAGGGAGATCTCCAAAGATAATGAGGGTGTGCGCGTGTGCGTGTGCGGTGATGCATTGATCTGCCGTGGCTGCGGGTTAATATCGTGAAATTGCGCTCCACCATGGTTTAATAGGGACAGCATGGCAGAGGAGAAGAGAGCAGGCTGGCGGTTCTTCCCCCATAATTGACAGAGCCTTGTGTGGATGATTTTGACGAGAATCCTGGCAGAATCCTAGGCTATGCAGTTAATTGGGGTAGTTGCAAGATGAATCTGTCTGCTGAAGGACTGATGAATGATGCGGATTCCTGGTCATGTCTAAAATTTCTGGGAGCAGACCAGACAAACAAAGAAACGCTCGGGAAGACATGGGCAGATTCTGAAAACAATGCATGAAGTCAGTAAGATCAGTAAGACATAAAGGAAATGAAAAGTTAGTGAATTTTGAGTGGTGTATAAAGTCAATGTATGTCAAGGTTGATGAAATGTGAAGTGAAAGAAATTTTAAGTGAAGAAATTTGTATTACTGATGAGCACAGTCAAAACTCCTACTTCAACCTTAATAGTCAAGGTTTTAACAAAATGGAAGGTTAGTGTGGTTAAGAGTAAATCCCCTCTCTATCATATCTTCATTGCTGGTAGTTCCTCTCTTGTATCAATAATTTGTTTGGGAAAGAAAGATATTTTCAGCTCCTACAAGATGTATTTTCTTTAGACAGTATTCAACTGGACCTTAATCTGTATATATAAGTTTATATGTACGTATATGTGTAATTATGTAAAGAATAGAAATCGCGTAGGTTGGACCAATTTTTGCACGCACATCTATTACGTGCCGGCGGAGGTTATAGGCCACTTTTAGCCGGAAACTATCCATTGATTTGTCGATTCTATTGATTTTTCGTTATTTTTGCTCGAGGGTTGGTGGGGACATGTCTACTTGGGTTTCTCAACACGCTGAACACGAATATGACAATCATTTTGTACAAAATATCGATTTAACGATTTTATTGATTTTTCGCTATGCTACCCCATGGGGCGGTGAAGACATGTCTCCTCGATGCACTGTGTATGGACATGACAACCATTTTGTATGAATATTTTCTAATCCTTCCAGGTTCTGAAGGAGATGTAACTAAAACGTGAACCCATAAACAATTTTATAAATTTTATGCCCCCCCCCCCCAAATACACTGATTAAAGCTGTATGTATGTAAGTACCGTCTGTCGGAAACGACGAGCCCGTCCACTGGATCGAGAGGCGGCGCGGCCGGGACGTGTGCTGGTAGCTGCCAAGTCGCCCACGTTACAGTCAGATCATTGGTCGATACCATGAAGATAACGATGAAACGTGATAGGCAGATTAGAGGTGATTACGTGAAGTGCTGACAAGCATGGCCACCTCTCGATCCTCGCGTGCGTGGGCGGGTTCGTTGTTTTCAGACAGACTGTAATTACTGCTATGAAAGACTCCGAGGGCTAAAGTTCTTTAGATCTGTTCGGGATGCTCTGATTATTATCTGTACAAAATCGGTCAGATTTTCCGCTTGACTTAGTTCATGCGGGGACTGAGATGAGTAAACGTTACCTTCTAATCCATGCACTCATCAGTTTCATGGACTTAGAAATGTATTTGTTATTTGGTAATTGACCGGACCGAGTACGGCATGCCTAAACGTGTTTTAGGAGTTCATTCAAATAATTTCAAATAAGCTGCAATTCCTACTCTGGAACTAAAAATATAGCAAATAATTTTTTTTGCCCGTCAGAATTACGTCAAAATATGCAGTGAGGGTCATATTTCTTGGGAGCCATTTCCGCATGTTGTTATTCCAGATAGCGAAGGGCTGGTTGTTGAGTGGATGGGTTAGTTACCTCCCATTCCCGTGGCCTCTTGTAGGGAACGAAAACAAAATAGCAGGAATCGTGTTGACTGGACGTTACTCGTCCCTCAATGGAGGATGGAAACCAACGTGGTGTTTAGATTAAGCAAAGCACAATGACTATCTGTTCACTAGAGCCATCTTGACCCATGAAAAACCTAGCCAGTATCGTGGGTTAGCGTTGCGTGGTGGGAAAAACCGCTGCAGTCTTTCACATGCCTGACGTTTCGATCCTTGCCTTGGCCTAACCAAGATTTCTATTGTTTTGAGGCTGATAAGATGGCACCAGATTAATCCTGGGAGGGTGAAAAGCTGATAGGTAAACGGCTTTTGTTTCTGAAAGATTGGTTGGCTTACTTAAAATCTTCTGGGATTGGAATTGAAAGTTGAATTCGTGGACATCGTATTTTCCGATATTTCTTAGCTGCACATGAAGAATATTTCTTGTTTGATGGCAACTTTATTTGCTAAAGAGGGTTTATTATCAGTTTTAGGGGTCACTCGCAAGCTAACCGCACCTTTTTGTTTATATCCTCCCATTAGAAACGGTACATGAAAAATGCGATGAGAAAAATTAGGAGTTTCCATGTTTCTACCCCTCTTTGTTATTCATCCATTTATTCACATTCTGTACTGAAATTCGTTATTTACGTTTAATTATTCAAAACTTTCTCGATGAAATAGCCTTTTCGAGAAAGTACCCATGAGAATTACTGTTCTCGATATCTCGAAGTACAGTATTCCGGGAATTGAAGGAGCAAAATTCATGCACAATGCAGAAATTCGCGGAAGCAGCAGAAAATCCAAATCATTGTATTTTTTCCTACATCTGGATGGGTGTTTCTCGCGAATATCCATCGGTCACGCCACGGACGGGGAATGGATAGCCGCACAGTATGCTCGATCCACATCATCCCTGTTGTAAACAGGCATGTCGTTGGGTGATTCGGTGTGATCAGACGCCCGCTGCTAGGGATCATTCATTGGGTCTTTGGTGATTCACTAGCACCCCATTATAGGAATGCATTTCATCTCTTAAGTGGGAACTTTCGGGAAAGCTTCTTTTAAAGGCATTTCCTAGGATGTCCTAGAGTCTATTCGCTAATTATCGCTTTTACATTGTTGCTAAGCCTTCCCAGCAACATGCGAATGCTAAGAGCTTCGAACCGGCTTCATTTCTGGGAAAATCCTTGTGCACTGATTGTGTAGTTCTGCAGCTGTGAAAAAAAGCTGCGATTAGGTGGGTGTTCTACCTCGAACTGATTAGAAATGGCTGTTAACCTTCTTTGTCTATGGCAAAATCTCGCCTCACGTATGAATATCTTTCCGGGAAGGTCCAGCTTGCACGATTTTTCGTAAGAAATTCGTGGAGATTTTGGAAAGGTGTCATTTGGAAAGCTGTTACTTTCCCCCTGAGTTTTCCGACTTAGATGAAACTACAGTTGCTACCTGACCTTGTCACAGTAACCATAAAAGGAAAAGACAAGGAGAATAATTATTTTCATCAAAGCGGGTTACTCGTT
Source organism: Ancylostoma caninum (assembly GCA_037903475.1). Classification (NCBI taxonomy): domain Eukaryota; kingdom Metazoa; phylum Nematoda; class Chromadorea; order Rhabditida; family Ancylostomatidae; genus Ancylostoma; species Ancylostoma caninum. Next base: position 532,834 of record JBAJFG010000190.1, read on the forward strand.
GACCCCCGGAAGCTTTAAGGTTTTTGTCTCATTTTCCTTACATTACCGTTATACTAATTCTATGATATCGCATGTCAAGGGATTCGTCATCCTAAGTTCAAAAAAAGTTTTATCCGTGGGCATGAGCTGCTGAGCCTCACTGGGGGAAACCACTAATCCTGTGGCGGCTGGCGTGTGTTCGGCTTGATTGGCTGACGAAGATACACACTTATGCTCAGCGAAGTATGCTTGACGAATTCTACATGAGCACAGCATCACAGGGGCAGGAAAGCAGCAGTAGCAACAGCAGTCAGATGAGAGAACGGTTGATTTCAGCTGTCGCAGGAGGACATCGATTGCCTCTACCGCGAGTTGCGAGTCACTAAAGAGAGCCACAACGTGCGCGTGGTGTTTGTGAAAGGGACGGACGACATGACTCGATTCGCCGTGGAAAAGTCTCTTTAATATTTCATTGCATGGCCACAAAAGCTTTCCATACGCGAGCTTCAGTTGCAGAACTCGCACACACCACATATAACTTGAGGGATTGACTTGCTATTAGGAGAAAGGTCGCTGCGATTTTATAAAAATGACTATTGGAATGTAATATACTTCTGTGCCAACCAGGTTGCTAGGTCGATATTTATTTTTTGCTACCTGATGTTTTGACGGAAACGTTTTCGGAGTCTCGAAGATGATATAACGACAAAGTATATAACATAAAATCTGTCAAATTCACCCAGGTTCAAAGCGGGAATTGCTTGTTTTTCATCTATGTCAGTCGACATAGGGCGTAAGGTTCGCTAGTGCACGTTGGAAAGTTGAACTATTTTCAAGAAAACTGAGACTTTAAAAAATCCAAAATTCGAAAGTTATCAATATTGGGAATGTAAATATCTAAATCTATCACTAACACTATTGAACAATTCGAATAACCCATTCTTGTTATTGTGCACTGAGAAGAACGTCGATTTCGAAAACTATTTTTCTGTGTCAACTTCTTCCTTCTCTTGCTACCATCACCTCCCTCCCCACCCGATTACTGCCTAATATTCCCCCCTTTCAGCAGCAATCAAGGGGAGAATTGCGGCATGTGGGGGAAGAAGGCTACTGCGAAAAAAATAGCTTTTGCCTCAGTGTATTACAGTGTTCGGACTGCGTTCTTGCTGCACGGTTATAAATTTTTTCGAACGCTGGACCTTTTCGATTATCCGGATTTGTCATCTGTTATTGAAACACTTAGACTCTCTCGGAATGAATGGTACCAATGACCTATTTTCGAAAGAGACCCAACTCGTCATGCGAAAAAATTACTTTTGAGAAAAAAAGGCATATGAATGGATAGTTCGAATGAATCATTTTTTATGAACCGGAAAGGACGAGTTTGAAAAAACGACTGAGCAGTTCGGATGTTTGAATATTGGAACATGTGTCGATTATATTGGATGCGGTCACATGTACCCTAGGTTCGTTGAGAAGGCTTCAGCCGAAGGAACCAGAGTGGTGAGATGAATTTTTTTCTTCCACTTGTTTCGCCTTGATTTCGTAGGAGTACCGAAGACTGAACACGTCAAATTTATCCCGACACCCATGAGCTCGTCTGCAGCTCATTTCGAACATTCTGCATAAAATTTTTATCACTCCAGCAAAAACCGTCGCGTGTCTCGTTTTTATTCCTCTGTAACAAAGTATTCGTCGATGCGGAAGACAGCTGGGACGTCCAGAGCAGAGCCTTCATTCGATTGTGCATGATATACCGCGTCAGGGATGCTATTCGTTATCGATTCCCATAGCAGCCACAGTCTCCAGAGGGGCAGCTCTCAGCTGATGAGCACTTTTAGTGCACTTTTTCGTGCAGGGTTTTATCGGTTCCATAGAAAAAGTGTGACGGTTTGTTCGCTGATACCGAGGAAGAGGCGAGAACGGCCGACTGATGGGTAAATTTGGAGCGCTCGCGGTAGTTTTTATGTAAATTCACTTCGACGGGTGAGATGCGGTATCTTGTTGGCCTATATTTCCGAGTTAGGTTCAGTTGTGGTAAACAATGGGTGGAGAAAAATTCGTAATTCTCGATTTTTGTGCCAGTTGTACGGATAAATGATGAGAGCTTGTAAAACATATAAGTGAGTTCTTCATTCGGTTTGTAAAAATACTCATTTAAGAAGCTTTTCGGTGTCGCATGAAAATGAACGTTACCAATCGCCTTGAAGCGACGACTTCAAACTCCTGCGGTGTGATAAGCGCTAAGCGTTGTAGGAGACTACTAGTTATTTCTTACAAATAGCACAAAGTAGCTTGTTATTGTGGAAAAAATTTTCCAGGTTTGCCAAAAATTCAACGATGCTGGAAAATCTAAAATTCCTCGATGGGAACATATCTAATTACAAGCTATTTATTGTAACTTCATGTGTAATAATAGTAATAATTATAATAGCAAATGTTTAGGCTCCATCCATCAGTTGGCGAAACTGTTACACTTTCCCTGTTGAATTAGTAAAAACCTACAAAAAATCGTGCTCTAGAAATATTGTTAGTTTTTTTTGTATCTAGGGAAAATGATCTTATAAAGATTTGGTTACCAACTGTCGCTCTTCTGTGACTTTCGTCCTCACACTGAGCCAATTTATTACTGTAAAGTTTCACAGAAGTTCAAAATTACCATGAATACTTCGGGATCGAGGTTGGGTGTGGGGAGTAGTACCTGGAGATTGTGGCGCAGTTAAAGGCAAGGTCAGGACAGAGTTCCATCTTCCGAATTTCTGTTGGATTCGTAACCCATGGCGACGCCTGGTCGGAAGCTTTAGAAAAGTCCCTGAAAAAGTCCCACAGCGAACGCTCTCCATCGACCAATTTCTGTACGGCTTTTGCGGGTTCGCGGCACACGTGCTTTCAGATGACGTTATACGGCGCGCCCTACATGCTGTTTATTGCGCCGCCGTAGGAAAAATTCATATTTAAAGGACCGGTGGTCCGTTTGATGGGGTGCAAAGGTTTCACGAGGAGTGCGTTAGGCTGTATGTATCTGAGCGTTCACCGATGCACGCGCACGACTTTGGTCGCTTGGAGCGTGTTTTCCCATGGCCACAGTAATCCTCGGACGTTTTGTCCCTTATCTAGCGATAGAGCTTATATCTAGGTCCCAAACTTGAGATAATGCTACACATATGTTTTGGACTCCAGAGAGTAAAAAACCTGTATGGTCAAGATTTTGACCCGACCTTGCCTTTAAGCTCAAGGATTGGTCAATTCAGGCAACTGGCCAATTGCAGAGCTAGGTTTTCCTGCCTTTCCATCATAACGCTCCGCATCTTCGGCTTCGTTCTTCTCATACAAACTATGGAACTGTGGAAATGTGTGGTGACTGCTCAAATGGCGCGGTTTCTGGATTCCTGAGCTCTTTGTATTGCATCTCACTTTACTTCATGCCTGCCTGTTGGCTCGCCACATCCTCAGCAATCAGCATCTGTGAAGAAATAACAAAGCTATTAATTTGAACGGAACAAAACAATAATCCACACAGTGGAAGTTAGGTTCAACAACGCATTAGTTTCGGATAAGTGGATGATCGAAATTGTTCTAATAGCATAAACAAGTTGTTGGATTCCTGTATTTCATCAGGATCAATTTTTCAGGGTCCATATTCTGGGTACATGAGTTAATTATCCTGCAGGGCTAGGATTCACGATACGACAACCAAGCAAACCATCGATGGCTAGCGTGATTGGCAATCGTAGAGACTAGTGGTGCTAGGAGACGCAGGACACGAAAGTTGGTTTGCTTGGCTGGTCTGCCTGGTTGTGCGTTCATGAAGCCCAACCCAGGATAACTGATTTTTCCGCCACAAAAGGGATTTGTTCTAGGTTTCCAATTACCTGCTCATGTGTTGATGCAGTTTGTTTCCTATTGCATTATAGTTTGTCAAATCAAGGAATTTAATTTAACTTTAACGGCAACACGCCATAATTATTGCTGCTGTATTGAAATGCTCAGATTAAATTAAAATTAATGGCGACTGTTATGAATAGTTCACAGGCAATTTAACAATATATCACGAAACTAATATCCCGTGCTGTTTGTTCGCACATTAAAGGCAGTCACCTCGTATCATGGGCTGAAAGTACCAAAGGCTCTAGAACTCCTCGTCACGCTAATTCCAAACATGTACGTCAAAGCTCATAAAAATGACGAAAACCCGGTTTTCGGAGAGTCCGAAAGTGCAGTTCACGGACCACCTGGGCGGAGCGGTCCATGAATGTGCCTGCTCGCCAGCGTTGGCCAACACGTCTAGACGTGTCCGATCGATGAGATCAACGGCTTGGCGCGTCCACTTGGCTCGACAAACTGTTACAAATCCCGTCCCGAAAAACATTTAAAAATAGGGTTCAGAGACCTTTTGTAACATTTTGGGTATACCGTTGGATTCAGCCTGTCGAGTAGATTGAGAATCTTTTAAAAGCTCAGACACGAAAACGATGTGACACACTGCCTTTAAACCCCCTAGTGAATAACAACATGTTTGAAAAGGTAGTACGTTTCTGGTTTATGACGCCAACCTGAACTAGTGATCTTTACGGAACAGAGCATTTAGACGGAGGTGATTAAGGGGGATGTGTTTGGTTGTATGTACAGAAATGTAAATTTTGCCCTATCACTATAGCCACTAGGTATTTGCTTATTTTATAATTGGAGGGAATGTTCATAGCCAAAGGATTTCTTCTCAGTTCTGTAGTGATATACAAAAGCCTTGGCAAGTTTTCCATTTCAAATTGTCGTCGTTTCTCTGAAAAAGAGACACAAACGTGCGAACATACACCGTAGAATCTGCAGACTTAATCGATCCGTGAGAAGAATTACTTCTACATATTTGTGGCGGGGTCCTTAAACGTTCTTGCAAGGGTTTTACGCTTCTCGCACATGCAGAATGAAGGAGTTTCTCAGGAAGAATTGTATATATTGTATAATTTTGCTATCCTTACGATTATTTGTTGTCGCTTACTACCATGTGTGGATCAGACAATGTGTACCTCATTAGCTGGGAGAACTCGTCTGCTTCAAATCAGCGGCTTGACTATTGCCTTCTCATGACCGAGTATATTCCGCCAATGAGCTGGAACTGTAGAGAAATAGAACGTTTCTAATTTTGTCATCGTATTCCCTTTACTTTCTGTATAATTTTCGCCCATTGATCGCGGGGCGCGTTTTTCGCTATGCCGCCTTAGCTTGCTTGTTTTGCACTCAGGATGCGCGGATAATCCGAAATTCCGTAAAAAAACCTTTTCCATGCATTTGGCCTGGGAGTTTGTTCCAGCGGCGTTTTACGGATTTGTCTCCTGCCTCAATAGTATTTGGAAGCTTTTGTTCCCTTTTGTTACAAAAAAAAAACAATCTTCACATTGCCCATATTCTTCTTTACCGCCATCCTCCTGCTTTGACATTTATCGGGCCACGAACTAGGCTTCTCCATCATAGCATTCCAAAAAAGAAACTAATTTGCCCGTGGCTCATTTCTAACCGACTGCCCGAAGCGCTAATGAGGAACGTCTAAACCCCTTCAGTTATGTGTGGTGTGTTCCGGCAACTACGAATGGAAAGCTGTTTTGGTTCGGGGAAATTCTCCACAGCAATTTCAGTAAAATTCATTTGTTATTCTCAGAATTTTCGCCGAGTATCATCCATGTCGAGTGGAGATTGTGGACAAATCGTCGTGTCTCGTCAGTTTTGCGAGCCGAGCGGATTGCGTGCGAGTAAGTCGGTTCCACGTTTTTTGCTGTGTTACCTTATTATCTCTGGACCATTTTTTTCAATCTGAAAGTTCATTCGCGGTCAGCTAGCCGAGGTTCAAGTGTCCTTTCAAGGACGAGCGTCTCTGGTTACTTCTGCGGAGATAGAGACTGGGTACGGTATAGTGATTCTATTCATGGAGATGGGAGGGGCAGAGTCTTTAGTCTTCGAAGGTCATAATCCATGAGGTAGAGGCCAACGAGTAATTTTGTATATTTGACAAGACGAGTAAGGCAACCAGTAATTGTAGCAGAGAGATGATTTACGAAAATTTCTTGATTTATTTACCTACCGGTTTTACTTCCTTTGTATTTTGGGGGTGGAGCATGTTCAGCGGTCTTTTCTATGGATTAAGGGAGCTTTTGACCTTTCTCAGCAGGAGAAGGTCCAAAGTATCTGTCATATGTTGGGGCATAATTGTTAGGATGAACTGGTTTATCCTCGCTTTCAGCTTTGACATTTTGAGTTTGTAAATGTAAGTTACAAAAAAACTGGTAAGTAACCAGTGAACCCTTAGAGCAGATGGATTGCGGGTAGGAGCAGAACAGTGACTGCCAGACTGCCCCTCTCATGCCAGCGGCATCAAATGCGGCTGATGCTGTTGAATAGCAGCTGAAAGAAATGATTAATCTGGCAAACCGCTGACGTATGCGAATATCGCTGTCCTCCTCTATAATTAACTAATTTACTTGTTTGGTAATTTCGTGCTCCACTGTGTAGAATTGCAGATGATGATTGGTATGACAAAACCTCTGCGACGTTTTCGTGCCACAAGGGCAGCGGAAGATGGGGAATTGACGGATTCGGATGGTGAAGAGGAAGAGGGACAAATTAAGCAGGAGAAGGGCGATGACGTGGCGTTGGTTGCTCATACTGGTAGGTTTACGTCGTATTTGTTTCGGAGTTTTTAGCTGGTAGGTGGTGAGAAGAAAATTTCCGGAAAGGGTCCAAACATCAAAAACCTTCCCAAAGAAAAAATTCTCTGTCGTGCTCTATTTCCACACGATTTCCTTGTGCATCGTTAGTTTTTTCAAAAAAATTTCTGCATCATCTTTGCATTTTGTATTTATCTTCCGCACCCAACTTCTCAGTAATAGTACTGCCACACGAACATCGTAGAAAATAGCTGCTACATCGTTGAATTACGAGTTCGAATTAGGTCATGCATCAAAAGATAAGGAGTTTTGGACCCGTTGCTTCGAACTGCTTCCAAATAAATAGCAAGAAACTGCCGATCCCGATGTTAAATGCTTGAATTCCTGTCTTTTTTAAAATAATTTTTATTTGTATCAGGAATATCTGGATTCATTGGATCCGTTCCTGAAACGCGACGACCCAAGAATTTCTCTTACACTGCTGTGGAGATTGTCAGAGAATTTGAGCTGAAGATAATCTTAGCATGCGAACAAAAAACTCAAGAAAACTATTGGATGCCATCCTCAGCGCGGGAGTGGAAGAGCAATAGACCTGGACTCATATCCTCTAGATTTTATTCAGCTGGAGAAACGCACTCTGGCGGATTAGTCAGAACGGTTTTTGCTTTTCCTTTAAAGTTGGGTCAGGACTGTTGGGAACGGATTCACATAAGCTTTTCCTTATTCCCAAGGCAGTACATATATGTTGGACACGGCTCTGCTTTTTTCGGCACTTATCAGGAGTAGGATTGGTTTTATGCAGTATTTTTATATAAAGGCTTTCCCACTCATATTATCTCTAATCATCCCTGGTCTAGGCAGCCATCTACGGTTCGTTCTGCGAGCTTCCTCTAGGTGAACGCCCGGGGTTTGTATTTAGATTAAAGAAGCTCTTGAAACACAGAGCTCGCCCCGGGACACTTACGTTGTCCGATGGCGTAGCCTAGACGTGAATATCTCAAAGATGCCGTTTGTGGTGTACCTAGACCTGGATAAGCAGATGTCACTTGGGTAGTTGTAACATGTCTTGAAATTAATCAACGTGTATGTATTTCGTAGTAGAACGAAGCATCGTTAGCTACGCCTTTTCTGTTGAGCTGATTTCTCATTTAGCCGAAGATTTCAAAAGTTATTTGCATGATGTACCTGGTTGTGGAAGCACCCTGAGTGCATGAATGAACAATAAACAATAAACAAATATCCAGAGGGTAAAGGCTGGGTTATGCCTATTGTTACTGGACTCTTCTCATTTAAATTACCTTCTTTTCTTTGGAAACATATGTGAAGCAAGCAGCATATTGAGAGAGCCATTGCAGTTACTTTGACATTCTGAATGCCAATACGTAGTTGAGCTCTACTGCAGCATTTTCCTTGTTCCTTCTCATTTAGGATCATGGATCCATCTATTAGTGTGGAAATGCTGGTTGGCTGTTTGTTTACTTGCCTCACAGGGTGTGATATAATTCACACTTGAAAAAACTAACATCAGTTAATAAACGAAGGTACCTTCATACAAATCAGTCTTCCGAAAAGTGGCAGTTTGAGTCTACACGTATCCCTGATTTTCCACACACTTTGTGAGGTGACATGTAATTTTTGAGATTTTTCGTGTTTGAAGTAGCAAGAAAATCATTAGTTCAGGTACGATTGTCTATGAACATATGGACATATGAAAGCTGATTTTTCTCCCGAAACTTTCAAAAGTTTGATCAATTTCTAATAGCGAATAGTTGTAATTCGATGGTTGCACGTGATGCTGTGTGGAATAGCAACTGAAAGTGATATGTTTTTGCGTCGTGAATAATGTTTATGTATTATTTGTTGTTTAATTAGATCATTCTTTAATCGTTACAAGATTCACATCAGTCAGAATCTTCTAGAATTTCCGCAAAAACAGTGATAGTGACGAAATGGTTGCTAGTAATTAGTTCTGCAATGCCCACATATTTTTAGAATATGTACTATTGTTATGTGATTCGTTAGCGACGATGGTGCTCGTAGATGGTATGGAGGTCTGGGAAATGAGCTTCTACCGAAAAGGGGCTTGCGCTACACGAATTTCAAAAGTAAATTTACTTCGAAATCAATTTTAAGGTTAGTGGGATCTTGAGAGAGTTCCAGTTACGTGAGTTTTGTTGAGGCGCAAGGTAACTGCTGCCATTATTCTCCTATTTTTCCATCGATTTTTACTAGTTATTCTTGTATCTTGATAAATGATTAGTTTTCGATAGTTCTTCGGATTGAGTCCCACCCACTCTGTAGATTCCTTCTACTCTCCTCGTATGAGGTTCCGATATAATTCCGACCTCTGTTGCTGGAGGTGGGAGCTTTTCCGCCTTATGAGAATTGAGCCAATTGCGCTAATGCTGTCGCAGGGGTATGAATGCCCGCTGGGATTCTCGTTACCTCGTTTCGCTCAGGGCTCGGCATCGAGCACTGAGTTTCTCCCATTTGTGAACAGGGAATGTGGGTGTGACAGAGTCAGTTGGAGAGGGTACTGTTCTCCGATTCGAACGCGCCAGGCGTCGGCGATTAGGGACACACGCGATATGGCTTGTTTGTGTTAGGCTTGCATAAACATCTGCCTCACGAAAGGCCAGCATAGGTCAGGCTGCACTGAATTTCGGGATTGTTCTGTTTTTCGGGGTTATGTTATGGGGATCCGTGGGTTGGAAGGAGGGGGAGCAATGTGCTGTGCCACAGAAAAAAGTTGCATTGTAGAACACATTTACAGCATTCCTGAATGAACTAGTACAATACATACAATGAGAACAGTGGTAAGCACAGACACGGGCCACCAGCTTCAATCAGTCAACAACCACTGATATTCATCATTCCGATTTTCTTCCGCCATACAACCAAGGGGAACCAAACTTCTGCTTACTTTTTTTTTGTACTGTATTCCTAACGTTTCGAAGTGCAACAGATTAAGATTACCATATTCTGTAGGGATCCGAACGTTACTAAACACGTATGTTAAATCCCTGCGCTACTATGTTACGTAAGTCATATTTTAGAAGTTTGGCAGTTTTCAGGAATTCGAGAAAAACGGAAGGAATATAGCTTCATATAAATATTACCTTCACATTTTATGATTGCAAACGTGATATCGCCCAGCAAGGTAATCTCTTGAAATCCTAGAGCTTTGGGGAAAATATTTTGCTTACCTTCAACAGTATGCATACTGCTGAGTAACTAGCTTTGATTGTGGATTTCCGTTGTGAAGGTCTTATTATGCAACTTATGCTCGCTATAATTTTAGATTTCTCAGTGCTTCTCTTATGGATGTGTCCTTTTCTAAACTTATTGAAATTTGCGACGCTAAAAAAATCCAGTATTATGTTCTTTCTATTCGCATAATGGATTATTTGTGCCTAATGTAGTATCTGCACAAGGATACGTGATACACAATGCATGGTCACCACTTGTGCACCTACATCAAACGGAATGAAAACTTGTATAGGCTTTTTTCTCGAACAATACCGTGGTAGTCACCTTCATCATCAAATAGTTACAGCACGGTGCTCCTCTTTAGGTCACCGTTGAATCCACCGAATTTCCTGGAAAAATCATCTTCTGAATCATATTTCATTTCAGAATTTTGAGCTCGAAAAGATTGTGTTGCGAAAATTTAACTGCAAATGCAATTTTCACCTTATGCGTTGTGGAGTGAAAGGAGGAAAATGAAAAGTTTAGTTTTCTACCTTTCACCCGCATAGTACTTCAAAAAGAATAGCTCCTTGCATTTTAGAGAAATTATTCAGAAAGGGACCTCCAGCCAACAGATTTGCGATTGCGCTTAAAAACCTGTTTTTTATGACTCCAGCTGCGCAATCACTTTCTAAGCGGATTTAGACCCTTATGTTCATTCATATTGCACCCCGAATTACTGGAATATTTGCTCATTTGTAATACAAGAGACAAAGGTGATGTGCCCTATTATTAAGGAAGTTAGGAGTCAACACAAAATTAATGCAGTAGAAAGCATGTACCTTCAACTTGGCTACCTTCGAGTGTAGGCCATGGGTACATTCCACACATTTTTTTGGCTTGGTTCGGGAGTAGATTTTTCCGAAGTCTCTCTTAGATCTGCCGGGGGTTTTCGCTGAATTTCTTCACTCTAATTCGCAAGGGATTTCTGGATTCTGCTCAGTGGCTCTGCATAGGCTGTGTTGAAGTGAATGTGTGAAGCGAGCTGAAATGTCTCACACGGCGTTCTCTTAGTCAGTGGTATATTAATAATCCATTTCCTGAGTCGGAGCGGGGAGAATTGTCTTCCGCTCGACCTATGCCATGCGCTGTGTGTGCGACGAGCAAGCGAGGCTGGCGCGGACCTCATCTCATAAGAGAGGGACGGGCGCACGCGGGCGTGAGTGCAGTTATTATGTTGTTCGTCGCTTTTATACATATGGGTAGACTATTGTTAGGAGCGTGGCATTGTTTGACCTTCCAAGTCGTGCTCTATTCATTTGCCGAGTCGGTATTGTCCCCCATTACCGGCGGCCTCACTACATCTTGTCAAAGAATCGTGTGTGAAGGATAAATGCAACTTCTACCGGGGTTACCGACGGCGTCCTGAGGGCAGTGTCCAAATTCGGAAACGTTTTTGGATTTCCTACACAGTTCGAATCGTTAGATTATGCTAATCACAATAATGCAGATGATCCCTTGCAGAAATGCCGAAAGACACCTTTTTGAACTCTTTTTTTCCGGAGAGTTGACGAGGGGGATTGGGACATATGCCACATTCGTCACTGTTCTAAAGCGTAATTCTATCACGTTAGAATAGAGGTTTGTGGCAGATGCATATCATCAACTCTACCAAAATTTGGGAACTCAAAAGCGAGTTTTTCGGCACCTTTTTGTGGAATCATTCACATCATGGTGATAAGCATCGTTTAGCGATTCTATTCATATAGAAATCCTCAAAGGGGTCCTGGGAAGGACACTATTTCTATGTACAAGAACCATGAGTGCATTCAGACGTTGTTATGACGCTGTTGTTATCACATATTCAGCGATCGCCACGAAATTGAACCGACATCAACAGCTTATTACCCTTCTGAAGTAAAAGGCCGACAACTGGTCGTTAGGCTTAGCCGCCAACATGCAGAGAAGTCGTTCCGTGCCTACATTAAAGGATAGATTGTCAGTAAGTGCAGAGTAATTATGCTTGAAGCCAACAGCTAATAGCTTTCGCTGCAAATTTTCGGATTTGTTACCGTAGTCTTCTAATTTTCTAACTTTCTAGGCGATTAGCTTCAATTTTTGGCGTGCTTTAGGGATGAACTAATTGGTTTCGTACTGATCAATTTATTTTTCTGCGGTTTTCTTCATCTAGCTCTCTATATTTGGCATTTCTCGACAAAAAGTATACGTTCACCGATTTTATGAGAGAGACGATCTTACAAATATACCTAGAACCGAACGGAGGCCGTGTAGTTTAAGTAATTTGATTTGTGCTCGAGAAAACGGTTCGAAAATTCGAATAATCGACAAACAAGTTCCAACTCATCTTATCTCTCCCTCCCAGTAGTACATATTAGTCTTGTTCGAACATTCGACTTCTCGACCCTCTGAATCCATATATCCTATAAAGAACCTACGAATCAAATCTTGGATTCGAATATTGTAAACAATTAAAATTAACGCTTTCACAATGCGAAGCAATAACAATTCATTCTATTCTCCATTCAACGCACGGTTTTGAGGAATTTGCGCTTACTTCAGTGGATCTGAACTTCCATAAAGAGCCTATTTACTTACTCGTTCTGTTTATTGTATTTCCGGCCTTTTTTAAATCATATTCCTCTGAGAGAATGTAGTTGCATCAACGTGTGTATGTTTTGATTTATTTTAATTTGGTCGCTTCAATGTGTAACGCCTAGACCGGTGACGTGAAACTAGGGGAAATCATTGAGGCTACTACCTAGTGAATGTTTTGCCAAAACCAACTCCTGCGTAGGGTGTGAGTCATGAGCAACACGAAATGTACTACATAAAATCAACAGACCTTTGCTGTATGACTCACGTTTCAGCGTGGGTGAGGGGTACAATTGTAAACCGTGACATGCTTGTCAAAATAAGAAAAGATTTTGTTAATGTTATGTCAGAAACTAGGTATTCAGCGAGTAGGAGTACAAGAAAAACTAAGATTAGTCATCCTTTTCTCCGATATCTCCATGCCGCTCATAACCCCACATATTCAGGTTAACGGGGACCTTCAAAATTTGCATGACATTGATTTATTTCAGAATTCAGAAAATATTTTAGGTAGGCCTCTGACTGACATTTTGAAATTGCGCAGTAAATTATCTCATACCAGGCTCGTACAAATCTGGCAGTAAATCATATCAGTTCACTGTTTTCCTTTCTAGTTTCAGTTCGATTTTCTGGTTTTCTAGAGAGCTAGTCGCTCCTCATAAATAGAACAGCATAAGGTAATTGTAAGCAATATATCTGAAAACAGACACAAATGGGGAAATCTCTATTCTCTTTAGGAGGAGAAGAGTGTCAACCCACTAGAATTGGCCACAAGATTGTATCTTAAGGAGTATTCATAGAATTTTTAGCCTTTGAGATTGTGCTAAAGCCTCAGTTTTTTTTTTCGAACGTGAAGAGCAGAAGTCGATTAATTAGTTTTATCCTAATCTACCAAAAACGTAATGGTTCTGAAAGACCCCATTGCGGCCTTTCGGAAGAGGATAGCGTAGTAGAGAATATGGTGTGTGGAAAGAAGTATGGAAGAAAGATTCATCGCAGGGAAGGAGAGCGATGGCAAAGAAAACAGCAAAATCCGTGTCATGCCATATGTTTTCATCATGGGGATAGGCTAATATGCATCTACGTACCTTCTTATATGTGTCTTGGGAACGCTGATGCCTTCGGCAGGCTCTCGTAGAATCATAGGGACTATTGTGTAGTTCCGAGGCATTAGTTGTCTTACAATTAGTCATGATGGTTATCGTACTTAAGTGCAGGCTCTAGTTTTGATGAGCATAGTGTTTAATTCCACTTGGAACATGGGTTTTTTCATTCCTGGCCATCCACTCATCATTGTATTCCAGCGAATAGGCGAATGAATTAGTGATGATTGAAAAAGTGTAGGAGAAGTCTGGGGAAGGGGGGGGGGGTGTGAGAGAGATAGTGGAAAAACCACATTTTCTTGAAACGAGCAAGAAAATAGAGCTGGATTCGCTGAAGTTAGAAGAAGCACAAAAATCAGTCTTTGAACCCGGCTCAGCAAAGTAGTTATCCAACTACTGGTTTCCGTAAACTTTCATTGGAGCTTCCATATTTATTGTTTTTTAATTGGCTACAATACAAGGTGACTTTAATCTGTGCTCAAGAGAAAGCGTCATAGTTCGTCAATGCTATTACGTGTGGGTTTTTTTTTTTCAAAGCACCAGGCATGTTTTTTCCTGCTCTTTTTAAACGGGCATGCGTCAATGTGCCTAATTATCCTGTTGTTGATTCGAGTATTATCACAAAATGAAGGTTCTCAAAAGTGCAACGACATGTAGTAGGCGTCAATTACAGTTGTTGTGATGTTAGTTAGTGGAACGCAGGCTGTATAGGCGCATTTACTAATTGTGACAATCTCTCTAGGGTCTATGAGGCTGTAAATAAGTTGTTCTAGCGAGTTATGTGCCCAATTACAAGTAATTGCAGCAACAATGTCGTATTTCTGCAGCAATGCAAGGGAATGATGCGGAATTCAGTAATGAGAATGGTTTGAATGAGCTGTGCAAGAAGGATGTTGTGAAATTCCTGCTCGTATTCTGCTTGCATGGAATTTGGGAGCTGTTTGCCGTGTGCGATCATCGCTCGCTCCCACAGCTGTCATGAAGACAAGCTAAAACTTGTGATTGATGAATGTTTGCCGAGTGAATACGATATGACCACATAAGTAGATCGAGCTGCGAGCCGCACGGGCAACAAAGGCGCTCGGATACGCGTGTAAGGAGCCAGAGAGAGTACTTGATGAGGAGGAGGAGGCACTAGAGGAAGAGACAGGCACTACGGACCAACACACCGATGTAGCACCTCTCACCTTTCACCGCATTGTATATCGGTCGCTGAGCAAACATACCGAAACCGATACAAAGAACCGTGTTCCGGGGTCGCGACCGTCCACTTGAGTAGACCTTCTTCAGTGCTTGGTCTTAAAATACAGGGCCGATCGTTAGTGCGGGACAAGCTGTTATGCAGTTCTTGAAATAATGGTTTAATTATCTTGGATGCATCCTGGTTCAATCATCCTGAATACATCGCGTTAGAGCCTGCAGAGCCGAGTTGTCCTGTTAGTGTCTTAGGGCCGCCTTTACTTTGCTCGTTCAAAATGAATCGAAGCGAACCGACGATGACAGCGATAGAGGAAAAGATACATATCGATTGCCGTTTGGGTTACTCCACACCTGCATGACTGTAGCTATTGCAGTGGAGATCTTAGGATACCCCTACAGATGCTTGGATGTGCATCATTATTATACTAGAAATATCCTCAGATTTTACCAGTTACCTCCGCGAGAAGAAGGCCTGTCAACGATTTTTCATGACAATCGCTGCGCATGTTTTTCACTGCCGTTTTCGTTCGTATCGCCTTCTCGTTTTCATTCATTTAGAAGTGGCCAATTCTGCAAATTCCTCAACTTATTAGACAACTTCTATAAAAATATCATTCATCGCTGCATTCTTAGTGATTTTTGCTACTGTTTATTGCATAAAATTATTGTTAAATGAACCGTTGTTAAAATTTTTGTCCAGTACTCCTGGCTACCATCCACTACAACATCCTTAAAGGCAGTGTGTCACCTCGTTTTCATGTCTGAGTTTCTACCAGACTCTGAATCTCCTCGACAAATGTTACAAAAAGGTCTTTAAACCCTATTTTGAAACGTTTTTCGGGACGGGGTTTGTAAGAGTTTATCGAGCCGGGTGGACGCGTGAAGCCGTTGATCTCATCGATCGGACACGTCTAGACGTGTTGGCCAACACTGCGGACGTGGCGGGCAGCAAGCACATTCACGGACCGCTCCACCCAAGTGGTCCGTGGACTGCACTTTCGGACCTTCCAAAAACGGGGTTTTCGTCATTTTTATGAGCTTTGACGTACATCTTTGGAAATAGCGTGATGAGATTGTCTAGAGTCTGCCGGTATTTTCAGCTCATGAAACGAGGTGACACACTGCCTCTAAAGCAACATACCTCAGGGGTCTGAAAAAACCGCTGAGATTTCAACTAAAATCCTTGTTCAGCGCCGTAAATATTGAAGGGAACTTTACAAAGAAATGTTCTTGGATGGATCGATAAACCGTCTGTGTGCCTCAAAAATAAACTAAATCTATTCGCATTTGTCTTAATTAGACCACATGTTTAAAAATTTATGTTATTTCGTAGAGAAAAATCGGCTACTCGTTTTTTATGGTTATCTCGCACGAAAATACATTTTTTCCACAGCTTTTTAAAATTTTTTAAGGTCCTCATTGCAGAATAGATTTCTAACGGCTAGCTTATGCTAGCTCACAACTCCGTTCTTAGCTTGCTGAAACCATTCACGTCGATGGTTTTAACGATGATTGTCTGCTCATTACGTAGCGCTCCTCGCCATGGCAACATGTTAAAACAAACGAATCATCGGAAAGGACAGCTCTATCCATGTTGTGAAGCACCTGAGAAGGGGGATTTTCTGCAAGGGTCATGGAATTCGAGTCTTTGTTGAGCTGCATTTGGAGAGATGGAGTCTCCTCCATTACCCAATAGTTAACGGGACAGATACTTTCCGATGATAAGTAATCCGTGAATAAATATTTTCTTTAGAGGCTTGGAATGCCCATTTTCAACACAATTTGTAGAGGTAACCCCGCCAGCTTCGATGCTCCTATATAACATCATTCCTCGATGGAATCTCTTTTTCGAATGCATTAGCTTTGTTTAGGCGCCGCGTTCGATGAATTTCTCAGTATTGGTAGCCTTGTCTTCCCGAAAACTGTGCACGGCTAGGACTCTTGAAACGATAGCCTAGCAACCCAACGGGATTGCTCATCGTATTGAACACATAATAGTGAGAGACGCAGTAGAGACGAAAGTTAGTGTGCTAGCCTGCTTTCGCTTGGGTATGTCCTCATTAATCCTAGTCCAGTTTTGATTAACACCGAATTTCGATCGGGCAAGACCGAAAGGAACATCCTCCCCCTCCCCCTTCCACTCTAACTTTCCTTTTGTTTTACAATGTGAGCGACACAATGACGCCTTGCATTGTTGCGTAAGGAGTCTTTGCGGCAAGCTTTTCCTACTACGCTTAGGTACCGAAGCTTACTGTTACGTAATTACATGGAATGCGTTGGGTTCACTGTTGAGACCCTAGGTTCAACACTTTAGGGGACTTGTGTTGTCCGAACACGCTTGCACGTGCCACACTGGGTTGCCCGAGAGTAAGAACAGTTATGCGTTGTGTATTTGTGAGCCGTACACGAGGTTGTTATAATTTTACTTTATTGGCTGACGTTTCGGCAAAGCCACTCGACTTTGCCTGAGGAGAGCGAATTTGGAAAGTTTGGTCACGCTCGTAGAACTACTGCCAAGCAATCTAAAGCACCAACTGATTCGAAACCGCATCTACGACCGTCTCTGCACAACGTCTGATTGTGTAATTTGCCCGTTCGGCAGAGAAGGTGACTGCATGAAATCTTGCGTTATCTATATGATCAAATGCAGAGAATGTGGTGACGAGTATATTGGTGAGACGGCACGGCCACTGTGCGTAAGAGTCAAAGAGCACCTCGAGGGGAAATCAAGTTCTCGTTCGTCCAACCCTCTTGGTCGTCACCGAGCACAGGCCCACAACGGCGTCGATTATGAAGTACAAGCCACAATCCTTGCCTGTGAAACTGAAATTTCTGCACGCAAAACTCTTGAAGCATTTTGGATCCACATCAAAAATCCAAAGATGAATCGCAGAGAAGAGTGCCCCACCATCACCAGTGAACTGCTTCCATATCTCGCATTGTGTAACATCTGACTTGAGATATGACTTCTGGCAGAAAGTCTCACACTGCTACCAAGTCCACACGTGTTCGGTCGTCCAACATCACCCGGCCGTAGGACTTGTAGAGAGGTTGGTCGTCGGTTTCACTGGGGTTGGCTTGTGTTTTTTGGCGCATAGCCTGGATCTGGATGCATGACTGAGGCGGCGTTTGTCCGGATATTCTCATGAATTGGCTTGACTCTTTCAGGCTCCGACGAAGGCGAGGACGCCGAAACGTCAGCCAATAAAGTAAAATTATAACAACCTCGTGTACGGCTCACAAATACACAACGCATAATCTATCATAATGCCGAGGTTCAAAGACAGTCGGATATGGGAAGTAAGAACAGTGATATCTGTGGAATTACAGATGCGCAGACAATAAGGGTGCCAACAAGCAGCTAATGGTGGACATACATGTGGTCCGCACCACTAGCCTGTCATGTACCGGAATTGCGCAGTCAGCCATCATCAACTTCTGTGACTACACATTGCGGCCGGAATTAACGAGCGTTTTTTTAACAATAAAATAAAGTTCTATGCAAGGGCTCAAGGAGAGTTAAGAATTGCCAAAAATCAAAACCCGAATATTTCGATGGGTGCATGCCTGCAAAGGTTCCAACTCAATATACGACTTTAGAGATATACTCCATGAAACATTTGTCTATCCTCTGTTTAACATGTTTTCTAGCAAATATCGACATCTTGGGTATTTTCCTGTTGACCTTTACACATGAGGGCCACTACTTTCTGGTCACGTTCTGAAAAAGTAGGCCTCCCGTACTCTCAGTACAGTACACAAGAAATGAATCTTCGACAAAAAAGAGTGGTTTAAGCTTTTGTTGTGCTCCTTTGGTTCTTGTATAAGAGGATAGGATGACCATGGGTTGATTTCTATATGTGCATTCCCTACTTGTGCATTTACTGACTTTTTATTTTACTTTGTGGTTTATTTGCCGCATGCAATGTCTGCATGTACTTTACTTCAAAGCTCTCCTCAGGAATTATTGAGCTCATGAGCTCTACTTTTTGTCAAGCTGTGACGTTGTACTAACAAATACATTGCTCCTTTTTTGTGTGCAACCGGAAACTTAAATTTCTATTTTACTGTGGAAGCTGGGAAACAACGGTATCATAATGTCTAAAATCACATTATGCGACGAATATGAACTATGATATGAGCGTTGCTGCGTGTTTGTGTTTGTTGGCAGCGTTCATTTGCCCGTCGCAGGCTGTATAAACTAATTTGCATATACAAATATTCTGGCGTTCGCATTGTAATGATGACCGTGAGCCAAGCTTCAAATATATGTTTACGACTGGTATAATGGAGGGGACTGTCGTGAACAAAGTTCATTTTTTCGTGAAATTTGCTGCTCTTTAATACAAGAGTTGTTTGTTTGAAAGGAGGGAAGAGCACCTTTGAATCATGTAAAGTTCCATGGCCTAGATTCGAGGAGGCGAAACTAAATCTAATTCTTTATTGGTTTTTTTTGGAATAATCTACCAAATATAGAAAAAACATGGGTTTTAGAGCACGTAGACGAGATTTGCTCATGCTTTATCTGAGAGAAGGATAAGGCTCTGGCACAGCAGGTGTAGCCTTCTTTTTATCAACGATTTGGAGTATATCCTACTCTATAATAAAGCGCCAAGACAAAACATGTATGTCTGTGGCCAGGCACCTCATCGCCTGAGGGATTCGAGCGAATGCCGATTTTTTTTTTCGTTTTCGAATAGAATCCTCGGTGATTAAGGTAGAGATTCGCAGAAAAAAGGCAGGGAAACATTGAAGAGCTTTTTCGCGCCTACTGGAAGGAGTATCTCGCAATTCATTGAAAATGAAAAGTCGAGGGCGCTATGATTGTATGACCGCGGTTAAGATGCTTGAACTGCAAGCACGTTGGAGTCCAGGTCAACAGAATTTAGACGAAGCAGGCAAAGACAACCCTCACATTCTTGGTCTCTTCACATCTAATAACGTTTTAACATTAGCATCTTTCTATGCAACATACACACTACATCTACTCTGATAACTGTGCAGCACGAACGCAGCACGAGCGCCGTAATGGTTCGAGTAGAAACCCTAGCAGTAACGGTTCCCGGTTGCTGCCATCCCTCAGCAATTGCTGCTGAAGGAACGAAAGCTTGAGCAGCAGTCGAGAGGAGGATGGCAGCAACGAAAGCTTGAGCAGCAGTCGAGAGGAGGAAGGCAGCAACTGAAACCGTTGCTGTAAGGATTTCTACTAGAACCATTACGCCGTACAGGCTGCGTTCATGCTGCACAGTTATCAGAATAAGCTAACAAAATAGGCACGCGCCATTCGAAGCAGAAGGGTCTCATATAGGACATCATCAGTGCTCATCAGAAAACGACGTCACTACTATTGTTAATCTCTTCAGAACGTAGTACTTGCCTAAGAGTTCGGAAAACAGTGTATGTGAAAGGCCTGAAAGTCCACGAAGGAGTGAAGAATATCATTAGAGGGGTGTTGCGGCAAGACCGGGCGGTGCTATTAACAGCTGTAGCTGAACCCCTCGTGGAGCTTGCCAGGGTAGGATTTTCTTCCACAGTTTTTGACGCTGCGATAACCCCCCCCCCCTCGACAGATTCCCTCTTCTGGATGCAAGTAGAGACTGGAAGGGAACGGGTCCGAAAAGTGTTTTGAGTGCGCACTGGGATTTCTCAGAAAACCTTTGAAAATAGGCAACCTAATGACTACTTCATAATTCTAGAAAGAAGAAACAGTCAAGAATATTTGTCGAAGGGGAAAATCGGGAACGTTCTCTCATCAACAGAAAAGATAACCTAAGAATAGAATTTATTTCATTCGAGTAAGTCGGGAAAGAACTTCATCCCTAGCAATTCCACGAAAAAAAATTAATGGAGCAGATTCGCAGAAAATCACTGTCATCCGCGAAGCGCTCTGCCTCAGACCCGTGCGTCTGGCTCGGTACTTTATCATTTCAAAAGTTTACTTCATAAATGTATGCGAACATTTCATTTGCTCAGCACATCACTGAGTCATGCCATAAGATGGCATGGTAAAGCTTCAGATCTTGTCAGAGGAACGAACAATACAGAAAGCAATACTTGTTACACTAACATTACTGAGATAACTAACAGTCAACTTGCAAAAATAAATCAAACAAACTTGGAACAACACAATTCAACAATAGTGATTTAGTGCACATTTAGCTCATAACTTGGGACAAAAGAGTCCCCCATAGAATGGTGCATTGACAATGGTGTGGCATTCTACATGTATCGTTGGAATCAGCGTGATGAGTAGGTCACGAATCTGATGTATCTTAGCAATAGAAGTGACGCTATACTTCGTCTTTAAGGATGCAGTGAAGATCAGCTGTAAAGTGGGCTTCTTTTGCTCAGTTGCTATCAATGTCTATACAGTGACGAGTCATAGAATCATATGCAGAACTACATTCAACGGGCAAAAATAGTTACGGTTGGTAAAACATCAAAACTATATAAGAACTCTAAGACAAGAGATCTTCAAGTGGTTGTAAAAAATGAACAGGATTTCCCATCAGCGTTGTCTAAGATTGGAAAACTACCATTTGACGAATGAGTCAAATGAATTTTTTCGAGCCGTACCGTTGTTACTGTAACTGTGGAAATACTAATGATAGGTGAATGATTTTAGGAGATGCTCCGAAGCGGGTCCGTGAAGATGTCGTCGAGGTGGACGTTGATGCCATTGACATACCCCATGGTATACTAAGCTTTTTTTATTTGTAGCTTTTCTGTGGGGCATTCTAGTGCTGAGGGCGTGCAAGCTTGAATTCGCTCTGTTGTTCAGGCCGATGGCGAGTGGTTACATCACACGTACCAGAAAGGCGTTTTATGATTGCAAAATTTGCTACAAATGCAGAAATTGCTGTAAGCTGTTTAAATATGCTACCTCACTTACATGACTGTTTTGTAACTTTCTGGTGTTATTAAGGAGGCCAGAAAGATCATTGCAATCACGGAAGATGACGTAGGCCGCAAAAGAAAGAAGGATGTGGATGATCAAGGTGTGCTTTGGTTTGGCTTTGTCCATATCAAAACGTGAAGAACAATCATTATGTGCTTAGTCAACGTGTTTATTTCCTAGGCTTTACGTACACTTGGTCGACAGAGCAGAAAGTCCGTCCTGGCCTGAACGTATTTGACGAAAAGGGGAACGAACTTGAGTGGGATTATGAGCACGACACGAGGTTTGTCTTTGTTCTAAGTTAATTCCTCACATAAAGGAATTGAACTTCAATGGATATTTTTTGGCTTTGTCCAACGTGTAGGTTAAGATTTTCTGTGCTATACAATTGTTCGTATCCATATATTCCATTCTTGGTTTCTATTCTCTCGCGGATTTTTTTTGGAGAAGTAAATGGTTTGTATGTATTATTGACAGTACCCATCCCATCTCTTCATCATTGTCCCAAACCTCGTCATCATTCTAATTCATGTCCTCTCAAATGGGTTCATCAATTCAACATGCCGCTGTTGAGCCCATTTCGAATGACGTTTCTATTTTATTCGTAGATTCCTCCATTAACTGAAGCTAAGCTAAATTTGACGGGGGACCATAATATGGGAGATGACTCCTTGTTCAGGAGCACCACATTGATGTTATAAAAAGTACAGGGTTGCATTTATTAGATTAGTGCATTAATTTTATCGCTTTTTTTTCCAAAATCACATAACTTTTCTCAGAAAGATGACATTTAGATATAGTAATTCGCTGAGAGCCTCGCTAGGAATACACAGATTGGTCCCTCTATACATGTTTCTTGACTTCGGACTCCCGGCACTTCCGATTTTTCGGTGTGTTTTTTCGACTCCCGAATTTCGAAACTTTAATTTTCTTCCCGTCCTGATCCATATCTGTTCGCAAGCCTGCCACCACCTGCCATGCGGAGCTCCGATTGTCTTCATATAAACACGATCCACTGACATAACTATGATGTTTTCCATGCAGCCATGCCCACTCTATTTGATCTCTCGGATGTGCTCTGTACATTTGTGTACAGGACACCTGGATGCTGTTTTTTAACATTAACTGCGTGAAAAATCATCTGAAAAGAGCATTGCAAGCGAGTTTGAGCATTCTTTTCCTTTTTCTCCCATTTATAAAATGTGCTGCCACACCTACTTTTTCCAGGTTCTACGATGATCCTAATGTTGCCTCAGAGAAAGACGAAAGCAAACCCGCTGAAGCTGACTCCGGAGCGCCACAAGCTAGAGTTGTCAAAGTGCGTTGAAGATTTTCTTGGTTGTTTTATAAATCACTTAAATTGATTGGGTAGTCTGCTCGCTTGTCAGCAATTACTGGAATTTTCTTCTCCTTCTTCATTTCTTTGTCAAGTGTTGTGTGGTGTGCAACGAATAGTGAATTTCCAGGGCCGTGGTGCTAAGAAGGGCTCATTTTTGTACAATGGTGTCGGCAACACACTTGCATCGGATGAGTTGGACAGTTCTACTTTGTGGGTGTTGCGTTCACTTACATACTTCTAGAAACCAGAAATTGAAAAAAAGATTCAAAATTGTTTTTGAACAAAAACTTTCTTCAAATGCACTCGTAACGGCAACCGATTTAGGCAGAGAGCAGGCAAAGTTCAGCTTTGAACATGCTTCCTATTCACATTTTTCGTGGTTTTGCAAGGAAATTTGTGGAATATAACTTTCAACCACATATTACTACTAATCATTAGTTCCAAAACCCAGACTTCCCTTCACAGAAAGTATTGATCTTTTTTCAGCACTTCTGATTTTTTTGTCAACAATTACTACTATCCGGTGCAGCGTTTTCAATTCTTCTGAAAGCATCATAGCTAACGAGACAAACCAATTTGAGAAAGCAGATATATTTGCATAATTGATATATTTGTTAGCCGAACACGAGCTTATCAGCATACTTTATTGGTCAACGTTTCGGCGACTTCATCTTCATCAGGACTGAAAAGGGATTTATAAAAGTTGCAGCACAACCGCCTTCTCATATATGTATTGAAGAACCAGGAGATACCCCAAATGGTAAAATTTAGGGTTCGCGTTGACGAATACGTCCCTCTAGGTTGCCTTGTTCATTGTATACCGCAATTGAAGTTTGATTAAAAACCAGTGGCGATGTAGAGCAGTGGTAAGAGGCCCGCTGCTCGTTCGCTCGATCGATGGTTCGATCCCGCC
The DNA here is from genome assembly GCA_037903475.1 of Ancylostoma caninum. Classification (NCBI taxonomy): domain Eukaryota; kingdom Metazoa; phylum Nematoda; class Chromadorea; order Rhabditida; family Ancylostomatidae; genus Ancylostoma; species Ancylostoma caninum. Next base: position 556,724 of record JBAJFG010000190.1, read on the forward strand.
CGAGGCCAACCTAGCCCTCCATCCCTCCGGGGTGGGTGAATTGATACCAGAGGGGTCCGAGAGGATGAAGCAGTGACTTCGTACGTCGATACCCCCCCCCCCCCGTCCCCCGGAAGTCACTGTACAGGCACATACGCATTCAACGGCTCTACGATGATCAAATTAAGTCGAATGCGTGGAGCATCCCACAGATGGGATTGATCAACACCGACCACTTTATCCTTTATCCGTTGCTTTAGCGATGGTGGCCCCTTTTAGAATGTCTTTTAATCATTCTGTTAAAAATTTTTCTGCATTACTGGATTATACCGGCTGGATTTCGCACCAAATTATTTTCGCGTATGACTTTGAGAAAATGAGGGCACCTTTGGCGGGAGTCACGTACGTTCCCGAAAAAGTTCTACCTTTTCTTCTCATCCCAACTGCGCCAATTTTGTTTCATGTAAAATGTGCTCTATTTTCCAAGTACATACATTTTTCACATTCAGTTGTCATCGCTAACTTGGGCAGAGACAGAGGCCCGTGCTGACTAAAACCACTAAGACAAATTTTATCCATCCATCTTTACATTGAGAACTTGTCCTTTATAAAAGAGCGGGTAGATTTCGATCATCCTAGAAACGTCTGTGAATCTCGTCACTTGTTTAATTGTAATCAGTAACAATTACCGCCATCACTGTTAACGTTGCTGCAGGAAACGACGCCGATTAGCTGCTCGCCTCGCAGTCGACGATGAAATGGAGGAGGATGAGGGCGAAGAAGATGAATGGCGCCGCAAACCGTCATCTCCCACTCCGCAGCCATGGGATCGACCAAAAGGTCGTCTTGCTAACAGGGTGACGCGCCTGTGATTCGATCCAAGAAGATTCGCTTGTTGGTGCTCTTAGCACCATAGGCCTTGGACGATAGTGCAGCTGTTTCACTGAAATTTGCGACTTTCGTTGTTTGGATCTCATTATTTTGTGGAATTTTATGTTTCAACCTCTTACTCCTGTTTGTCAGGTACATCTAACAATACTTTTTGAGCTGCCGTTCTTTTTGTTAATCAAAACTGGAGTCTACATCAAAAATTGGAGGTAACTGGCTGCTGCTGTATATAAATGATAGGGGTTTTGTGAAGAATTTTGTGCTCCTGTTCTTTTTTTTTCTCATCTTCTAACATATAACAGTTTGCAGATTTTCATGAATTTGTTGCATTTTCACAATTTCCAGTTTCCCACAACGTACATATGTAAGAGCCGGAAGAAAAGAAAGTGTAAGTTTCCAACAGGTATCAAACCGATCCAACGGAATTGAGACCACAGCACGACAAGATACAATGAATTTATTCAAAGCAAATAAAAACCAGTACAAAAATGCAATAATGCGAAAGAAATACAAATCAGTTCAATCCAGAAGAGTCCCAAGAGCAGAGGCGGTGGAGCTTGGATGAGGCGAGAGATTTCTTCAGGAAGCAATCAAAATCTCGGTACTGTGTTTACGTCGTGCCACGGAGGCGCTGACTAACAGAAATCAGAAAAAGCCACTCAGGCTCAAAAGGAGAAGTTGCTCTTGGCAAGCCACACAGGCGTTGCCCCACACGAAAGAAAGAGAAAGCAAAAACTTCTTCCGAATGATTTTCCTTTCATAGCATCCGGAATCCCGCCTTTTCTGGATTCCCGCCTACACCGCCCGCCGTTTTAGCGGGAGGTGCCTGGGTTGATCTGCGTGATCAACCGCAGGGGTGGACATGCCCCCCCTCCTATAAGTTGACGCCCTCGTCAACCGGTCAGGCCCTATCTGCGGCAGGTGAAAATTATGGGCCCTCCTCCTAATCACCTCATACAAGTGTTTAGCCGCCGCTACCCCTGGGTATGTGAAGTAATACTGAAAAGCATTTTCAGGACTACCCGCATCAAGTAAAATTCTTCCATCAATAACTCTATTACAAGCTGTCACAAGCAATTGATCAGGATTAGCGAATTTTCCCACTATCGCATCCAGTGTCATCCACACCTGGCGCATCGCCATCCATTTTTCCCTCCTGGCATCCGTTATGGGCGTCCACGCAGTGATGAGCTTACCGCCTGCTTCCAAGTGATTCTTCATCAGTTTCACTATTTCCTCGATAACCTCCCTTTCTCCTTTAGACTCCATAGGGTATACTACCAACCACGTTCCAAAGGATGTCCAGCTTTCCAGCACTTCCTGTAATTGCGCAAATGAGGTCGCCACTCTTGTGACCAATCCAGCCCTTGGTCCGTCCTTCTCGAGTAGAAACGCCGATTCCGGAGCGGCGAAACCGGTCGGTCCTTCTCTGGGAGTCCGGTTCTTCTTTGCTTCCGACGCAATTTCTTCCTTCACTCTAGCAAATGCCACTCGGTAGAAGTCCTCCACACAGTTGTTCTCTATCGCAACGTGCTTCTCGATGCTATTCGTGGAGCATATGAACTCTGTCCATTCCGTGCAATTTTCGTATGCAAGCAAAAGTATCCGGAAAAGCGCTTCTGCGTCGAGGCACACTACCCTGTCCTTGTGCAGCTTGATCTTTTCCGCCGTGGTCAGATCGCTCCTAATGAAAATACTGGCTGTTTGCCACGCTCCCCAAAGGTCCGAAATCGGTCGCCTTGCATACGCTCCCGGAAACGATATTCCCTTGATGTCGCCCAGCTTGGCTTCCGAGAAACACTCGTCCAGGCACTCATATTGAAGATGGCCCTTCTCCGCCGGACTCGTTATCCGAGCACCTCTGAAATGTTCAACATAATTTTTGCACACTCTAACTCTCGGTTTTCTTCCTCTGCGACCTCTAGCATGCTCTGTATCAATTCTATCATCGCCTATCGAACTAGGCACAACTCTTAGCTGATCAAACTGGATTCGCAATGGTTCGCTGTTTTCCCCAATCCGCGTTACTAAAGCTGAGTTCTCGCTCACTTCGAGTACCCTGAACGGGCCCGCCCACTCACTTACAAGTTTAGGATGGGAGTTTTTGGCTTTCTCGTTAGGTGATAAAACATAAACGCGTTCTCCAACTTTTGGGAACTTCTTCCTCTCAACTTCATGCCTACTGTCGTACGCGTTTTTCACCTTTTCCCGGACACGATCATTATATTCCCTTACTCTCTCATGCGTTTCCGCCACTGCCTGCAATATTTCCGCCTTATATTCCTCCATAGTTTTGTCCATCGAATACCATGATATTCCCCCATTCGGAATAGTCACTGAAGGGAAAACCGGGTCCATTCCATGCAGGACAAAATAAGGGCTCTCTCACGTCGCGCTGTGCGGTGTCATATTGTAGGCCATCATACAAAACGGTAGCCTACTGTCCCACTCTGCTGGAATAACCGTTGAGCGCCTCAGCATGGCCACTATCGTGCCATTTAACCTCTCCGTAATCCCATTCTCTCGTGGGTTGTATCCTTTGGTGGTGATGTGGGAAATTTTCGTAATCTTCGTGATTTCCTCCATTACCTGGTTAACAAACTCACCACCTCTATCGGATAATATACTTTTCGGCCACCTGCAACCTTCCGCGATCCATCTTAGGAAAATGGTCCTAGCTATAGTTTGGGCCGTTTTGTCCGGTACTGGGTAAGCCGCTGCAAACTTCGAAAAATGGTCTATTACCGTTACAGCGTACCGGTTCCCCTTTGTCGTCAACCCTAACTCTAGAACGTCCACGCCAATGACTTCGTACGGTTTGGAAGTTACAATCGGCTTCAGAGGCGGGACCAACACTTCCCGCGGATTATGCACAAAACACTTTTGACACTCTTTACTCCATTTATGCACATCCTGTGTCATCCCCGGCCAGTAGACCTGTTTTCTCAACCTTTGCAGTAACTTATGCGCATTAAAATGTCCCGCAAAGAGTCCACTGTGAGCCTCATGAAAAATTTCATAGCGAAAAGGCTTCGGCACCACGAAGACCAAACTGCCGTCCTCCCTGTACATCTTTAGCTCTCCATCTTCTATTACAAAATCCTCAATCCTCAGTGGATATTTCTCTCCGGGTATCCTTACACTCTGGTCCCCCTTACCTTCCTCTACCAGTTTGACGAGCTCTCCCAGATGAAAATCCTTTCTCAATTCCTTCAGCCATTTGGTGTCTTCCTTCACGAATACCGCGTTTACGACAGCTTCATCTACTCCATCCAGCGATTCAGAGGCCATTGCCGTTGGAATCCCCCGACTTAACGCATCCGCTACTACATTGGCCTTGCCCTTTACATACTGGATTTGGAGATTATATCTCTGTAATTCCAGCGACCAGCGCAAAACGCGTGCCGAGACGTTGCTCCTCTTGAACAACGCAGTCAACGGCTGATGATCGGTCATAACTACGGTCGGCAATCCATAAATGAACATGTGGAACCTCCTGACTGCATGTACTACCGCCAGTGCCTCCAGATCTGTCACGTGGTAACGTCGTTCTGCTTTACTCAACCCTTTCGAGGCAAAGAAGATGGGGTGAAGCTGGTGATCCTCCCCTTCTTGTGACAAGACCGCTCCTAGTCCGTATGTCGACGCGTCTGTGCATATCACAAAAGGTCTGCTACCGTTACGCGCGCTCTGGACGTCCGGCTGAGACAAAACCGGTGCCGAACAAATCATTTCCTTCATATTAGCCATAGCGTCCTCCTGCTCCTTTTCCCAGTACCACTTCGATTTGGGAGATGTTAGCCTAAACAGGTGAGCAGCGTGCTTAGAGAACCCTAAGCAGAACTTTCTATAGAACGAGGCCATTCCTAGGAACGTACGGAGTTCCTTCGCGTTTCTTGGCGTCGGATACTCCTTGATAGCCCTAATTTTCTCGGGATCCATGTGTACCCCTTCTCCATCAACTACATGTCCTAGAAAGGACACCTTCTCTTGCAACAGAATGCATTTTTGGGCTTTCAGCCGCAGACCTGCTTTCTGTAACCGAGAAAACACCTCCTTTAGCAACTCCAAATGCCGCGTCTTCGTCTCCGTACATACCATAATGTCGTCTATGTAGCAGAAAACCTCCTTGCCAAGAAGATCGCCAAGTACGGTGTCCATTAGTCGCTGGAACACGGGTGGGCTCGTACTCAATCCAAACGGTGTTACCCGAAATTGGAAAAGTCCCTCCGGCGTGGTGAAAGCAGACTTTTCCTTGGCATCGTCCGCTAATGGTATTTGCCAGTACCCACTACATAAGTCGAGAGTAGAGAAGAAGCGCTTTCCCCCCAAGCTTTGCAGTAATGCTTCTATGCTTGGTAGCGGGTAAGCGTCCAACTTGATTCTTTTGTTGAGCTCCCTGTAGTCCACACATAACCTTATGGACCCGTCCTTCTTCTCTACCAATACAATAGGAAATGCCCACTCGGAGCTACTCTTCTCAATGATATTCCTTTTCAGTAGATCAGCCAACAATTCCTTAAGCTTCTGCCTAACCCCCAATGGCACTGGTCTTGCCTTCAGTTTAACTGGAGGACTATCACCTGTATTGATAGTCATCTTCACAAGGTCCGTTTGCGTCAATTCCTTATCGGATACAGCAAATGAACCCGCGAACTGCTCCAGGATCTCCTTGAGCTCACCCTCCAAAACGTTTGCCTTGGAGTTCGTCGAAATCAGTTCAAGCAGCTTCTCCCTTCTCTCATCTTCGGTCATACCTCTATCGTCACCGTCCCACTTTAGCTGGCTCACTTCCTCTACATTTTCATGCCACTTTTCCGTTCCCCAACTTCCTACATCTTCCCCTTCCTTTAGTATCATGGGCTCATCGCTATTGTTAAATACTGGCAGCTGTGTTTGCTGTTGCACTACCTTGAAAACTCCCGACGCAAATCCCGACTTACATGGCCAGATAACACGGTCTGCCACAGTCTCCGATTCTCCCTTACACTGGACCTCTACCAAGGCGGTATCATGTGGTGGTATGTATGCTCTTCGCGCAACTGCCACCCTCTGCCCACCGTCCTCTACCGCCTCTATCGGCCTCTGTTTCTCCGTTCTTCTCGCCAATTTTACTTCTACTCCTAACTTCCTCAACGCATTAGTTCCAATCAGTAGCTCGTTCTCCGATCCCGACGATATATGGAAGGCAACTGTTTCTTTCTCACCCCCTTCCAGCTCTACGTCCACGTATACAGCTCCCAGAAACTTCATTGCATTATTAGAGGCGTCAAACACGGGTTTCAATCTTGACTTATCAATCAACGTCAACGCATCCACATCTACCCCTCTATCCTGCGCTTCGGCTAATATGCCAACTGGTACAATGCTAATCATGGAGCCAGTATCAATCAAAGCCGAACACTTCCTTCCCAGAGCCATTACTGACATTAGCATGCGCGATCCTATCAAATCCTCATCACTTTCCTCCCCTTTCCTCACTGACAAACCTAAGGAGCGTACATCTCTTATGATCTCTGACAGCTTCTTCTCCTTACCTACTAGCTCAGCTGCACCACAATCAATTTGATTCACCCTCGTGGAGCGCCTAGGGCAATCGCGACCTATGTGCCCATACCTTGAACAGTTATAGCATTTCCTGTTCTCATTCCTCCGCAGGCTCATGCTACCTTGTTTCTCCTGGCTCTGACCCTCTCTGTCGCCTCTTTGTGTCTCATTACCGCTCAACTTATTGTGACTCTGGCGGACTTCATCTCCATCCCGACGTGGTGACTCCCTATTAGTGGCTTCATCATTTAACCCTGACTGGACCCTACCTCTACCGTCCCCTTGCTCAGAGTAGTATGAGGCTCTTCGCTTCCACGCCGGAACGGGTGGCTTTCTCTGCGCACTCAACATCATCTTAGATTGCTCAATACTAAGCGCTAGCTGCTTAATTTCATCATACGCTTTGCGGGGCTCTACCTTGTGAAGCGCTCCCAAAAGCTGGAAATGTTCTGGCCAATGCCCCAGATTGTCGAGAAGCACCTGTGCGTACTCCATCGATCTATCCTCGACCGTGCAATCTGGATTGGCTTGTCTTCCTAGCCTTTCCAGTACATTGCAAAAGTCGGAAATCTCTTGGTTGGGTCTCAATCTCAGATTCCTCAGCTCCGTCAACGCTCTCATTCGCCCTGCCACTGAATCACAGGCTAACAGTTTGTCCATCTCTGCGATCACTGCTTCCAACCCTTGCTCTTTAATGAACCTAGGTATGGCAGCGAACACCGCTTTTGCCCTTCCCCCTAGGTGGTCATCCCCAAGGATATCCAGCAAGGTGGCTTCGCAAGTTATCACCTTCTCATACTTTCTCTTGAACCGCCTTACGAATTCCTTGAAATTTTCCTGCCTAGTTCCTTTAAACACCCCTGGATCAGTGCATGCTAGCGATCTCAGATATGTAACTATTTGGTAACTAACATCCGTACCTAGGTCTTCCCGAGCCGGCACCGTTGCAGCCGTTGAAGTCGAACACGGCCTCCAGTCCTTTACATATGTCGGTCCAGTCGCACAAAGGTTGTTCTCCTGTAACACCTCACGTTGTTCCCTCAATATACTTTGGACCATAGCTTCCGGTAAAACTTCCTTACCCTTGGGCTCTGCAGGGGTTCCATTCGTCTTCCCATCTGCCCGACGTTGGAGCTCAACCACGGCATTTTTCACCTGGAAAACATCCGTGTTAAGCACTTCGCAAACTTCTGTCATCACTTCTCCATCCCTTTCCATCGTCTGAATATACTCTCTCCACTCGCTCTCAGATTCAATGCCCCTTTGTGATAACGTTTCAACAATCACATTCACTAAGCCCTGAGGCATCCTTGGCTTCCCAGAAACCCTTGCTAATATCTCGCCTACTCTCTTATTCGCGCCCTCAATCAGGCCTTCGATTTCTCCCTTTACCTGCCTCGCTACCCTTGACTCACTGAGTATTGCGTTCACTTTCAGCTGTGCCTCTTGCAAAACTTTCACACATTCCCCGAACTCTCCTTCCGCAAATAGGCTATTACCACTAAGCGGACATACCTCAATTGGGGGCCTGTTCTCATCTCCCGACTCCATTGGCACCTCGGCGTCCATTCTGGAAAGTAACACATTAGAAGGCTCTCTCGTTACTACCATCTTGGCAAATGCGATCGCCCGTTACCACACCGCAATGAGTGCCTTTGTCTAACTATAGTGTACTTTCCCTCAACTCTGATTGCCCTTACTTTGCGGCACTACGTTATACAATGGCACCCTTGCTTTGCGGTAACCACTGTATACTACCAAAAAAAAAACGACGGAAAAATATCGCGAAACACAGCAAAGAACGAGTCGATGCTCAGCAATCGATACCCTGCAGCGGTGACCTAGTAGAGGAGCGCCTATCAAAAATCAATAAATAGGACTCACTGCAGAGCACAATGCAGAAAAGAGAGAGAGGGAGAGAGGGAGAGAGAGATGACTGAGTTACAAGTGAACCTAGATCCAAAACTGTAACTTTTTTTTTGCTCAGTGAAATCGGCTTGCTACCAGTTGGAATAGTTTTAGTTCGGCCCCCATGTAAGAGCCGGAAGAAAAGAAAGTGTAAGTTTCCAACAGGTATCAAACCGATCCAACGGAATTGAGACCACAGCACGACAAGATACAATGAATTTATTCAAAGCAAATAAAAACCAGTACAAAAATGCAATAATGCGAAAGAAATACAAATCAGTTCAATCCAGAAGAGTCCCAAGAGCAGAGGCGGTGGAGCTTGGATGAGGCGAGAGATTTCTTCAGGAAGCAATCAAAATCTCGGTACTGTGTTTACGTCGTGCCACGGAGGCGCTGACTAACAGAAATCAGAAAAAAGCCACTCAGGCTCAAAAGGAGAAGTTGCTCTTGGCAAGCCACACAGGCGTTGCCCCACACGAAAGAAAGAAAAAGCAAAAACTTCTTCCGAATGATTTTCCTTTCATAGCATCCGAAATCCCGCCTTTTCTGGATTCCCGCCTACACCGCCCGCCGTTTTAGCGGGAGGTGCCTGGGTTGATCTGCGTGATCAACCGCAGGGGTGGACACATACTTGTTATTTTGAAGAAATATCAATTTTAATAAATACTGAAAAAGAAACCGTTGTTTGCCCGAGGCACATTTCTTAAAATTATCCCACTTGCATGCCTTTTCAAAGTTTCCGAAGAAAGGGAGATTTCAGAATTGGGAGCGAAACTAAGCGGAGATCAAAATTATTATTTTTTACCAGATTTTTACGAGGAATCATTCGAAAATACGAATGCAAAAGGCAAGATAGCTACAATTCTTGTGCCTAAATTCAACATGTGTAAAATTTTTCCCTCTGAAGCTTTCCTAAGGTTTGAAGTGAAAGCTGAATGATTAATGGATCCGGGGAGAGTTCTTACCAGTTGGAGTGTAAAGATAATGTTCTCAATCATAAATGTACATGGACGAAGACGCATACGTTATGAGTGCTTGCGCCTCTAGAATATTCCAGAATATCTAACGATGATATCTTCAGATGAGTGTAGTAGAATGAAATTTTGCAAAAAATGGGAATATCAACATCTTTGTATCCAAATGGATCCTCGTGTGCAGTCAACGTCCTAAGAAGATAGAAATTTTCGCGAGATTCACGATGTCCGCGTGACTTGTGTTGAACTATTCTTGGATTGAAGAGGTTCTGGCGAATTAAGAGCTGTGCCTCTTTCTTCCTAGTGTTCGTCCCATAAACTCATAAGGTCCACCATTTTGGTTCTTCTACCCATAAAGCACGATGTCATAACTATTCGAAGCATCAGCCTAAAATAGAAAGGAACGACTCGGGAGACTCCTTCAGCATTTGCAAAAATCATGCCATTCAAAGAAAAATACGTGACGTGATCATTATGCTGACGCATAGTCAGGTTTCCTGGCGAATCGCCTTCCAATAACGACATAGCAGCGCTGACTCAGAGATTCTGCGACTGGTTTCTCCAAGTTTTCTGCTTTCGTTCTACAGTCGTAATTACAGGATGCGGAAAAAGTGTTGTCCGTCTGGAACGGCGTGTGGGAACCTAAATTACATGCCAAGCCTTAAAAACTAAGCAATCGAATCTGAAGCTCTAATCCTTTAGAAATGCATTGAGTGGGAAAAGAAATTATGTGTAGGGTGCACAAATATCGAAGAAAAACAAATACAACAATGCATACAAACGCAACAAATACAAATAAATAGAAAGTTAACAGAAATAGGAATTTTTTTCTTGCAGATTTCAACCTGCTGGGTTATCCCATATGAGCCTGGAGCGTCAACCTGCTGCGCTACCTCTCACACTGATAACAAACTCCTAGAAGACTGATTTGTTGAAGACGGAGAGACTCCAAAACATCGAAATACATTTAAAGCTGCCCTTCAAGAGCAATTTATACTAGATGCGAGCGTTTGACGCGCGTGCGTCTATGTGATGAAGGGTAGGACCAGTTGCATCGTTGTTCAGACGCACACATTTACGGCCGCGCGTTTTTTCATTGAGGATGTTGGAGTCGCTTTGACAGGCAAAATCATTCACAGATGGATGTGTGCGTCTGACGCGCGACTGAGGCACGCAGCTAGTATAAAATGCCCTATACTTATTTATTCACCGGTTAATATAAACTAATGGAACAAGTGTAGTAATAGAAGAATAGTTAGTTGAGCAATAGAACAAGATTGATATTCACGTTTATTCGGCTATTCTCCTATTACTACACTACTCACTATGCCAAGATTCAACGACGGTCGAACTTGGGATCTAATGGAACACCGTACGGAGAGGATTTGGGGTAAAAACTGTTGGAAAAATCCACGCATATGACACCACATTACCATATCACTGAAGGAATGGTCACTGAAGGAATGAATGAAGAAGGTCAAATGCAACTGTTCAGGCGCATACCCGGACGGGTTTCGTGGAACCTCTTTGATCTGGCACGAACCATAGACGATTGAGCGGAAACCTACATCACGCAGTTTTGTTCCCTGGGTTGAATCCAACTTTGATACTAACCCGTACATCTTTCAGGAACATTATCCAGTGGCTGAAAAAGCGAAGGTAGTGCGAAAATGTTGCAGCCAGGAACTTCGCAACGCATGGGCTTGCTCATTTTAAAGCATCACTTGCGTGCATCCCACCTCGATTCGAACCTGCTGAAGAATTAACACTGTTATCACAATGACCTACATATATATCGAAGTAATCGGAAAGAGATTAACGGTTGCAGCTGAAGCTTTGAAATGGCAGCAAGAGTTTCAGCAGAAGCGCTGGCCGATTGCAGTAAGAAATGATTACCTGAAAATTCAGAAGAATGGCAAAATGATATCGAGGAAAGTGAGCCGGTCATCGAATGTGCAAACATCCTTGCAGGATCCTAGAAGCGTTAGCGAACTCGACACGCTAATTTACTCAAGCGCACAGGATCTACTACCGCAACGATCACGACCATGAAGAGCCCTTCAGATTTCCTCGTGTAGTGTTCTCGCCACTCATCAAAAACGCAACGATGAGGGGAAGAAAGAAGTCGCCAACGCGGTGACTGGATAAGTAAAGTCATGTTTGCTACAACAGGCGACAAGGACGCATCTTCAAATAAGTATTGGATTGGGCAATAAGTTCGTGCGGTTTTTTCTTCATCTTGATTTTTACCATTTTTGTTCGAGTGCATATCAGTAACCATTTTGTAGCTTTTGAGTTACTCTTTACAAATATTCTAACCGATTTCCTCAATTTTCGCCACACTCCAATTCCTGTCGCCAGAGTTGTGAAGCTTCAGTTCAATTAGGACGACAAGCTCCGACAACACCTACTGTTCCACTTCTATCGTGGAGCGGGTGCAGCTGAACAGGCAACATATATCAACGACATCTAGAGAGAGGCAAATACTTCTAAAAGGACGGTGAAGAAATGAAGTTTAGTAAATAATCGACTATTACGAGAAATTCAACGTAGAATCCTTCATTCTGCTTAGTGCTAAATAAACGGAACCTGCTCTGTTAAAGAAGAACCGTAATCTGCATGTAGTTTTACTGCTCGGAATGTATGGCTACACTAACTCCCTCCACGTAATTGATGGCTTGAATTTGCAGTATTCACGAGGTAAAATGTAGAAATTGCTCAGATTTCACTCCACTATTCAGGTTTATACGATCTTTACAGCCAGACAATCTTTCACGTTCAACCATTAGTGTTTTGAATTGCGGAATGAAGGTATGGAGTGCTCGAGTATCACAAAACTACCTACGATCAAATTGCTATTACACGAGGAAACACGAACAGGACGCTACGACGGTCATTTTACAGTGAAAGTAGTCGAAGAACCGGATGTGATTTCGATTTTCGCTGCATCGGTGGGCTGCGCCCGTCCTCCGTACTTCAGAGGAAGATTGCTCAGTCCTTAGGCACGCGCCTGTGCGACGGTCGCTTCTGATCGTGTGTGACCTGCATTTTCTTGAGAATATGTGTTCCTCTCTAGCATCTATAAGTGCTCATTCGAATATATTCTTGAAAACCTTCCAGCCACTCCCCAGCTTTTTACCATGACCATTTGTGAAACATGCCACATCCTGGGGTTACTATTTAATGTGGTTATTTCCGATCATATTTAATCACATTGTGATCACATTGGAACCTTGGCCGAGTAAACATGCAAAAGCCTATCCCTACCTATAGTATGCGATCCTCGATCTCAAGCTCCCAAGAGCTTATTCAGGCTTTGAAAAGAAATTGTTCCATCAGATTTTATGTTTCTCAGTGTACACAATTCAGAGCTCATTTCTCCCCCTTCTTTCCTTATTGCTTCTGCGAGAATATCTGAGAGCAACGCTTTCACATGAAAAAAAAGCAAGAGGCTCTTCCACACTAAGGTCAGTTCGTCCTCTTCAATCAAGCTTCGAGGACCATTTATCCAGTCAGTAGTATGAAAAAGCATACAAGCGCTTCAATAAACTACAAAGCGAATAAGATCCGATTTTCTTCGCCTGGTGTTAAAATTTACAGAATTTGCTACTGTTGCTTTGTAACTTTTGTGCGTTCAGCTGATGGCTAACTACATTATATTACCTTCGTGTTGAAGGGTAGCATTGTGGCACTGCGTATAATAAATAAATAAATAATAATGGGTGCCAGAGCCGGCGACGGCCGCCGTCCTACAGCGCCATTATCGTGCAGTGCGTATAATGAGTGTAAAAAGTGTTAAGCAAGTTCAAACGAAACGATTCATGAATTTATTACATCACAACAGTATCACATGTACTTGCATGTGAATGGATACTTTACAGCATTCTGCTATGCGCATGTATAGTTTATCTGCGTTTTTTTTTTTTCAGTCAGAACTGAATTTTTTGGGTGTGAACAAAATTGAAACACTGGCACTTATTGCATGCGTATGAGGATTGTTATATAAAGCATGACCTCATCTCCAGGCTAAAGAGGGAATTAAGACTGATACAATCTTTTCTAATTATTTTCGCCTTCCAGTAGAAGGTAACTGTCACTGTTATGCTGTTTTGTTAACTTGTAAAAGGTGAATTCTCTCATAGCAGGCGGTAAATGAGCAATTATAGTTCCTTCCTTTTCAACGTCCTAGATTCAATACGTCTCCAAATTTCTAGGCTCTGGGAATTAAGTTTTAGATTTGTTGTTTCCTCAAAAATGCTGTAACTCCGCCTACGAAAGAGGTGGAGACGGTCAGCACTTTTCTTGTTCGTGTTCCTTAAAACCGAGAGAAATTTAGTTCCACTGGGGAAAACAACACGATATAACACTGAAACATTGCGCAAAGAATGCGTTGCCATCCTATTCAATCTCTCATGGGACACACTAAAATATTTGTTAAGAAGCAGATAATATTTAATTTTCCCTTATATCTAGGAAAATGTAGTTTTCCTAGATATAAGGGAAAAATAGAGGTTTTTCTTCTGATGAAGACCAGACTGAAAATGAGGTGGCTTGGTCAAGCATTTCAACATTTTTCAAAGAAGATTCTCCCTATGTTTTGTGTTTTGCAACTCTATTATGAGTGAAAAAATAAGCTCGGGAAAAATAAAAAACGCTGACCCAATAGCGAAATGCTCTCGGGTGAGGCAAATTCCCGTGGGAAATGTCTGGACACTTTGGCATGAGAATTACCACACAGCGGTCCCAAATATGAAGTGACGAAGCATCCCCCAGGCATTTTCTGACCCATGAGGCCTAGATGCGTTAAAGTGACAAGTACTAGGTCCATATATGTAGACCAGAGCTAGGTCGAGTGATATCGAATCATTATTTGTAAACTAGAACTATTCAGTGAGAGAAATAACAGAGCATAAATTGTCCTGAGAAGCGCTTTCAACAACGAGCACAACCAAAAAATTACCTCCGGGCTGCTCCATAGAAATCGGGGCGTCGAGACAGCTAGTACACATAATAATTCACTTCTATGAATTCAAATTCGGTAGTAATGCTGGGCCCTTTATGGCAATTAGCGGCTATCGGCTCAATGGTTGGACCGCGTTCAAACTCCGCATCCCTAACCAAAATTTGCAAAAACCACGTTGAGAAAACCATGATAACAGTTTACCGGATTAGTTTCCAGTGGAACAGTGCTAGAAATAGCATATGTTAAGCCTTCCACAAAACCGCTAATAAAAAGTACCAGCTGCTTCTGTCTATGCTATGATCTAACCTTGTTTCCGTATTTCTTAACGGCGCAGGGGAGCTACATATCATTTGCTGTGGTTCTAGCACCAAAATCACCGCATGAACGAAAAATGATATTCGGCAGAAGCACGCTTCCCGTAGGATCGATTCTAGCTTTAGAGTGAACCGTTTCTGAGAAGATTTTTCTTCAGTTTACAACGTAAAGACAGCGAAGGGATTTTGCACAAGAAATAATTCGTGAGCTCTGCAGTTTCAAATTAGCAACCACCATACTCCTCCAGTTTCGAACAGCTGGGATTACCACATGGGCGCTTTGAAGGAGCAAGCATGTTCTACACCCCATCACAGCATGGGCTTGCGTGTAGATTGTTTGGAAGAAACAAAGGGTGGAATCGACGACGGTCCCTACGGCGCATCGCTTACGTCTTCCCTTATGTTTTCTTTAGAGCTGCTCTCAAGAATGGAGGTAAAATTGACCTGACATAGTCTCACATTGTTCGCTATATTGTTTTCTGTATGCTGTGAAGAAACTCGTCACATCTATGCCAAATACTGAGGTTCTCACGAGCCTTTTCAAGCTTATGCCCGGTAATGGACAACAAATGCAGCAGTTGTCATAACATGCATTATTTCTACCCAGTGCAGATTCATACGCATTTAATTATGGTTGCTTCGAGTATACCCATAAATAGTCGTAGTGAATGAATGACTAGTGTGCAAGAAGATATTCAAAGCGTCTAAGCCACACTGCGAACTACATACAGTGTCGATCTTGATACCTGGTTGTCGCACAGCGGTTGCCCTAGATGTTCTGTAAATTTGTGGTTTTCTCTTGAAAGTGCGCCTATCACTCTTGCTCTTGGTAGTAAAAAATCCCTGAAAACCATGGATAAACGAGTTTTAAAACACTTCTTCCATGAAAAAGTGATCATCTAAGAGCCACATAGTCACAGCGCAAAACGTGTTCGATGTATGCTTAGTGGACATTTTCGTGCTACACTCTAGCACACAGGTTCCACCAAATCAAGATGAACTTATAAAAACAGTGGCTAGCTCAGCTCATGACATGCGTCCTTGATCAGCATATCCGTTATCTTCGCCACCACCGCCCACCTCCACTATCAGCGCCACCACTCAACCACGGATTCTAGGTCATCACTGGGGCGCGGATGCGGTTCTCGCAGTCGTTTCGGTCCACTCGATTAAACTGTGCATGTTTGTGCGTGCGTTCTCACCTTATTTGAGACTATATATTCACTGGATCACCGCTACGCTCCTATTTCTCCAAGAACTCATTGCATAATTAATTTTACATACTTGTGGTCTATGTAGAGTATCTCTGCAATATGTTTATACTACCGCGTACGACTAGCAATGATGCGATATGGCCAGGCAGTTCTACATGTCTCTATCCTTGTTTCTGTAAGATGCTGAAAACCAGTTATCCACAGCAGTTCAACATCTCTTGCAATCCAGTCAGCCAATGACCAGAGACTATCAAAGGCTATCAGTCTCTTCAACGGCTGCGTCGGACACCAGTAGCGCATCTGGGGCATACTAAGTCACTGTTCTTTTTTTCGGTCTCTTAGTCAAATTTATGACTAGATGGAAGCTGCCTTTGTAGAAAAAAAGCAGCTTTACACTCCTTTCAGTCCTTTGACACGTAAGCAGTCAATATTCTGCCCCATAAAAAATTTTTATAGTGAGTTAGCTTCATAGATGCTTGCCTCAAATTTTTGAATTATTTTGAATTACCCTGGTGGACTGTGGTCTTGTAGGAAAAACCGCGCCAATTTCCGCAACCCTTACCATGGCCATACCACTCCTATCGTTATCTCCAGTCTACCTATGCTGATCCATCGCTATCTCTAGTTACCTCTGGGTGTGTGTAACATGGTTCATCGTTATCTCTAATTACCTTAAGGGTATCAATCAGTAATCTGGTTGCTGGAGGTAACGACGATAGGGAGGAGGGCCATCGTTGCTGAAATCGCTCTAACTCATTCTATAGGACTACATATGTGCTCCCCCTCATGCAGAAGTCTTTGATAAATTTAACCTCTTTGATAATATTTCTATCAACTATATCAGTTTTGGGGGTGGTAGGTGATATTGAAACATGAGAGGTTTCTTTTCATCTCCCTTCCAAGCAATAGTAGTAGCAATAGTACAGTAGCAATAGTAGAGCTATTCCCCGCCTTTGTCGCCGGATTCCCTCGCTTTTTTTGAGAAAACTACCAAATTTATTGGTGGGCTTGTATTTTTACTGCTCTTTTGAGGATCACGTCTCTCTTCGTCAATGACCTGCCAATATAATACAGTCATACTTTTAGTTAAAATGCTGCCGAGTTCTTGCACTATAGGCTGAACAGTTTTACTAATTTTTCATTAGAATAATGTACAGTCTCAAGAAGATAGTTGGACCTTATCAGGCTAGTCTGTGTCAATTGAAAGAAGTCCAAATTTTCAAAAATTACATTTATTTCACAATGAAATGCTGCTCTTATGTATGTCATTTTCGTATTTTGTATGTCTTTTTCGCAAATGATTGTTTCCGCAGTCACGCATGTTCATATTCAAAGCATTTCTTTCAGATGATGCGCATCGCCGCTCTCTCGGCACTTCTCGTAAGTCATGTTTCTGATTCTTTACTATCGCTTTCAAAAATCTTACGCATTGGACACTGGGGATCGGAAGGTTAATTAATACCCCATTGCTGTAGATTTGGGTCGGTGTACCAGTTATCCGTAAGTATCAGGATGGTAGGAAAGTCTTGAGCCATTTGACACTTTTTCTCCAACATCCTCAAATTTGGTGAAGTTTTCCTTAGCAAGAAAAGCCTCAAGGGAGCAAAATAAGTGGTAGTCAGAAGGAGAAACTTCAGGAGAATAGGGTGGCTGGAAAACCTCAACCCACCCCAGCTCCTCCAATTTTTCACTGGTCTCTTTAGCTACACTGCGTATCATAAATATACGGGCGCCCCAAAAATTACGGTATCTGCTCTCCCACACATTCCTCATAAAAGCCACTGCTACCGGTGAATTCGGCGTGCCTGAAAACCTTATGCTACTCCATTCCGCTTTCAAAAATGGAAGAATCAAATGCAGCCTTGTAAATTAAGTGTTTGGTCCTGTCTTGCAATGTATCATAATTATACGGGCACCTTCAGTAAAAAATGAATAAAAACATTCGCTTATGCGAGAATTTCTGTCTCAAATTTGAAATAAGTAGTGACATGTGTTCTTCGATTAGACTTACAATCCCATCAGGATCGGATCGTTCTGAGACGGAAAAGGGACAGGTAAAGACAATTCATCATGAGGGCCTCCACAGCAGCAGGATCGCCGTGCAAATTCTTCGGGATTCGAGCACCATCGGCACTCTCGTACAACATTTTGGCTCCTGCAGTGAGAAACAAGAAACCTGGCAGGTCGAGGAAGCTGTCGTTGCAAGAACAGCATCAGGAAGGACGGATGTTTTCGAACGCCGTGGTATAACGCCGTGGCTCCTGCAGTGAGAAACAAGAAACCTGGCAGGTCGAGGAAGCTGTCGTTGCAAGAACAGCATCAGGAAGGACGGATGTTTTCGAACGCCGTGGTATACACTAACCTAGCCTTTTATCCACTCTTATTTCTGAAATGATAGCTTAGATGGTGATTATACGCAACAGCAGCATTGCCCGTTGTCATCTCTGACCTGCTTCTAGACTCACGGCGTTTCACAAAGTTCCAGGGCGGCAGCTTGCGAGACTGAACACGAAGACAGACTGGTCAAAAATACGCATATTTTTTCTGAGGCTCCCGAAGACTAAAAATCGGGGTCAGGTGATGTTCTTCCGATGAAAAAAGTTTAACTTGGGTGGCTCAGATAGAAATATCTACTACGGGACGGATCTATGCAGTTCGTAAGCAAGCGGTACTTTGTGACTGGCACTGTTATGGTGTTATGCGGCTTCTGTTCAGGACAAGTGTTCGTCATCCCCTTCGCTTTGACTCTAATGAACTCATTCGCCTGCCTGGAGATGAATGGTGTCTGGCTCTTACCATGGGTGTATACCTTTACTTGTGACTGTCAATTACGGCGGCGGTCAGACCCCAATTAGTGTGGCCGAACAACTCGGCCCATGTAGAGGCGGCCCTTGCTTTGCGCTGCAAATGGATCCGTCTTGAAAGCGGTTGAAGCATCATTGGAGTGGTGAAAGCATTTTTGCTATTGTCCTGTAGTTCTCTGATCACTTCCGATAACTTGTGGCACGAACTCAAATCTTGGGGTACTGCCTTTAGAGAAGTACTGAAGTACAACTAGTATTACTTGTATTAAGCGTTCTGCGCAGGTTGTTTTATACAGCACGACGAAACAACTGGTACAATGACTTCCTTAACCATAATTCTTTGTTTGAAGGTGATGAAAAGCAGAAAAGATGGGGAAACTAACTCCAGTGTGACCTCACGGTGATAACACTAATGGCCCAGCGCATCGCACTATCCTTCTCTGGCTCAGACGCACAAAAGTAGGGGCTAATCCAGACTAATAGCCCGCGTAAGGAATATCTTCATGCAATTCTGGTGGACGAGTCTTCCATTCACGACAAGGCACATGGAGACTCCTTGTTGACAACTGGCGGTCAACTAGGGCCTTCCAGTAATTGACAGTCACAAGTAACGGCCGCCTCCCCATATCTGAGCAATCACGATGGAAAGCCATCGACTTTAGGGCAGGACAACGCAACCATCTACATCGACCACTTGGGGAAGACATTGTTTCAGTACCACAACGTGGTCGGAATTTCTTCTTTCATCTGCAGTATCTCTTATTCCGACAGCAGAAGCCAAAATCTTGTACGAGAATGCCAATGGTGCTCGAATCCCGACGAATTTGCACGGCGATCCTGCTGCTGTGGAGGCCCTCATGATGAATTGTCTTTACCTGACCCTTTTCCGTCTCAGAACGATCCGATCCTGGTGAGATTGTAAGGCTAATTGAAGAACACTTGCCTCTACTAGTTTCAAATTTGAGACAGGAATTCCCGCATGAGTGAATGTTTTTATTCATTTTTTACTGAAGGTGCCCGTATAATTATGATACATTGGGAGATGGAGCCGAACAGTTAATTTACACAGTTACACTTTATTTTTGCATTTTTCAAAGCGGAATGGAGTAGCGTAAGGTTTTCGGGGACGCCGAATTCACTGGTAGCAGTGGCGTTTGTCGGGAAAGTGTGCGAGAGCAGATAGCGCAATTTTTGGGGTGCCCGTATATTTATGATACGCACTGTATATGGGGCCTATCGTCATCGGGGAGTATGTGTACAGAAACTCGTCTCGGCTGTTTTTCTCGAATAGCATCCGCGACTTTCTAGAGCTTATTGGCGTGAGTGTTACAGGTGACTGTGTGTGTTTGCGTGAGCAGCTCGTAATACAACATTCCTACCAAATTCCAGAAGTAGCAAGGAAAACACTTGCTTGGGTGGAGGACCGCCTGTGGAATTGACGTCTTAATTAAAGTCAGGGAACGGAAATCGGCTATACATGCCTATTATGGAGAAGCCTTACAACTATCACATGTTAGATCATAGGTGCCGACCAATAATGAAACGATCTAGAAATTTCAAAAAAAGGGCTCAAGACTGTCTTACCACCCTAATAGCTGCAGCAACTTTATTACTTTGAAGTAGGTGAAGTAGGAATTCGGTAGTACACTTTAATGAGGCTTTGGAAATAAATAAGCTGGACAATTGCCGGAGAATTCAAGAGTACGAGTATAGGAATCGTTGGGCTCCACCATTTTCCATTTCTAAGCACTAAGGGGAGCTATGTAGATCAATTGCTCTAATACGTACCATGTGGCTCTTTGGTTTTTTTCTAGAATCACAAAAGACTAAAGTCTAAGACTCAAAAGTGAATTCACGAAGATTTTTCTTGTACTAGAGATAAATACCTATCTACAGCGAAATTACCGAAATTTAGCCCACAATCCAACAACTTCCCTGTTCATGACTTTTCCATTTTCCATAAAAGGAAAGTGAGCTGAAAGTGTCTGCTCATATAAATGTTTGAAATCATTCTAAGTCTGTATCCCCTTCCTTTTTTTATGGGCCCCAAACAAACTCGCAAATAAATAAATAATGAATAAGTATTAAAATAAGTAAGTGTATTTCGAGACGCAAGGATTTATGTGAAAAACCGGTAATAACTCGAAGATAATGCCCCTTTCTAGTTCACCGCGAGGTGAGGACATGTGAATTCTTGACCTTATTAATACAACTTTTTTCCTTCTTTTGTTGGAAAACCTGTCAATAATGACGTAGTGTACTATCGCAAAAGGACAATCTGTCGTTCTCGAAGTGCGTCCTCGCAAAAAATTTCCCAAACAGAACGGATACGCATTCGATCTATTACAGTCTGTTAGCTCAGGAAGTGCACCAGGGTGGACTGTGGCTGCAATTACGACCTCATCACAATCTTAGCCAAATGATCTAATTTCTACACTTTATTGATATGTATGTGGTGTGATTTCTTCCATTTTGATGTTTCCCTACAGCCATTTGGTAAAATCAGGTGTTGTGCGCACAAAGTCGTAATTTCAGACTAGCGCCACCCTGGTGCACTTCCTGACCTAACAGACCATACATCCTAACTGCCCAGTAACGTTCCCTGGCGCAAACTAACGGATTAAGAATTCCCAAGGGTTCAATGTTTCGTGGGTTTAATTCTTCTTGGTGAGCGAAAAATCTAGTCCAGGGCAGTTTAGACCCCGCAAAGAAAAGAACTATATTTTCATGGTGGATTAAGCATTTGACGAAATCTTTAGAAGAATCCCACCCATTTTCATGATAAACCAGTCGAGGTCAAGCAATAGAGCAGTTTCAAACGTATCAAACGGGTTCTTGGCTCATGATGTCATTAGGAACCTAGCGAAAAGCGTATGCATCCTGATCGATGAACCTTCAACAGAGCTGAAGTGGCTAAAATATAAAATCAGTAGGCGTAGCCATGAGAGGAAAAAAGCCTTCCGGAAAAGTTAGGGATTTTCTCAAAACAACACTTCAAGTGGTAAATGCGAAACTGTAACAAACTACTCGACTATAGCGAACACAGTTCTTGAATTGGGTTCGAAACTAACAGAATTAGGGTACTTGGAAGGCTTTAGCCATGATCCGGATGTAACATTGGGATAACCCATGGTGGAGACATAATGCATTCAAATTTACTCTTCACCTGGCACCTATCAATGTGCTTACTCGCACTTGAAGTTGTCTGCACCCAGGTGATACTCCCGGGCTATCGTATCCACAGGTACTTATGAGATTACCCATTTTTCCATTGATGCATCTGGGCTCATGAGCAAAATTTTCGGATCAGACAAAATCCTGAATAGCAAAGTATAGGAAGCTCCAGTGGCTCGGCCCCACTACCCTCGTCTCACATCATCAATCGAGATAGAGAACGATTTCGCTGGAAAAAGTGGATGCGCAGACAGTCAGAGTGGCAAAAAGCATAGGTGCGGCACCGGCGAGCTGGGCCGGACCACTAGGCCTCCCATATGTCATTTGTGTTAAACACATGAAATTTTTCTGCACTCAAAATGATATTTGAGCAGCGAAGAGCATGTCAAGCCTAAGGACTGCACAACAACTAGAAATTATGAATTAATTAAATAAAATAACGAACTACAGGTAGCAGGCGTCCTGGCTCAGGACTGCACCACTCCAGCAGGAACACGTGAAACCTTTGGTCAGTACCTGCAGTGTATGAAACAAGGCCTTGACCAAAACTACGAGCTCTACGAGAACGAAATTCGAGAGCACGGCAGGTTAGTTATTTAATGATCGGTGAATTCACTAAAATTTCTGGAAAACACTAGAATGAATTCGTGAGTGGTATTGAGATGTCTTTTACCTATTACAGCCTATTTTCATAGTCCTTTTCTGCTGAACAGTAATTATTCCCAGCAGCTTTTCCTGTGGAAACCTTCCAGTTCATGTTTTTCTTTCTCAGAAGAGCAGCACTCGCCTGTTTCTCGTCATCCATCGAAGAGGGTAATAAGAACGACCGATGTGTGCTCAATCAGAATGACCTGAATCAGGTCGCCTGGGATCGACATGGACCTCTCAGAGATTGTACCATCTGCAGAACTGTGGGTTTTTCAAGCCTTGAAGGGTACAGCTTACACTATAATCATTACACTTCCATTACAGTTCGCTTCTGGAGCGCTGAAAGCACTGAAGTCGACGCCAGCCGAGGATCAGAAGTGTATTCGTACAGAGATCACTAAGGGTGAGTATGAGGAATAAAGTCTTTCTTAGGACGAGGAACTGGATTAATGCAACACTCAATTTATTTTAGCCATCGCCCGCGAGGCCAATCACTGTCTCCAAAAGAAAATCCCCAACTTTGCCGGAGTACCGGAGATCCCCGACATCGAGGAGGGCTCGTTCACCTACAAAGACTCTGTGTACGCAGTTTTTTTTTCTTTTTTTTGCGAAGCGTTATCTATCGAAGCATAATCATTTGCAGGATTTCCTATCTGTCCGATCACATCCTCATCCATTCTCGTCTGGCCTTCTGTGGCGAACGAAAACCAGCCCGAGCGGCGAACACCAACAACTGTCTTCGTAATCCATTCGTCGGATATCTTAGCGAACACTGCAAAGGTGAGAGATATCGCGCCTTTGCATTGGATTACCCCGGGGAGGGGGTGGGGGCCGACTGGTATGTAGAACACATTGCTAGAGCAGAAAAAGACGTACACGCTCATGCAGAGGAAACCAAATAAACAAGGGGAGTTCTGGGAAAGTGGCCCTGTTCGTATCTCGGAGCCCCATTAAGGTCAAGAAAAAATAGTAAAACCTTCGATAAGAAGGGAATTTGCCGCCCCAGTCACGGGTTTCACCTTTATCCTGTATAATAGAGGAGACACATCATGGCCACCGTAGAATCTGCGCAGTAGAACCTCATGAGCATTGCAAATATAATTCTTGTTTAAAGGGTTTTTTCACACACTGGCCAGGAAATCAAGATAAGCTCCACATCAGTATCACGTACCCTAGACCGCCGTCCACAACACAATCAGAGGGGATTCCCGGTTTCCATTTTTGACTTCCTGTATTCAATAGTACTCCACATGCTACTGTTAACAAAACCTCCTCAACACTCCTACGGCCTTTTGTGACTGCGACAAACCAGTTCTGAGACATTTAAATGGAATCTGCCCAATGACGTGGAGCAGATTATGTGGTCACCATTCAGTATCACAAAGCACCAAACTTGTTTTGGACAACAGGCCTGCCGAAGATAGTAAAAGAGAAAGAGAAAATATCGTGCCAACCCTCTGCCGTCCTTCGTCGCGCCTTTGTTGATGCCAGGGATTTGTGCGCGGTAACCACTCCCCCTTTACCTGTGGTAACCTTAAGAACGTGGAAATAATAGATATTGGTCAAAGGCGTTATTTTAGCACCAGTCAGCCTCATGTTGCCAGGATCCAACTTTGCAGAGCCTTCCAGAAATATTGAGGAATCTTGGATCTCATTAACTAATTAGTCCTAGTCTACACTAAATTTGCACAAAAACTGGGAGAAAAAATACTTCTTCCTGTTCACCACGCATGAGTTGCTGCGAAAATACAGCGTCCGTTGCAAAACTAGTATTACTATACCAATCATGGTTTTTTTTCAGTACTCGCCTCGTGTGACTCTCGCGTTGCCGTTGGATCATGCGCAAAGACGATTCCTCAGTCGAGGGCTGCCACCTGCCAATGCATAACTGAAGCCAGGGACGAACTCAAGAAGCGAATCAACTCCATCTCCGGAGTTTTCAATGATGTAATCACATCTTTTTTGTTCTATCCTCTGCGAATATACGAAAAAAAAAACTGTGATATTACCAGTAGTACATCTATTAGGTACTTTTAAACCCACAGTCATCTAGTCAGAATACCGTCCAAATGCTCCTTTTTGATTATGAAAAGCTCCATTTTGAGGACAATATGCCTTTGTATGGTGTAAGGGCTCTCAGAATCACCGTTGCAGAACCGTGAAAGCTATGGAGTTCTAGCTACACAATTCACGAGCACGCGATACATCGCACGCAATGTCGCACTCTGACTGCCTGCGCATCCACGCATTTCACTGACATCACCGTTACAATTTTCGGCCGATCTTTGCGCACGCACTTCTGACAAAGCAGATTTTTTCAATCTGCTTTTGAAACGTCGAGAATTAGTCAGTTTCCGATCACTGGCGCATTTGCTTTCAACCATAATCTGTCTCTCCGCTTATCGCTGACGTTCTGGGATGAACACAGTTGTCAATACAAAAAGCTAACAGCAATTCTGGAACATGAGTGTTCCAAAATTGGAGAAGCAACGTGATGGGCAAAGCCATTCCCAGAATAGGCAACTAGGGTCTAAAAAATCTACTAATAAAAAGTAAATAAATCAATATGTTCAGCTCCTCTCTGGTGGACGTGGTGGAATCGCTATCGGATCAGCTAACAAGGTGGACATTTGCGTCTCCAGCATCAAGAAGCAGATGTACGCGAACTGGAATCCAACTGATTCAGACTGATTTGCGCATAATTCAATGTAAGTTTCAATTGTATCGATTTCTAGGATCACTCCCGTCAACGACTGGGTCACCGTTATTGACTCCGCTCTGTCCACCTGCATCAAGAAGAAGCCAGCTGGACAAAATCTCGGCATGGAGGCGATGCTCAACGTTGGGTGCAGAAAGGTCAGACAATTTGATTACATAAGCGAGGGATCAGATTATCAAAGAAAGGTATAAGTGCATAGCTATCCTTGATTTTTCAAGTGTTTCTATCACTTGAGGTAGTACTGAAGTTACCAAACTTTTCCTCGAATTTTGCTGTCGGTTTGCTGGCCATACCTGAAGGCTAGTTACGGATGCAGAAATGCTTGGCACGGCATGAGACGTTGGGGGAGGAGAGGGGAGAGAGGTGGCAGCGTGAGAAAAATGAAGTGTTCCTCACTATGGGAATCGTACAGAAAAATGATAGTACCGAAATATTATTTAATGCCCTCCCACTCTCCTGCTTCGCCTCTTCTTGAAGCAGTATCTCACCTTAGAATTGTTTTGATGTTTTTCTGTGAATGATTCTTTGAGACGCTTATCACAATGTTATACATGATTCCCAATAAAAGCGCATCAAAACCACTCTCGTTCCTTTTTTTGTGGAGACCTCGGGATGCCCACTGAGACATCTGCCACAAAGTCCAGTGGCTGATGATATCGATTTGCTTAGCGTCCCCTGGTGATAGATATCCTGATTTTTCACGTAACGAATGGATCCAGCCCGGAATTCTCTGCAATTTGTAGAGAATCATGTACAACATTGTGATCAGCGTCTCTTGGAGAATCTTCCTGTATAAAAATCTCTGGAACTTCTGACATAAGTCACCGCCTCTAAGAATGGTTTCCCATATTTGTGACTGTTAGTCAAGGCGATGATATCCCTGTAGATCTGAAATTGCATGGCCCCAAACTAATTGGAATGACGATACTCTTTCAGGTGTTCGCCGACACCACTGGAACAGCTGCCACTCAGCTCAAGACAGGATTCGACTTCGTTAACAATCTCATCGACGCCATGGTTGAACGCAGTGGACGTTTCTGTGGAACTCACTGCCTACAGGGCTAACTTCATGTTAATTCACAAAAACGACTTCCACTGTAACTTATTTATTACCACTTTTGACACATTCTCTGACGACTCGTGTCCACATTTTTTCACTGTAGCACACATTTCCACTAGGCACTCGTAATAAATTATTTAAGTACTCTATGCTAATACAAAAAAAAAACAAACATTCAGTAATATGTCAAACAACTTCACACCGGAAAACCGTCGTACAACCATTAACTACCCATTTCCAATGAACGGACTAAAACATGCATAGAACGAAAGAAGGAAAATCGAAAGTAGTCGTACCGCAATATAATGATGCGAAAACAAAAAAAAACACTATTTCTAATAAAACACCTTTCTCTTTTCCAAATGAAAGAATTTTTGGGCAGTAGCCTTTCCACGACTTTCCTTCCCAATTTCGGTAATGGCTTCATTATAGCTCTAAACTTCATCTATCCTATAGATCTTCTCCGCCGCAGTGAACCAGCCTTCGTAGACAACCGTATCGGGTGTTGTGTCATAGTGATAATGACCTAAAGGAAAATGGTAGCCCCGAAAAAAAAAACAGGACCAGGAATATTCATACCGGCATCGCCATGTTCTGAATAGCAGTGAGTGTGCTCCATGCGTAAATTATGACCCGGATCATAAGAGTGGAACACTGAGGCACAAACTAGTGGAGCTTTCATGGTGAAGAAGCGGAGCCATTTGTCAACCTTAAAACAATCACCATAGGTGAGCATTCAGCAATGTGCTCTCCATCAAACAATGGTTACATAGCTAAGATAAACAAATTATTGCTAAAGTGCAATGTAAGAAAATGGCATGTAAAGCGATACTAGCAGACCCTTCGAGTTCTATGCGAAGTCATGAATGAAAGAAGTACAGATATTACGTTCAACTATAGATAGAATGACTGAATGGATCCAGCCCTATCGGAATGTTTTGAGAAAGAGCATCGTGTTGTAAGATAAACGCAAAAAAGGACACCACATACTTCTTCCCTAGCTTGGAAGGGACAACCAGGGAAATCAGGCATCACATGTAGTTTTGCTTCGCCTTCTCTCATCAAGAATATCCCACCAAGAGAGACACACCTGTGGAACAACACAGTTACATGAACCTTCTCGACTCTGTTTCTAACTGTTGCAGCTTCATTACTCACATCTTTCCGTAGTGCTTTGCAAGACCTTTTCGTATAGTTTCAGGGAAGTTATCCTTTCCAACACGTACAGAGCATTTGCAGTGCACTCAATGAGAACAAATGGATGTGTAGATGTATGTTAGAAGAAATGATACTGGGTGGAAAGTAGCCAGTGTTAAAATAGGAAGTAGTGACGAGTATGAATGAAATAACAAATAAATGACACCAAAAATGCACTAACCGACTTCAGCAGGACCAGGTTCGCCTGAAACTGCGAGATTAGCCATCAGACTAAACTTTGGTGAGTCGATAATAGACATTTTGTACGGAGTCGAGTGTCCTTCGACTAACGATGCAATTTTTGTGGCAACCTAAAGAAACAGTTTTGTGATAACGACGAAATAAGTTGCACAAAATCACATCATCTCATGTAAACTATGCTATGCCTCTCGTGCAAGAAGTTCATCGTTTAACCACAATTTTGCTCTACTTCACTGCATTATTAACCAGGTCACTACAAAATAGCAACAAACCAGAATCTTATTTTTAACTCTGACTTCAACTACAGTCACAAAGCTTCCTATGAATTCATGTTACCGAGCTAGACAATCAACAAACATTAGGTTGCCGCTATACTCCAGGTAGAGCATAGCCCCCCTGCGTCGTCGTCGCTGGCGACAGCGATGGCCGATCGGCGGCCGCGTCGACTCCCTCCCTGTTCGCAGTCGATAGGTATTTTTGCCACAGTAATCAGCGACGGCGGCGATAAATATTATATTCCATGTGGAGTATAGAGACATAATGACTACATAATAAAGGGACGTGCATTTATAGCAAATTAGTGCGGTCACAACGTGCATGAAGACCTAAATCATTTTCTTACCACGACAAGAGTTTGCTCTCATACCTTTGAAGATGCAAAGTTGGCATCAGCGACCATTTCGCAGTTTCTTCCCACCACTGGCCAAGGTCCAGCTCCAGGACCAAACACAAAAGAAGATGGTGCATGACATTCTTTACAAACATCCTAAAATAACAACATAACTAATGAATAAAGAGCAATGAACAAAGCGATAGATGTGTGCAAAGAGCCGTAGACGATCATTACCTGTAGGTCAAACTCTTTTTCCTTGTGGAGATTCGGAAAGAGATTACCAGGACCGCCTACTTCAGCTATCACAAGTTTGCGTCCGAAACCGTTTGATGTCATAGAAAAGGGAGCGGCCGAAAGATCTACAATCGTTCATCTGTACTGCTTCTAAAGCATAAATAAATACACAAGCACTGAGTTCCAACGAAGCTGCCGCTATACCACTTACAGTTATCGTCGATAGCTGTGATTTTTTCTTTTGCGGACACGAGAAACATACGGCCAGGCTACTCGCGCTGGAATCGCCGCCATCATCATATCAGGTGTGATCTATCGCGAAAGCCAAACACTTTGTCTTCGCAGCGAGGACTCCGGCCCGGTCGCGCTGCAATCCCCAGCCCGCAAAAAACGCGTCGCCATCAACGCTCATTGTACCTTCTCAATCTTATGCAAAGCTCCACGAAAAAGGTTTTTAGGCAGTGAAAGTGAAATGGAGCGCAGAACTCAGTAATGAAAGACGCTGGCGCACTGAACTCGAGGAAAATGAGTATAGGAGAAATGAAAAATTCTAGTATTTGCTAATCCCTTCAATTCATAGTGCCCTGCTTAAAAGAGAAAGCAACTTCAAAAAATGAAGAACTGAAAAGTGAACCAACCTGGACACGTTGTCACGTCCACCTCCACATTCTTGAAGTTAGTTTTCAATGCATCTTCGATTACCGATCGTAATTCACTGTTCGATGGCTTCAGAGTTTCAATGGTAAAAGTTGGCTTCATTGACATCTGTAATTCCATTATAAAGAATTCTCTGAAGCTAAACAGTAGACAGGCAGAGAAAAGGATACATAAATGCACAGTGAGAACACTCACGCTGTGAAATAGTGAACGAATGCGCAATAGTGATAAACGATGACATTGGAACAGTGGCAGTCGATATGTATGATAGGAATGCGAGCCGCCCCGTGATATGGATCGCTACAAATCAAAAGCTAAAAAACCTAAGATTCAATAATCAGGTGAGTTCGAAGATCAAACAACTAAATAATCTATGGTACGAGAGAGCAATGGATTCACACTGCCCTGCTCTACTTTCACTCATTAACCTTCCTATCGTCACCTGATTCGTCACTGATTTTACTCTCACCCCATGTTGATGAAATGCGGTGCCAATCCGCCAAAGTCCCAAACAAATTGAAAACAGCAGCAAGCACGAACAACAAGCAACTCTATGGGTCATGGAATGTTTTTCTTTCTTTTTTTTTCCAAAAAAAAACTTGAGTTGATGAATGCGGTCGAATTCAAAAGTGAAAAAGATATAGCCGTATTAATTAAACTAGCATTTTTCAGCCAACTATACCACGTTCCAAAAACAACGAGAGGTGAGTGATTGCGCATAAAACTGCAGCTTCCACGCTAAACAGCAAGCACCCTCGCATGTTCTTTGATCTCTGCAGGTTTTCTTGTATTTCTTTCCTTCTCTAACTTCCCTCTAACTCTTGTTCAAGTTTGAACAAATAATATCACAGTTCGCGCAACTAAGCGACAAGGTGAAGAATTCCTGCAATTTTGGAAATAAAACGAAGTGTAATTCTTAGTGTGAAATGTCCAAACCCCAACATAGCGCTGCATATTATATGAGTAGAAAAACACAACTCAATAAAAGCACCCTATAAGAACGTAAAACACCTGCAGCAAGCCTCGTAGTGGCAGTGAAAGCATTAAAACTGAACTTCACATTCGTACCAATTGACTTTCGAGCGGTAGCGCTCTTTGGCTGTGGAGCACGTTATGCACAGCGTGCGATTTTACAATTTTATTTTTGAAGGTGTGTCACCTCGTTTCATGGGCTGTGGCTATCAGCGTGCTCTAGACCTTCTCGTCATGCTGATTCCTACGATGTATAGTGCTGTAGATTGAGACAGAAGGATCTCCACAACGCTTGTGCTCCCCCACGTCATTATCCCTAACAAGAAGATCATTGATTAACATGTTAAACATAACTGCGTATCACGGTCGGACGTTGTCTTCAGTCATCTCTAACATGTCGACTCATGGTCTGCTTGCTGGAGATAACGACGTGGAGGATTCTAAGCGTCGCGGAGATCCTTCCCTCCTGACAGGACTGTACGTCGTGACGCATAAAAGTGACGGAAACCCGTTTCCGGATGATCCGAAAGTGCAGCTCACTAACCACTTGGACAGAGCGGTCCGTGACTGGGCTAGCTGCCCGCCACGGCTGCAGCACTGATCAACACGTCTTGACGTGTTCGATTGCTGAGATCAACGGCTTCACGGGTCCACTCAGTCTCACAAAATGTTCCAAACCTCATCCCGAAAAATGTTCAAAAACGGGTTTAGAGCCCGTTTAGTAATGCATTATGTATACCGTTAGATTCAGCGCCTCGAGAAGATTCAGAATCCGCTAAAACCTCGGACATGAAAACGAGGTGACACACTGCCATTAAGCTACATCTCTAGTTCATCCGAGTCCGACCCGGACGGATAACAAGTGGTAGATCAATACGTATCTTCTGTTATCCGACCGGATCGGATTCTGATGCACCATAAATGTAGCTTTAGACTTTAGCAGCAACGGTTGGAATTTTCGGAGTTGAGTAAAGATACAGATGGCGGCAAACATCAGCCCATTACAAATGTTGAATGAACAAAAGAATCATGACTTACAGAGAGCTCCAAACGGACGCAGTCAAGAGTCAGGAACGCGGCACGGCTCTCTTGGGCAGGGTCACGGGAGCTCAGCATAGTGTGCGCCTGCGTCTCTGTCCATGAGAGCCGCACCGCGATCTCGACTTCTGTCTACGTACGTTTGGAGTTTCCTATACCTACAAGTAAACTCGAATAGCAATCGCAAACACAGCTGCCTCCGATACGCTCGCGTTGTGACGATGCATCAGCGTACACAGGACCAGTCACAAGTACGTGTGACTTTTGCGTGGAAGGAACACCACGGATGTCCAGTGGAGCACGGCTAGACGCACGGAAAACAGGAGCCCGATTACGTGGACTTCTCCGGTGTTTTGCACCATTTTCCTATTGGATGCGAGATCTAAGTATCTCAAAACCCCGAATTCGGCAAAATCTTAAACGCGAAGTCTTGAGTGAGTGCGCCTTCATGTACTTAGTGGAAAAATTCAGTTCCTCGCGGCCTCATTTTCAGGTTCGCAGCTAGAAGCTCAACCGTCACTCTTACGAAAATAATCTTCTTCTTCCCAAGGTTCTGCATGAAGGTCTTTGTACTATAGCAGCTATTAATGCGGAAGTGTCTTTACCCGTTTATCAATCCTGCGACCACATGGCTGCTAGCGGTCAAAGAATCATCGGAAACTCGGTCGCGACGGACTGATGCGCTCATTAAAAGCGCATAGCAGTTTGCGTTTTTCTTTCGATCTTCCCTATGCATTTCTCACTCCTACAAGGCACAGTCCTGTTTGCTAAAGTTCTACGGATAACATTCGCCTGTATGGCTGTCAACAACGGAGATTCTGCTGATCCTCCTTCGAATGGGGCAACCCTCTTAGCTCAACGTATGTTAGCTTGTAACCCTGGCTCAATTCAGTTAACAAAACACATCTGAAGTCCATTACAAAGTTATTTCTTTTAGCTATATGTTCAAAATGCCCTGCTATTTACTATCCGAACTGCAATGGATTGAAAGATCGCCATAGGTGTTTGACTTCTGCGCAAGCGCAGGTTCATCGTACAGAAGTTCCGGGAAGGTCCTGTATGTGAGTGGTTCTTTGCTAGAATATTCCATCAGATTAAGTAGAATTATATCCAAACAAATCGTAGGCGTACCGCACGGTGGCAATTTCAGCCCCTTCTTGGCAGATCTTACTCTATCATACTATGAACAAGTGCTCCGACTCGCCTCCGGCGAGTCTCGCACTTGCCCGCTTCGCGGGACCTTGGTATTCAGCTACCTTACTTTCCGTCAAAACGGATGAAGCATACAGTTGCGAAGCTCGCCGTAAGCGAGTCGGAGCACTTGTTGTATATAATTGATGTTTGCATCATTCTTTCGTTAAATGTGTCCAGATGATTCACTCAGAATCGATCGAAACGTAGCGCACTCGGAAAGGAGTGAGTATTTGCGCTATTCAACTTTACATAGCCCCAAAATCTTCAAAAAAAATTTTGGCTGAAACTTCATGTAGGGGGATTATTCGAGGTGCTGAACACGAACATCGTATAAATTTTGCACGATAACCCCATTTTGTGTACGGTAGATGTACTGTAGATATGGTACTTCAAGGAACCCTCTCAAATTTTGCGTAGTGGGGTTTTTTGACGCCGACGACGAAAACCACCATTATTTTGCAAGCCACCTCCGTTTTCTACCCGATATCGGCATTTTCTCTCAATTTCCTACCGTACACCTACCGTAACCCATGCAAAAATGGGGTTATGGTGCAAAATGGATAAGATATTCGTGCTCAGCACCTCAGACAACCCCCTCCCCCTCTATGGAAAGTCCCAGCCAAAAAAATCTTTGGAGATTTTGGGGGTAAGTAAAGTTGAGTAGTGCCGTGATTATTCGTCTATTCGTCCACTCACAGAAAGAAGTTAAGCGGTATGCTTGTGCACTTTAAATCATGTTGCTATAGCAAGTTGGTATATATAGGTGTACTAAAACTGTGTTGCTTTAGTAATCGCCTAGTCTTGCATAGGAAAATAAATTCCCCACCCAACCCCTTCCAAAACTCTTGATTGCACACGGAGAGACCCCCAAGGATTCAGTCACTGAGCACAACTCTTCCTTGTTTTTCTCGTTGTAGACGAAAAGATTCGCACATGAAACCTATACCGTTCGACTCAGAATTGTGCGAAGCGCAGCTTCGCCGCGCTTCTCTTAAATGACAATGATTTTTGCAGGGCACAATTCTGAGTCGAACGGTATAGGTTTCATGTGTGTTTGTCCTCTGGATCGTGAGATATAAGCGATTACAGACAAACACACAAACAGATGAGTTTTACTATATAGTGATGGGGATAGGGGGCCAAAAATCGATAAAATCGTTTTTCTCGGAAACGGCAAAAGACCCTGACGTTGCACAGGAGGGCACAATTCTGAGTCGAACGGTATAGGTTTCATGTGTGTTTGTCCTCTGGATCGTGAGATATAAGCGATTACAGACAAACACACAAACAGATGAGTTTTACTATATAGTGATGGGGATAGGGGGCCAAAAATCGATAAAATCGTTTTTCTCGGAAACGGCAAAAGACCCTGACGTTGCACAGGAGGGCACAATTCTGAGTCGAACGGTATAGGTTTCATGTGTGTTTGTCCTCTGGATCGTGAGATATAAGCGATTACAGACAAACACACAAACAGATGAGTTTTACTATATAGTGATGGGGATAGGGGGCCAAAAATCGATAAAATCGTTTTTCTCGGAAACGGCAAAAGACCCTGGCGTTGCACAGGAGGGCACAATTCTGAGTTGAACGGTATAGGTTTCATGTGTGTTTGTCCTCTGGATCGTGAGATATAAGCGATTACAGACAAACACAGGAACAGATGAGTTTTACTATATAGTGATGGGGATAGGGGGCCAAAAATCGATAAAATCGTTTTTCTCGGAAACGGCAAAAGACCCTGGCGTTGCACAGGAGGGCACAATTCTGAGTCGAACGGTATAGGTTTCATGTGTGTTTGTCCTCTGGATCGTGAGATATAAGCGATTACAGACAAACACACAAACAGATGAGTTTTACTATATAGTGATACATCTACGCTAAAAATTGTTTAGATGCAAACATATACAGAGAACTCCAAACGAACGCAGTCAAGAGTCAGGACCGCGGCGCGGCTCTCTTGGGCAGAGTCACGGGAGCTCAGCATAGTGTGCGCCTGCGTCTCTGCCCATGAGAGCCGCTCCGCGATCCCGACTCTTGTCCACGTACGTTTGGAGTTTCTTATACCTATGAATACATCTAATGTAAGCTAAAAATAGTTTAGATGCAAACATATACTTCTATCATTACAGATACATACACAGATACATACTGATAATACACAATACTTCAGACAGTACAATTTTGGAAATTCTGGATAAAGTCTATCATAAACTATCGTTGGAAACTACATACGAGTCCAATTACAAATGTAACTATTTAGATTTGGAGATTAACATACATAACAAGGTCGTAATGGCAAAAATGTATAATAAGACTGATTCTTTTGGCTTTGCTATTGAACGATTCCCCCCCCCCCTCTTCCCCTAATATTTCAATCGGTATTAAAAAAGCTACCATTTGTACTGAAGTTTTGCGAATCGCCTGCATCTGTTGTACTAGAAAAGACTTTATAAACAGACTGAATCGAACAAAAAACATGTTGTTAGCCATGGACTACAGTCGACAGGAATTTGTAAAAGAAATATTTTGATTACAATATATTTAGCCAAAGATTGCTAAAGATGCTGATTCAGGACTCAATATACCATAACAAACTAAATCTGTAATCACTGAATACATCCACCTATTCCACCCATTCAATACATCCATTTGGTACTAATCTATTACAAGTAAACCATTCTAATCCAATAAACCCAGTGCCATATGTATAATCAACATCTTCTCGTTGATTATATTCCACTTGGCACTACTCATTTTTTAATGCATATTGCTTACATGTGGTTGGATGTTTATATCAATCGAACCAGGTGCAAGTTTTAAAACCTAAGATTTGAGTAGGTTTGTTTCGAAAATGCACATATTAAACTTTACTTAATAAACACAATTCAGTAGGTTTCCTTCACCTTAGTGATGAGTGCAGGAGGAAACCTACTTTTATGTTTAGCACCTTGCTATAGCGAGCACCTTGCTATAAATACGGAAACCGTAGATTCTCGCGCTACTGCAGGGCCACCTCTGAGTTACTACATGACCTACCCCAGAAGCTAGAAGAAAACTGCAGGGGATTCATGAACGTCCCAGCGAAGATTGTTGCCTTCCCGCCAGTCTGGGAAAGACGAATTTATCATTTAGACATTGACGCAATTGAAACTCTTCAACCCGGAGTTTGTTACAGTTACTTTTGTATAAGGCTCATGCACGAAACGAAAACTGAAAGATCACAAACTTCTAATATAACTTTAGAATTTATATGTTCAGATTTACCTACAAATGTCCAGAGCCTACGTTAGGTTACGCTTGGCCAACAACAGGAGGCGGTCCACAAGAAATCAGGGAAAAGCTCTACTGCACCGCCCCTAAACCTACATGGAGGACTGCGAATCTCAGGCCTATCTCGAGGATTACCTGCATGTCTCGTCCAGAAACAAGTTGGTGTTTGTTGCTAG
Source organism: Ancylostoma caninum (assembly GCA_037903475.1). Taxonomy (NCBI): domain Eukaryota; kingdom Metazoa; phylum Nematoda; class Chromadorea; order Rhabditida; family Ancylostomatidae; genus Ancylostoma; species Ancylostoma caninum. The sequence continues at coordinate 592,471 of JBAJFG010000190.1, forward strand.
GTATACCTTCATGAAAATCAACAACATTTCGACTTTGTCATCTCATTAGAGACAGATTCGACGTTGCATAGTTTGACAAGAGAACCGTCTATCAGCAGAGCCTCATGGCGACATTTCCAGAACATTAAAAGTGGCTTCCAAGATTTGTTGCCGGAATATATTACTAAAAATGACTATAATTGCTTTCAAGATACAGTGAGCATCGATGGCGGTGGCGCTTCTGCGGCCCCGAGAAGGACGCTCCGCAACTGCGTCGCGCGTGACGGATTCGTTGCGGACTACTGCCGTTGTGTTATTTCTATCAGCGTTTCTACCCGATGCGGGAAAAGGTCGTCAAACCGGCGAGGAAAAGCGCCTAGAAATAGCATTCCGGCGGCAGACGACATCATTCCGGTGCTTCCGCGGCGTCCTTCTCGAGGATGCTCACTGTAAGTGTAGCTTGAATTACCAGACCCAGTGGAGCCATAATAGTCCATACATTTTGAGTGGTTAGACGGCTTGGAAATAAAGTTTTTTAGGATGTGGCGGATGTGTAGATGTTTACGAAACCAAGAGCCCATGTCTTCGGAATAGCTGTGCAGCTCGAAAAGATGTGTCACTTCGAGTGTTTAGAGATCCCAGCAACAATCAACGTTGTCTGTGAGTTCATCATTTTACTACTTCAAACGTAAAGAATGTTTTTTTTAAATTAAATTCAAAAGGTAATCTCTTCCGTTAGCTGTAGAATAAAAAGTTCATTAATAGCAAGTGACATCTAGAGCAAGAGCCATCCCCTGAACAACACTTCCTCATGTTCTCAGATAAATCCATCAGTAATTTACGGGCTGGAGTGCTGTACTTAGAATGATTGGCTTAACTGAGCTGTGCGATTGACTGGTCGGGCTAAATGACCAATACTGGAGCTCACCCGCCCTGCCGCTTCCAGCACAAAGAAAGCTCCACGCTCCCCAATTTGCCACCTCTGGAGCAATAGAATTGTTATTGTTTGAAACGATGATTGAACATCAGACACTCAGCGCCTTTCCCCACTGTACAAAACCATCTCTGATAACTGTGCAGCATGAACGCTGCCCGAGCGGCGTAATGGTTCGAGTAGAAACTCAGACAAATTGTCGGAAGGACCGCAGCAGAAAGAGATCGCGCTCATGTGGTTAAGAAGCGAGAGACGCAGGGATAAAAATTTTCGGAAGGACCGCAGCAGAATGTTTTCTGCTGCGGTCCTTCCGAATCTCGCTGGAATGGTTCGGAAGGACCGCAGCAGAATAGATTTGTGTGGAGAAAGATTCGGAAGGACCGCAGCAGGAAACCGGAAGAACCGCAGCAGAATGTTTTCTGCTGCGGTCCTTCCGGTTTTCTGCTGCGGTTCTTCCGAGTGCAGAAGGACCGCAGCAGGTAACCGGAAGAACCGCAGCAGAATGTTTTCTGCTGCGGTCCTTCCGGTTTTCTGCTGCGGTTCTTCCGAGTGCAGAAGGACCGCAGCAGAAAACCGGAAGGACCGCGGCAGAATGGAGGAGAGAGAGTGGGCGTTATTATACCCTTCTCATGTACGGAGCTATGTTTTGTTGCGACCAACAAAAATCCTGTGGTTTCGAACTTCAGAGGGGAAATTAGCTTCGTGGGTATATGGGACCGTAGAGCCAGTGACCCTCAGCGAGGTTGTCATTTTTGCGTGTGGTTACCGCCGCGTGGTCGTCCCACGGGAGTGGACTGGTTGCCAATGCAGTTCTGCGAATTGGCGCGCACATCCCCGTATCCAGTCGGAAAGACCGCAGCAGCTATTCGGAAGGACCGCAGCAGCTATTCGGAAGGACCGCAGCAGCTATTCGGAAGGACCGCAGCAGCTATTCGGAAGGGCCGCAGCAGCTATTCGGAAGGACCGCAGCAGCTATTCGGAAGAAATGCAGCAGGAAACCGGAAGGACCGCAGGTCACCTGTCGGTTCTTCCGGTTTTCTGCTGCGGTCCTTCCGAAAAATTGTCTGAGAACCCTAGTATAATAGTAACAACGGTTCCCAATTGCTGCCATCCTCCCCTCGATTGGCGCTCGAGCTTTCGTTTCTTTAGCAGCAATTGGGGAACATGGCAGCAAGTGGTAACCGTTGCTGCTAGGGTTTCTACCCGAACCATCACACCGTTTGGGCTGCGTTCGTGTTGCACAGTAGTCAGAAATACTCTATAAAATGTTAGGATAACGATGTGTAATTCGGTTCTAAAGAACATCATTTTTGTGTGGTTCTTCTAATAAAAAAATATTTGCAAAATTTCCAGCTTTTTACTAGGAATATTCTAAGTGCGAATTCCAAGCCATGCGAATTTCACGAATATTCTATGTTCTCAAACTTCAACTACTTACTTTTCTCGCTTCCAGGCTAGAATTCGAATGCCCATCGGGGACAGTGCCATACATTTTCGAAGGAGTTGCGAAGGGGTACGTCAAAGCTTCCACGAACCCAATTACGTGCATAGACAATGGGCCTGGATCGTCTTGGAACACCATGCTGGCACCTCCTTTCGAAGACGCATATGTGAATCATGTCAGCTGTTTCTCAGAAACTTGAGAAACATCTTATCACTGTTTCGTGTTTTTGCTGAAGTGCTAGAAGACTTCATAATCTCAACCACTCAGTTGTAATGACTGTAATAATGTATTGTCTAAACTGTACTGCAAAAATCTGATTCTCATAGAAAGGATCAATATATCAACTAATATGCCTTTCGACTAACTTTAGCTTCTCCGACCATAACTGCTTGCTGTTGCTAAAGGTAACGTCGCCTAGACGAATGAACATCTCATTCCATCGATGGATAGAGTTTTATCTTTTACGATGAACTTGCAAGTCCTCAAATTTGGGTCTTATGATTGAGACCACTCTCATTTGTTTTCGAGGAAGGACTTTACCAACAAATGTAGATGATTACGAACTCAAACATATGCTGTCTTGAAATGTGGCAAATTGAGTATTTGTGGGTAAAACTTGAGCAATAAGTTCAGATGAGGGTGTTGAGCGTTAGACCTCGTGGAAAGGGATGGTATATCTTGGCTGTGTGTAATTAATAATTTAAATTACTGATTGTGAGAAGAAAAGCGAAGAGAATTCAATGTTCGAGTATGAGGGGGAGAAGGAGCTCAAGTGATCAATACGTATGTACACATCGTTGGCATCCAATATCATGTTCCTTTTCGGAACGTGCTCCAAAAAGACAAATCTGCAGCATTCTCGTTAGCTCGCCTAACTGAAACCATCTAATTTGAGCTGTGACTACCTCGAAACCAACAGTTATCCTACTGATACTTTTTTTACCACTAGTCCTCTGGTTTCAATTGATCAAACTTCTGTGGTATCACGAAAGCACCTCAATTGGTTATTCTGTGGATTACTCCTGTTGTGCACACAATGGCTTGATTTCGTTCACACCAAATTCAGGCATTAAATCAACATTGGTTTCACACCAAGAACACTGACAATAAGAAAACCAGCATGGAAACAGACAAAAAAGGATGTGAGAAGTTTCATGTTCATGCCAACGCTACTGGAGCCAATCATCTGCGTGAAGGCATTCCAATTAACGACACGAAACTTTCCAGGTTTCAGAAAAATATGTAGAAAGGTGTCCTATTGGTTCATGTTAGTACCCAACTTGATTTAGCTCTGTTAAACTAGTTTTCACCTACATCTCCGGTGGTTGGAGGCCACCAGCCGCGTTACACCACATTCTCTTTACCTGAGCATCCACACATCTCATTGTCACCGTTCTCATTTTCATCCAGTCCTGCACAATGATTGTAGTTTCTTACGTATGGCCGAAGACCTATCAAAATTAGCCAACAAGGTATCGGTTTGAGGACAAAAATTGAAGACCATGAAATAATACTCAAAAAACATTTTTTTGAACACTTTCATAGAGCGAGCACGGTGGGAGATCCGGAATTCCTCAGGATTTCCAACTAAGACAAAAAAAAAACGCGGCTAGCTGTGTTGAAGGTGGATGTTATGGTAAACATGACACATTGATTACATCATTTCCTTACGTATAAATCAAAATTCTTCTAGCAGTATAGACACAATAATGTCTAACTGTCGCAGAAAACTCCTATGTACATGCAAGGATTAAGCGGAAACAATCTGGACTTTCTCGTTACTCTGATTCCTATGAAGTACGATAAAACGCATTGAAAAAAGAAAACCCCGTTTTCCGTGAGTGCGGAAGTGCAGTTCACTGACCACTTGAGCGGAGCGGTCCGTGAGAGTGCTGGCTGCCCGCCACGGCTGCAGTCTTGGCCTACACCAGGGATGAGCGGATACGAGATTTGCCACGACCCGGATAACGGTGCGAATAACGAATAGGCCAAAAATGACCGGATAACGGACACCGAATAACGGATAACGGATAGGTGATCCAGATGGCACAAGACACCATCTTCTATTGTGTTGCAAAATTGATTTTGGATTTTTGAATCACGAGCTTTGGAATAATACATATTTGAAGTGAAGAGTGTTTGCAAAAGTTCAATTGTAGAAAGTTCGAGCGGGCGGATTTTCCGCGAATTATCCTCTGGTGTTGCACAACAGTGCAGCACCACTTCGTACTCCAGTCGATGTGGAAGAAGACGCAAGTGAAAGTGTCAAGACTTTCCTTTGCATACGGTAATCGATGCTCAGTTTCCCCAAATATAACCTCAAAACCAACCGGTAGGATGTTTCTCTGAGAGGAAGAATGGGCCATGAAAATACGTAAGCTCAAAACACTTCTGTCATCTTCGCTGGCTCAGAAAAGTGCCATTTTTTGACCTAATCAAAACAAATCTTAGCTGGAACATGATGACTACGTAATGATGCAAACTGCTACTTAACCGATAGAACAAGTTCAGCATCTGCCGCGGAATGACAATTCAGAGCCAACTGTCAAAATCCGACATCGATTTAGCAACAACCTGATACAACATTAAAAATGCTAAAGATGAGATAGGACATGAATATTGGGGAGGGGAGAGCTGAAGGAGCTGGAGCTTTCTTATTCTAACTTTTGTAGAGTTCACATAATCCTTCTAATACTCACTGACAATTATGAACGTGTTGATTCTCAAATGCTATATTTCGATGAATAGTCGATATGAACCTTGCGAGGAAGAGGCACAATAGGCACCGCTCATCGGTAAGCTGCAGGGTCACAAATTTCAGCGACTTTAAATTTTAATACTAACCAATTTTGTTGATAATTTTTAAAGCAAATGATGGATCCGAGTTGTTGCCTCACTTTGTTAGACGACCCGGAAAACATGAGCAAGGTCATTTCTTTTTGGGCAAATACAAGTCTGTTTTATCTGTTGTACGTAATTTTTGCTACCATGGTACAAGATTGTAAACCACTAATGACGTAAAATGGGCTAGATCGAGTAATACATACCTCTCCACTCTTTTCGGCCTCATCCGCCCTATTATCCGACGCTAAAAGCCTGTATATCGGTGCGGATATCGGACAGGCCAAAACCTGGATTTTGCCATTTAATTCAACGCATCGAGGAGATTCAGAATCCGCTAAAGCCTAAAACACGAGAACGAGTTGATTGTTGAAGTCGTAGCCAGCAAGGCACATGCTGGTACGGATTTCTGGATCTCGCCGACGTACCCGACAACTGCCCACGGCTACTCTCTCTAACTCCCATACTCTTCCATCACTCGTTTTCTACAGGATCATTTTCTACAGGATCATCAGTTTACTCCTAATTTCTGTTCATCATATCTGTCGTTGCTTTTTGTCTTCATAACAAACGTTTTGCTGTTTAGCTGTACTTGGTTGAGAAACTTGGGTCAAATCCCATCCTACTAACCACACTTGTGCAACTTGGGGGCCGAAAACGGGAATAGGTCAACCAAGTGCAGGAAACAGTAAAGTGTTGCTGCTGACGGCTCTCAAACGGGTGTCAGTGGAAGACCGACTGCTCTTAATTGGGTGTCGGCGATCAGCGGTACCAGTAAAATTTTACTGTTGATACCGTGGTGTCCTGGCTGTTGCAAGGCCAAGCCGTGTTCCGGTGCGGCTCGTCAGTGCAAGATCCAGGACCACTAGGTGAACACGCTGATTGAGCGACAGATTATTGATTGGTTCCGTATTGATTGATCACGTCGTATATGATGGAGTGTCAACTTGGTGAGCAAACTTCGAGAGCCTGTATTGCAGAATTGGCTGCTAATACCATGACCGAGGCTCGAGTTGATATAACGATGCAAGACTCCGAAACGCATGATGGAGAATGGTCAGATCAGGAACTCCAGGTATGGTCACACGTCATTAAAACTTTGAAGCAGATGAAAGTGAGTGTGATCTCAGAAGTTTCTAAACACTTCCGGATGGAAGATGAGAGAAGGGCCCAGATAGAGAGTGTGGTAGAAGCCCAAGTAGGGGAAGTTGTGGCGCACGTAAAGGAGCTACGGAAAGCATGGGGAAAGGGGAGCAATGTTGGATATTCCTTCGGGATTCCCTAGAGTGTGCCACGGTAGATAGTGTGAAAAACAGGTTACATAAGCTTCTAAAGAATGAGAGGCGGCTGCAGAAAGTAGCAGGGAGGCTGAACTGTGAAGAGAAACAAGTTCGTAACCATGTTAAAATATTACTGAAGCAGAATATTGAGTTTCAAGCTCAGTTGCATCAATTTCAGGATGGACAGAGCCACGAGTCAGAAGAAATTCGGGCTTTGCGAGCGGAGCTAAACGAACAAAAGAAACGAGTCGCCGAGTTAGAAGCACTCAATGGGCCTCGTATTGAAATGTGTGCAGATGCGGTGCCAGGTGAGCAGTCCAGAGTTGCATCGGAGGAGCGCTTCCGGCCAGAAATGGAGCTATTGCAGAATGACTCGCGCAGTCAGGCGAACAGGAGAGAATCCCAACAGAGGATCTCAGGATATTCGTCAAGGAGACCATCGCTGATCGCAGGTGGGCCTTTTCATACGAGAAGTTCTGAGAGTGAAAGCGAGGGTGAGCGAGAACAGTTACATGGTAGGACTAGTGGCACGCAGATAAATGAATATCTGAAATTCGTGGCCTTGCCAGATGTTCTCCCATACTCGGGCATGGATAAAGACTATTCTTTCGAAAGTTTTCGGAAAGCTTTTGAACTCAAATACCCAGAGGAACACTGGACTGATAAAGAACGCTGCGCGCTCTTCAAAGCAAAACTGACTGGGAAAGCTAGAACGCAGTATGAGGCTCTGCCTAGGGAAAAAAGGAGGGGAACATATAATGTTCTCACGTCAGCAATGAAAGAGATGTGTAAGACCGAGTCGCGGAATAGAAAGGTAGTCGCTTTAAGCGAGCTACGTCGTCTTCAGAAGCAGGAGTCACAAGCAGTAGTGGATTTCTGCGTTGAATTGGAAAGGTTGACTAGGCGCGCGTACCCAGAACTGGACGAGGAGGCGTTGTCGGTCATACGGGCTGACCAGCTTTATGAACAACTATCGCACTGGGACGAGTCCTGTCATCTACAAGAAGCCTTGGAGGGGCCAAGCGCAGACATATACGAAAGGCTCAAAGAGG